>OY751332.1:25459086-26152741 GCA_963564715.1 Catocala sponsa
TGCTTGTGTTAGGAGTAGACTCACGTCGATAATGCAATGTGTGTGACAAAGGGATTAGAAATTTAGTTTGCGTGATTCATGAGAGGTGGGTTGTTTAATGACTGCAGCTCTTTATAAAAATATTCATAAAAATAACCAATAATGTAAACGTGGGGATTAAAAAGAGTGGCCGAGAATTTCTTGCCTGTCTCATTGGCTCTACGCCCTTGCTTTGCTAAACATGGCACACAGTTAAATGTATATTCACATTAATAAGTGTATGTTTCTATTATGTCACCTACATAATAATAATAATAATATTCTGTCACATACACACAACACCATCTAGCCCAAACTAAGCAGAGCTTGTACTATGGGTACTAGACAATAGATGAACATACATATTATATACTTTTTTTTTGTAAATACTTACATATTATACATAGAAACACCCAGACCAAGACAAACATCCATGTTCATGCACACAAGTGTTTTACTTGTGCGGGAATCGAACCCGCGACCTCAGGCGTGGCAGTCGGTTACACTAACCACTACGCCATCGAGGCCGAATAAACATATTTCTGATTTGGATTGGATTTTGGACCTAAGACCTCTCGATACAAGTATAGTGATTTGAAATTGACTAGACATCTAAGCATACATACTTACATACATACATAGATTCACGCCTGTTTCCCAGAGGGGTAGGCAGAAACTACGGATTTCCATTTGCTACGATCCTGACACACTTCTCTGGCTTCATTCACTTTCATAACATTCCTCATACACGTTCGCCGGTTTAAGGTGCTCTTAACCTGGCCTTTATGCAGAACGATAACATCTAAGCAAGATTATACAAAGACCGGTCATACGCTAAATCAAACATGACCTCGGGATGAAAATAGGTAAATTTGTTTGTTTTGCAAAAGTGCAATAATATTTGTGCAACGCTCGGAGCGGGACGGACGGACGGAAGTGCACGTGGGAGTATATCGGACTCTGATAACGGTCATTGACTGCTTACTCGATTTTTCTTTCGTTTCGAGCGTGAAAGTCAGATTATAAGAGTGGTAGTGAGTTACTTGCATCTTCTCATAGTACCAACCCTTTACCTGAACCTAGCAATTAACCTAAATCAGTACCTTCAGTAAACTCACAAAGTTTGATATTCATAAGTGGTACTTTGTGACCTGAATGGATAAATAATTTTTGACTTTTACTTTAAACTTTGCATATAATTTCATATACGTGTAAGCAATATTAATAACGACATTATAGCTGCAATTTTTCGAACAATGTATGTATTTAGATCAAATCCATAATCCAAAATTAAATATAGATACAAGATGTTTAATTTTTGTAATTTCTCTACAACATAATTTATTTTTAATTTGATTTTGTTAGTAAGTTAAATTCTATGGGTTATACCCGAAATAAACGATTATTATTATTATTATTATATCACATAAACGCACCAGTATAGGTAATCATGTGGTATCTTTTCTTTTTTAAATAGACTGCTCCCGCACTAAGAATAATTTATGTATCGTGGGAGGCTTTACAAACATTCAAACAATGGACACAAAGAACACATAAACTCAGAACAACCATTTGTGGATCACACAAATTTTTGTCCCGTGTGGGATTCAAACCCACAACACTCGGCGCAGTGGCAGTAGAGACGACCACTTAAACCACTACGTCATCCGTGGGTTTAACGTTTAACCCAGTGTTAAACGTAAAACCGTTGGTCCTGCACCTGATCACATTCTACCCGTGTCAGATTACCATCGCCGTCGCTAGGGACTATGAGAGGAAAGGAATAGAGAGTGGACTTGATTGACACACTTGTACCTGCGCTAGCCATCTACACAGGTGGCTTGCTTCGATAAGATTGGCCATCGTGACCGAGGACCATATATAAACGTAACTGAAACATAACGGTGCTATTTATCTTTTACATTGTCCAAACATAGTCTTATGTTATATTTTATATATAAATTAGACCAATATACATTTCACCCGTAATTACCTGTATTAAAAATATGTGTCAATTAAACTACTCAGGTAATTACATGCCTATTAACTAAATTACATGTTAATATTTAATTTAAGCTAAAGATAAATTATTTTAAATATAAATTAGCAATCAGTCGGGTTCATTTCAATAAATGATATAATATTTTTTTTATTCAAATGACATGTCAAATTAAATAAAATACCTAGGTACTCGTTTTCATGTCAGTATCAAATACTTACTTATCTTGTCGATGGCAACATGTTTTATATAATTTTGGACCAGTTTTCGGCAACGCGGATTGCATTTGGTTTAGCCTGGTACAGGTCGTACAGTGTGCACGATTCTGGGCTCACGGGGCACGACAACAGATGACCCATTATCTGTGGTGATACGCCGCAGTCACATGCATTCGCACTTGTGTCTAGATATCCCCACCTTGACAGATTGTCTTTACATCGGCCAACCTGGGTACGCAACCTGTTGAGTGCCTTCCAGGTTGGCCGAGGCAGTTTGGCTCCCGGAGGTAACTATCTGCCGGTGTGATAAAAGCAGGCAGTAAGAATTTTTCGCACCACAGGTTTACTCTGGTCTCAGGAGCATCATTGGCACTTGCAGGTACGGTGTGGAGGAAACTGTTACGGCTTTTTAGCCGTTTGGCAGGTGGAATTTGGCCATATACTGGGTGTCTTCGATCAGTTGCCTGTTTCCATTTTTCGATTGCAGTGGCTACTTCTCTGCGGACAGCTGGAGGGGCAATACCTGCTAATGGATACATTCAAATACTAGAATTACTTACATTAAAAGAAAACTGTTTTAACCGCTTTGAAATCTTCACAGTATGATCTTCGTTTTTAGCCCATTTTACGTCCAGTCTTCAATTATCTTGCTTCCACAAAGATTTTAAGAAACGCGTTATCATTACGTGTGAAGCAAGTGTCGGGACCTTTCGTTGAATTTACCTAAATGGCACATTATCAGACAGGGTCAGTGCCGTGTTTATGTTAATGTCCAATCGTGTTAGATAAACCTCTACTATGTATAAATCATCATCAAAATATGTACAGAGCTAACTTAGAACTACCTATATTATTTAATACTAGCTTTTGCCCGCGGCTTCGCTCGCGTTAATTTAGAATTTGACAATCAATTCGGGTTGTACTCTGCTTGTTATAATATAATTCAATCATGATTCGAAAGACACGTGGCGCCATCTATTATAATAAGAACGTTATTATTGTTTTCCTCGGTAACAGTATTTTTTTCGGGATGAAAGGTAGCCTATGTCCGTTTCTGTACACCTGTCAACGTATATGCAAAATTTCAGGATGATCGGTTCAGTGGTTTAGGCGTAAAATGTAACAAAGAAACAAACAAACTCATTTTCGCTTTTATAATCTATACTAATATTATAATCTATACTAATATAATAAAGCTGAAGAGTTTGTTTGTTTGTTTGCTTGAACGCGCTAATCTCAGGAACTACTGGTCCGATTTGAAAAATTCTTTCAGTGTTAGATAGCTCATTTATCGAGGAAGGCTATAGGCTATATATCATCACGCTAAGATCAATAGGAGCGGAGCACCAATGAAGAATGTTTCAAAATCGGATAGTTTTTTCCCTTTAGAGAGCTTCCGCTGCGTGCGCTGCGTAAACAGTTAGTTTCTCAAAAATCATGTATGACACAATTGTTCCCCTTTAAAAGTTCAAAAAAAACGTCCACGACAGCATATGTCTATCTTTTAAGGTTGGCTCACTATAACCTTTTTTATGCTAATCAAATTTGTTCTAAAATAATGCATTATTTACGAAGGTGTTTTTATAAACATGATATTAATCCTTATCCAAATAAATACGTTATTCATCACAAATATTTAATTTAAAACAAAATTGCCCTTTACATCATTCGATTTCAATGAATATCTTAGGAGATATCGCAGTTTTAAAATAACATACGCAGCAAAATAATGATCAAGTTTGTACTGCGCGCGCATTTATTGTATGCAAAGCCGGCCGAAAACTACGAGGTACCATGCCGCGCGGCTCAGACGCGTGGTCATGGTCGGCTCCTTACGGAACGGTACACGGAACATCACGCTACGACCCACGGGGGCGGTGCAGTAACGATAAACGCGGGTGAAACCGCGGGAACATCTAGTATTATATATAGGTATATATATATATATATATATAGTTAGGATTAGGATGTTGATTTAATGTCGCTATCGGCTTTATTACCTACCAATAAGGTATAATTAAGGTATGGTAGAATATTTACAGCATGGATGGGTTATAGTTTAAAAAAAGTCATCTTGCCAATATGCTCCGCCGTTTGTTATAGATTTGACCCTTTTTTAGAACAAAATAATAACTGTATGATCAACAAATGCACGAATAGCATAGTGGTGTTGTGGGTTCGAATTCCACACGTGACAAAAATTTGTGTGACACACAAATGGCTGTTCCGAGTCTGGGTGTACTTTGGGTACTTTTCTGAATATTTGCATAGTGCTCCGCGAGATAGGAATTATTCTTAGTGCGGGAGTTATCCCTTGAATAAGATAAATAAATCATTGTTATTGAAACTAAGTAATACAATGCTTACTGTTTATTCTTACGTGGGCGAATTCTAATAAATATAAAAAATGCGAATGTGAGTTTCTTTGTTGTTTACGCTTTCACGTCCTAACTACTCGACCGATCATTATGAAATTTCACACACACATTGTCAGGGGAACAGAAAAGGACATAGGGTATCTTTAATCTAGAAAAAAAGTTACTAACCTACGTTTACACGAGCGAAGACGCAGTCTAAATCTAATAAGCAATAAAAAAATATATATTTCTTTTACAGATAAACAACTTCGGAGTACTATCGTTCCGTGCAGACATACCGTCGTTTTTGAACATAGAATTTCCACTCCCTTACCCGTCCATAGCTGCGTTGTACACGAACATCGATACGACGAAGGAAGGCGCAGTGTACTACAGAGAGACGGACGAGCCACACGTTTTGTCCAAGGCGGAAGAAAGTGTTCAGAATAACTTCCACGAGTACTACGATTTCAAACCCACTAGCGTGTTCATTGCTACATGGGTCGATGTTACTTATACGTCGAATCAGCTGAACACGCCGAGGAACAGCTTCCAAATTGCCCTCATCAGCAATGGCACAGAGAGCTTCGCAGAATTCCTGTATCCCGATCGGGATATCCAATGGTATCAGAAGGAGTCTCAAATAATGAGCCTTCCTGATGCAAAGGCTCAAGCTGGTTTCATCTCAGAAGATGGGCGTATATACGCTCTGCGAGGGTCTGGTAGTCACCAAATCAGAAATATTGTTTCGTAAGTATGCCTGTGGTATGGAAATTTTAATCATGATCGATGAAAATAGCCATCATACTGTCCATTCAAGTACTCGTTTGATTTTATGTGTGACGACGCAAAGTAATACCTATCTGAGTGCTAATTTTCGGCATAAAAACTGTTCAGAATAGCGTTTCTATCTAGTCTGAGTGTCATAAATGTCACAAATGATAGATCAAAATACACGTAAAATGTGAACATAAATTTCATTTTAGTTAATGTTTGTGAACCATAATTATTTTAAACATATTTTATTAGAGAAAATGTAAAGAGCTATAACTGTAAAGCAATTATCATCATGTCTTGGGACATGGCATGGCATTCTGTACCAATCAACTTTCGGATGACACAGATAATAATATAGCATAGAGAGTAAAGATTTTGTTTGTATGTACATATACGTCAATTTGGGAATGAAAACAAAATCATTACATAGATTTATATACTTTTTCTTTTTAAAAATAAATTATATACACGTCACAAAAGAATAGATAGATAGTATAATGAAATAACACTAATCTAAGTTCACATTTGTTTCAGGTGGTCTAATACACACGAACCAGGCAAATACGTTTTCCGTATCGGAGAAATACCTCTCGAAGGCAATGTGGCTGCCCCTGACCAGTACAACCAAAACGAAGTCGAAATCGAAGAAGAGTCCAAAACATGTGCGCAAAGTGGACCTAGCGTTTGCCACACTGAAGCAAAATGTGTAGATTACCCTGCAGGCATTTGCTGCCAATGCAAAGATGGATATTATGGTAATGGAAAGTCATGCATAAAGAACGACATTCCATTGAGAGTTCACGGCAAAATTAATGGTATCTTAAACAACGTGAATCTGAACGATGTTGATATACAAGCTTATGTGGTCGTCGGTGAAGGCAGAGCGTACACAGCTCTATCTTTAGTGCCAGGAGGACTCGGCAACAGTTTGCAACTACTCAATGTACTCGGTGGAGTCATTGGCTGGCTTTTTGCCCAACCAGCAGGATCAGCTAAAAATGGTTACCAATTGACAGGTTCTTTGTTTAACCACACCGCAGACGTATGGTTCCCAGCCTCTGGGGACAGAGTTATGATCAACCAAGAGTATCTGGGACACGACGTTTTTGACCAAATTACCTTAGAGACCGATGTTAGAGGGTCAATACCAATGGTTCTGGAAGGAACAAAACTAGAAATAACGGATTTCGATGAACAGTACACTATTGTCGAGCCTGGCCTTATCCGATCTGAATCAAGTAGGACATTTACCAACAAAATGACGGGTGATAAGATTGAGCAAAGGGTTTCTCAAACGTTTACATTCAGTGCTTGTCGTTTTGCACCCGCATCACCCGAAAACGCAACGCCATTAACTTTGAAGATAAACAAGAACTATTTAGGTTATGAAACCCGGCAAAACATCGTCAGATATGGAATGACAAACAAGATATTTCCTTTAGGCCAAGAAGACCCTTGTATCAAGGGTCGTAGTAGCTGTAGTCCACATAGCACATGTGTCGCTAAAGGAGACTCGTTTACATGTATCTGCCAATCTGGTTTCACAAGCATCTATCAGGAGGAAGTGTTAGCCTGTATTGATATTGATGAATGCGTAGCCGGAATACACAACTGTGATCACAACGCAGATTGTTACAACCACGCTGGCGGTTTTCAATGTAGGTGCCGTGCTGGTTTCTCTGGCAATGGCATCAATTGCAACCCTCTGTCTACTTGCCACACTAAAAGGTGTGATACCAACGCACAGTGCATAGAGAATCCAGGGCGAGAAGCTACATGCGTTTGCAATTCTGGATACTATGGAGATGGACAATTTTGTTTGCCCCCTAACGAGTCACCAACAAACAATGAAGCTGAATACAATGAAAGTTTTGTGCTACCTCAGTGTAACTGGTACAGTTGTACGTGCCCAGCAGGGTATTCGAAATACAGGGATTCTTCGAACAACCAATTATGCCGACTAAATAGCTATGATGCTCCACCGCAACAAACGCTTGACTCTAGCTACCAAGAAAGAACAGAACCCCCCTATCATCCACCTACTGAACCTTATCATCAACCTCAAACCGAACGCCCTTATTCGCCAACTGTAGCATCTCCGTACCAATCTTCAGAACCTTCTTATCCAGCACCTTGGGAAAGTAATTATCAACAAAATAACGATCAGAATTCAGATCAGCAAAACAATTATAACCAGAATTCAGATAACAACTACCCACCAACAAATTTTGATCAGAATTCAGATAATAACTACCAGCAAAATAACTACGATCCAAATTCAGAAAATAACAACGATCAAAATTCAGAAAATAACAACGATCAGAATTCAGAAAATAACAACGATCAAAATTCAGAAAATAACTACGGTCCAAATTCAGAAAGTAACTACCAGCAAAATAACGACGATTCAAATTCAGAAGATAACAACGATCCGAATTCAGAAAATAACAACGATCAAAATTCAGAAAATAACAATGATCAAAATTCAGAAAATAACTACAATCCAAATTCAGAAAGTAACTACCAGCAAAATAACTACGATTCAAATTCAGAAAATAACAACGATCCAAATTCAGAAAATAACTATCAGCAAAATAATTATGATCAAAATTCAGATAACAACTACCAATATCCATACGAGAGCAACTCTCAACAATCGCCAGGCAACAATTATCAAATACCTGCCGAAAATAATCAACAGTCTGCGGAAAATAACTACCAACAATCATCAGGTAATAGCTACTCACCATCGTCACAAAGCAACTCACAGCAACCACCCGAAAGTAGCTATCAGAAACCATACGATAATAACCAAGAGGGAGAAAATGGTTATCCGTCTTCAGAAAAGAATTACGAGCAACAATCAGAGAGTAACTATCACCGGACATCAGATAGCAGTTACGAACAACCTCCGCCCACAGACTATCAACCATCCTATCCACAAACATCTTCTGGAAATGAATACCAACAACCTACGGATGACCCCTTAAGTACGTATGCATAAAAACTTATTTAAGTTCATTGTACATATTGTTACTAAAATTGTCTTACGTTTACGCAAATGTTATAAATTAAAATTAAACTACTTTATACGAATTTTATCGCGATGTTTATTTTAAAAGAATATTATTAGGTACATAAAATATGTAAACAACGCGACAAAATCCGTATAAAGTAGTTTAATATCAATACTGTTACTAAATTATGTGGATCAAGATCATTTACATAGACCAAACGATGCACTATAACTCTAGACTGCAACTGAATGAAATGAAATATGAATTGTTTCTGGACCACAACAGTTGGAATAATACTTCTTGTAATTCGCTTTAGTAGAACTAAAGATGCATGGTGTATAATGATTCATCTATATGATTTTACCGGCAAAATGTAGACCATTATTTATATAAATTCAAATTTTGTCAGGGTATCTTTTATACAGTTACAATCATTTTCATTGTTGATGTTTCAGTCAGATGTGAAGAAGATGCTGAGTGCCCACCAAACGCAGTCTGCTCTTACCTTTCACCAGACGGAACAAATGACGGACAAGGCAAACACTGCGTCTGTCCTGAAGGCTATGAGGGTGATGCATTCGAATGTATTGAGCGCACCGGTCCGAACTGTGAGTGCGGCGTCAGCGCGCACTGTGTCAGCACCCGCGGCGATGAGTATATCTGCGTTTGCGACCCAGGCTACCATGGCGATGGCTACGTCTGCCGACCGAATTTCAGCTGCAAAAATAACTCTGACTGCGAATACAATGCTGAATGTCGACCAGACCCGAAGAGTACTGAATATATGTGCCAGTGCATCAAAGGATTCATTAAAGATCAGAACGACGCCTGCATTCCCGATGCCCAACTGTGTAACGGTGCATCTTGTGCGGAGCACGCATCTTGTCTTTTCGATGACGAATTATTACTAAACTATTGTCACTGTGATGAGGGATATAGCGGAGACGCCATTTCTCAATGTGTACTCGCTGGACACACGTGTGAAGTGACCAATGATTGCAGTATTAATGCCATCTGCACGCCAGTCGACAATTCGTATCAGTGCATCTGCAGAGACGGATTTAGCGGTGACGGATACAACTGCATACCTGAAGCAACGTGCAGATACGATCCTAATATGTGCGACTTGCATGCGTCTTGCTTGAAGAGACACGATGTCTATGTGTGTGAATGTAATGCAGGTTACAATGGTAATGGAAGCGTATGTAATTTAAATCCCAGACAGTCTGGCAACTTTTTGGTGGCAAGTGATGGCGCGTCAGTCTACAAAGTGCCTTTCCGAGTGACACCGAGAGATTTCGCGACGCCGATCAATAGCGGAATATCACAGATAGCTGTAGGCATTGAAGTGGATTGTGAGGCCGGCAATATATATTGGAGCGACGTTGTAAGTCTTGCAATAAAGACTTCGCGGTATGATGGAAGCGGTGCTACTATGTTCTTAGCAGATGGTAAGTGAGATGCTTTTTAAATGTACTTTAATATCAAGGATTTTAGGTCGTAGTATGATATCTTATCTTATCTTATCTTGGGGCCAGTCAGTGCAGACCGGCGACACTTCGACCCAATGGGATATTTTGTATTGACACTATTCCAATAACGACTGCCATAGATGTTCATGGCAGCCGGGACCAACGACTTAACGTGCTTTCCGAGGCACCGAGCAGGCGATAATTGTCAATCAATACGCACATAATTTTGAAAAGTCATATAACTTCGAAAAGTCATATAACTTCCAAAAGTCAGAGGTGCGCGACGTGGGTTGGAACCCGAGACCCTCTGCATTGCAGTCTGTTCATCTCCCCACTGAGCTATCGCTGCTCTTTGTAGAATGTTATAGTAGCAACTTCTTCAATAATTATACCTATCTTCATTAGATAGTAGATACCTACTCCATAATCCGAAAATCACTGGCGGACAACGTCAGAGCCACGTGATATCGAAAGGAATAAGTGAAACAAAACGAATGTTCGGAGTAGTTCTTCTGCTACGTGACAAACGATAACTGATATACCACATGCTAGGTTCAGGAAGGAGGTAGTCATTATAGTAGTGGATATGTCGCTGTTCTCTACGAAGAGGATATCCACTGCACTATCAAAATAAGACTCCGCTGAGTATGAATAAATATTTATTGTTCGTAGGTATGTACGTTATTATCAGGTAAACACAAAAGTTATATGGAGCAATAGATCGCCTATCACGGACCGGGGCGTAATGATTTCTTTTGTCTCACACACCTTTTGACAGGACAGCAGTGGATGCGTTCCAAGTTGAACGCCGCCACATCACCCCTCCCCACGGAGTAAGGAAAGTCGATCAAAGATCGAAAGGACGAGCGAATCTCACTCTTCTGCCTGAACGTGTTGTATATTTTGGTGACGAAGTTGATGGCTGAGGTAAAAAGTGAGTGTGAGGCGTAGAAGAGTTTTGAGCGTGAGGTGCAGCGGGTTGCCTGAGCACTGGTTTTTGCAAGTGGGATGTGGCCGACTTATTAATGGCAGGCGTGGGTGATTCATGTGCATGGGTGTGGGGTATGTTTGTAGGTGAAGTTGGATCGTTTGTAAGTGTTGGAGTGGGTGTAGCGGCTGATTGGGATGTACTGTCGAGGTATGCAGGTTTAATGCGGTCTACACTTACAACTGCTTCTTTGTTGCCAATGACGATCGTAACTGTCTTGTCAGTTCGGCTCTTTACAGGATACGGTCCTGAATACGGCGATTCCAATGGCGGTTTTACATGGTCAGCTCGTAAGAAAACATGTGAGGCAGTAGCAAGATTCTTAAACACGAAGACATTCTTAGAACCATGACGCGAAGCGGGAACACGTCTCAAATCCGACATAGTTGTCCTCAATCGGGAAACGAAATCCGTAGGGTCAGTGGTGTATAATTTGGACGGAACAGCAACCATCTCGCCAGGCAGATGAAGCGGCTCACCGTACACGAGTTCAGCTGATGAAGCCAAGAGATCGTCTTTAAGCGCCGCACGCAGGCCCAGAAGCACGATGGGTAATGCTTTTAACCAAGATTCATTACGGCACATCAAGGATGCTTTGAGTTGCCTGTGTAGGCGTTCAACCATTCCGTTAGCACACGGATGATAGCTGGTCGTTCTAAGCTTCTTGGTGCCCAATAGTTCCATAAGCTTACGGAATAGGTCCGACTCAAATTGCCTTCCCTGATCTGTCGTTATAAGAGAAGGTACGCCGAACCTGGAAATCCACCCAAAGAGCAAAGTCTCAGTGTTTCTTCGGCTGAGATACCACGCATAGGCCATGCCTCAGGCCATCTGGTGAACCTATCAATCGAAGTGAGGAGGTAACGATAGCCTTCGCATGTGGGAAGAGGCCCGACGATGTCTATGTGGATGTGACGAAAACGACCAGATGGTGACTCAAAATCACGTAATGGTGAAAATATGTGCCTCGTGACTTTGTTGCGTTGGCACGACAAGCAAGATCTCGTCCACTCTGCAACATCTTTGCGCATAGAGGGCCATACGAACCTATCCGTGACAAGGCGTGACGTTGCACGAATACCAGGATGGCTTAGTTGGTGAAGCTTGTCGAAGTACTTGCGACGGAAAGGTGTTGTGAGGAATGGACGTGGTATACCAGTAGTGGTGTCGCAGAAAATCAGGACATCAGTACCAGGTACGGCGATCTTCTCCAAACGGAGAGCAGTTCCATCACGCAGAAGCGTATGAAGTTCCTCGTCATCTTTCTGAGAATTTGCTAGAGTAATGTAATCATCATCTAAAGAAATGGCTTCGATGCGCGACATCGTATCCGCCACGACGTTTTCCACGCCTTTAATGTAAGCTATATCCATCGTGTACTGTGATATGAAAGTGAGCTGATTTAACTGAACTGGTGGCAATTTCTCCCTACGCTGAGTAAAAGCATAAAGGAGGGGTTTATGGTCCGTGTAAATAGTACAATGTTGTGCTTCTAAAATATATCGGAAATGTTGCACCGACTCATAAACTGCCAGTAACTCATGATAGTAAGCAGGCCATGAAGATTGCCGCGAATTAAGTTTTTTACTAAAAAACGCTAATGGTTTCCATTGTGAGCCGTCGTGTTGTTGAAGGCACGCTCCCACCTGAGTACTGGACGCATCCGTGAAAAGTCCTAACGGAGCGTTAGGAAGAGGGTGCGCAAGTAAAGTGGCTTGTGCGAGACTATTTTTACAGGCATCAAACGCTTTTTCCGACTCTGGCGTCCATGGTACAGGTTTGGCTCCCTTAAGCTTGGAGTCTGCTAATATGTTAATCAACGGCGCCTGCGGTTCAGCCGCGCGAGGTAAACAGCGCCTGTAATAATTTACCATGCCCAGGAACCTGCGGAGGCCCTGAACGGTTTTTGGAAGTAGGAAGTTCTGGAGAACAGCAATTCTATCCTGAGGAGGGCTTATGCCATCTTTCGATACGCGATAACCCAAGAAAATGACCACTTTTTTTCCTAAAACACATTTAGCCGGATACACAACAACGCCGAAATCCGCCAGCCTTTGAAAAATAGTGCGAAGATGCTCATAATGCTCTTTTTCATCGCGAGAAAACACAAGTATATCATCGATGTAGGGAAAGCAAAAGTCAAGGTCACGAACAATATCATCCATAAAACGCTGGAACGTTTGCCCAGCATTCTGCAGTCCGAACGTCATATATGGGAACTCATAGAGGCCGAAAGGAGTAGTAATGATTTCTTTTGTCTCACACACCTTTTAATAATATTCTACCACATACACACAACACCATCTAGTCCAAACTAAGCAGAGCTTGTAATATGGGTACTAGACAATGGATAAACATACATATATACCTTTTTTTTTGTAAATGCATACATATTATACATAGAAACACCCAGACCAAGACAAACATCCATGTTCATGCGCACAAATGTTTGACTTGTGCGGGAATCGAACCCGCGACCTCAGGCGTGGCAGTCGGTTACACTCACCACTACGCCATCGAGGCCGTTGAACGCCGCCACATCACCCACGCCTCCGAAGAGACTGGTGAGCGTGGGTGATGTGGCGGCGTTCAACTTGGAACGCATCCACTGCTGTCCTGTCAAAGGTGTGTGAGACAAAAGAAATCATTACGCCCCGGTCCGTGATAGGCGATCTATTGCTCCATATAACTTTTGTGTTTACCTGATAATAACGTACATACCTACGAACAATAAATATTTATTAAAAATAAAGTAATAAAGTAAGTAAGTAAGTAATAATTTCAATAATAAAGTATACTTTTACTTTACAGGACTCAAGTCACCAGAGGGTATTGCTATCGACTGGTCAGCAAGAAATATATTCTGGACAGATTCGAGAAAGCTAACGATTGAAGTGGCAAACCTAGACACCAAGGCCAGGAAGGTGTTGTTCGCGATTGACAGAATATCTAACCCGAGAGGCATTGCCGTTCATCCTCAAAGAGGGTAAGCTCTCACTTTAACCTTAGGTATAAATATGATTATGAAATATGTAATCATTTGATTTTAGTATTCGTATTCAGTTTCTAGACTTTAGCAGAAAGTAGCAGATAAGCTCTATCTGCTACCCTCTGCTAAAGTCCAAAAACCACCTATTAGGATTGTTATCCTATGTTCATATAGTTTGTTCGCTACGGGATTACATACAACAATAACATTGCTTTAAGATGATGGAACGGACGCTAACTTTTTAGCTAGTGGTTATGATATAATAGCAAAAAACAGTATCATTCGTGGCCCCTGCTGTACACGATTGTAAGGCTGCAAACTTTTGTAACCTATGGGTACCTACTGCCCAATCCGCAACGCTACAAAATAGAAAAATCTCCATATTCACGACACTCTCGCTATACAGAAATTAAATTGAATTAAAGAGCTTACGGCTGATTACAGATAGCCGCTAACTTACCAAAATAGCATTTCACTCAAACCTTTTAACTGCTTCAAATAACCTTAACATTCCGTTCCCACAGAAAAATCTTCTGGTCCGACTGGAAACGCACAGACCCGAAGATTGAATGGGCGAGCATGGACGGTTCCCAACGTGGCATATTCTTAGACAAGTCTGACGTTGCGTTACCCAATTCATTGGCTATCGACTGGGTCAGAGACAGACTCTGTTACGCCGACGCTGGACTCTTCAGCATTAAGTGTGTATCCATCGACACCCTCGAGAAGGAGACGATAGCCACCAACTGCTCGTATCCCTTCGGACTTGCGATACACGGAAACAAATTCTACTGGACTGATTGGAAAACGTAAGTTAATAAATCCAAATAGTAATTTTTCCTTTTGGATTTTTATTTTGCAGCTTATTCTAATTAAAATATATACATACATAATGCGGACTACGCATTGTATATGTACCTATGTATATATTTTAATTAGAATAAGCTGCAAAATAAAAATCCAGGCTATACCTATCTCTGCGTAGGTAAAGATGTATTACATACAGTAAAGTGAATTTTGATGTGACGTTGCCAAGTGTTCCATACATTTTGATTAGTTCATCGATTTTGACGAAAGCAAATTTAGAAACAATATGGGAAAACAACAATCTACATCCTATCGTATCAAAACCTAATTTCTTTATTATACGACTGGATCATCATAAACTACTTATTGTTACCCAAAACGTAGGTACTCAGCTCATTCCCGCTGAGGACAAAATTATTGTAGTAATATGCATAATGTCAGAGTGGTGGTTGGTATTTAATAATAATATTGTTACTTCACAGGTTAAAAATCGAATCCGTAGATGTGGAAACGCAAATCCGTGGCCAGGTGCCAATAGCTACAGCTTCTAGGCGTCTATACGGCGTGGCAGTAGCTCCTGACCAGTGCCCACAAGTGCACAGTGTGTGCATGTCCAGGAACGGCGGTTGTGGCTCCAACCAGCTGTGTTTACCAGACGGGAACAACGGCAGAACGTGTGTGGATGCCGATTTGACGTTCAGCAAACGACGTCGTTAGGTTTAATTTCTTTGGGTATTGAGGTTATTGGCTGATAAAAACCAGGCTGTATAACATTGATTGTGAATGTATTTCATGATCTGTCTGTGAAAGGATACGGAGAATTTTCAATCTGTACGTTAAACATCATGAATATCCTGTAGGCTGACGTGGCCTATTCCAACCCAGATTTTACTAAAAAAATAAGGAACACTACCTGTATATATTTTAATAATGGTAGGGATTATACAATAGTTAATGTCTCAATATAACGGCTAGCCAATAATTTCGAAACCCAAATATCTATTCTAAGAAGTTGATATCGACAAAATGTGTCTTATCATTGCATAATGTGTGAAAGAAAACTGATAAACATGTTTTATAACTTTTATAAGAACACTAGTTTAATAAGAATCCACTAAAACCTTTCTAACCTTAAATTTCTAATCGACAAACATATTTCCCGCCTAATTTAACTTTCTTTTTATAATAGATAATATATTACATAGAAAATATATAAATGTTGTCACAGTATTCAGACTTACCAAAAAGGACTGATGGTAATATAAATACTTGTGCAATAAATCACCCAAAGATTAAAAGTTTTACCTGTAAGTGACTACTATAACCAAAGTGTAAGAAAATAAATAAAATACTCTTATTAAGATCTTTAATGTACTTCAAACAATGTAATTTATTAATGCCAAAACAATAAAGTTATTTATTTATAAATGACATTTAAAATTATTTTCTTATTTACCTTTGATTACTGACAATAATAACAGAATAAAAAATAATTACTGCAATCTTTCTTTGAATATAAAATATGCTATAACTTTATCTATATTTTTAGTAATAATTTAAGCTAGATTACAATGTAACTCTTCTAATATCTCTGCCTGGCATAAATTGGTTATCTGTGGGTACGCTAAAGATAACAAATAAAGCGGTAAGTAATTGGAAGATGTCAGTAGTTCATAGCAGGTTATTAAATTTATTAGTCAATATCATATAGGATGATATTATCATCCTATATGAATGTAATTCGTTGGAAGAAAAGGGGAGGTTATAAAGGTCTGTAAATAGTCTGTACATAATTATAAGTAGCGCACAAGTTTGCTGACGTGCACCATTCCCACCGAACGCGTCTATACGCACAACATGGTGATGCTATCGACAAACCTGCGCGCGTCGTATATATCATACGAGCATCGCGAGATATATATAGACGCGACTTTGTCCAGTTAAATTAGTGTTACACATAATTGCATTCGAATACGCTTGTGCAGAGATACCTACTTTACATGGTTAAGGACGCAATGCACGCGCCTGTTAATACATTCGAATGCAATTTGTACATCACTTCTTCTCCCTAGCCTTTATTATTCCGAAGTCACTTGGGGTCGGCTTTCTAGTCTAACCGGTTTATTTTTATTTTTTTATTTTGCTCGTCAAAATGACCACACTCCACCTGATGGTAAGCAGTCGTGTGGTCTAAGAGCAGTGGCCTCCACACCGCCCTCATAGCAGCCGAAGCGATGTTGAGGTCTCTACTTTGACGGCCTGAGAAGGTGCTTTGTCACGCCCCGCTTAAAGGACCCAGGATTGAAGGAAGAAGGAAACACGTGTCTTGGCAGAGAATTCCATGTCTTGGTCGTTCGGCAGAGGTATGAGGACTCAAACTTGTTGGTACGCGCTCTAGTCGACTCTACTGTGTAAGGATGGCATCTGAGCCCAGCACGCGTTGTTCTGGATAGGAAAGGGGAGGGCGGGATAAGGTGGAATAACTCTTCAGAGCACTCCCCGTGGTATCAGATAGATATCAGTTTTTACACTGAGCGACTGCCATCTGACCTCCGCAACCCGAAGACTAGACCAGTGTCAGGATATTAGAGGACACTGACTTCCCAATAACGACTGCCATAGATATTCATGGCAGCCGGGACCGACGGCTTAACGTGCTCTTTGTACATCACTATTTTGTAAATATGCACAATGCATAGATATTATTGACTTATAGTACATATACGACGATTTTGTATTATAGTAAGTACAAATAATACATAATCGTCGTCTGTACCGCAATAGACCAAACGAAAAATACTAACAGACTCAGAAACGATGCAAAGAATATTATAATGCGTTTGTAACAAAAATATATGAGTTGGTTCCTATATAAATGCCGTAAACACTACTAGGAAATTGGAATATCAAGGCGGTCTTACAGTCTAACTACATAAAATAAAAGTTACTGGATTTCAATCGTGACTTCGTTCGCATTTTTTTTAACTTTTAAGTACAATACTAATCCCTTTCTTTTAGAACTCCCCTTTTCTGGAGTAAAACTATATCCAGACTTTTTTTTTTGCACATCGACTGGACTGTTTAACCGTGAAGACACAAATTTGCATTTAGAATATTAGTATGGAAGTATTTAACGCATGAACTACAGGCAGCTTCCAACTCTAATGGTCCTCATACAAGAAGCAAGTAGCTAGCGCAGTCTACAAGTGCTAGCAACTCACACGGCATGCATATGCAAGTTACCTACTTGTTAGTCGCTTCCACTATGCATACAATTCGCGCTGGTACCTTAGAATGCTTGTAACCAGCGTTTGTTACCCGCTTCCTGTACAAGAGCCTACAAAATGTCGAGTACTTTAAATAGATAACGTGGTAACCAGACAGCTTATTTGAGATTAGTCAGACTTAACCCCATAAGTCTTCGGTGCGACCGAACTTAAATACTAGAGAACCAGCGAAGATCAGCGCGTTTTGCATGAAGAGGCACACCCCTGGGTATGTTTGTTCCTTGCCTGTAAACAAATCAACATAATAAGTTAGTAGTTTTTTTTACCGTCAGTAAATTGAATCGAAGTAGACGTTACATGGCGGAGGTCGATTGTAATAAAATTATTGCGAAGAGAGGATCCTGCCATGCACCCTCGGATTGCCCACCCCATTGCAATAGAAAAAGGTTGACAATACCGAACTCGATTGAATAGAGACAGACTCGACGTGGGACCCGGGCGAACTCCAACTCGCAGTATTAGAACATTATGAAGAGGAATACGTACTGCGAGTTGGAGTACCAAAGGTACGTAGCAGGATTCTCTCAAAAACTAAAAAGGAAATATCTAGCAATAACAGTAAATACAGGCAGTATCGCAGAGGACCTCGCAAAAAGAGGTAGGTATACGAAAAATAATTGTGAAGATAGCCTTTCATTAATATTTATTTAGATATTGGGTCCCTCTTAATCTATCGAGTCTTAGAATACCAGACATAAGTAAAAATCTATTGTGATTGGCCACCGGTGCGCCGATGCGACTCAATAGGTTACCAACGGATAAACCTGCTTGAAACATTGCCTGGGTCCATGCTGCTACTGTGAATATTACCTAATAGGAAAAAGCGAATACCTAACAGTTTATTGGACCAGGAAAACTATCCCAGCACATGATCAACTCTCAAGCAGAAATTTATATATAATTTTTATGAAACAACAAGACATATAAATTAATGTATACTTTTAATATAAAATTATAATATTAAAAACGAGACTAAAACTGATCTCCCATCATGAAATTCTGTCAGTCAAACAAAAGTGATTGTTAAATCTAAACATCTATTCCGTAAAACGTAAACTTAGCTTATGCCTTCCTCTAAATATACAAATGAGAATCTGTGCAATGATATATTCAAGAGACAATATTATGGGTTTCCTCAGAGCAGCGATAGCTCAGTAGGGAGACCAACAGACTGCATTGCAGAGGGTCTCGGGTTCGAACCACGTCGCGCACCTCTGACTTTCGGAAGGTATATGACTTTTCGAAATTATGTGCGTATTGATTGACATTTATCGCCTGCTGCTGTTAAGCCGTGGGTCCCGGCTGCCATGAACATCTATGTCAGTTGTTATTGGGAGAGTGTCGACACAAAAGATCCCACTGGGTCGAAGTGTCGCCGGTCTGCACTGACTGGTCCCCACATAAGATAAGATGGGTTACCTCTACATGATTATAAAGAGGTTTTCAACACTATCCCACTATATCTGCTTACCAACAAGCAAGCTTCACAAATTGTTTACTTTAGCAGTACAAAAGTAGCATGTTAAAATACTAACTTCTATTAACATAATTGGCGAAGAGGATCCAAACAGCAGCTATGAGTGACGCAAACCCAACAACAAAGCCGAGGAACAGCCACAGTCGAGCCCCTCGGGGGCCCATACACCCGCCCGTATATGTCTCACCGCGGACCTGAAAGATCACCAAGAAATATATATAACTAACATACTACGAATATAACTTTTTGGAAAGGCTACTAAGAGGGGTAGGGTAGTAGGGGCTAGTGATGGAAAATGCACAATACAAGTTGTGACCAGCTTTTTAAATGCAGCTGTAAGCGGCAGATAGCGAGATATCCCTACTAGACCTTACTTTTTATTGCATCCAAATTTAAAATATTAATGACCAATTTTGACAGTGCCCTAACCCCAATCATACTCTGAAGAGGCCAAACCCAAAACAACATTTTAAATAGTTCGCTCCATTTAGTTTCTTATTTATTCTTTAATTTCACTTACATATCATGGATGACCTCACAAGAGCATAATATATGTAAGAGATCTGTTATTATATTACATGTAAATATGTTAGTATATTACAATGAAATTTGTTGTGTGTGTGGATTCGAAGATGGTTTAGATTTGCTATTTTCGTTTTTTCGTGTGTTCAAGACAACGTCTGTCGGGACAGCTAGTATAAATGTAATATAATAAAATATTTAATGTAACATAAAACAGGAATGAACACAATTATGTATTTACATATGTTTTTGTTCAGTCTGCTTGTAACCACAGTCAGTGCAACCTAGCGGAAATATCAAGCCTTTCAAAAACATGAGTAAATTCATATTCCATACAATATGAAAATATAAAAGTGGGTATAAGATATCTTAATTCAGCAAGCAAGGCTTTTGCACTAATATGAAAGTACAGTGATGACAACACTACACACATCCAATATTATTAATATCTATGAATTGTTCAAATTCATTAAGATTAATATTTCAGTCAATTAAGTTCTGTATAACTGGAAAATATATTTGACATTCTGTCAACCTATCATTTTTATTTATTCCTTACACAAGCTATTCACCTACTCACAAATCTGTCTTTATAACTAACTAATTTCTTAATGTTAGATATCAACATACAAATACAACATTCTATTGGAACCTAAATTAAGAAATTCAAGTTTCTGCATTAAGTTACCCAGAATAAATAGGAAACTAGATAATAATAATAATAATAATAATATTCTACCACATACACACAACACCATCTAGCCCAAACTAAGCAGAGCTTGTACTATGGGTACTAGACAATGGATAAACATACATATATACTTTTTTTTTTGTAAATACATACATATTATACATAGAAACACCCAGACCAAGACAAACATCCATGTTCATGCACACAAATGTTTGACTTGTGCGGGAATCGAACCCGCGACCTCAGGCGTGGCAGTCGGTTACACTAACCACTACGCCACCGAGGCCGATGATGATGGAGTGAACTTAGGTCAGATACAGTAATTTAGTTCAATTATTGGAATGCAGATTCAATATTTGGTATACCCACTTCAAGATTTTGTAGAACTAATACAAAAAAAATAAGTGATAGTCCTGTTTTATGAAAGTCTATAAGCTGTGCAATATCATTATATTATGTACATATTATATACAAGGAACAGTGCAGTAATCATAAACATCATTTATCCTGTCAGCATACTGGACAACTGAAAACAAGGTCTGGCTGCGGATATCCATACACTTGAAGGACAAATAAACTCAAGTGAAACTGGTGCATTCATGAAAGTGTTATAGATTCATATTTATACTATTTACATTTACTTAACTACTTTCAAAGCTATCCTCAGTTACGCCTGGACCAGTAAAGGAATAATTCTTCTAAACAACTGTTCCTCTCATTTGCTCAACTAAATCCATACGCAACTGGACACATTAAGATCTGGTAGTATTACAGCATCTAGCACATTCAAATCAAAGATGAGAACAACATATGGGCACCCTTCATCATACTTGCTCTTAGATAAAACTAAATAATTGGGCAGGGATGTATTAACGAGGGGACTAACCTGTGCATTTGATACTGAGTTGACCATGATGAGAGATAGAGTTGCCATCACTCCACAAACGTGTGCAGCACCAGGCAAACGGTTGGCTGCATCGGGTACTGTCGCAGCATCGATTATGAACCACCATCCTGCAAAGAACTGCCAAAAGAACAATGTGATTATAATCGTGTTCTCAAAAAAGCGTAATTATGCCAAAACGATGAGAATAACTTTGAAAATCATTTCTAATTATAACAAGACTAACAATATGACTAACTTATTAATTACAAACGTCTAGAAAGAGCCATTCTAATCGTAATCTACAATAAGTTTTTTTATAATTCTTTCAGAGAATTGCGTAGATTTGTCCATGAAATAAAGTGGTATATGCTAATCAAATTACGTTTATCAAATATGTTTACAGACAAGACAATAACTAATAGAAATCTGCATGAATCATCAAATACAAACCAATAGTCCCGATATAATGGACGCGATTATATTACGTTTTTCTCCACTTTCAAACCATACACAACTAGGCATAGACACGTTTTCGAAACAATTCATCTTAAAAGTTTAGTTTTATCAACAATTAATGGGAATTATCGATAATTTATAGTGGAAAACAAATCACAGAGTACTTGGTAAATAAAATTGTGACATTAGGAAGAAGTAGGTACTCAATACTCATTACTCAACTGACGTTTGTGACGTTCGCTTTACTAAACAATTCAAACGTAGTACGGAACACACCAAAGAGTAAAGTAATACTAAAGTAATACATAGGGAAAAGAGAGCCCTCTTATGGTCAATTTCAGCCAACCCTATTTGAAACAGCGACATCTGAACTTTTGGCCCCGAACTAATCCTTCTATACATAGCTATAGCTATTCCGTATTCTGTGCCTATAGCTATTTATATTATATATTACTAATCCAGAATTCGTATTTAAATTGTTTTGTATCAATCGTATTTTTGTAACATAAAAAATATGCAAATAGAACAAGTAGAATGTTACAAATGTAGATCCAAACAAAACAATTTAAATACAATAAGTATAGGGTGCATATCGTAGTATATGAATAAAACAACAACAAATAACATTTTATTATGTTTATTAAAATTTATAACTATGCAGCGGAGTCTAGGTTCACAGTGAAATGCGCAGCGTGGGGGGGACACTGCCCAATATCTTTCCTGTATCCAAAGATAGGACTGACATCTGTGTTTTTGGCCCCGTAGTTGTGCTGTAAATCAATCGCAGAAGATGGCGCTTAAACAAATTTTAATTTATTATTTAGTGTCAGTTCTTACCTATCTATAGTTTTATATTTTTAATTTATCTAGAATCATATTTTATTCTCATTTTAATTGTTTTCTCATAAAAATGTTATAAAATACAAATTAGTAAATATGTCGGTTAAAGACTATGATTCAAACATTGGATTTGTAAGATAGTCACAATATGGCGCCTGCATCTTGCACAGTTGTAGTTTTTCGTCCTATATTGTATATTTTTCGGCTGTAAAGGTCTTATGTAAGTGCGTTGAGTCGAACTCTGTGTTCCTCCACCTTGTGTCAATTAATCTTCCCATCGAAAACTGTTGTTATCAGTGTGCGATAGTGACGCTTTTAGTGTTTAGTGTGGTGCGGTTTTTCCAACTACAAAAATGCCGAGACGCTGCGCATTTCACTGTGAACCTAGAGTCCGCTGCATAGTTATAAATTTTAATAAACATAAACATAATAAAATGTTATTTGTTGTTGTTTTATTCTTATACTACGATATGCACCTTATACTTATTGTATTCAAATTGTTTTGTTTGGATCTATTTTTGTAACATTCTACTTGTTCTATTTGCAATTTTTATGTTACAAAAATACGATTGATACAAAACAATTTAAATACGAATTCTGGATTATAAAATACATAATATAAATAGCTATAGGCACAGAATACGGAATAGCTATAGCTATGTATAGAAGGATTAGTTCGGGGCCAAAAGTTCAGATGTCGCTGTTTCAAATATGGTTGGCTGAAATTGGCCATAAGAGGGCTCTCTTTTCCCTATGTATTACTTTACTCTTTGCGACTGCCGCGCGGCGCTACTGTATACTTGCGCCTGACTACATAAAACTAACGCGTCATCAGTTTCGCTACAATATTCCCCAAAGACTACTATAGTATACTGGCTAATATTCCCCGTGTAACAAAAAAATGGTCTAAAGATTCCTTAATGGTCAAACAATTCTCAACTAATTATTTCAATTCAATATTAATTACAAACAGCTCTATTATTCGATTAAAGTTAACACAGCGTAGGTACTTAATACTTTTCCATAAACATACTGTAAACACGATATAAACTCAAGTTACTTCTTCGAGCGAATCTAAACAACGACATAATTTTAACATATCCCTATGATTCCGAGCGGGGTAAACATTTTAAAACAACACAATTATATACCTATCAATCTGATCATAAAAACACCTGTTACTTTACATTTCTCTAGATTAAAATACTGCACTATATAATTTATCAAAACCCATAAAACAGCAAGATTTTACGTAATTAGTACTCCGTATGTCGCTTATCGTAGAAGCTTTTCGTACGAAGATGCATACGTTTAATCACTTTGCCATAATCACATACTGCCAGCGACTTACACCAATACACAACGTTGAGCTATGGTCCATGTGAAGATTGGCAGCTTGCGCTATCCTACACCGGTGCGGTATCTTGCTTTGCCCCCAGGTGTGATACGCGACTATGACGCGTGCACTGTGTCATCGAGTGCCACTGCCGTGTCCCGTGCCATCTATCACCGTACGTCGGGTATGCTGCAGTCCTTTTGGTGCGGAATATGACCTCGCACCCAAGTTTGGATCGCCTTACGCCTCGTCCCGGAAATCCCATGTCGCCCCTCCTCACTCTGCGGTAGTCTGCTTTGGTCGCTCCTTCAATTCAGCTTAACAATGCAGCCATGATGAGTGTGTTCGGTATCCCAGGTGGTTGCTCCAGGCGGCAGATGTTCCATTTGTCATTGTTACTGGTTCAAGCAGGTCGTCGTAGCCCAAGCCTTGTTGGTCTTTGCAAACAAGGCGAGTCGTCTTCCAATATGATGCATCTTCGCCAAACCTCCGTGCGCGTGTTCGGCTGCCACGTGTAACATGTGCGGATCCCACAGTCAGCAAATCATGCGCGCATGCTTCACTGCCACGTTTTCGCCAAAGGCTGCGTATTCATCACGTCGGGATTACCAATGTAGGGGTAATCAGAAGTGTTCTTGTAGAGTCCAAATAAAATACTTCTTCATAGATATGGTTATATATTTACTGGTAGCAAATATAAATAGGTACTATAAATACATATTGGACTACGACCTAACTGAGTCGTTGCGGGGAGTCGACTGCACAGAACACTTATACTCAAAGAGGTCGACTGCCGCGCGGCGCTACTGCATACTTGCGCCTGACTATACAAAACTAACGCGTCATCAGTGTCACTACAAAGGCACTGTCGTCTATTTACTCAAATAGATATTTTTTTATTGCTCTATTCTGCAATATTAGTAATTTTATATTAAATATTTAGCAATATGTGATTGCCAACGAACTGTTGATAGTAGAGATAATTATATTAAATCAATTTGATTTAAAGAGGTATTTCGGACTAAATAAATATTGCTGACGTAAGCATCAACTATATTCCAATATATAAAAAACCATCGTACTATGGGTATTTGGGTAGTAGTAGGTATAGCGATACCTACTTGTTACGGAGTTGTGTTTACAGACAAAGTGACAACCTCACCTCGCTCATACCAAGAGCAACATGTTCTAAGGCACGTACTAACAGGAAAGAACTCCAACCACTAGCGGTCTTTGCCCCTTGCGTTATCAGCCAAACATTTCTAAACTCCAGGCGTAAGCATCCGTGCTAGGTACAAACCATCATCTTGTAAGAAAGTAAAACTACGTCACCATATCTTTTGCCGTAGTCATACCAATTGCAATCTTGATTTTCCGATGTTGATCCATAATTGATATTGATTTTTCGGCTGTAGCTGAATTCGTTCTCTTCCATATTCAAGTGTACCTACCTCCTTGCCTTACTTGTGTAGCAATTTAACACGTACCTAAGCAATAAATCAGTACGTGAGGCCTACCCGTTACAACTTATGTAAGATTAAAAGCAAACTATATACAGGCTGTCCCAGAATATGTGAATCAAATTGTAACGGGAGATTCCATAAGTAAGGACCTTTCAAATGTGCTAAATAAAAAAATGACGACCTTCGTGTAAAAATAAAAAATCAAAGTACGATCTTTTTTCAGACTTTCAACTACAGGCGCTTCGTTTATGGCTAATTTTCATTTTTATTCCACTATTATTATTTGTGAAGGATTGATTCGTCAAACTACAAACGATTTTTGAAGTGAAAACTTCTTTAGGCGCGTTGAGCACTTCTTGGGTGAACAAAAACCATAGAACTCGCGTCATCGTCACGCTTCGTCATGGTCACGCTTCAACGCTTTCCATTTTTGAATTATTTTAGAATATTAACAATATCGCAGAAATGTTTTGTTTATAAAGAAGTGTTTATGATCAAGGATTAAAGTTTTGAAATCTTGAATCCTTAACTGAAGACAGCCCCAATTTTTCTTTTTAAACTGGCGTAGTTTTGAAATCGCTGCATTATTTTGGTGTATTTTTTTGCACCAAAGAAAATCTTGTTTGTTTGTTTTTTTATGTTTACACAAAGGTCATAATTTTTTTATTTTTTATTTAGTACATTCATTGAATGGTCCTTACCTAAGGAATCTCCCGTTACAATTTGATTCACATATTCTGGGACACCTGTATATAAACATCGCTCCAGTTTACATGGTAAATTTAAAATAGACTTATTAATACATGGTTTTGATAACAAATTTATCGATAATAAAATTTTGAAACCCAGTTACTTATTTAATATTGTAATAATTTAGTTACATACATTTATAATTAAGCAATGTATGTAACTGTTACATTTGTTGATAACTTTTCTTGGTATATATAAGAGTATATTCATAAAGTTTAGCATTAATTAATTAAAGTGTCAACCATGCTGGTTAAAGGATTCTTCGTTGTGTGCGTTCAAGCCGTTCTTATAAAGGTATTTTTCAACTTTACCATTTGATATATTTAATATGTGCCCTAATTAAAGACTGTATTGCCGTTATGGTGTTCGATTTCTGATGCCGACAACCAATTAACCTTGGTCCGATAAAAAGAGCCGGTTATATTTTCGGAATCGCAATATAGTTTCATACAGCGTCGTGCGGTGCTTTTTATGCTATAAGAAGCTCCATACCAAATGGTGAGATAGTTCATAAAAGGGCTGATTTATAAAATTGATGTTTACTAAGCACCAGTCGCCTATAACATGCTGTTATCTTATTGCTAACAAAACCATTTTATTATAAAATCGATATTACAGGCTGTTCTAGCTCAATGCATCGGATCGCCTCTAATCGGCGGCGAAACTCTACTACTACCCAATATGGCGCTGGATGGTTTGGTGCCAATTTCACCTGTCGTCAGCCGCATTGTTGGAGGGAATCTTATCATTGACACATCAGCCCAGGATCCTTTAGGCGTCTCAATATTCTCTGACGATCTTACTATTGAAGGCACTGTTCTAGTCACAGGTAATTTACCGTTTTTGGGGACAGTTGCTGTGGAAGGCGTAGTACCCGCGGTGGGTTCTAGTGCTGTAGCGTACGAATGTGGCACGGGTAATGTCGGTATTACCAGTGATGCGCCAATTGGTAATTTACCACCCCTTATGGGTTTAGGTGTACCGCAAGGTGTTAATAGGGTGGGTCTAGGTGTATTATAAGTTATTATTGTTGTTAATTATGTAATTGATTACACCTAGATTATAAATTGATGATGGTTGTTTTATTTTATATGCGGAAGTCATCTACGCTTACCTCTGCAAGAATATACGTACTTACATTTTATTTTAATTCTTAATATTGGCAAAAGACGTTTTGAGTGCATATTAGAGCCGCCCAAATGTGGATGTACCTTCAGACTCTGTAGTTACATCCAAATTTGGTTGCCGTCTTCTGTTAAAATTTTTTACGGTATAGCTATTCTTGCTGTCAATAAAAATAATAATTTCCAGTCCCTACAATATATATTATTCGGTATGCTGTCAGCACAGAATCATTTTAAAGGTTAGCACAGTGCGAGTTCCTCTAATATTACAGTTGTCCGAAGGCTACTGCAACCACTTAGCATCAGGCTGACCGAGACATCTTTTCCACCTTATAAAAAATGGAGAACTAAAAAGTAGGTCCAGTACAATTAAAAATCACAATACAATTAAAATATTTAATACAAAAGAGATTGTAAATGTCACATTCACGATAAAAAAACATTACGTGAAGTATACTGTGTGTAAACGAGTCGATCACAGAGCGCGGTTTCTTCACGTTAGCGCCGTCGTCGCCACGTGATCAGAGATACAACACTTTAGTTACGTAATGGCCACCAGTCTCGTTAGCGATAGCAGTAACCCTCGTTCTGGTAGCACCACTCAGGCTCCAACGATTCAGCCTGGATACCCATGCGGACTAGGCGCTCCCTGTAAAAAAGAAAATGTTTGCCATAAAGTTAAGGGTTGCCACACACGAGCCATTTTGCTCACAATTTTGCCTCTATCACATTATTGCCATATGTCAATCGACGTTATAAACTTGTGAATAAAAACATATATGTTTGATTTTGTACATTAATTTACCTACAAGAACAAATAGCAACTGAAATGAACCTTTTGTGAAATCAGATTCAAAATTGGGTATTAGTAAAAGTATGTGTAGTAGGATATCTCACTATATCCCTCGCACCCCCGCATTTAAATCACGGATACGTCATAACATGTATCGCACATACTTTTTCTGTCATTAGACTTTTACTCCTACTACCAGATTTGAAAGGCTTGTATCTAACTTATTAACTTCTGAGTCTTCTTCGAAGAGGTTAATGAAAACACTTTGTTGGTCTGTGTGTCTGTCTGTTAGTGACAGGCATATCTCCGGAACCATATGACCGATTGACTTGTAACTTGTTGTGCTGACACCGTGGGGTCATACCTCGGTCGAGTTTGAATATGGGCCGTGGGTCAAAAGATCCCCGAGATATAGGGATCACAAGGTCACATGTATTTTAAATGGCAAAATGGCTTCATTTATATGCAGAGTAGTGGTGTGCTGATTCAAGTTGGTTGCTGCTGTTTGCTGTCGAGTTGTGTCTTATGCTGCGTTTTGCAACACAACATGCCCAACAGTGGGCTTGATGCCCAACAATGGACATGATACCCAACAATGGTTAATATGCCCAACAGTGGGCATGATGCCCAACAGTGGACAAGATGCCCAACAGTGGGCATAATACCTAACAGTTGGTATTGCGCCTAACAGTGGGCAAGATGTCCAAAAGTGGACATGAGGCCCAACTGTGGCCATCATGCGCAGCAGTAGGTACGATTGACTTGTAACTTGGTGTGCAGACACCTTGGGGTCATACCTCGGTCGAGTTTGAATATGGGCCCTGTGGATCAAAATACCCCCAAGATATAGGGGTCACAAGGTCACATGAAGACGAAGAGGTTGAATCCTGGGTTTTTACACCCATCTCGTTTATAACTGGTTTTGTATTTTAGAGTTTGGGTAACGTCACTATTTGAAAACAATATTTAAAAAAAAATTGTAATCCATCCTATTGGCCATTGGCGACCTAACAATATGAATATATATGTTTGGTTAACTTTACAAGCCTTTATCTAATACAATAAGTAGTTTCGAAACAGTCTTAGGACATTAGTTAGTATTGCAATGACCAATTGACCAACGCGGTGAAGCAACATTGGTCGCAGTAGGCACTTGCATAATATCTATACTAATATTATAAAGCTGAAGATTTTGTTTGTATGTTTTTTTTAAATATTCAATCACATACACACAACGCCATACAGCGCAAACTAAACAGAGCTTGTACTATGGGTACTAGACAATGGATAAACATACATATACACTTTTTTTTGTTGTAAATTCTTACATATTATACATAGAAACACCCAGACCAAGACAAACATCCATGTTCATGCACACAAATGTTTGACTTGTGTGGGAATCGAACCCGCGACCTTAGGTGTTGCAGTCGGTTACACTAACCACTACGCCATCAAGGCCGACAATGTTTGTTTGAACGCGCTAATCTCAGGAACTACAGGTTCGAATTGAAAAATTATTTTAGTGTTGGATAGCCTATTTATCGTATAGTCTGAAAGTAGAAACTGAATTAGTTGGCCTCGATGGTGTAGTGGTTAGTGTAACCACCTGCCACGCCTGAGGTCGCGGGTTCGATTCCCGCACAAGTCAAACATTTGTGTGCATGAACATGGATGTTTGTCTTGGTCTGGGTGTTTCTATTTATAATATGTACATACATACATACATAGATTCACGCCTGTTTCCCAGAGGGGTAGGCAGAGACTACGGCTTTCCATTTGCTACGATCCTGCGAACCTTATAATATGTATGTATTTACAAACAAAAAGTATAGGTATATGTATGTGTAATTGTGTATCCATTGTCTAGTACCCATAGTACAAGCTCTGCTTAGTTTGGGCTAGATGGTGTTGTGTGTATATGATAGAATATTATATATTTATAAGTAATGTCTTTTTTGTTTACCATATAAGACCAGTCAGTCAACCAGTCTGAAAGTTCTCTATACGTAACGCGGCGCAGTGCATGTCTTGGTGCGTGACGTCACACGTGTGGAGTCACGAGATTAGTTGAGCTAGTTATGACATCATTTCAATTTCTAGTTTTTCACCCATACCGTAACAAGACGTTACGTCATTGTCTCTATATTATGGCTCGTCTACATATAGAGATAAGCCATAACTAAAAAACATTCATCTGACGCAGTGGTTCTCAAGTTTTGGTCACGGGCCAATATTGTTTAGATGTTTTTTATAAATAAAATACATAAATACCTACATCATTATTTGAAAGCATGAACATTAGCTACATTATTTGAAAACATTAAATTTTATGATGACTTAGCGGACCACATGGGGCGTCCTTAGGGACCACAAGTGATGCACGGACCACCGATAAAGAACCACTGATCTAAGGGACACATGAAGTAAAACAAGAGCATACAAGTGAGTGTAATGGTGCAGACCTGATATGCAGCATGCGTTGTTCGGCGTGCTTCCACGCCATGTGTGGCTCGGCCCATAGGCGCTCGGCCAGCGCGGCGGCGCGCGGCCACAGGCGCGCGTCTAACGTCGAACCATCCGCTTGTTCTGACCATAGAGCCGCCTCACCACCTGCATCACCACGTATGGTTACATACGGCACGAGAACATTCTAAAACATTCCCGAACGAGTTGGATGATCTCAAGAGCTAGGGCAATAGCCCCTAGCATATGTCTCCTCAATCCACAGACGCCGTCTTTTACACCCGTTGTGCAAAGCCAGATTGAAGCAAAGCGGGACATTTATTTTGAGATAGTGTTTCGCCTTCTTCCCAGAAGACTAATGCATGATTATATGCCCAAAGTAAGCAGAACGCCTAGTACAAGTTTGTCTTACGTTAACCCGATCGACACGTTTATGACGTTCGGCGCTCCGATTGGCCCACTCTAAGCTCTTAACCAATCAGAGAGCCAAACGCGGTAAACGTCAACGCGGCAATAAAACCAACTCGCACAACGCACTCAGACGAATGTGTCTAATATTGTGGCATAATATGTACACAATCATAAAAACTATATAAAATCTACTTAATCAATAAAATTCACTTTCGTAATTCGTGTCATAGGACCCATTTTTTTTATAACAAATTAAATAAAGCTTTACTACTTCAAACAAATAATTGTATGGACCTATACTTAATCATTTTTAAACAACAGTGAGAAACTTACACATATCAGAGATCACTTACCCAGAACTTGGTCCTTATAAGACCTGGCAATTTGAGCCGGACTGTTCATATAGACCTTCTGCCAGCCGATGTATGGTGAACACCAGTTGTTACCTGTTAATTAACAAATACAAATTTAAAACATATCTTAACTAATATCAAAAACCCAATGTGAGTTTGTTAGTTTGTTAATTACGCTTTTAAGCCTTAACTACTCGACCAATCATCATGAAATATCGCATACTAGTTGTCAAGGGTACAGAAAAGGAGTAGAGTACCTTTCACACAAAAAGTAACTAAACAAAATCTACATTAACTCGAGCGAAACTGCAGAAACTAAAATGTAGTTATTTTATCCGCAGTTTTGCTCTTCTTGGACCACGCCAAAGCATTCGACTCTGTTTCGGATTCTATATTGCTTAAAACGCTCGAATCGGTTGGAGTAAGAGGCAAACAGCTACAACTCTCTGCTATCTATCTAACTAATCAATATCAATAGGCGAAATCATCAGTAAGGACATTCCAAATACTTCTCTTGGAGTAGGTACCTCAGGGAAGTATACACACTTTTCCTTATTTACATAAGCTACACTTTTCCTTATTTACATAAATGATCTGTGTAATTTGTATATTCGGAACGGGGTTATCATATCATACGCGGATTTCACAGTAATACTGTTCATCGCTAAATCACGCATCAAAGCAGAGAGCTCAAGAAGGTTTCAATACTATCAGTAAATAGCTCTCCAACAATTGTTTAATCCTATATGCACAAAAAACTAAATATATTCACTTTTCAATGCGGAACAAAAACGCCATATTACATAAACAACACTATTGCTCACCATAATAATTGTCTGCTATCTGCTAACACCGCATGCGTGCGCTTGCCCCACTTTAGAAGCAACCGATTGTATGAAATACTTAGGCATTACGCTTGATATTCACCTTAATTTTAGCAAACATATTGATTTATTATGCAATAGAGTACGTAAACTAATATATATTTTCAAGAATCTTCGTACGGTTGCAAAATTTAAATTACTAAAACAGATGTATTTAGCATTATGCCAATCAATCATAACCTATTGTGTAAGATCGTGGAGTGGAGCATCGAAAACAATATTATTGCCATTAGAACGTGCGCAAAGAGCCATCTTAAAGGTAGCCACATTCCGCCCTTTCATATTCCCTACCTTTGAACTATACCAATCCACTAACAGTTTAACTGTCCGACAACTATTTATCCTGCACACTGTCCTTAAACAACATATGCTACTATCTTTTTTACCTACGGACAAAAGAAGGAAAGACTTTAGTTTGTGAAAATTTCCAAACTACACATGCTTACATGAAAAGAGTTTTCTTATTTTAGGGCCTTTTTTTACAATAAATTAAATTAGTTAATAGATATATTATGTAACCTTAATCATAATCAATGTCACATAGTTTTAACAAAGTACCTAAAACGCTTACGTATTCAGATACAGATCAATTGCTAGTGAATGTAAAATAATTTATTATTGTTTAATCAATTTTTAATTTATAAATTGTTGTTGTTTAAAACGATTTTAATTGTATAACTATATATGTTTGCAGTACATGTATAAATGTTTTTGTAGACTCTTGCTTTATTAACAGTAGAATAACAATATAATTTTAGAAACAGCCTCAAACACAGATCTCTGACCTATTTCAGGCAATACAATGTAAAAACAGACTTCATAAACAAGTCTTTTTGTGTCCAATATTAAAATTTTAAATGTTTTCCTTTAGATTAAATATAGTTTTAATGTGAATTTAATACAATAAGTGTTTTGCCTATAATGTGTTTTGTAAAGACTATTTATTTAATAAAAAAAATATATATTTCTTTAGTGTACTCCTTGCTAGAATTAATTCATGCATCGCAGGAGACTTTTCACACAGACAAAATCCCGGACATAGAATAACGATGTATGGAGCACATAAGTTTTTATTGTGTAAGTATCAAATTCTGTGATCTCTCTCCGGTCGTGTCAGATTACCACCCCACCGGGTCATGAGAGTTAGGGAACAGAGAGTGCACTTGCGTTTGCGCACACACTTGTGCACTATAATATCTCCTGCGCCGATCTCCGCCAGTCTCCGTTAAGATTGGCCGCCGGGACCGAAATTCGGTCTGGAGGTCTTTATTATTATCATAAGTATCAAATTCACATAACTATGTATCTACTACTAACTATTTATAAAATAAAGAAGCATACCTTCTCCAACCCAAGCGCCGTATCCACAGTCGAAGTACAACGCGTCATAGTTCGACATGATCAGCTTGTAGCCCTTCTCTAAGAGACCGTTGATCTGAGGGTCTCTGCCTGTCGTCCATACCTGATGGTCACGTAAAATATATATTTAGTAATAAGTTTGTAAGTAGACAACATGGACATTTCTTCGACACCCACCTTAGAAATTAAGTATACTATATTAAGGACGTCTACAAACATTGAAACAAAGGGCACAAAGAAGACCTAGATTGGAAACTCTTTTTTTGTCTCTCGGAGATCGAATCCACCAACAACATTCGACGATGGAAATTTTAAAACCACTGCGACATCCGTATCCTATCCTAATCCTAACTAATATTATAAAAGCGAAAATGAGTTTGTTTGTTTGTTACGTTTTCACGCCTAAACCACTGAACCGATCATTCTGAAATTTTGCATGTACATTGTCAGGTGTACAGAAACGGACATAGGCTACCTTTCATCCTGAAAAAAATTACTGTTCCCGAGGAAAACAACAATAATGTTCTTATGATAATAGATTGCGCCACGTGTCTATCGAATCATGATTGAATTATATTATTACAAGCAGAGTACAACCCGAATTGATTGTCAAATTCTAAATTAACGCGAGCGAAGCCACGGGCAAAAGCTAGTAGTCCATATACCCAGTGTATTGAGATTTGTAAGAGTTGCATAAGTCTTTAATTTTGCTCAAATTGGTGGGTCTAAAAATCCCTTACTTTTTGATCCAGCAGTTAGGCTGCGACTGAGATTGGTCAAATTGCAAATTGGTCACAACCGAACTGCTGGGAAGAGAAGCAGGGGTACTTTTTAACCCAAAAGTTCGGCTTTGACGTCGATAATCTATACCTCAAGCATGAAAATCTACATATATATAGAGAGCATATTAAGAACCACCATGAGTCTTATATAAATTGTTACACCAATAAATAGCATGTCGTGTTACGTCATCAATCTAAGTTTAGGGCCTGGTCTTTTGGGAACGCTTACCTGAATAATGTAATCCTCTTTGTCCAAGAACTGGTCGATATGTGTGTACTCTGTGAGGGTGCTGGTCCATAGGATGATTGGCAGCTTCTTACCGAAGGCCTACAAGGAATACCAAAACTATTAATACTACACCAACATAAATGGAGAAAATTATTGACTGACTGCCGAATCAATATTCAATGCACAACTTAAACTATATTTTGAAGGATTTTAGCTTAGAATACTATTGCATCGCAGTATGCGTCGATCTCTGTGTGTGCATCCAAACAACACACAAACACAGTACAATCATTGATCACATCTATACTAATATTATAAAGCTGAAGAGTTTGTTTGTTTGAATGCGCTAATCTCAGGTACTACTGGTTCGATTTGAAAAATTCTTTTAGTGTTGGATAGCGTATTTATCGAGGAAGGCTATAGGCTATATTACATCACGCTACGACGCACGGGGGCGGCGCAGTAACCATAAACGTGAGTGAAACCGCAGAAACATCTAGTAAATTATAATTTCGTTTGGACCCATTCATTTTTCTTAAGTTTAGCAATGTGCGAGTGATATCTCTGGTATTGCAAACGATCATAGGCTACAAGAACCGCTTACCATCCGGCGAGCCGTATGCTTGCTAGCCAGCTTCGTAGTACAGCAAAATCAGTTTTCTAGACTAGTGTTTAACGATAACGAAATAAAAAGAGTGACTTGATTTTGAGTTAACTATTATCGAACGAATAATTTGGGTGTATTATTTTGATTTTCTTTTCATCTCATGTACGTATGGCGTGGTAGCTTTATGTGGCACTTTTGTCCATGATCATACATACATTTCTACAGTTCATACACAATCCGGCAATTTGCTGAAATTTGTATTTTGTAGACGAGCTTTTTATATAAATAACAGTAGAACTGTTTCACTACGAATCCAGTAACTTGTAACTTGAAGTTACTAACTTACCTTGTAAGCTCTGTCCGAAGCCTTCTTCTGGAAGTAGTTCCAGAGCTTCAAGAAACTAGATTTGTTGAGATCCCAACGGTTCTGAATCATGAAGTTCTGGATCTCTTCGGAGGAGTTCCAGCATTTCTCGCTGACTTCGTCACCACCCATGTGGAATATGTCGGTTTTGAACACATCTGGGAAAATTAAAAAGCGTATCAGAGACACATAGGTTAGTTGGTGTTCAATCAATTCTTCAAAAGACATGCATCATCCAATACCTTACATCAGTCATCATATTTCCATTAGTTTTATTTGTTTATTCTTATTGCACTTCAACGACTTATTCACTAGAATACACTCAATTAAAATATATTTACTTTTTTACATGGAAAATTTGTCAGTTACTTGAAGAAAATAATGTTTTGGAAGAAAACCCTAAAGTTCGCTATACACAGATAGTGGAGGCGAAGCGGTACCGGTAGCGAGACCTTTGTGTTGTTTTAATTAGAATGAAACATTTCACTCACGATGGCTCCGGATCATGTGTATAATGTTTCATACTAATTAGAACTGTAGCGACAAACGAAGAAGTTTTGACGATGGACAAGACATAGCGATGTACACGATACGCGCTTCGCCATACAGACCTGGATCACGGAAGTGAAGTTAACACAGCGACTGAGTATATACTGGATGTAAGGGACGGTGTACCGGCAACTAAGAGTTAAAATCGTTGGAATTTTTCTGAAGAAAATTTGCAGAAATTGTAGAACACTTAATATATAAACCATCCACTTTATGAAATAAAAATCAAAGAATACCACATTTTACTAAAATACACCGATGTAAAAAAAAATCGTCGTGATTTAAACAGATGAGCTGTTTTTATGCGCGCGGAACGCAGAAGTCATTCTCGCCGACGCGAGCAGTGCAATGTTTTGGTAGCAATCCATTGCGTACCGCGTAATAGGTAATATTAATCAATATAAAATCTTAATCTTGTGTTTTTTTAGAAGTTTGCGTCGAGATAAGTACCTATAGAAATACGTCTTGCTAAAGTTTTCGATACACCGTCCCTTACACCCAGTATACAAGATCCTGACATGAAACAGTAGTGCCGCGGCCCGCCAGGCACGATGACCCAGCCTGGTCGGAGGATCCTTCCTTTGTGTTGGAGTGACATCACACCCTGTTCCTCCATAGAACAATACAACAACAACGCCACCGATACCGCTCCGCCTTCGCTCTCTGTGGTTGGCTATAAAGCTTAAACAAATGCTTGTATCACGAGTAGATTACAACCTAAACGGTCGTGATGTCGTCAGGTTGTGATGTTTCACGACGGGCAAAATGAAACACAAGACCTCACGATAGCAAGTCCAATGCTGCATACATGGCTGTAGCTTAATGAGTTTTGTGGAAGTATTCTATGTTTACCTGCCATATCGCTGTAAATGTCTTCTAAGTGGTCATAAAGCTCTTCCCTGGTGGGGTTCAGTTGTCCACAAGGAGGCTCCACGCAGTAGCTGGCCCATGGCTCCGCCTGCAAATAATATTTTAACCATTACTGGCAGGATAAAACCCGTTAAAAATGTATGTACAGACAGCGGTACAGTTTTACTATTTCTGTAAGAACCCATAAAAATCAACAGGAATGATTATATAGATGATTTTTTGGCCTTATTGGATTTTACGTAAGGAAATTCTCAATACCATCACGTTTTTAACTGTACTTGGTAGATGCTAAACATCTAAACATATTTAGCATCTAACAATTTTTTGGATGTCGTAAATGTGTCTAACAGTTACGTTGTGCAATTGAAGTATATTAGCCTCATTTTCAGAAAAAGAAAATCATCTGTCTTTATCAGAAATACAGATAATTTTATCCAACTCGGCTATAAAATCTAAGACTTAAAGATTAGCTATTGCGGTACTAGCAATAAATCCTATGTCGCGGAGAAATATATATTTTTTTAAAAGCACCCGCCCTCGCACCGTATTGTGCTTATTCCCCTGACATGGGGATCAGGGACCCTATTTATGTATTTCTTTATTAATAACAAGCTTATAATTGTTCTTATTTCTAATTACATTTTTAATTATTATATATAGATTCATACATAGATTCACGCCTGCTTCCCAGAGGGGTAGACAGAGACTACGGATTTCCATTTGCTACGATCCTGACACACTTCCCTGGCTTTATTCACTTATTATTATATACACACATTGTATCACATTTAATTTCAATCATATTTTACATATATATATATATATATATATATATATATTACCTCTTATTCTAATTTAAGGCTATTTGTACAGTGAGTTTGTGTTTGTTGTGTTTTGTTTCTAAAGTTAACTTTGCTTGCTATTAGTTTGCAGTAATCTGTAAAAGGCTTTCTTTTCGTTTTATCTGTTAGCATTTTGTAGAAGTTGTTGACGTGGATGACTCGCGGAGGAATTTACAAACATTCAAACAACAGACGCAGAGAACATTCAGACTCGGAACAACTATTAATTGTGAATCACAAAACTTTTTGCGGCGAGGCGTTTATTGAACTACTACGCTGTACGTGCAGTCAGATAGTCGGAAAGGGGTAACCTAGACGACCGCATGTGAAAGTGATTCATGCGGCCCCGTCGATTAAGGTTTTCTCGAGGAACACCGTGGTAGGTTTAGTCGGCATTACAGGGGGTCCACTATCATCATTACCATCTTTCTTTTACCACGATGAGCCCGACATAACCCCTCCGCCCGCCCCCGCGGAGGGGTAAGCGTCAATGCATAAAAAAAGGTTAACGTTTTCTGACCAGCAGTGGGATCATTATAACTCGGGTATTAGATTGAGGATATTTCAGAGGAAAATTATTATAATATTGTCTTCTGTTTACGCGAATGTTATTCATTGAAAATGAACTACTATATACGGCCTTTATCGCGTTGTTTATTTGACACTTTATTACATAATTTTGCAACTGTTACACTACTTAATATTGTCTTCTGTTTACGCGAATGTTATTCATTGAAATTGAACTACTATATACGGACTTTATCGCGTTGTTTATTTGACACTTTATTACATAATTTTGAAACTGTTACACTACTATTACTATTAAACTTTACTAATGTATAAGGTAATTAAATTATTGCAACTATTAAAACTATTTATATTTTTATGTTTACACTTTACCCGCGAGCCATAATAAACTATTTAATTCGATCATAACGAAAAGACCTATGTGCCTTGGAAGACAAAATATCTCTGAGTGGCAGTCCGAAGGTCTCCCAATAGACTATTAATGCTTAAATTACAACAGATAAAAATACCATTTTAAACCTGAGTATATAATGGTATTTTGTTGTCAAACAAAAAACACTTCATCAATTAAAATGTTTGATCCACACTACTCTTCAATATAAATAAATATAGTAAATATAAATAACCATTCGACGTAATATATTTTACCTTAAAGCAGACAGTGAGGCCAGTATCCTGCCATCCTTCGCCGACGTGCGCAGGCGCATCAAACTCGGGCAGAACTCGCACACCACGTACTAGACCGTACTCCACCACCTCTTTGATCGCTTCCTTCGTGTATACCTGGAGAATAGATACAAAAATGTTATTACAATATTCTTTAATTTAAAGTATATAACAAGACCCCAGCGTTAATAAATACATGTGTCTTCAAATGTTCAGAACTTTACAACCAAATGGGTTTTTAAAATTTGATTCGTAGATGTGCTCTTACCGCATTTAGATCGCACGAAAAACTGTTTACACTAAGACGAGTGAGCAGTTACATTATATAATAGTCTCCGTAGTGATTAGTGTAACCGACTGCCACGCCTGAGGTCGCGGGTTCGATTCCCGCACAATTCAAACATTTGTGTGTATGGACATGGATGTTTGTCTTGGTCTGGGTGTTTCTATGTATCATATGCATGTATTTACAATAAAAATAAAAGTATAGAGGTACCTATGTATGTTTATTCTTTGTCTAGTACCTATAGTACAAGCTCTGCTTAGTTTGGACTAGATGGTGTTGTGTGTATGTGATAGAATATTATATTATTATCTAATAATACTGTATTTTATGCCAACATTATGTGTGGAATGACAAATTAAAGTGCCAGAAAATATATGACCATATTTAAAAGGAGTTGACCGCATCGACTCCAAAAATAACAATAAGTTAATTATTCACAAGAATATGCAAGTATTTATTAACTTTTTAGTGCATTTTAAGTTTTAGAATATACTTTTCTGAAGTCGTTTTTCTTTTTTGTTAAAATTTGGTTTATTTCCCGGTTTTTAGTGAACCTTTGTAGCCAAATACGCATTATTAAGGATAACTCGAAAACGAATGGTTAAATCTTGATCAAAATGAAATAGGACATGGCAAGCACCAGCTTTTAAATAAAAAAAGAATCATAAAAATCGGTTCACCCAGTCGAAAGTTATGACTATGAGGTAAAAAACGTAAAAAAAATACAGTCGAATTAAGTACCTCCTCCTTTTTTTGAAGTCGGTTAAAAATCGTTTATATGGCATTATCGGTGGGACTGCTCCACTAATTTATCCTGTACCCCTGGCTAATTGACATTAACAATATGAACAGTGGCGAAAGGAAATATCAATCGGTTTCCGTTTATCATTCCATAGAAAATGACCTACCTAAATAATATTTTATCTTAACCCGTCAATTGTTAGAATGGCAGACGCAATGGAAAACCTATTGTGTCTGGCCGCAGGTGTGCCGGTGCCACTCAATAATAATATTCTAGCCCAAACTAAGCAGAGCTTGTACTATGGGTACTAGACAGTGAATAAACATACATATATACTTTTTTGTAAATACATACATATAATACATAGAAACACCCAGACCAAGACAAACATCCATGTTCATGCACACAAATGTTTGACTTGTGCGGGAATCGAACCCGCAACCTCAGGCGTGGCAGTCGTTTACACTAACCACTACGCCATCGAGGCCGTCACTCAATAGGTTTAAGCCCTCCTATTTTGTAATGAAGTCGGAGCCCCTGTTTCTTGTGTACCTATTCATAATAATCTATGGTTACCGATTACTACGTTTAACACATTGACTGCCATAGCTGACATATAGGAAATGTATTGTTCGCGGTCATTTATGACCGGCATGGCGTAAAATGTGTTAAAGTATTTACCATATTAGCAATATAAAAACGTCTTATAGTATTTCACAATGTTACCTTGGCAGGCGAGTAAGCCCCGAGCTTGGTGAGGTCTGGTCTCCTTGACGACTGGAACGGGAAGCTTTGAGTGTCGGTGATGTGCCAGTGGAATGTGTTCAATTTCACGGCAGCCATAGCATCTAAGGACAACAGACAGAATTCATTAGCTTTATATAATAACTAACTGCTCCGACCTTGCCCGATTTGAACATAATATACATACATTGAATAAAGTTCCTTTGAAATAGTGAAATAATATATTATAATAATAATATTCTACCACATACACACACAACATCTAACCCAAACTAAGCAGATCTTGTACTATGGGTACTAAACTATGGATAAACATTCATATATACTTATTTTTTATATATACATACATATTATACATAGAAACACCCAAACCAAGACAAACATCCATGTTCATGCATACAAATGTTTGACTTGTGCGGGAATCGAACCCGCGAACTCAGGCGCGGCAGTCGGTTACACCAACTACTGCGCCATCAAGGTAAACAAATAGTTGCTGTGGTCTGAAGGTTATCATTCTGCATTCACAGAAACCTAAAAAATTACAATCTTTCTAATTCGAAGCCCCCAAGGAATAAACCTGTATTATACTATTACTGACTTTTTACTGTTATGTCATTTTCGGTATCTATGGGTCGGGATACACATATACAATTCTGTGGTAATTTCCAACGGTTTTCCTAATAACATTTTTGTTCTTTGGAAATTTGCCATTTTTTATTTACCTGAAAAATAACGAAATACACTGTTACAAATAAAATTGTGTGGTTACATTTCGGTAAAGTAATATTACAGTACAGGAAAAATTCTGGTTAATGCGATTACAGGTTTATTATCGTAAATTTTGTGGTAGACATTTTCGGTAATGCACTGTTACAGTTATCATCCGGGACATAAATATAAATTTATGTCCCGGATGATAACTGTACCTACTATTCGTATTGGCGGTAACTTGCTCGCGCTAGGCGACTCAAGGACGCGATTTTACATGTAACTTAAAATTTTACCATAACTAGTCAGTAACTGAACATTACAATCTCTCACTGTAATGAAAAAATACGTTTAATAATCCAGTAAAGCAATATTATGCCTATGATTTTTAAGAAATTTACAAGAATAATTCGGTAAGTAAACATTACTGGACTAATATTGATAAGTCAGGATCGTAAGATATCAATACCATAAAAATTTTATAAAACCATTTTCGGTAACATGTATTTTGGTGAATAACTAATTCTGTGTATATTTAATAGTTACACTTAATACTATAAACTTTTGATTTCAGCAATATATACTGCCTTACTTAGTTTTGCCATCTCTGTTAAAGCAAGTGGCAATGAACTATTTAATAATGCGTGCCTTCGATTCGAATTTAAGACTAGGCACTCTAATGTTCTACGCACTAGGCTCTATTTCTTATCGTTTATATTTTTAGGTATAACCACCCTCTCACTGTGGCGAAAAAGTATTGAACAAGAAGGTTATATTAAATTTGTTAACTAGCCGCGATATTATAAATTCGAGTTACCTATCGGTAATCAGTTGGTCTGTTTGATAACGTCAAAGGTCCTTTGACGTTATCGAAGGTCATGACTGCGTCATCAAATGTGCATATCCTTATGAAAGGACCGTTGGGATTATAAGTTCACTTACTGATAGTAGACTTGATGGAATCGATGCTGAAGAAATTCCTCGAGGTGTCAAGTAGGATGCCTCGGTACGGGTACACCGGGTTGTCCTTGATGGATGCATCTCGTACGATCTATAAATAAATAATAATAATATATTATAATATAATATTCTACCACATACACACAACACCATCTAGCCCAAACTAAGCAGAGCTTGTACTATAGATCTTATCTTATCTTATCTTATGTGGGGGCCAGTCAGTGCAGACCGGCGACACTTCGACCCAATGGGATCTTTTGTGTCGAGACTCTCCCAATAACGACTGCCATAGATGTTCATGGCAGCCGGGACCGACGGCTTAACGTGCTCTCCGAGGCACGGAGCAGGCGATAATTGTCAATCAATATGCACATAATTTCGAAAAGTCATATAACTTCCGAAAGTCAGAGGTGCGCGAGGTGGGTTTGAACCCGAGACCCTCTGCATTGCAGTCTGTTGGTCTCCCCACTGAGCTATCGCTGCTCTACTTGTACTATGGATACTAGACAATGGATAAACATACATATATACTTCTTATTTTGTAAATACATACATATTATACATAGAAACACCCAGGTCAAGACAAACATCCATGTTCATGCACACAAATGTTTGACTTGTGCGGGAATCGAACCCGCGACCTCAGGCGTGGCGGTCGGTTACACTAACCACTACGCCATCGAGGCCGCCAAATAAATAAATAATAAATAAACATCCCATATTACTAAATCAATTAACTAGGTACTGAGAAAGAATAGTGTCAGTAGAGTCTTCGAGAAACTTATAATTGGATGTGCGAGAACGAGACAAAATTATACATTATGTAACGCGCTTTCACGTTTCTGTGTGATAGAAGTAAGTGCTCAAATCATGTAAAGCAACTACAGGTATAACTATTACGCCTTAATAGTATACGAACTGCTAAACGAATTACCTAAGATAAAATCAAATTGATGATCTCAGAGAAAAAGAAACAATACATTTATTTCTAACTAGCTGTTACCTGCGACTTCGTCCGCGTAGACTTTAACTAAAAAATGTTTGTCTCCGCGGAACCCTATTTTTAGCTTAAGTTACTCCTTATAACATCAGCTATCTGCAAGTGAAAGTCCCGTCAAAATCGGTTCAGCCGTTTCGGAGATTACCCGGAACAAACAGACAGACAGACAAAAATTTTAAAAATAGATGTTTTCGTATAGGTACCTTATATTATATACTTTCATATGCATTAGATAAAAAGCTGTTATTTTGACATTAAAAACAGTTATTTGTATAGATTTGTTTCTATGTCAGGGTTCTTCCGCAAAATCCCATGGGAATGCATAGCGAGATTGAAAGTACAAAGTGAAACGTATGTGTTAATTCAAAACATGGTCTATCTGTGTAGTAAGTTTCATCAAAATCCGGTCAACGGCGTTACAAGCGATTGAGTAACAAACATCAAAACATTAAAATCTACACGAACTTCCACATTAAAAATTTTAGTAGCACTTACGCACGCTAATAAAAGCGCCAACTCAATTATAATTATATTGCTGATCGTGCATTTATTCACCACCCAAAATATCTTGAATATAATCGAGATCTCGACAAGGTTATTAAACTTAGAATCGATTATTGTCAATACGCAGCCAATATCGCCTTGATCCTGAATTATTTATGCTAATGTTGGAAACTAACGCCACCTAACGCTGAGTCAATGTCCGCGACCGGTTCGCTAGTATAAATATAAACTTGTTTGCCTGAAGCTTAATCGGAAGCCAATGACTTTCGGACCCAAAGGGGCTTGGGACTACACCCACTTATTCCTTATTCGAAAGCGTAAGATACGGTTGGACTGAATGATAGAGCTCGATATTCAAAGCGCGGCCGCTATAGCAAAATTGTATGGAGGATTTGAAGTGCTTTTTTGATAAATATGTGTCTTTATTGTGAACCAATAACTTAAATATTTGGGACGGACAAATTGTAATATAACTATTTATGTTTCGTTTAAGCTGTAAAATAGGATAGATTTCTACTGTTATAATCTAAAAAAATCACTTATTACGAGCTTACGTTTTTGCATTTTTCGTGAAAATTTGCCTAATTTTGTAGGCGAAAATATTAATTATTTAAAGTTTTTAACACGGAGTAATTTTAAACACATTAATTGTTATGGTAAATGTATATTTTATATTTGTATTAAACAAAAAGTGTTGATTTTATCAACTTAACTGTGACCGCCTGTTTTGGCACATTTCGCTCGGCGCAGTCTTAACCAAATATATCTATTTGCTCATAAACACCTGTGGGTAAGAAGTAGCTATACTGGTGCAAATATAATAATACTGTTCTTATTATTTTTGCATGGAAGTGACTCTATTGGTAAGTATACTGGTGCAAAAGTAATAATAACAGTGTGGCGACTCCGCACAGACGAAGAATTTCAGCCTACATTTAACAGATGGCGATACAATCGCAGCGATAGCTCAGTGGAAAGACCAACAGACTGCAATGCAGAGGATCTCGGGTTCGAACCCACGTCGCGCACCTCTGACTTTCGGAAGTTATATGACTTTTAGAAATTATGTGCGTATTGATTGACAAATATCGCTTGCTCCGTGCCTCGGAGAGCACGTTAAGCCGTCGGTCCCGGCTACCATGAACATCTATGGCAGTCATTATTGGGAAGTCAGTGCCCTCTAATATCCTGACACTGGTCTAGCCTTAGGGTATCGTTAGCCTTAGGTTGCGGAGGTCAGGTGGCAGCCGCTCCGTGTAAAAACTGATATCCAGTCAAATCCGGTTAAACTAGAAAGCCGACCCCAAGTGACTTGGGAATAATAAAGGCTAGGAAGAAGAAGATACAATCGCACTTCACATGACGTCATACTATTCTGCATCGCACAAGTGGAGTTTACACAGCGATACATATATATTTATTATACATACTTACTAATAAAGTAGAGTACCTTCCTAAGTGGAACCTAAGACTTATGACCAGTTTCACAACTATCAAGTAAAAGATAAATCGCATGCTGTCTCTTGTTAGGTTAAAGGTTGAAAAAATGTGGGTGAATACATCTCTGCCTACTTCTTAGGGGATAGCGGAATGAGAGTATGTATGTAAATGCCAATAGAGCCTACAAGTTCAAACCTCAAAGTGCCCGTGCCCAGCAGTGGGACAGTTTCATACAGGGCTGATATTATTATTTGAAATTATAATATGTTATAAAACACACCTCGGAAATAAAAGCCTTAAACACTTTATCAGTTTATTTTTATTAAATTAACTGTTCAACACACGTTTAGTAACTTGTTATAGTTTATATTGTAAATTATTATAATATTTCGCACTTCACACTGTCTACAGTAACACCTTCACAATCCACTGTTCACGAACGAAAGCCCGAGTTGCAATCCCGATCCACCACAATGGCTATTATCAATATAATGACTACATATTTATTGCTAACGGAAGTTGATAAACTTCCGTTCAATATTAAATAAAAATATTAGACTGATATTGGTCGATAGAAATACTTTTCACTGATTAAATATTCCTAGAGTTGATAAATCTCCGTCCAGCAATATTTACTAAAATTAATAGAAATATTGCTAAACAATAAAATATTAAATGACGGAAGTTGACAAACTTCCGCATATTCAATATAATACTAACTAAATATTTCTATGACGGAAGTTGATAAACATTCGTTTATAATATAATCTAAGTATTGTTTGATGTGCTGTGTAAATTAATATTCGTGTATTATGGTTATAATTATTAGTATGTTGCTTACAATGTATTGATACAATACAAATACTAATCTATATTTGTGAAGTACTCATATTTCCAACTAATGTTTTAATAGTACCTACCTAAATAAGAAAAGCGAAGCGCATGCGCAGTACGATGACCGTAATATACTCTTTGCTATATTGTTGACGTATACTCGACTACGCTTGTCAGCGTGAGTCAAAAAATCGTTACATACAAGTAGAATAATTGGTGTATGTTGCGCGAATAACGGGTTCTTAATTATTATTCATCAATATAAAAATAAAATTTGGTAGTATTTTATTTATCCCTGGTCAGAATAAGCCTATACCACTCTAAATATGGTGAAAACGCAGATCAACACAGAATGATGATGACGTCACTGAAAACCAAATCCAAACTGTTTACTCTTATCATTCCTTATTAATTTTCGCTATAAAAATATTACTTCATTATTATACATATTTTAGCACCGGCAATGATAAGGTAGGTACTTCATATTATTTTTTTTTATGGATTAGTGGGCAAACGAGCAGACGGATCGCCTGATGGTAAGCGATTACCGCCACCCATGGACACCTGCAACACCAGAGGAGTTACAAGTGCGTAGCCGGCCTTTTAAAAAGGAGTACGCTCTTTTCTTGAAGTGTTGAAGGTCGTATTGGTCCGAAAATACCGTAGGCGACAGCTCATTCCACAGTTTTGTTGTGCGAGGCAGAAAATTCCTGGAGAAACGCACAGTTGTGGACTGCCAACCATCTAAATGATGGGAGTGAAAATGCTGTCGCGTAGAACGATGGCGAAAAGAGGCGGCAGGGATCATTCCAAACAATTCCTCGGAACACTCCCCATAGTATAAGCGATAGAAGATGCATAGCGAGGCTACATCTCTACGCAGCGCCAAGGGGTCTAGTCGATTTGAAATATCTTGGCAGTCGACGATTCGAGTCGCTCTCCGTTGAATGCGGTCTATTTTTTTAGGTTTCACACAATTGTTCCAGATAAGTTCGCTGCGTGATGTATTTCCTATGATAAGGTTAAGGTTCTGGCCTTTTTATGCTTAAAAAGGTACCTACATATTTATTGATCATTCTCAGTAATTAATACACCAACCATAAGTAGGTAGGTATAATATATAACATAAGTATAAAAAAAGTAAAATGTTCAGAAAGCTTTTCTAAGATTTATTTATAAGAAATTGTATGGTATCTACCCCTATCTGTATCCTACAAAATGTTTGTTGGGTTGTTTAGGTTTTAACTCATTAGTCATTAGAGACGAGGCAATCATACGATCAGATGGTTGCAACCTGCAAAATTTTAAAAGATAAGATCGAGGCACTGATTCTTCACGACAAATGTTGCAGTATGTTTGTGCCTAACAACTATTGTCGTGGTAGAAAACACCGATTGCTGGCGGTTCCAGCTTGCCGTACTGTGGCACGCTGGCACCCATACCTCGGTCACTAAAGCAGCTTAACGCTCTCTTGGACTTTAACCCAGAAGTTGATATTTTGCGGTTGAATGGAAAGTATTATTATTAGAATGTACTGTGAGCAGAATGCATGAATGCTATATTTTAAATTTATATAATTGGCGCTAGTCGTTCTATTTGATGTAAATAAATAAATAATACATTTCCAAGTGAAAAAGATACAGCGACACCTTTTTAAAACTACCCAACCATTTTGATAAAAAAAATGTCCAGAAAACATATGCCTTGCTGATGGTAAGTGGTTATTGTACCCTATTGTGCCGTACATCGTATCATAGAAAAACAAAATCTATTTAAGATAAACATCATCATAATATAGGAAAAGTATTTACTCCTAAAAAACACGCTACAAAGTAACCACTTCTTTAAACTGAAGAAAATGTTTTTAGACGACATCTAAAAAGACATCTATAAAGGCATTACACAATTTAAAAGGACATGTCGACCAATCAACATGTTCCTTTTTTTAAGAGCAGACATGTGATGTATTCTATTAGATGTCAATAAAACAAGTGCAAGCTGATGTCCATCGAGGGTAAATAAATAATGCATGAGTCGTCTCTCCACGAACTAAAGACAAATTATTCAAGTATTCAGTGACAACGGTACATTGCTAAAAATAACTCTTAGAAAGGTTATTGTTCCATTGCTTCTGCATTTGTTTTAAGAAGAAATACGAGTATTAAAACATGTAAAGAATGGGTTTTTAACAGATTTATTGTTGTCGCGCTAGGTCCAAATGAAATCACCAGGATAAATGCGCGAGTGATCCCTGCGCCCCGGCCATAGATTGTGAGAAGGAACACCGTGGTAGGTTTAGTCAGTATTACCGGGATGTCTCCATCTTTTCCCGGGTGAGTCCGACATAACCCCTCCGCCCGCCTCCGCCAAGGGGAATGCGCCCATGCATACACCCACGTAAAAAAAGAAAAAAGTCTGAGTGAAATATCAGTGTGCGTAAGAGATACCATCACCTCTTATTCCGTTGCGACCACCTCCAAAACTAAACTGACTTTTATTTATTTTCTGTGGAGTAAACATTTTATCAACTGATTATACTGTAGTAACACAACTCTGGAACTGTGCCCGGTAAATAGCAAAAGCCTCGCTCACTATTATGTAGGACCTAATTCTAGCGATATGAGTAAAATATATGGCTGTCTATCTTATCGAATACACAGGATACAGTCATTATTAGACTATGCATGTATATTTCATTTAGTTGAGCTGTCCGTTACCGTCGAATTTATATAGACTAATTGCACAGTTTTAGGATAACTAGATATGTTCTATTTTATTATAGTCATTGTATAAATAATGACTTATGTTTAAATTTGCAACAGAATCAAGATCATTGTCATAATAACAATACCGGTAAATCTAAAAATTATTCTTCGATTCGCTTTGCTATTATTGTAATGTTATATTATATTATTATCTGTTGTTCTGCTCATCTTTTGTCAAAAGCGAAGTCGCGAAATTTATCCTTCACGGTCACACAGCTAAATAATTCTAAGATTTTTTCATGAAACAAATCGTTCTGAACGTTTTTTGTTGTCAGACGGCCAATACGATCGAAACAACAAATGATTTGGTCACGTGTTGCTTACTGGATCAAACCGAGCACGTGCAGTAAACATCTTTAGTCGTTTTATAATCGAGCCGAGCGACTGTATTTGATATCCGTCATACAAAACAAAAGGGATTAAGAGACATGTGATTGTCTCATGAAGGCCATCGCTCCAGATTAGTTATATACAGCTGCCCAATGTGACACAACAAGCTAGTGGAATTAAAATAATGACTGAATTTGAGTGTAATTTGTAGTTAGTATTAATGTGCGATGTTTTAATTTAAATATATTGTAGGTTATATACATATTGCCAACTTCTAATTAAGTATTTATGGTTTTATAACTTTAATTTACACACACAGCAGTAAATAGTTCACACGGTGCTTAGTTATTATAAGTTTATTTTTGGCAGTGGTTTAAGAATTAGGTTAACAGTTATAAATATAGTATAAATAAATAGCGATTTGGGATTGCTATATTCATACGTGTATGGGTAAATGCGTTTGATTTGTGCATTCTATTGTCTCGGCCATCTATGCCTTAATATTTTGTGCCACTGCTGAATACTAGTTTGCAGTAAAACATGAAAATTGTAAAGTTTCGAAACACGTCGTATGAATCCGATCTCTTGACATGTTTTTATTGTTGAATGTTTGCACATGGTTTTCGCTGCTGATAACTGTTTTTGTGTTTGCATTAACAAAACATTCGATAATTTCATGTTTATCAACAGGTCTGTAAAAGAAAGCGTTCGCTTTGTTGTTAATTTTGTCTTAGAACTTGTTTCAAATGGTGTTTTAAATGTTTACCAAATAAAACGGTAAACAAGAAATGGAACAAAACTGACACTTTAAAGTTTATTTACTTTTTAATTATTTAAATCCTCCTCCTCGCGTCGTATTCCTCATTACTGAGGGTAGTAACTCCCCCGCTGAATCACTTTTTTATTAACTATCTCCCTCCATCTGTTCCGGTCTTTTGCTTCGTGGAGGGCTTTGTGGAGATTGGTATTAAGCGAAAATCGGATTTGGTCCGACCATCTCGTTGGACTGCGGCTTTTGGTCTTTTGCCGTCAACCTTGCCTGTCACCATCAGCTGTTCGATGTTGTGACCGTCTTTTCTAAATAAGCCGCGATAAATATCGTTGTAAATAGTTTAAATACAAAGTTAACAAATGTTTTTTTTAAAACTTTCCCTCTTGGAATTACTACTGTGTCGCAGAGAACTTTACAAACATTCAAACAACGGACACAAAGAACACTCAAACTTGGAATAACTATTTGTGGACACAAATATTTGTCCTTTGTGAGGATCGAAACCACAACATTCGATACAGTGGCAGTCTTTCTTCTTTCTACTTTTCGTGTGGGTAGTGGCGAACTTGTTGTCAAGAGTTGTTCAAGCCGACCGTAGGCCTCTGACATGGCTTAACGACTGCTGTCAATTTGACAACAACCGGGACCGACTTTTTACGTGCCCTCCGAAGCACGGAGACGCTCAGATGAAATACCACTAAGCGGTCACCCATCTATAGACTGACCGCACCCACGTTGCTTAACCTCCTAATCGTTTACCGATCAGTGAGTGCAACTGGCTATGAGCGCTACGCCATCCAAGCAGTCAGGTGCCTGATAGGTGAACTGTGGATGTCCTAATATAAAACAAAGCCTTAGACTTACCAGCATGTGATTCCTGATGTCATCATACACGAACAGTTGAGAGAGAGTTTCGAGGGCGTGCCTCAGACCGAAGAACGAGCCGGCATTGATGGTGGCGTTGACTACATCGCTTGAAACTGGTGCCACGTGCAGGGCGTAGCTCTCGTCCATGTCCAAGGAGAATTCTGTGGAAACAAACCATGTTTTAAAATCTAGTACCGAAGATATCATTTCTTGCATATTTAAGATAGTCTCATGCCTATATACCTTGAAGGGAAGGCATAATTGTATTACACTCATATTTCGCCATGGTTTAACATGACCAATTAATCAAATATAATAGGTACACAATAATAGATTTTCTATTAGGTCTATCACGGACAACAAAAGGTTTCGGGTTTCTCCTAATTTACTGGGTTCGTGGGGCTATTGTCTGCCACTGAGCAATGTACCAGATCACTGTACCAGATTCCGTGCTAGGATTTCTTAGCAGCCAATAGCAGTTTGCCCGACCCGGGGATCGAAACCAAGACCCCATGCACAGCAGTCGCATTCACTACTGTGACGCCACCGGGATATATAATAACATACTGGTAAAAATACAATGGTCAAACAGCTTTCAGTTTGGTGTACGTGATAAAGTCATCGTTACATAGACATATGTATCTAGTTATGTCTGCTTGAGTGCATGCTTGGATAAAGCCAAGTAGGCCCTTTTTAATTAATTATGTTCGTAAAATCACGCACAGTTAACTCTTGTATTTTAATCGTAATTTAATTTGTTCTTACTAAATTCTGTCGCTTATTGACAGGACCTAAAGCAGAAGTAGAATTGAATACATTAATCCATTGATTGAATTATTATTCATATGATTATTCTGAGAACTAATTAACTGCTTAATTCATAGAACTCATTATCGTAACCAACAAATTATTGATTCATTTGACTAATTAAATTATTAACCAGCTTAAAGTTCTCCATGGCTCATGGGAAAACATATGTATTGGGAGACTAATCTAAAAAATATTAAGAAAGCTATGTCGAACTCCTGCCGTCTACGTTTTTAAGCAAGATCAATAAAATTTTATCCATAGTATATTAATATAAATACTTTATCAGTTTTTGTTAACAATTGACAATATTTACGTTCCTCGATCAGATCGGAGGCGTTCTGGACAAAGGCCAGGTTAAGAACTCCTTGAACCGACGGGCGTGTATTACAAATTTGATGAAAGTGAACGAAGTCAAAGATTTGTGTCAGGATCATAGCAAATGGAAATCCGTAGTCTCTGCTTACCCCTCTGGGAAACAGGCGTGAATCTATGTATGTATGTATAACAATATTTTTGTTTTACGACGTTCTTCTGAAACGAAGGAGGGAACTTCGTTTTAGAAGAACGTCGTAAAACAAAAATCAATGGAATATACGTATACATTGAAAACTACTACTTAGATCCGAAGTTAATTATTCGTAATACATCTCTAACTTGTACATCTAGTGACACCGGTTTGTGACAAGTTGGCGTATCTACATAAACGTTATGTCACCAGTATATTGACCTCGGCGCGTCATGTCAAGGACTTGCGTGATCCCAATACGTACCTACTTAAGAGTGCGACTGTACGCACTTAGAATAATAACACGCAGAAAGACAGCTTTTAAATATAAAAGAGAAAATTACGTGGAATCCCAATTATGTTTTCCGGGTTTTAATGTCTTGTGATGTTGCTGACGTGTAGAGTGATGCATACAACATTCAAATAACGTTGTACGCAATACCTACTTTGCTTTGGACGAAGGACATAGCACATGCACTTATGAGTAGTGTCGACAATACATGAGAATATGATACTTATGTAATTGTGCACATCCCTAAACTAGGTTATGTAAACCTACATAATATTTAATTTTAGTGTCATCATCTCGGCCGAAAGACGTCCGCTGCTGGACATAGGCCTCCTCCAAGGTTTTCCAGACAGATCGGTCTTTTAGTGTCGATCAAATTTAATTTTTACGTTTATCATGATTATTATTATTTTAATGATGTTACAATTATGATGAAGCGAAACAGGAATGAATGTCTATAATATATTGGATATTGTAAAGCTAGTTCAATCGAAATAAACAGCATGGAGATCGAGAAGATACAGTCTCTTGTGTTCAAACACAATTCCAGAACAATCCAGAATCAAAGAAAGGTGTTGAACAAAATCAGTTATCTACTAGCGTTTTAGATAAATCTGAGGTGGTATGATAGTTAACTAAGGTTTTTCAGGATCGTTGTAAATGGAAAACCGTAGTCTCTACCTACTCTCTCGTTCTCTCTTCGAGAAACACTATGCATGCTGTAATTTTTTTTTAAGCCTACTTCCTCCCTTGGAATTCCTGGATATATTTAGGTTGGAATAATTCCTGTATCACGGGGAACTTTACAAACACTCAAACAATGGACACAAAGAACACCCAGACTTGGAACAACTATTTGTGAATCACACAATTTTTTGTCCCGCGTGGGGATCGAACCCGCAACACTAGAGTAGCAGCGTAGTAGCAGTGGTAAATCGACTACTGAAACCACAACGCCATCGCGCCATCCATGCAGTCAATAGCCAGATCACCAATCGTTCATTGTTCTACATTGTATTTACACTCACATGTGTAAATATTTATTTTATAAATAATAAATATTTATTAATTTCAAACAAGATATGAAAGAGCGGTGTCACCTAATACAGACATTGTTTGTCTGAAAGGAGGCTCCTAACACAATCCGTTGTAAAAAAACCTTATATGAACAAATAAACTATTTTTATTATTATTATTATTATTAAATATCAATGTCTATTTTGGTAAATTCTTTCACCAATTGTCGTGTATCTTAATATGCACAACTGACAAGTTCTTCAACATATACGACGAAAAATTTCATTAGCGGCACGAAAGCCGATTCAGTTATAGCTAAATGTTGTTCTATATTTCATTATTCTATGTGCACGGCACGAAAGAAGTCCCTCAAGTGCGGCGCTACCGTTTACGGATTAAGTGCATATTATTTGTCTCAGAGTAAATTATGTATTGAGTATAATTGTTTTATTTATTTTTAGTTACCTTTAGAAAGAGAATACTTTAGGGTAGGTATTCATATGAATAAGAAACCGTTGGGTATCTAATCGCAAGTATATTGTGAACATGGTAATATAAGTAGGGATTAAATATAATGATCATCAAAAATACTAATTGTTCAGCAAATATTGCACAGCATAACGAGCATCTATACGCCTCAAATCACGGCATTCCGTTTCGGAAGTGTTAGGTTATGTTAGGTTCCTTTTTTTAAATCCACCCAAAAATAGGACGCGAAGCGTGGCTCCGTCGACTTAGTTTAATCTCTTTAAAGTTTTGCTGGCCATGAGTTGCTGATCAATTAGCTATTTCTGCTCACAGATTATATTTATCTACTCACAAAAATACCAATACTATGCTAACCATTTAAATAACACCCATATAAGTATATCATATGTGTCCCAGAGACAATTATTATTAAAAAAGGTTTTTTTAATCAAGTAAGCTGCAAGTTCGTTAGCCAAACTGGCCGAAACACCTAGCAAATAGGTACCTAAATACCTACCTAGCAAAGTCGCGTTTATTTCCGTTACGTATTACATAAATAGCTTTGGAATATGATGCAACGTTTTAACCCACTTTGTCAACTAGCTTTTCTGTGCCACTTTGAATTATATCGTTATAATTCAAAGTGACCATAGAGAAGCTTCTCTTTATCTTTTCTGTGATGTGCTCGTTTAAACCGCTACGTACCTATTTTCAAAATGAACACAAACGTAATCACTATGAGCGGTTACACGGCGACTTTCTGCACTTCTTTTATCTATCTTATTTAGTAAACAAACATCTATATTAACAGGTTCCCTGTCCGATGAATCACATACATATGATACATAACAATAGATTTTCTATTGTGTCTATCACGAAACAGTGAAAGGACTAATATTATAAAGCTGAAGAGTTTCTTTGTTTGTTTGAACGCGCTAATCTCAGGAAGTACTGGTTCGATTTGAAAAATTATTTTAGTGTTGGATAGCGTATTTATCGAGGAAGGCTATAGGCTATATAAAATCACGCTACGACCCACGGGGGCGACGCAGTAACGATAAACGCGGTTGAAACCGCGGGAACATCTAGTTTCATTATAAAATCACTAGATTTTGCCCACGGTTTCGCTTGCGTAAATATAGGTTAGATATGCAGCAGAACTTTTTTCTGGATAAAAGGTACCCTATGTCCTTTCCTGTATCCCTGACAACGCAACGTGTATCTATGTGAAATTTGATAATGATCGGATGAGTATTTATGACGTGAAAGCGTAACAAACAAACGAACCAGCTCACATTCGCATTTATAATATTAGTTAGGATTTAGTTACTGCTTTCAGACTATTTTCGGTTACTAATAAATGGACATGACAAAAATAAAAGACAGACAATACAATACATAAGGTGGGTCTCGATGTATTACCTCTAGCTACTAATATACAATAATATGTGTTTACTATTAAGACTGCGCCGAGCGCAAGACGCGGTTGGACCGAATGACAGAGCTTGATATTCAAATCGACGCGCGGCCGCCATTGTAAAATTGTATGGAGCATTTGAAGTGCTTTTTTAATAAATATGTATCTTTATTGTCAACCAATAACTTAAACATTTGGGACGGATAAATTGTAATATAACTATTTATGTTTCGTTTAAGCTGTAAAATAGGATAGATTTCTACTGTTATAATCTAAAAAATCACTTAATACGAGCTTACGTTTTTGCATTCTTCGCAAATTTACGTAATTATGTAGGCGAAAATATTAATTATTTTAAGTTTTTAACACGAAATCCAGTGGCAATATAATTTCTAATAGTAAATCTTTATATACACACATGATTTTAAGTTGCAATACATTTACGGTACAACAACACGTTTTCTATTTAAAAGGGCAATTACATCGATACAATCTCGCCTTTGATCGATATAACCGCCTATCGATCAGTGAAACGATAGTGTTCCAAAATCGCAGTGCAGTCTTGCGCTTATATTTGCTACAAGCAATCGCCGTGTATAAACTACCATTTTATATTTTTCTTAAAAAAGACTAGCATTAAGAATAAATCCTGTGTTGCAGGGACCTTTCAAACATTAAAACAACGGACTAAAAGAACACCTTTGGAACAACAATTTGTGGATCGCACAATTTTTTTGTTCGGTGTCAATTCGCCCCGACCCGTCCGGGGTCGAACCCACAACACTCGGTGCGTAGCTAGCAGCGAGGCGACCACTTAAACCATTACGCCAACCGTGCAGTATCTATACTAATACTAGATGTGCCCGCGGTTTCACCCGCGTTTATCATTACTGCGCCGCCCCCGTAGATCGTAGCGTGATGTTATATAGCCTCAGACCAATAAAAAAGTATTTTATTGGTCTGAGTATATAGCCTATAGCCTTCACCAAACCAACAAACTCTTCAGCTTTATAATCTATACTAATATTATAAAGCTGAAGATTTTGTTTGTTTGTTTGTTTGAACGTGCTAATCTCAGGAACTACTGGCTGGAATTGAAAAATTCTTTTAGTGTTGGATAGTCTATTTATCGAGGAAGGTATATAGGAGGAAGGCTATAATTATAACATTATGTTACGACCAGTAGAAGCAGAGAATCAAAAACGATAAATTTTGCAAGAACGAAACGTAAATTCTCTTATAAAATAAAAACAGACGAAGTTGCGCGGGTGAGCTAATCCTTACTAATATTATAAATGCGAAAGTAACTCTGTCTGTCGGTTTGTCCGTCTGTCTGTCTGTCTGTTACCTTTTCACGCTCAATCCGCTGAACCGATTTAGATTAAATTTGGAATGGAGATAGCCTGATACCCTGGGAAGGACATAGGCTATATAACATCACGCTACGACTCACGGCAGCGGCGCAGTAAGCACAAATACCAATGACACGGGTGAGACCGCGGGCACAGCTAGTAAACTATAAAACTTAGAAAAAAATACGTGACATTTATGTAAATCAAACAAAACATTTTCACTAGCTATAATAATAGTTTCTTAATAATTATTATCAATTCGTTAATAGTTATTACCTAATAAGTACTTACAATATTTAATCGTTACTTTCATAAGTATGTAGATAAGAAATTGTATTTAGGTGGTACAGGTTTTACAATGCAATTAATTATTCAAACGTTAATTGACTAGAAAATGTACCGTATCAGAATATCTGGCGATAATAACAGTTTTATGAAAGCCAATGGCAATGTCCGTTTCTTTGTTGTTTCTTTGTTTCGATCGAAATGATGGAATTTAGTTTATAATTTTCACAACGATACTTACTTACTTATCGTGTCGATGGCAACATGTTTTATATAATTTTGGACCAGTTTTCGGCAACGCGGATTGCATTTGGTTTAGCCTGGTACAGGTCGTACAGTGTGCACGATTCTGGGCTCACGAGGCACGACAACAGATGACCCATTGTCTGTGGTGATACGCCGCAGTCACATGCATTCGCACTTGTGTCTAGATATCCCCACCTTGACAGATTGTCTTTACATCGGCCAACCTGGGTACGCAACCTGTTGAGTGCCTTCCAACGATGAACTACTACGATGCACGATGGTCACATGACATCGTTGTAGTTCATCGTTGGAAGGCACGATTTTATAAGAATTGCTATAATACAGACAGAAATCTATACTCTGGCAATTTTGGGAGAAACCAAGTTTAGTAGATATATGGTTCAAGAAATTAGACGCTGGAAAAACAGCAAATCCATAGGTAACTATCTAATATGTTAATTTTATGTCCCTATTATAGACACCTGCTTGTATAGGTTGGATTACCTCACAATGTTCACGCATAGGTTGATACCATCACAAGTGGAAACTATTGCTCAGCCTCAGTAAATAATCGTTCAAAAGCCGTAATGGTACTGAATGAGGGTAGGTTTATTTTTAACTGTACGACGTAAGAGGGTTGGCTACTTTAGTGCATATGTAGGTACTTGCGTATAGATTTGAGCTTATCTAAGACAAGATGTTTTTTTCAAATCGAACCAGTAGTTTCTGAGATTAGCGCGTTCAAGCAAACAAACAAACTCTTCAGCTTTATAATATTAGTATAGACTAGTATAGATTATAAAGCTGAAGAGTTTGTTTGTTTGCTTGAACGCGCTAATCTCAGAAAGTACTGGTTCGATTTGAAAAATTATTTTAGTGTTGGATAGCCTATTTATCGAGGAAGGCTATAGGCTATATAACATCATGCTACGACCCACGGGGGCGGCGCAGTAACGATAAACGCGGGTGAAACCGCGGGAACATATAGTATTAGTATAGATATGATATGGAGATGTTTAGATATGGTCATATTTCTGGGCCTTACCTGTCATCTTTTTTTTAAAGACATCTCCCGCACTAGTATTGATTCCTGTGTCCCGGGAGACTTTACAAACATTTAAACAACATACACAAAGATCACCCAACCTGGGTACAACCATTTGTGGATCACACAATCTGACTCACAATGCCTCACATCTAATATTATAAATGGAAATCTGTTTGTTTGCTTATGTGTTACGATTTCACGCCTTAACTCGAGCGATTCTCATATTTCACACACACGTTGTCAGGGGAACAGAAAAGGCAGGCGTAGAACAACAATGAAAGATAGATACCAAGGCCGATGGGACAGCCATATTATGGTGACAGACTATTGCTTGAGTTTAATAAGAGATTGTCCTGAACATAAACACAATAGAAAAGCTTACAGATAAAAATGTTCTAATACATACCTATATTTTTTTAGGAGTTTTTTAATAGATGATTTTTTTAATAGGTACTGAACTCACACAAAACTGACTTCAACTTATCATGCCGCAAAATGACTGTTTCTGCAAACCCTTAATATATTTTCTTTATCAAAAAATGAATTTGAAAATGCGATTTTGGACGTATGGTTTATATATCCCATAGTTTTTAAAGAATAGCCGTCTTGCCAATCAAAAACTGTTATACCACATTTATTCCACGCTTATAAGTATTGAGTAAGTATGTGATACTAGGAAGTAATCAAGGATAAGTTCAGTTTTTTTTATAAGTAAACATGTTATATTTAATTTTAATGTAACTATTCATTCGATATGTCAAACTTGGATGAACTCCTTTTTTACCGACTTCAAAAAAAGGAGGAGGTATTCAAATCATCTGTATTTTCTTTTTTTTATGTTTGTTACCTCGTTTCTTTCGACTGGGTTGAACCGATTTTGATGATACTTTTTTTATTTGAAAGCTGGTGCTTCCCGTGTGGTCCCATTTAATATTGATCAAGTTTTGACCATTCGTTTTCGAGTTATAATTAATAATGCGTATTTGGCTAGATTGATGATGTTCTCATATTTGGCAAGATTCACTAAAAACCGAGAAATAAACAAAATTTTAACAAAAAAGAAAACCGACTTCAAAAAAGAATATTCTAAAACTTAAAATGCACTAAAAAGTTAATAAATAATTGTATTTTCTTGTGAATAATTAAATTATTGTTATTATTGGAGTCGGTGTCAGCCAAGGTAGGTTTGTAACTAATTAAACATGAGATGTCTTACTATAATCATAACATAACATTGGCATGTACAATTACACACATAGACGCAGCACGCGGGGGGGACAGCTGACATCGACGCCAAAAATAACAATAATTTAATTATTCACAAGAATATGCAATTATTTATTAACTTTTTAGTACATTTAAAGTTTTAGAATATTCTTATTTGAAGTCGGTCTTCTTTTTTGTTAAAATTTTTGTTTTTCTTTTTCTGTCATTTTTGTTACGATTCTAAACTCTACCCAATTTGTTTGGAAAGTTAATCGGTAATCGATTTCGTGATGTGTCGATTGAAACGGTCTTTCCACTATTGCTGTTCAACGAACATCTGTCATATGGGACTTCGTATTTGAAACGGGCTATAGTCACAGATTCAGACTTCGTGCGGCTAACACAGAAGACATTAATTATCACGCAGCTGCTTTTAAGAATTTCTTAACAGAAAAACCCAACAACACTTAGCCCGACCCGGGAATCGAATCCGAGACTTAATGTACAGCAGGCGCAAACACTACCGCTGCGCCACTAAAGCAGTTTATTTGGATAACAACTCACCTCTGATGTCAGGATGGTCGTTGATAAGGTAAACTTTCAGCGCCTTGCCAGTCGCCTTTGGAGTTATACCTTTAGGTATCGCCATTGTGATCAAGTCTTTGAATCTCTGTGAACAAACATATTTAAATATTATTTTAAATATAAAAGATAACTGATAAAACTCTAGACGTAACTAATATTATAAATGCGAATGTGAGTTTGTTTGTTTGTTACGCTTTCACGCCTGAACTGCTTAACCGATCATTATGAAATTTCGCATACGCGTTGTCAGGGGTACTGATTAGGACATGGTGTAACTTTCATGCAGAAAAGTACTGTTGCCGAAGGAGGTTGTAAGGGGTCCCTACAGAATAGGATATAAGGTACCTTTCGTCCAATAATAAGGACTGTTCCCTAGAGATAGAAGTGTATTGAGAAAATCCCGATTAACGCGAGCGAAGCCGCAGGCAAAATGAGATAGACAAATAAAATAACTACTTATAATTTATTGAATACTAGTTAAGCCTTGCCACGCTTCGCTGTGGTTCATTGCACTATTAATTATCAGGGAAGTAAATAAAATTATTCTATTGCCCATTGCTGTGGGCACTTCGGGATACAAGTAAATTAAAACACTATTATGGTAATTAAATAAGAATATTTTTACCGTTGTGTAAAATGTTCGGTCTCAGACATACTAAAGCTAAATTTTTATATATAATGATTAGTTTCTACCCTCAGCTTCGCTAGCGTGAATCCCCAAAACTAATAAGATTTCCTATGTGTAAATCCAAGACATGGTCTATCTATGCGCAAAGTTTTATCGAAATTCGTTCAAAGATTTACAAGTACTTAATTGAGTAACAAACATTCAAACGGCCAAACATCGTAACTAACTTAAAAATAAAATATTCACGTTGAATATAAAATGAAGTGGAAGAGTAGAAAATTATCCAGTTCAATACGTGTCAAGATCAAAATATAATACTTGAACCTCCAAATATAGCAAAATATTGTGCAGATGCTATCAGTCTTGGATTAAATTGAACCGATACCGGTAAATGCGATTTGCTTTCGATTATAAAAGCAATTAAAACCAATTTAGGAATCAGCTGTAGTCACACACGTTTACTTTATCTGTTGAATCATTAGATAAACTTTATAACAATCTATAGATACGCACGCTTCGCATTATATGACACCAGTCAAACTGCTATTATAGAACATTTCACAGGTACAATGTTGTATAATTACTGAAGAGCAGAAGTAATTGTATCTAACTAGAAAAATATCGCATCGCTTCCTGTAAGAGGTAATGCAGGCAGCGTCTTGTCAATATTCACATATTTCTGTTGGAACAGTCGCAAGAGGAACATCTAGGCGAACGTTTCTCGCTCAGATCGGAGGCGTTCTGGACAAAGGCCAGGTTAAGAGCTCCTTGAACCGACGGGCGTGTATGAGGAATGTGATGAAAGTGAATGAAGCCAGAGAAGTGTGTCAGGATCGTAGCAAATGGAAATCCGTAGTCTCTGCCTACCCCTCTGGAAAACAGGCGTGAATCTATGTATGTATGTATGGATTTCTGTTATCTTCTAGAATGACAAATACATTATATATCAGTCATTTTATAAAGTTATTCAACATATATATTATATATTTTTTAATTCTGATAAAAACTGGCCAATTCAAATCTAACCTACTTTAAGATCTCATATTTGTAAACAGCAATTGTTATAGGTATCCAATAAAGCAAAGAAATAGAGTTTAATACTTGTTCATAATGTTATTTTGTTCCTATAAATACATATTTGGATTTTGCATAGAACTTGGCACTCATTTAGATCACCATTCTTTTTGCGGCGAAGCCCACAGCCAAGCATAATTTTTGTATTGAACTTGGCTCTCCTTTTTTACATTTATGTTTTTGGTGGGATACATTATTACAGTAGCCAACATTCACGCCAAAGTGAGTCTTAATCTCAGCGCAATAAGAACGAAAACACAAGCATAACATTAGTTTGTAACACAAGCAAGGATGCAATAAACTAAACCCGTTATAACAATGAAACAATGAAAGTCAACAGATGTTTATAAAATATGGTTTTGTTTTGTTTGAAAAAAGTGCTTTTCTATTTTTATCTTTATCGAGTTTTTAACCGTTTCGTATTAACACTGAGCTCATATGGAATACTCTGTCCATTTTAATGTCCATGGATCATAGCAACCTTGTATATAACAACAATCAACGCCCAACCCGACAGGATTATCACATCACATTGAGCTCAATAGATACACTGCTATTATCAAGTAGTTATTATATATATACGTAAAGTCAACAGTATCGTGCCGGGCCATTGTAAAACACAATAGACCTTATCTAATACATGGCCAGTTTTATGTGCAATATAAAATTACTACATATATTTAAACTAGGTTAGTTCAATATTCCAGAATTTTAACCGTGACCCCAATTCGACTTCCGGCTCACGCAAATTGTTACTGCAAATTTCTGTGGACCACATTTCCTAAACTTTTTTTTAAATGGGTTCCTCATTTATTTTTATTTATATAAATATCACAAATAGTTTTCTCCGAAATTAAAATAAACGTAAAGTATGAACTTAAATTGCATTTCATTCTTATTTATTCAAGCTAGCGGTCGCCAATGTACTGGTGGCACTTTTGAAACGTGGCAATTGTGGTGCAGGGCTGTCACTGTTAAGTAATGTTTATTATATTATGAGTTATGTAATGTTTATTAAATATGTCTTAAAAAAATTTACATACATGATATTGTGAAAGATTTCGTGTTTTTATAAATAAAGTATGTTTTCTTTCTTTCTTCTTTCCAAGTGGTCGAAATTCGACCATAATTGATTTAAATTTTAAGTTTAATCGTTATTAAGGTTTTATTGTCTCTCTACATCAGCCACACAATGCCGAAATACTACGAACGCCATTCGACTGCTTGTGTCAAATGCATGATTGTGCGCGTGCAGTGTTTTGCATATTTTATAATAATATTAGGATTCGCCACTCCTTCTACATATAAACTTTAACTGTGCCAAATTTTATACTCCTCCATCCGCGCAATTTTCGTAAAAAGGGGTACAAAGTTTTTGCTTCACGTATTAATATATATAGATATAAATGTAAGTTATGTCAATGTGCTCTGTCAATGTGTATGCGAAATTTTATGATGATCAGTCGAGTAGTTAAGGCGTGAAAGCGTAACAAACAAGGAAACAAACCTACATACGCAGTTATATTAGTACGAATTCCAATTGCAAATATAAGTACATGGGATATTAAGTTCTTATATTATTATGCTATTTATTACACATATAATAAACAAATAATTAACATAATATATACACAAATTATTTACAAGACATTAACTAAAGAGAAAAATAAAACAACAAAATTAAAAAGCGTCATAATATTCCTCCGCATCGTCGTCAATTGGCAACGTGCCCATGAGACTGGCAGCATTGCCACGTTGAATGGCAATACTTATTCTTTGTGCAAAGAAAATACCAGCCCTCTGGTCACGTGAAGCGTCAATCAGCCGCTTAGCTAGGTCTCTATAAACAGACCTAGCACTTGGACCCCATGGCCTCAGCGTTTCGACACCAAACGGCTCAAATATGTACTCACCAATAAGGTTTTGATATTTGCGCCGTTTGAGCGTCTCCGCTGATGCAGCAGCAGCACCAGTACAACCCGCTGTGCTAGAAAGATGTGATGGCGCAAGGGTGTCGACACAAGTTGCATCCCACACCAAAGGCTTACCCATTTTCCATGGCAGTAATGACATACCATCTGGTCTCTTGCCATCATCGCGTAGCAAGCCGTGTGGTTCAAGCTGAGCCGGGACGCCAGTGGTGACAAGAGCCCGACGGAGTATGTTATTCAGGTTGGCGTGTCGTGATATGCGACCAGCACTCCTGCTGCATGACAGGCCATGGTGACCAAGACTGTCGACGGCTTCTCCACAAAGACACCGATGCGGAGAAACACAAGGAGTACCTAAGCGCAAACAGGAAGCAATGCGGAAAGTCGTATCGTCCAACATGGTACCTATGTTGGACGACGGGAGTGCCTGAAGCCAAAGGCCCGACTCTCACTCTCCCACAGCCAGCAAGCGGGCACGTTCAGCAGCACAGGACGATGTATTTATGAGATTTTCTTGAACTATGCTGCATAACGGCTCATCCCACTGTCTCTGTGATAGTCGGCATTCACGGCGTCGGTCAAGCACAGCACTTCAGAATTGACAAGTGTAGGTGCCAAGATTTTCTTGGTCAATTCCTCCGTGCTATAGACCGAAGACAAGAATTACATTATATTTAATTTATTACACTAGATCGATTTTGATTTTGAACATTTTATCACAAGAATTGGCTCTCAATTAGTAATTTCTCAGTAACAATTTCTTGCCGTTACCAAGAATTTAGGTACTTTTACAAAGAATCCGGTGTTGTGTCCGACGGCAATACAATGACCCCTTATTACGAAGAACATATTATTACGACTGTATACCGTGAAGCTAAGAAGAAATAATAACTATTCCCACGCCCGGTACGTCATTTAAAGATAGCCTACATAGCCTGCTTTATGTGCACTAATAATATTAAGTACTACATATTTAAACTAAGTAACTTTGTTGCTCCAGCCAAGGATAGTGTAACGTTATTCGAGAAAGAATGTTTAAAATCCGTTCAGTAGTTCCATAAATAAACACTTATATACATATATAAACAAGCTAATTCTACAATGGTGCCAATTCTGTTGTCAGAAAATTCTCTAAACTTAACTAAAAATTTAGTTTAGTCATGTCAATCGACATTTCGTATTCTAAAATCGTTAAAAGTGACAGGACTAAACTAAATTTTCGTGATTTTAGTTAAATTTAGAGAATTTTGTGACAGCAGAATTGGCACCATTACTTATCTATACTAATATTATAAAGCTAAAGAGTTTGTTTGTTTGTTTGAACGCGCTAATCTCCGAAACTACTGGTTCGAATTGAATAATTCTTTTAGTGTTGGATAGCCTATTTATCCAGGAAGGCTATAGGCTATATAACACCACGCTACGACCCACGAGAGCGGCGCAGTAACCATAAACGCGAGTGAAACCGCGGGCACTTCCGGTATTTTATATTACACGTGTATTTAACCTTTTACTTTAACTCTGCATGTTATTATTCGTAACTAATTGGCATGTTTTGACATATAAAAGCAAGCGTGTAAATGCGCAATTACTCAAGAAAAATGTAATAGGTAATTAAAAGTTATACAATCTCGCTTTCGAATATCGAATTATTGGATATCGCCGCAAAAATTCGAATAATTGAACGTTTGTAGTGTAGGACAAAGCGTGTTCACCTAATTAAAGATAACTAAATATTCCTCGTTACAGAACGATAAAAACTCGTTAAAAACCTAAAATAAATAGAAGGCCTTGGTTTTTCGTCTGTTGGAAGAATTTTGATTTCTAATACATCTGAATAATTGAACATGACATTCAACAAACATACGTCGTTTATCCATTCTAATATCATAAATGGGAAAGATTTGATTTTATGATGTTTGTTTATAAGGATTTAACTCAAAAACTACTAACAATTTTAAAATTCTACCTTTAGGTAGCTATATTATCACTGAGAAACATAGGTTATATTTTATTTAAAAGGTACTATTACTAACATAACCTTACCTACTTTTACGCGAGCGAAGCCGTCGGGAAAAGCTAGTTTACAATATACCCTGTCAAGTCAGTTTATTTACCATGTCAAATCTTAATAATGGATCAAAGGCAAAACTTGGATATTAGTTAAAACTTACATTGCCCGCGTCTTGCATAAGCTCGCTGGACTTGCCATTCTTGACCAAGTTTATGTCAATATTGTTGATGTTTATCTTCGACAAGAACCCACCGAAGTCCACCTCGCCCGTCGGTCGCGGCCATAGCAAACCTGAAGAACAAAATACATGCGTTAATACAAATAGGAGCACGCTTCTTTCCCAGTGTCCATCACAACATTTCCACCTGCTACGATCTTTGCTTATTTCCATTAATATCGTATTTTTGTCTGTGAGCTAAGCTCGTAAGCCTCAGCTGAAAATCAACGCCGCGGTAACCTTTTGGACACACTATGCCAGTAAAAACTAAAATCTAGTTTAATCATGTTCTGTAATCAATATGTCTAATGAATGCTTTTATCCATTCATATATATCTCTCTTGCTTTATTCATTCATTCAACTTCATGCACGCCTGCGGTTTGAGGTATTTAACCTGACTTTTCGGGCGGCACTTATTAATAATATTTAATTATTTATTTAAACGTTTTGATTATAAACATAAAACCGACAAATTATATAATCGCAGCCCAGAACGCCACATTGACTGTGTTGCCGAAGGCAGAAATCAATTTCGCCTGCGTTAGGAGAACATCGTTTAGGATACACCATATAATGTAGTTACGCCCGCGACTCTCCACTTGAACGTATCTTACTTGTTCCGGCCGAGTCCGACATTTATTTAAAGACTTCTAACAGAGCCATGGTAATTTATGTCCAGGCAGCAGACTCTCAGTGGATTGTACAAATGGTTTTGATAGAGATTCTTTATCTCCAAAGGTTACGCCTCGCTTTTGATGGTTCCAAATTCAATAGCTCAACGCACTTAAAGAAGCTCTTACGACTCTTAAAGTATGTTGATTATATTATAAGCGTGTGTTGCTTGCCAGTATTCTGATAAACCAATGCTCTAGCCAAACGTGAGACTAACTCATTGGCTCTGTAGCAAATATTTGTGAGCGTTTGCCAGTTCCTTGTTTCAGCTATGGTATCTTTGAGAAATCTCAAAGCCTAGCATACTATGTAGTTTGCTTGCTAGGCTATTCTCATTAAGAGCAGAATCTGAACATGGCGTTTGGAATTAAGTAAATACAGATTGCATATTTGCTCCCAATTAAATGGGACGTAAACACAGCTGGCAAAATGTAGGCGTAATATACAACTATCTAGTACATCAGTAAATCACAGGCGAGGTTTTAAGTATAAATAGTAGAGCCTCACTGATTTCAGCATGAATGGGATGGCTCGACCGGGGAAGGACTACCCTCTCACAGAATATCGACGTGAAATAGAGGTATTCCTACTATTGTGTTTCGTTCGGTAAGTGAGAGTGCCGGAGGCCCAATCACCCCCTTTCCCCCATCCCGCTCCTTCTCCTTCCCACTTCTTTTCCTAAAGGGTCGGCAACGCGCAAGTGATGCCTCTGGTGTCGCAGGCGTCCATAGGCTACGGTGACCACTTACCATCAGGTGGGCCGTATGTTTGTTTGCCACCATAGTAGTAGAGAAAAAAAAATTATGTTATTGTAAAGTTACCTACTCAAAATCATATCGCTTCTATTTAATTTCCGATACTACTACGTTTCGTCGTAAAAGACAAATCCAAGGTCATTTTGCCAGACCTGGACGTGAACAGAGCTCAGGAACTATATACACAGTAATCTAGACATAACGTTAGATAGAGAATATGAATTTTCGTCTTAATGCATCCAAAGTACAGATAAGATTAACAGAAGTCCAAAGGATTTTATTCTCATATCCAACCTTTAGTAGCATGGCAATGTGGTATTAGATATTTATGTGTCCATATAATCGCCGCCTTCGTTGTTGGTTTACACAAATCGTTACCCGAACACGCAACAACACAATTGTGAATTGTGATATTTTTATTCGTGACTCGTGTCACAATGAGAACCGGCTTCTAAATGTCAACTCCGTGAGTCATCGTAGTACTGAAATATTATTGTAATGAATCAAATCGAAGCGATATTCTTGAGATAAACATTCTAAGATAGGCTTATCTTAGAATGAACTGAGGAAATAGTCAAACTACGCATATCTCTCGAGTTCAAGACCGTTTGGAAAATTTGATTTTGCAAAGTGTTGTGTTGTGTTTATTAGATCAATATTTTGTTTGTTTTCTGAGTCTTGCTCTAGGCGTAAGTCGATAAAGACACAATTTTGGTCCGTCTTTGCCTGTCCATGCACATATTAATATTTACGTTGCGTAGTATCTATAGACCAGTCGCACTCTATCCGCTGTGATTGTCTATCAATATGGCCTGTTTCCCTCATTCGAGGATAACATCTAGCGCAAAAACGTTGTTGTTACATCTCTTTAACTCTTGACATAACTAGGTAGCCTTTATAAAGAATACTTGTTAGTGAACGCAGCTTCGTCCGCGTGAATCCGATGGTGATGAATGTCAAAATAAAAATCGGAGTATCATTCTTATATTAGTGATTAATACTAAAGAAAAACATCAGCGAACCAAAATGCAATTCTGCGCAGCCTCGCCCGCGTGAATCCGTCGGGATCGCAAACCAAGATAAACAGTAGCCTATTTGTTACCAGGACGTACACAGGTCTATCTGTGCGTCAAGTTTCATCCAAATCTGTTGAACGGTTTACGTCTGATTGAATAACAAACATTTTCTCAGGCGTTATAAAGCTTTATAATATTAGTAAGATTGTTATACCCGCATTTATCGTTACTGCGCCGCCCCCGTGGGTCGTAAAGTGATGTTATATTATATAGCGTTCCACGATAAATAGGATCATCAACACTGACAAAATTTTTCAAATCGAACCGGTAGTTCCTGAGATTAGCGCGTTCAAACAAACAAACTCTTCAGCTTTATAATATTAGTATAGATTGGATCTAGCTCGGACCACAATTTCGCCCACATGGTCAAATGCCTCTATGATGTAATTTACATGTATCAAACTATGCAATAATACCTCTGGTTCTTCGAAACAAAACTGTATAAAATGTGGCGCAGGATTTAAGTTACATCCTTTGCTAATGCACTATAAAAAAATCAAAAGTTGTTTTGTGGTTTTTACGTGAAGCTCGGACAAACAAACAGATTCAAAGAAAAATAAACATATATTTCGTATTCAGAAACCATTAATTCGTTGACTAATTTATTCATAAAATATCTTAGTTACTGTTTTATAGAAGGCAATACATTTTTTATTTTTAGTTGACCAGGATGATTATTGGAATTGGAATTGTAATTAATTACGGTCCAATTTCGATCACCGGCTAATTTATATATTAATACGTGAAGCAAAAACTTTGTACCCTTTTTACGAAAATTGCGACGGAGGAGTATAAAATTTGGCGCAACTAAAGTTTATATGGAGAAGGAGGGGCGAATCCTAATATTTTTATAAAGTATGCATTAGAGATACATTCAATTACCTAATGAAAAACCACTACACGCACACAACCATGCATTTGACACACGCAGTCGAATCGCGTTCGTAGTATTTTGACATTGTTCGTCTGATGTCGTACAATTCTTTGTAACTATGGTTACCTATACCTTATCTATATGTAATAGAGAAAAACAGAAAACAAAGTAGCAAGCTTAGGAATTTTGGTCGAATTTTGACCACTAGGCGAAATATTATTAACGAATAAGGTTGTGTCATAGCAGTGACAATATGACACTAATTTTATTAAAAGATTAAGAAATATTAACCCATTAACCGCCAAAATAAAAATAATAGTGATATTTTTACGAAATATTAATTTTATTGTTGTTTACAAACGAAATAAGCATTAACAAATCAAAAAAAATAATAATAATAGTTAGGCTCCCTAAGGGGGGGGTGTACTTAATTGGGTACAGCGGCGTATTACAGGTGAAATTTTTCAAAACATTGTTTTTCTACACTCAATGTTTTGAGACACTTTTTACATTGCTAGCGCACTCTTGCGTGGCATAAAACGCATCTTAACTGATTTTGAAGCTTCTGAGGATAGTGTCCTACTCCATCTTGAGGCAAGCCTGGGATCGATGAAGACGAAGGTCGAGACTTAGGTTGAGTTTTTTGGCGTAAGTAGTACCTTGCAATCGAGCGGCGAAACATTAGTTGATCCATGCTATTACTGTGACTCATTACATGTAAACGCCAAGCGTTTGAAATAGCCATATCCAACATGTAGGTAAATAAAACCCACCACCACTTTTTACCGTGTATTGCAATCCTATAAAGCGAAACCGACTGATCTAATTCGTCCAATCCGCCCATATTTTTGTTGTAAGTCTGAAATAGTTTTGGGATATTGACATCAGTCTTTTCACGTTGTACAGGAGACCACCGTTTCACAATACCCAAGGGTTCAATAGTGTCATAAATAGTTGCCATTGTACAAACACTGTTATCTTTCCATCTGACTAATAATATTTCATTTTGTTTATCAAACCTGTAATCATATGAGGACCGATCTTCTTTTTTCATTTCTTTAGCGCTTCTCAGTGGACATTTCTTTATTCTATTTTCCCTTATTGTTCCAGTAGCACGATATCCTACTTGTTTTAGTTCTACTAAGAGATTATAATTTGTAAAAAAGTTGTCAAAAAATACTTGATGTCTTGCTGGATTAGTACCCAATTTCTGAAGTAATGTTTTGACTACTCTTGATCCTAAGGGATCAGTAGAAGCTTCAGCAGCCTTCCCACAATAAAAACCAAAAGTATAGCAGTATCCCGTAGAACTTGCTGCTACCCAGTTCTTATAGCCAAACCGCACTGGTTTACCTCGTATAAATTGCTTAGCAGGATGATGGCCAAAATACTTCACCATAGACTCATCAATTGAAATACTCTCGTGCATCACACCCCACTGAAGAAATTTGTTCATTAGAATATTAGCTAAAGGCCGAACTTTGAACATTTTGTCCTTGATACTACGTGCTTCGTCATTGTTCACAAAATGAATATTCTTTTTTATATCCCGAAATCTTTGTCTTGGCATGGCCCTTGATACAATTTCAACACCTATATCTTCATCATAAGACCAATACAAATCTTCTCTGGGCAATTTATGGTATCCAGACAATATCAAAATGCCTATAAATTTTTTCAAATCAACAGAGTCTAGTTGGAAAGAGTGTCTATTGTTTTGATTAGCATATACAATGGTGTTTGTAATGATCAGACTAATCACTTCTTCATCGAAAAACCTTTCAAATATTTGTACTGGGGTGAGATCACCGAGCTGTTCCTTTATCACTTCCTGTCTGCCTAGCACATCAGTATTATCTTCAAATGTAGAAGAATATGTTGGCAAGCACTTACGCCACACTGGCTGATCTGGCTGTTGACGACTTTGCTTTATCTTTTTAGCTAATGCTGCTAATGGTTCATCATCGCTGCTGTCGTTGTCGTCACATTGAATGTCCTCGTTGCTTCTAAAAACCTCTATATTACCAGGCACATCCTGTGGCAAAGATGCGGTTACCATGTCGTCTTCAGCGCCTTCTTCTTCATCCGTCACAACGCTCGGATCTGGTGGTATAACTGCGAGGTCGTAATCGCCATCACTGTTACTATCTTCTAAAATGGCGTGAACTGCTTCCTCTAAGCCATTATAGTAATTAAATATGTTAAAATGTTTCGAACTCATTATTGCAGAAACCTGAAACAAAAAGTGCAAACTTTACATGGATTCGGCCGTTGTACCCAATTAGGTACGGTACTGTTTCAATCATGATTTCTTCACAGGTATAAGTCGTAAAATTGTTGAATGTTATTTGTTTTATAAGTAATTATGTAAACTACAAAAAAAACATACATATAATAAAAAGTCAAATGCAAACTTTAAAAAATAGTAAAATGGTGTACTTACCTGGATAAGCGGTTATACTATTAACACAGAATCCACACAGTGACAAATATTATAAATATACCCACATAAACGGTTATTATTCCGGTACACTATTTATCTACTATTAAAATGAGCGAAATAAATAAACTATAACATTACAAATTGGGTAACTACCCTCAATTGTTTTGCTGTACACAATCAGGTACAGAGGCGCCAAATGGGTTAAGACAGGAATCGGAGGACATTTTTGTTTACACTCAAGATATTTTTGGCTTGGGCCGCGATAATTTCAACATGTTTGGTTCTTGACCCCTTAGAACCTGAAACTCGAATGTTAATCTATAAATCAGAATTATAAATAGCCGTTTTAATGTTAGGGATTCGCATTTGATACCAAATGCAAATTAAGCATTTCGACTTTTTATGTTGGCAAGAATATTAACCTAAAACGTTTTTACCTTAATTGCCTGTATAAAATATTTCGGATTTCTTTCGAGGCCATTTAATTTTTATTTTATAAACCCAACATGTCACCATAATATGTTAAGATATCGTGAACTCATTTTCAAACTATTTTGATCATAAATATTGCTTTTATATCAATAACTTATTATGATTTAAGTATGGTCACAGCTTAAGGAATTATATCGGGTACGAAAAACATTTATTTTAAAATTTTTGTATTCAGCCTTTATCTTTTACAAATAAATTATTATTATAAACTCTTTAGCAAAAGAGTTTTTTTTTACTCCTTTTTTGTTTGCTCGTCAAAATGACCACACTCCACCTGATGGTAAGCAGTCGTGTGGTCTAAGAACAGTGGCCTCCACATCGCCCTCATTTATCATAGGGTTATTATGAATGTAATCTATCAGATTCTAGATGACTCTGCTACTTAGTCTTTGAAAGATATCGCTATTGTATAAATTACAAGTGTAAGAAATTGTGTATTAATTGCAAAATCTCATTCAATGGTGATCAGATTGGTACCCAGCTTTTCTTACCGGCTAGACAGTAATTGTAAGTAATAAAAATAATAACAGCTCTGTTTACAAATTGCCCACTGACAGACACGAGCCTGTTCTCACTAGGATAAGGATTAGACCATAGACCACCACATTGGCTATGTTCGAGTTTTTAGGTCTCGTACAACTTCCAAAACATTATGAAGAACTCTCACATATATATATATATATATTATATACTAGATGTTCCTGCGGTTTATCGTTACTGCACCGCTCCCGTGGGTCGTAGCGTGATGTTATATAGTCTATAGCCTGCCTCGATAAATAGGCTATCCAACACTAAAATAATTTTTCAAATCGAACCCGTAGTTCCTGAGATTAGCGCGTTCAAACAAACAAACAAACTCTTCAGCTTTATAATATTAGTATAGATATGCAGAAAACTACATGTCCGAAAGTTCTCCATGATGTGCAGAAAACTCTCATGATATCTTTTGCGCCGGTAACAATATAATAGTATCTACATTATGTATCTACAAAGAATCGACGTCATAGAGTATTGAACTGCAAACAATGAACAACAAAATGATTGGATACAAAAAATGCTCGAAACCTGAATCAAAACTTACTTAGTGTCATGGCAGGATATTTAAATTCATGATTAAAGATTAGCAACACAGAATAAACCGTTAACTGCTTAAAAAAACCGGTGAACGACGTTAATATTTTATTTCTTTTAGGTATACCTATGTGTTATAAATTAAATAATTTATAGCAACAGTTATGAATGACAGTTATACATATTTATGTATAACTGTAGAATCGCTGTTTTTTAATTATACAGCGTGTAACTGAATGCTGTGGTCATATTGCAGGGTTGTAAAATTTAAATACTAACAAACGATCTTTCTTTAACTAACACTTCGTTTGTATTGATGTCAAAAGGAGTCTATATTCTTACCAGGCTTTTAAGATATTTCCACAGTATATTTCAAAAAAATTCAGAGCATGCCGTGGAAACGGAACATAGAGACAAGAATTAATTTACTATGGATATATGTATATTTTGGCAATTGCTGGACCATTCCAATTTGACTTAAATATTTATGCTTAATTACGAGTAGGTATGTATTAATATCAAATAACATAACATATCCATTAAACATGTGCCAGTTTTATTATGTGTAAACACATTAAAGAGACCTCAACATCGCCTCGGCTGCTATGAGGGCGGTGTGGAGGCCACTGCTCTTAGACCACACGACTGCTTACCATCAGGTGGATTGTGGTCATTTTGACGAGCAAAATTAAAAAAATTAAAATTAGTTTGTTTTCCCCTAATACTCATAACATATGTTTGATAACGATAAACGTACGATTTAATTATAAGATTTTGTTCATACATGTTCATCATAAGATAACATTGCATAACAGCTGTGCATTCTTAATGAGTTAGAAATATATAATAACTACACTTAAGCAGCTGTTTAGGTCCCACATTATAGCGGCAAGCTTACTATTAAAACAATAAGGCATCGGTTAAAATGGAATTTTCTCTCACGGGCAATATGCATGCATGACTCTGCTATTACTTTAATTTTGTATAATGCAAGCGATCTACATTCAAAACTGTAGTGATATTTTGTCAATAAATTTAAGATCAGGAAGCTGGTACAAAATAGCATTTAAAATATTTAGTTTATACTAGCTTTTGCCCGCGGCTTCGCTCGCGTTAATTTAGAATTTGAAAATCAATTCGGGTTGTACTCTGCTTGTAATAATATAATTCAATCATGATTCGAAAGACACGTGGCGCCATCAATTATCATAAGAACGTTATTGTTGGTTTCCTCGGGAATAGTAATTTTTTTCGGGATGAAAGGTAGCCTATGTCCGTTTCTGTACACCTGACAACGTATATGCAAAATTTCAGGATGATCGGTTCAGTGGGTTAGGCGTGAAAAGGTAACAAACAAACAAACAAACTCATTTTCGCTTTTATAATATCAGTTAGGATTAGGATTAGGATTTATTACGTACTAGAAGAGACGTTCCAAGTAATTTTTTGTATGTAGTCCGTACAACTAAAGTAATGTCATTAGGAGTTCGACGAAACTACGATGTAATATTTTCGTTCAGCTCGAAGTTTCGGATAGACATTCACACCAACAGATTACTAACAGCCATTGCTAACATATCTCTCTTGGTTCATTATCTCTTTTCATATTCTACATGCACGCTTGATGCTTTAACTACTCTAAAGCAGGCTTTCGTGTTTTATTACTTATGTTGTTTAGTAAACAAATGTGGCGTACTTGTAGCTAGAGGCATTTCATAGAAACCATCTCTATATAGTCTTTCTGTTTTTTGTTATATCTATCAATTTATATTAGCACTGTATATAACCTGTCCAATACTGGGCAAGGGTCTCTTCTTCGTATGGGCAGGGTTAGGCCATTGTTAACCACGCTGGCCAACTGCCGGTTGGCAGGCTCACAGATCTTCGAGCAAAACTATGAAGAACTCTCAGACATGCAGGTTTCCTCACGACGTTTTCCTTCACCGTTAAAGTGAGCGATAATTAACTATTTCATACGCATATGACTTCGAAAATTCAGAGATGCGTGCCTTAGGATCAAACTGAAGACCGTAACAATCTATCGGTCCCCCACTTGGCTATCGCTGACATATCTATCCATTACAGAACGAATATATTTTGGAAGTAGTATCTGAATGATACTGATATAATGAGAAGAGTTGCGTGCCCAGCAGTGGATAGTTTAATACAGGACTGATATTGTTACCCATAATTCTATACTAATATTATAAAGCTGAAGAGTTTGTTTCTTTGTTTGTTTGAACGCGCTAATCTCAGGAACTAGTGCTTCGATTTGAAAAATGATTTTAGTGTTGGATAGCCTATTTATCAAGAAGGCTATAGGCTATATAACATCACGCTACGACTCAAGGGGGCGGAGCAGTAACGCTAAACGCGGGTGAAACCGCAGGAACATCTAGTTTATTATATATCTGAATTATTTGTTTACCAAATAGGACAACTTATAAAATCGTTTATAGATGAAGATATATATTGTTACTAACCATGCTCATTGCAGAACATCTTGCAGGCGTCCATGCTGAGGACTGGCTCTTTGTTCTGCGGGTCATTGCGAGTCTTCACGCATTTATTGTCCTCGCACGACCACCGCCATGGCGACGTCTCTTCGGCATCTGTTACGCTGCAACAACAAAACTTCCTTAACATACACGTACATTGAATACTATATGTCTGAATATCCCAGAAGAGAGTAAGCAGAAATGTATTACATTCACACTTCACCAGCTATGTTTTAAGGGTCTTGTAATAGGGAACGAGCCTGGAGTCTACTGAACACAGGTCTAAACTCATAATTTTCTGACTAAAATACCCAATAGCAGTTTATCTGGGAACAAACAAATTCGGGACGTCACGATCGGTCTCGCTAGAACCACAGAAATAAATAGTAGTACTACTATTTATTTCTGTGGCTAGAACGAAGTTCAAACTCAATCAACAAGTAAACTAGATAATATAGTGTACGTGCGTGTCCCTACACCATGTGCCAAACATTGTGAAGAAATAATATAGGCAACATTACAGTGACATTTCGACCTTTCATATATGCTCCACATAATGAACCCTAAAATAGCAATAATAATAAAAGTATCTGAATAACTTTCAAAACTAAGATACAATTAATAATAATCAATATAATAATTGCCATCAAAGGCCGTATCACATCTTGTATTGCATTATTATTTTATACGCGAAAACGTTGCGGCGTCATACAGAGTGTACAGCTTTGTCTTGATCCCACACACGCAAGAATAATGCAATATAAGATTTTGTTACAGCCTCAGGATCACAGCTCTAAAGACCTGCATACTATTATTATATAGGCTATTGGCTATCTGACAGTATTAAAAAGTAATGACTCATTCATTGCCATCCGCGTAGATTAATAAGTAGGAATTCAAAAGCAACTTACAATAATAAACAATATAAAAAAAGAAATTATTTTAGCAAAAATACTAAAATAGACTTATGTTAGTTAGAAGCACGGGATCGTAGACGGTTTTGTTTGATTACATTTATTTTGACGTCACATGTTTGTAAACGTCATCTGTCATTGCTTGCTATCCTAGATTTGTTTATTTACAAATGCCTTGCGTCACTTGACGATTTAACGCATTATAGCCGGAGTAAGCGTTTTAAGTTTAATTTAATCATTGTATTATCTAATATACATTCATTATGTTTTTTTTTATTTATGTAAATTTTATATGTATTTATGAAATATATAAAAATAAACATTAATTATATCCATAAAAACCACTTATCAATGTAAATTAGTTTACATAAACTAGTCAAATAGCGTATTATGTAGCAAAGAAGCGTACGGTTGCTAGCGGTACTTGATACGGTTCATAGTAACTCGTTCCACTAGGAGTAATATAACTAACATGTTTTCTGCATAACTGCGGTGAAAACAACTTCGTAAGAAAAACTACACGCCCGCAATACTGTCTGCGTCGCTTAAAATGACACGCATCTCAGCTGCCTTCAACGCAAAAACCAAAGCGTACCAATTACTTTATGTAACTAATCCTAACTATATATAATATTATAAAAGCGAAAATGAGTTTGTTTATTTGTTTGTTTGTTACCTTTTCACGCCTAAACCACTAAACCGATCATTCTGAAATTTTGCATATACGTTGTCAGGTTTACAGAAACGGACATAGGCTACCTTTCATCCCGAAAAAAATTACTGTTCCCGAGGAAAACAACAATAACGTTCTTACGATAATAGATGGCGCCACATGTCATGATTTAATTACATTATTACAAGCAGAGTACAACCCGAATTGATTGTCAAATTCTAAATTAACGCGAGCGAAGGCGCGGGCAAAAGCTAGTATTACCTATAAATGTGAATGTGAGTTTGTTTGTTTGTTACGCTTTCACGCCTTAACTACTCGACCGATCATCATGAAATTTCGCATACAGGTTGTCAGGGGAACAGAAAAGGACATAAGGTACCTTTCATCCAGAAAAAATATTGTTACTAACCTCACCTACATTAATTACGCGAGCGATACTCATTGACGCGTGCAATGTATTCAACGCACCATGACGCGTAAACGTACCGAGCACTTAGGAACATATGAAGTCAGAGTCAATCCGTATTTTTGGTTAGCATGATGAACCGTATCGCTTTAAAAACTAAGACAGTTAAATCTATATTCATATTATAAAGCTGAAGTGTTTGTTTGTTTGTTCGGTTGAACGCACTAATCTCAGTAACTACTGGTTCGAATTAAAAATATATTTTAGTGTTGGATAGCCCACTTATCGAGAAAGGCTATAAGCTATATAACCTCACGCTACGACTAATAGGAACACAGCATTAATGAAAAATGATGCAAAAACGGGGAAAATTCTCTTATGTAAAGCAGACGAATTTGCGCGGGCCAGCGCTGGTAAGAAATAGAAATTATACAAATTTTTACGTTTAATTAGTTTTCACGATACAGACTTGCCTAGTGTGAAAACCACAGAAGTATTTTTGTTTAATTTTGCCAGCGCTTGGCAAATTACTTTATTTTATTTTATAAGATGTTTTAAATTGATAAGTTTTCTAATTTGTTAAACGCTGTAAATAAACAATTTTTCATTTTCATTTTCGAATAACTATTTTGGTACTACAGGTTTAAATTATTTAATACTAGCTTAGCCCGACCTTGATTCGGTGTAGCTCAGTCCGATATTAACCAAATCAAAATCTAGTAGATACTAAAGGTCTATACATCTCTCCCACACTATGGTTAGTATCGCCAAGGAAATAGCTAATCAAATTAAATGGAACGAATCCTGTATTAAACATATGTACGTACACATTACACGCATTATTTACGTTATGATTGCTAGTGGGTTGATGTTCATAGATCATATAAATTGACATTAATAGTAGTTCGTCACTCCCTTCGAGACTGGGCAGGGTAAAATGAGTTCAAAAATTGTAATTGATGTAATTGTGCTAATGCTTCTAATTTTGGCATAATAGTAAGGTATATATTGCTTGGCGCCGGTATGTTTATAGAAAACCCAATGGTACCACATTATGGGCCCTCTATAAATTACATCACACGTTAAGGAGGAGGAAGGGGTGGACGAAGTGTGACAAGGGGTGGGTGGATCCTAAATTTCAGACGTCACATTTCAAAATCGAATTTCTAAGTTGACTACATACATAACACGTATGGTGGAATGGAGCCAGACTAATAAGCTATTATTTAATGTGTCGAAGTGTAATGTGATGTCTTTTACGCGTTCAAAGACACCTAAGCTTTATAACTATTGCATGGAGGGACACGATATTCAACGAGTTGATTCGGTACGAGATCTAGGCGTCATATTTACCAAAGATCTACCATTTCGCTCGCATATTGTAAAACTATGTAAAAAATCATTTAGAAATCTAGGCTTAGTTATGCGGGAAACATATGATTTCAACAACAGCGCAGCCATAAAATCTTTATATAACGCTTTGGTAAGAAGTAATCTGGAAACGAGTGCTATAATCTGGAATCCCTACGTAGCTAAGTACAGCCTAATGATATGAATAGAGAAAATACAAAATAAGTTCACCCGGTACCTTTACTTGAAACAATACGGAGTATACCCCTTCTATCCTCTTATGTATCCAAGTCTTTTTGTGTTAGGAATGGTGGGATATTATAAACTCGAGGTGAGACGGAACTATGCTTTGCTTAAATACATTTACCTTATCATAACAGGCAAATTGAACAACCCAACAATATTAGCATCGCTCCAGTTTCTTGTACCTAAGTCCAGGTTACGACAGGGGCCACGGGGAAGGCTGTTAGATCTGCCAGTTATTCGCACAGATGTCTTAAAATACGCACCGGTGGTCCGTGCTGCTAGGATGCTGAATGTAGTTGCACAACGTCTAGATATATTTTGCTGTACGTTGGCGGAATTTGAGAGGGTGACATTACAATATCTGTCACAAAATTTATAGTTATCTACTATTACTATGTATTAATGTCCACTATGTCGCATTAGGTTTTCCTGTAATGACATATGTGATTTGTTTTATAAATAAATAAAAACAACATAATCCGTATGACAAAAAGTCCTACTCAAGAGTGGATTCCCCATTCTTTTATCAAAATTGGCAATAGAAAATAGAAATTCCTAAATGGAAATAAAACTAATATCGAAACTGCTGTTTAATTTTATAAATTCTGGATGCAAAATTGCAAAATATGTGACGTCACACTAGGGACGGGGGTAGTCTCACAAATGTGACCAGCTGTGACAAGGACAAGGAGGTGTGACAAGGAAAAATCATGAAATTCGTGTACGTGACGTAATTTATAGCCCCTGTATTACAAATTACAATGTGCTGGTATAATGGCGGACCATTCCATCACCAGAAAAAAGGGCTACATGTCATGACCAATCTAAAGAGCAAAGAATCCTCGACAAAACGATGCCGTTCTGGTAAGCTGACTGTACGGATGGCATAGTGGTTTAAGTGGTCGCTTCACTACTTGCCACGCACCGAGTGATGTGGGTTCGATCGCACCACTAGACAAAATTTTGTGCGATTCACAAATAATTGTTCGGAGTCTAGGTGTTCTTCGTGTCCGTTCTTTGAACATTTGTTAAGTTTCCTCGCGACGCAGGATGTAACCTTGGGGTGGAAGTATTAGCGGAGTAGTCATTATTAAAATCTCTTAGAAAGCACCCCACGCTTTTTTACATTAAAATTATTTCTTTTATTAATCACTCTATCCTTATCTTGAATTATTAAAAAAATATTTTCCATTTTATAGTTTGTTTTTTTAAATAAAGCGTGTTTTTTATTTATTATAAACTATTATTTATTTTCTATTTTTTAGTTCGGCTAATAGCAGACCAGAGGCTTGCTCTATCGCTCTCGCTCTCACGCAAAGGATCTGTGAGAAAATCATTGATCCTGACGATCCTAATCAGGATAATGAGATAATCTTATCAAATTATTGTATTATCATCGGTTCTCGATAAGTCTACAACGTAATATTGTCTTCTGTTTACGCGAATGTTATTCATTGCAATTAAACTACTATATACGGATTTTATCGCGTTGATTAACAACGCGATAAAATCCGTATATAGTAGTTTAATTTGAATGAAGTCTACAACGTTTAAATGAAATCTGACCGTGGGTCAAAATCAAGTCCAAAGGAGTCGGTTACAAACAAAGTAACAAACAAACAAACTTAATAATAGCGTGTTAAAAATGTTATTATGTTTCAATGGAAAAAATATATAAGAAGCGGCATGTAATTGCAATGCGCGTGCATCGAAGCTGGCAAGCTATGTTAACTTCACAATACAAGCAAAGAGTTAAGGCCGAAATTAATAAAAATTTGACTTGAGCTAAACCAATTTTCAAGTCTCAATCTTAAAATTCTGATTTAGATTGATTATTTTATTTATTTATAATTTTGATTCTTTATGTTTAACAAAGGTTTTGATTCGTTTGCTATTTTAAATGTATTTGGCAACAGAGAGAGAATATCAGCCCTATATAGCCCTGTCCCGCTGCTGAGCACGGGCCTCTACTCAGTGTAAGAAGGGTTAGGCCATAGTCCACCATGCTGGCCCAGTGCGGGTTGGCAGACTTAACATATTATCTTGTAAAACGTTAACATTTGCAACAGTAGTTTCCATAAATCGTTTGCGTTTAATGCCATTTGAAACGGTTTGTTTAAGTTATATTCGTAAATTTTCCTTCAAGCCTGATTAGTCCATACTACATATTTATGATACGGTATAGTCTCCAGAAGCCGTTATATCGAGATTCCGTATGAATTTCTGATCACGCTGGGTGCCCGGAGTAGGATTATTACCACGATTGGCACTTCACACAGTGAACAAGAGTACTTATTGACGGTATACTTTTAATTTTGATTGACGAATAGATTCACGCGAAACAACTTATCAACATACTAGCTGTTACAAGCGACACCTTGCGCATGGAAATTAACAAAAAAAAAATGTTTCGCGGTAATCTAATATTTTTCGAAAATAAAATTAGCCTGAGCTACTCCTTATAACATCAACTATCTGCCAGAGAAAGTCCCGTCAAAATCGGTCCAAATTAGTTTTTTTAAATAAATACCTTATCTATACTAATATTATAAAGCTGAAGAGTTTGTTTGTTTGTTTGTTTGTTTGTTTACTTGAACGCGCTAATCTCAGGAACTACTGGTCCGATTTGAAAAATTCTTTCAGTGTTAGATAGCCCATTTATCGAGGAAGGCTATAGGCTATATAACATCACGCTACGACCCACGGGGGCGGCGCAGTAACGATAAACGCGGATGAAACCGCGGGAACATCTAGTACCTTATAAACTTTCATATGCATTTGGTAAAAAGCTTTTATTTTGACATTACAAACAAACACTTGAATTTTATTTATTTGTTTATTTATGAATTTATGAAGTAAGCATATCCTAACTAATACTATAATAAATTATAAATGCAAATGCGAGTTTGTTTCTTTATTAGGCTCCATCTGATGCCGAAGTACACAAGTATAAAATAGCTTTTAAATAGTAAACGAATTTTCGAAATCGGTTCTGTAGTGCAGACATACTACCTACATTTTGACAAACAAAATTTACTACTTAATATTTATAGGTACATATATTTCTTCTAAACGTGTGTATGTCATAGAACTACTCCTTGATAGCTCGACTGGTAGTCTTCTCCCTAGCCTTTATTATTCCCAATTCTTTATTATAGGCAAGTACAAACTGTAACCTGTCAGCTTAACCATCTTAAGACATGATTATAAAAGATTTGTGACTGAACGCCAGCATGGCATTCAAACTATGTTTAATGCGGTAACAAATTTCTAGCACTCTGGGTCTCTAATTATTTACAGCTAAGTTAGCCATCGATGACGCTATAGGTGGGAACTGAAACCACAACCTTTTGATACCCATACTGAAAATGCCTGACAGAAAATCTTATCAGCTCCAGGCCCTTGCAATCTACATTTGCATTAACAGCACTAAGCCGACGAGGCAAACGATTAGAAATTGCCTTCCACATATCAGAAACAGGTGTTACATACAAACAGTATCGATAACAAGTACTGTTATACAGGAAACGGACTACTTACTTAACTGGTAGAGAAAATCATAACGTGGGACTGAATATGTAAGGCATATACACATGTATATCAGGGTAAGTAGCAAGTGTCCCCTTCTTCTCTTAGCCTTTATTATTCCCAAGTCACTTGGGGTCGGCTTTCTAGTCTAACCGGATTTGACTGGATATCAGTTTTTACGTACGTTACGTAGCGACTGCCATCTGACCTCCGTAACCCGAAGGCTAACGATGCCCTAAGGCTAGACTAGTGTCAGGATATTAGAGGGCACAGACTTCCCAATAACGACTGCCATAGATGTTCATGGCAGCCGGGACCGACGGCTTAACGTGCTCTCCGAGGTACGGAGCAGGCGATAATTACTGTCAATCAATACGCACATAATTTCTAAAAGTCATATAACTTCCGAAAGTCAGAGGTGCGCGACGTGGGGTTCGAACCCGAGACCCTTTGCATTGTAGTCTGTTGGTCTCCCCACTAAGCTATTGCTGCTCTTGGCAAGCAGTAAGTGTATTATATCCAAATTTTGTAATGTTTTAAGTCCTACGTAATAAGTCAGCCTATAGCCATTTATCGACTGCCATATTTCGAAGAATAGGTGGCGTGGTTGAAGTGATCGTCACACCACTGCCACGCCGCCGAATGTAAAAACATTGTGTAATCCCCAAATAGTTATCTCAAGTCTGGGTGTGCCGTGTATCCGTTGTTTGAAGGCTTGTAAAGCCACCCGCGACACAGGAATTGTTTATAGTGCTGGAGTTGTCCTAAAAATTAGTTAAAGTTATCAGGCCCATCGCCTACTACTAGATTCCCAAAGGGAAAATCCAAAAACACCATTCTGTCTATCTCAGTCACAAACAATACGTTCCGGCTAAAGGGCAGGACTGTGATTTCTTTTTTAGTTTTCTTAAGGTAGACAGGCTGTGTTTTCTTATTTGCTTCTTTAATGCTAAGAAAACAGCCATTTTATCCATGAGTGGCGGTAACCACTTACCATAGTGTACCACTAGATCGACTACCACATCAAGCAATAAAATAAACTATAACAATAGTAATACTAGAAGAATATACAAAGAACTTACCATATTATTGATATTACTGCTACGTAAAGGGTGTATATAAAAAATCTCTGAAGCCACATTGTAATCTGTAACAAAAAAAAAACAAACCAATTAGCCATAATGCAGTCAGCCTTTGCACACTCGTAACTGTCAGACAGCAGAATTTGTGGAACAACATACATAATTGAAATTGCATGTACCTAATTACTAAAGCCGCAGCTCGCGCGCCTGAGTTTTGTGTGTCTTCCCACATTATTAATGGTTCCCCCGTTTGTAAACCGAACTTCATAGAATTACTGAAGCACCAAGAGATCGATAACTAACCGAATCCGACAATACCATGTCCTTTGGATAAGTTATCGAATAGAAGATATTCCCGAATTGTAGACTATTAGACTTACATACACAGTCTGGAGCCTAGGGCCCTCTAGAAGACGTACGCCTGTTTCCCAAAGAGATGGACAGAGACGAATTATTCCCACTTGTTATGGGCCTGGTATATATCACTTACTTCTAATACTTTTCTTCATGAACGCTCGTTGTTAAAGATACTCTTAAACTTGGCCTTTCAGAAAGTCTCTGATCTGATCAAGGAACATTCATATTTAACTTCTTTTAGTCAGACTTTTGTCAACCGTTCTTTCCACCTGTCTAACCCATTACTATTTCACATTTGAACATAGGTGCACGACGTAATATTAGATATATGAAACAACACTCGTAACATTTTTTTTTTACGTGGCGGAATGCTTTGACTCATACCCCTCCGCGGGGGTGGCCGGAGGGGTTATGTCAGACTCGCCGGGGTAACAGAAACATTTTAAAACGATAAAATGGACCTCCCGGAATACCACGGTGTTCCTCGACAAACCACTTCAAATCGCGAATCACTTTCACATGCGGTCGCGACCCCGCCGAGGTTACGCCACTACACGAAAGACCTGCCCACTGGTCACCTCTAAAAAGTCCCTACTGTTCTCCCCGCCCCACCCTAGAGCGGAGACGGCCACGACACAGAGGCGCGCGTGGGAACACGCACGCCGCCTCTCGGACCTGGTGCTGAACGGATGGCGGGCAGGCCCACAAAGCCCGCCACCCCCAGGTCAGACCTCAGGGTGGCTGGAGGTCATCTCGCGCCCTCCGGCGCCCGGCTCTGCGGTTGGGGAGAGGGTGTAAACGTTCCCTCTCCCGCTCCGCCGCCTCCTTGATGGAAATCACTTCCACACAGAAGGAGGGGACGGCGTTCCACGACCTCTCATTTCGGACCATTCCGGTTACTTACCGACACGATTGCGGCGTGCCCGAAATTGATATCACATCCACCAACTCTGCTAAATACTTAAAAGCTTTGTTATATCTGCGCTCCAGTTCTAACCTTTTGTAGATGTTGTCAATATTATTTACTATTCTTGCTTATTTATTAATGTTCTTTAATAGGGTATATTTATACTTCAACAAATATTTTTGTTTTATTAAGTGCCTAAAATAAGGCAATGTAATAAGTATTATGTAATTTATGAAAAGTAGTGTTGCTGTCAGCGCTTTCTCGATCGTTTTCATAGAGCTATTATCATAGACTGTGTGATAATTGGTCCGAGATCATGGAATTATCATGCACTTACAAGGAGATTCCACTAAAAATGTTAATTTAAATTGAATTCCGCATATTATATCTTCATTTATAATTATAAAAAACGAAAGATTTGTATTTTGTTCGTAATGAATAAACTCAAATACAACTGTTCCCATTTTAAACATTATTTCACTACCTATTATTATTTCATTATTCCCCTCTGGGAAACAGGCGTGAATCTATGTATGTATGTATGTATTCACTATTAGAAAGCGTATTTATCCAGAAGTAACATATATATACATAACATTACGCTACAAGCGACCTAATTACTCTGTCTCAATAGAATTAATATTTTATATAAACAATCGTTTCATGCCTAATTAAATATAAAGTGATTTAGATAATTCAAACTCTCTTTGAAAAGTAGTTAATGAATACAATAAGCCGTATGAAAAGCCTTTTTTTTTTAAATATCCATAAATTTATTTTACAGTAAAATATTTTATGATAAAAGTCACTAAAAGTTGTTTACCTGTTTCTCAAATTCTATTGGGGTAGACTTTTTTTATATATAAATAGCAATTATATGCTTGATAGAGCTTTGAATATCATACGAATGCAATTATTCGCTACTAGGTACCTATACTAAAATACAAAAATTTACTTAACTATAGCAAAGTAATTTTGTTTTATTAATTTAATTAGTGTGGCTATAGATACAGCAGGCAGTGGCATATACTTATAAGGCAGAAGCCCGCTCTGGGATAGTCAGCTGCCCACACCGCGATGGTCTTGTGCCCATATGATATGTTAGCGTTACGTAATATGGTACGTTTTAATTTAACTCAAAATTCTAGGTTTGTGTGGTAGGCCATTGCTATTTAGGGATAAAAAATAATCCGGAATACGCCAACGACAGTAGGTTAGTAATCCTTACTAATATTATAAATGCGAAAGTAACTCTGTCTGTCTGTCGGTCTGTCTGTCGGTCTGTCTGTCGGTCTGTCTGTCGGTCTGTCTGTCGGTCTGTCTGTCGGTCTGTCTGTCGGTCTGTCTGTCTGTCGGTCTGTCTGTCTGTCTGTCTGTCTGTCTGTCTGTCGGTCTGTCTGTCTGTCGGTCTGTCTGTCTGTCGGTCTGTCTGTTTGTCGGTCTGTCTGTCTGTCGGTCTGTCTGTCTGTCGGTCTGTCTGTCTGTCTGTTTGTTACTTTTTCACGCTCAATCTGCTGAACCAATTTAGATGAAATTTGGAATGGAGATACTCTGAGACCCTGGGAAGGACATCCTTACTAATATTATAAATGCGAAAGTAACTCTGTCCGTCTGTCGGTCTATCTGTATGTCTGTTTGTTACCTTTTCACGCTCAATCCGCTGAACCAATTTAAATGAAATTTGGAATGAAGATACTCTGAGACCCTGGGAAGGACATAAGCTATATAATATCACGCTACGGCTCACGGAAGCGGTGCAGTACCTAACCACAAATACCACTGACGCGGGTGAGACCGCGGGCACAGCTAGTATAGACAGTTATAAGTACGTAATTCTAAAACAATTACTAGGTATCACACCTAATAACTCCAGTAGGCTAATTCACGTAATTTCTTGATGCGCCGATCAAGTTGCGGTGCAGTTGCAATTAAGTTTACGTCTTAGTGCAAAATGGTATTCTTGTAATTGTTTAGCTGCGCGTGAGCTGCACGTAAGCTGTGCGTAAACTGCGCGTGTGCTGCGCATCAACTGTACGTCAGTCGTATGTAATACTTTTGACAAATGAATAGGTGAATACCGATCAAGTTGCGATCTGAATCACGCACATAAAACGCACAGCAGTAGAATACTCTAAAGCGCTCGCGTGACGCGAACTTGACGCGAGCGTATCTGACAGTGGTTGTCAAAATTACGAGAATACGAAAAGGGCTGTTTTGATCGAAACTTAACTACAACTGAACTTATTTAATTACGTGAATTAGCCTACAGGTACTTTTCCTATAGGTCACATGTTATCTACTGAACATTTCGTATTATGTCCAACGAACAGAGCCAACAGAAGCTGTACATAGTCTGGTTTTTTTTGTTTTATACAAATAAGCGTACGACCAGCCTTATGGTAAGGTTTTACCGTAAACTTGAAGTGCAGTCCTCCCGCTTCCACCCGTGTGTCCATCACAGCTACATATCTATACTAATCTATACTAATATTATAAAGCTGAAGAGTTTGTTTGTTTGTTTGAAAGCGCTAATCTCAGAAACTACTGGTTCGATTTGAAAAATTATTTTAGTGTTGGATAGCCTATTTATCGAGGAAGGCTATAGGCTATATAACATCACGCTACGATCCGCGTGGGCGTCGCAGTAATCATAAACGCGGGTGAAACCGCGGGCGCACATCTAGTCTTTCATATTATGCACATGCGGCTACATCGCGAAACTAAAGGGACACTTCTAAACTTGTTAAGTACAAGAAAAATGTTCCTTCTTCAGCATGAGTCACCGAAGATTTACATATTGTGAACAAAGTTCCTTTTATATTAAAAACTAGTTTTTGCGCGCGGCTCCGCCCCGTGGTACCTACATCAATAAAAAGTAGGCTATGTCCTTTCCCAGGTTTTAAACTATATCTGTAACAAATTTCATCTGAATCGGTTGAGTGGTTTTACCGTGAAAAGGTAGATAGACAGACAGAGTTACTTTCGAATTTATAATATTAGTAAGGATTCTTTCTTATTTAATACATTTTTAGCCGATAAGCCTTATAGAAAGGGACCTATTGTATGACTTCTGTTTAAATTAAGTTTCAAACATCATCAATTAAAATATAGTAGATGACGCCTCATCTTCTAAGAAGCAAGTTGTTTTTTAAATTAATATTATAATTTTCACAGCTTCAATTATATTAAGATCCTGTTTTTGGTCCGATAATTTTCTGTATGCATCTTTTTTAGGTAATTTTAATATAATAATTTTTTTAATTGGATAATTCGACTATAAATATTGATATTGGATCGCTAGTCCAGTCATAAGCAACCAAAATGATGTCTTGAGGCCATAGATATTTTTGAAGTTCTCAGGATTGAACCCCACACCTGACGTTCACAAAAAATTGTTCCAAGTCTCAGTGTTCATGTGTCAATGGTTTAATGTTTACAATGCTCCCGCGACCCAGATATCATTACTACTAACACTTTACCTATAGACTCTGAAAGTTTATATAAATTTTTTGGTATGTTATCACCTCGTGACAAATGCGATAAAAATCAGTTTATCCATTTATAATTAAGCGATTTTGATGAAATTTGTCGGGAGATAGCTTAAACGCTGACAAAGGAGAACAGCAAAAGCCAGTGTCTAAAATGCATAAGTGTATTCACGGGTGACAGCTACTCATTTATGAAATAAGTATCATATCCCTCTGCGGGTTTAAAGGATCATTAATTTTGGTGTCTCGGGCGACTAATTAACCATGACAACAAAGGACACAAAGAACACGTAGACTCGGTAGAACTATTTGTGGTCCGCACATTGTTCCATAAGAGAATAAATCCAGCGATATTCGGCGCATTGCAATGGTAAGGCAACCGCTTAAACACTGAGCCATGTGCGGTCATTTGACAAGTTATGAATCTCTTCTCCCTAGCCTTTATTATTCCCAAGTCACTTTGGGTCGGCTTTCTAGTCTAACCGGATTTGACTGGATATCAGTTTTTACACGGAGCGACTGCCATCTGACCTCCGCAACCCGAAGGCTAACGATACCCTAAGGCTAGACCAGTGTCAGGATATTAGAGGGTAATAACGACTACCATAGTTGTTCATGGCAGCCGGGACCGACGGCTTAACGTGCTCTCCGAGGCACAGAGCAGGTGATAATTGTCAATCAATACGCACATAATTTCGAAAAGTCATATAACTTCCGAAAGTCAGAGGTGCGCGACGTGGGTTCGAACCCGAGACCCTCTGTATTGCAGTCTGTTGTTCTCCCCACTGAGCTATCGCTGCTTGACAAGTTATCAATCTACTAGACTGAAATCTAAAAGAGCCTTTTCACAGGACGATTATGCACATTTTGTCGGACTCCCTCGCGTCCTTCGTAATTAATAAAAGGTCCTTATGTCTTACTTAAGTACTTATGTCTGATATAGAAGTGTAAGCAAAATATAACGCGGTAAAAGCTTACTTTCAGTGAGTAACGATGTTGGTAACTTAAGCGTAAATTTTAATGTTACTTTTTTACAATTTAAATGGTGTACATTATGGTGGATAAGAATAGTAAATTTTGATCTAATAGTATTTTACATATAAATAGATTTTATTTTCTTTTTTATTATTAGTAGTTGTTATTATGTGTAGGTCACTGAAAATCAGCGCCATGATGCAGTAAATTATTATCTAGGTATAAGTATATTAAGCAAAAACTTTGTACCCCTTTTTACGAAAATTGCGCGGACGATGGAGTATGAAATTTGGCACAGTTAAAGTTTATATGGAAAAGTAGGGGCGAATCCTAATATTTATATTTATTTAATGAAAAAACACTAAACGCACACAACCATGCATTTGACACACGCAGTCGAAGCGCGTAACTATGGTTACATATATCAATATAATATAATGATATACATATATCAGCAATATCTTACAGGCAAACTTTGGTCGAATTTCGAGCACTAGGCGACCACTAGTACTACTGATTGAAAATTCAATATACATAGCTTGTATCACGGCATCATGCTGAGCGGCCACCATTATTTCATGTACTAATTCTATGTTTGTTTTTATGATTATATGATTATTGCTTTTTTTTGTGTGCCTAAATAAAATACAGTTTTCGTTCTTTATTCTACAATCATTCTTGATGTACAGCTTATATCATCTATATATTAATACGTGAAGCAAAAACTTTGTACCCCTTATTTTTAACCGACTTCAAAAAAGGAGGAGGTACTCAATTCGTCTGTATTTTTTTTAATGTTTTAACAAACATACGAGCCAAGGTAGGTTTGTAACTAATTAAACATGAGATGTCTTAGTAAGACATCTAATTCTTACTATAATCATAACATAACATTGGCATGTACAATTACACACATAGACGCAGCACGCGGCGCGGGCGGCTGACACCGACTCCAAAAATAACAATAATTTAATTATTCACAAGAATATGCAATTATTTATTAACTTTTTAGTGCATTTTAAGTTTTAGAATATTCTTTTTTGAAGTCGGTTTTCTTTTTTGTTAAAATTTTGTTTATTAAATTGCGCGGACGGGGGAGTATGAAATTTGGCACAGTTAAAATTTATATGGAGAAGGAGGGGCGAATCTTAATATTTTTATAAAATATGCATTAGAAATACATTAAATTAATGAAAAAATACTACACGCACACACTAGGCGGCCGCTAGTAATAATAACTGTGTGTTGTAGCATATGGTTTCCTCCTACACCACGACTATACCTAATATATTTTGTCGACCTTTACCGACTGATATCTATCGTAGGTACGCGTGCCAAAAACACAGCTACATGGCCAGCTTCGTATCACATGCATACATAAGGAAAAAGTGCAAATACCTATGGGTTTTAAATATCACCAGGAAAAGCGTCGTGCCCCCTACGCCAGGCGATGATTAATATAGTTTTAAATAATAGGTAAAAGGAACACAATAAACATATTTTTGTATGTTTATTTTGAACTGTAAAATAGTCGTATTTTCGACGTGCCATGCCGTCGGGGGCGTTGTGAGCAAGGTTTAATTTGACGTGAATGGACGTCACCGGGCAAATGGCACCGGGACCTAGTTTTAGCCAGTTAATGTACTTAGTTAGTTCTTTAGTGTAAGTATATGTTAGGAAATATTCACGCGATGTTTTTGAGCAGAAATTGCTTTCCATTTCGCAATACCTAATACTTATTGATTTGTTCGCGACATTATACTTATACACAAGTATAGTAAATCCTTTGTATATTATTTCCTTAATTAACTAAAGAATAGATAATGTATGGATTAAAAGACTACACCTTTTTAAATCGGGTATAACATCCAAAACCGTAAAAGTAGATCACCTTTGTATATATCTATAGATACATATAATAAAATCGTAGGAAAGTCAAAACTGTACATTGAATATTGTTTTAAAAGAATACTTGGGGCGTGATCTACAATCGATATCGAAGCCAAAAATATAGTTTTTAGAATTTTTGTCTGTTTGTCTGTATGTATGTCCTGGCTAAATTCAAAAAGTATTGCATGAATATTACTAACAGGTCGGGTCAACATATAGGCTACATATTATCAGGTTATCACCTACGGGGGAGGAGCTGTGAATCTTTATTTTTCTTACGCATTCTGTGACAACGTGTAATCTAACGACGCATATTTAAATGTTGTTTTTGAGTAAGCCATGCTATATATCTAGCTTTACAGTATAAAAACTACGCCATTTAAGTAACTTGGGCAGAGAAATATAGTTGGGTTCCGCGGCGACAAACACTTTTTAGTTAAAATCTACGCGGACGAAGTCGCAGGTAACAGCTAGTAGATAATAAAGTGATTAAGTAGAAATATATAGATAGCAATTCATATAATCTGAAGATAAGCATCAAACAACTCTAATTTCGTCACTTCCACATGCAATTTATTAGATATAGCTTTTACCATGGCTTCGCTCGCGTAAAAGTAGGTTCGGTTATGTTAAAATAGTACCTACCACGTTTTTTAAATAAAATATAAGTAGCCTTTGTTATTTGGTGATAATATAGCTTTCTAATGGTTAAATAATTATTAAAATCGGTTGAGTAGTTTTTTAGTTAAATCCTTACAAACAAACGAAAAATCAAATCATCACTCTTTATAATATTAGTATCGACTAGCTGTTATCCCCGCGGTTTACCCACGTTCATGATTACAACTCCGCTCTTGTCTCGTAGCATGATTTTATGTAGTCTACTAGATGTGCCCGCGGTTTCACTCGCGTTTATGGTTACTGCGCGGCCCCGTGGGTCGTAGCGTGATGTTATATAGCCTTCCTCGATAAATAGGCTATCCAACACTAAAAGAATTTTTCAATTCGAACCAGTAGTTCCTGAGATTAGCGCGTTCAAACAAACAAACAACCAAACTCTTCAGCTTTATGATATAAGTATAGATGTTACGTCTGAATAAAGTAGCTTACTAATAATAAAGAATTTTGAAATCCGTTCAGTAGTTGTTAAGTTTATGTAAGTATACAAAAATACAAATCTTTCCTATTAACCTATAATTTCATATATTATATTGGTAATGCTACTCATAACAGCCTGTTCAGACTATTCGCAAATTATAATTTCTAAACTGTGCAAAAGAATTTAATTTTGAAAACAACTGCACCTCTTATTGCGGTTAATCGAATTTAACAATGCCATCACGAAATAAAAGAACATTTAAATAACGAATGATAGAAATATTGTATGTTGCGACCTTATTAAATCGTGTCGTGTCGAGCAAAAGTAAAAGTAAACTCAATCTAGGGCGTCTAAATACTCACAAAAAATACGTTACAAAAATATCGAGAGCTTATGTACTCTGTGACGTGTCACTTAATACATACATCACGTTTGTACTTAGTAATCTCGTTGAAGTAGATAAATAAAATTGCAAGCTTAATTTTGGCTATAGACAATATAGCATACAGCTAACAAACAGGTGCTATATTGAAAATATCTACCCAGCCTACATTACTTGATCATTTTGACTTGACTACTACGCAGAGGTCTCGAGATCAACCCCAAGCGACGCGATGCGTCTCTGACTTTATGACTTATCGCTCGCTTTAGACAAAGGAACACATCGTGAAAATCTACATGCCTAAAAGTGCCTATCCGCACTGGGCCAGCGTGGTAGACTACGGCCAATGCCATCTCATACTAAAAAAGGAGTCAGTTACCAACATACAAACAAACACACTAACGAACAAACAAACATAGGTGAAGCTAATAAAAGCGTGTTAAAAAAGAGGCTCGTGACCAGTATTGAAACAGCTTATAAAAAGCCTATTAAGGGATGATATTATTAATTATATTGTTATTGTATTAATTTTCCTTTTAACTTTACAAGGTGAATTAATTTGTCACTACAACCGTTATCTCTCTCTCACTCTCTGTCACCGTGCAAAACAAAAATATTCACGGATTTCTAGATCGGACCTATTTATACCAATATGAATTACGACTGCATCCGTAATAGACGTCTAATGACTGATCGTTACATTCACTGTACAATAGACTACAAAATAATTATTTTAAATAATACTTCGCACCCGGGATTTTATAGCTAGATAACATTGTTTACGGATCGACACATAAACAAGTAAACAGCAATCGATATAAGTTCATTTAAAATTTTAACAGCAACGACATTGTGTGACCGGTTTGCACATAATGTATAAAAAATAATAACCAAAATAATTAATCGCATCAATTTAAAAAGTAATTTTTCGGCAATTAATAAAGGCGGCAAACTGAAATTCCACCATAATTATTTTCCACCGCGCACAGAATATAAATATTTAACATTAAATATAAACACACCATATTTTAAAACCGAAAATTTTAACTATACGCAAATTCTCTTTCAGAAACGTAAATACAATTATTTCAATACGAAACAGACTACATACCTAAAGCGTAACGTCCACACTGCTCCGCGAAGGCAACAACAGTGACGCGTAATGTGGACAAATAATTTGCCGCTTTTAAACAATACAGAGAACGAAACTTGTTTTTGTCACAACTTGCAGCGGCTGCAGCAGGCTTTGGCATCGAGTGCTTACTACTTAGTATAAAAAAGTTTTAATTTAAAAGCTAAAGCCAGGTTTATGCTGATTGGACAACATTTACTGTACCTGTGTAGCCTGTACTATCATGCCTCAAATAATCGAGTTCTTTTTGCTTTCTGGTGCATATCTTCCATTTATTACTATAAATACGTTAACCTTACTAAATCCTAATGACTTCTTTCTAAAAATATATATTAGTCCGTAAAATTATTTTAGAATTTATACCTGCTTCTCGAAGGTTTTCGTACTTTTTATTTTTGTTCCTCTCTTTGGTGTTTCTCTAAATACACAAATTATTTAAATTTTAGGTCCATTTTATCGCTATATAATAAATTATTACTTCGATCGACTGGCTTGTTAGTTAAAGCTTACCATGGATATATAAGTTGCCACTTATGTTTATATGCGACCGAGAAGTCATGGGTTTGATTACAGGATCGAAACAAGTGTTATTGGATTTTTTGTTAGAGAGTTATTAGCAACAGGACGCATTTCCAATTAATCTTTAAGAATAACCTTTTATTTTCCCGTTACAAAATCTACTTCAATCACTTTCATAAATAAAGTAATTTTTTTTATTTTGCTCGTCAAAATGACCACACTCCACCTGATGGTAAGCAGTCGTGTGGTCTAAGAGCAGTGGCCTCCACACCGCATCATAGCAGCCGAGGCGATGTTGAGGTCTCTACTTTGACGGCCTGAGAAGGTGCTTTTTCACGCCCCGCTTAAAGGACCCAGGATTGAAGGAAGAAGGAAACACGTGCCTTGGCAGAGAATTCCATGCCTTGGTCGTTCGGCAGAGGTATGAGGACCCAAACTTGTTGGTACGCGCTCTATTCGACTCTACCGTGTAAAGATGGCATCTGGGCCCAGCACGCGTTGTTCTGGATAGGAAAGGGGAGTATAGTATCATAGCATGATATAAGTATACATAATATGATGACAATAACATTCGCCTTCGGGGCCACCTAACACATACACGCATATAATATACTAGCTGTGCCCGCAGTCTCACCCGCGTCAATGGTATTTATGGTTACTGCGCCGCTCCCGTGAGCCATAGCGTGATGTTATATATGTCCTTCCCAGGGTCTCAGGCTATCTCCATTCCAAATTTCATCTAAATCGATTCAGGGGATTGAGCGTGAAAAGGTAACAGACAGACAGACAGACCGACAGACAGACAGACAGAGTTATTTTCGCATTTAAAATATTAGTAAGGATTAGTAAGGAAGTAAGAATAGTAAGGATTATATGTTACTATACTAAACATCACGGATTCATCACAACATTTTGTCAACGCCTGTTACAAGTCGCGGTGGCACAGCGGTTTTAAATGCAACTACTGTGCATGAGGTCTCGGTTTCGATTCCTGAGTACGGTAAAATATTTTTGGGATTTCCTGTCAAGAAACTCTCAAGTGACAGCAAGGAGTCTGGACTACTGCCGATGTCGGTAGATAGTAATTACTTGCCCCCTATTACGTGGCACCTAAGAACCATAGCTAGCTAGATTAGGCTACGCAGCTTACAAGTGTTACAAGCACCGGCTCACTCCACTAACACGTCATATAAATAAGATATAAAATATAATAATATAAGGTAGGATATATTATTAATTATTTATTTGTTTATTTAATTAACCTTGAGCTGATATCGCTACTTTATACTATTAGGATATATTTTGGTTGAAATAGACTGTTATTTGATTATTGTGACGCCATTACTAATATTTGTATAAAACGGGGTGTAACAGTAAAATCGGACTCACTTTTGTTATCGCTTGATTGCAATAAACACTATATCTAACTTACTTGAGTTTACACGTTATTTTCGCCACCTGTTGTTTTGTTGTGCAACCCTACGTGTTTCATCTCAGAAGTGGGATGGAGGACAAGCTGCTCGGGCCATATTTTCATGGGCTGGGAAAAAGAAGGAGACAAAGTGATACATCAACAGACGACGATGTACCTGAAAAATGTGACGTTTTTTTTCGCATTGTAACGAATCGAGTCTACCTAAAAAGCGAAGAATTAATCACCTGGAGGCTGAAGTTATACCGAAATTTGATCCAGGCAAGAAAACAACGAACGTGAAGGGCCGGCTTAACAAAATTGACCAGCTCGGTGACATGTATTCAGAGGATGAAAAAGACCGCATTTTCGTCATGCAAATTCGTCTACGCGGCTCCGCTCGCGAATGGTATAACGATTTAGACGATTATGCAACCACATGGACGGAGTGGAAAGAAATTTTAACGCGCGCCTTCCCACGTTCTACAGACTACGTCGATCGACTGGAGGAAATGCTTGCTCGTACCAAGAACAATGAAGAAACCATGACAAGGTACTTCCACGACAAAAGTCACTTCTTAAGAAATGTGGGTTGGAGGGTGACGCTGCCACCTGGTAGCGAGGTTCAAGTATGCCGAAGACATGCTTCAAATGCCGCAGGACTGGCCATGAGGCGCGGGTGTGTCGTCTCACGCGCTGCCAAATCTGCCAGCGCCTGGGCCACGCTTCTGCTGTGTGCTGGTATGCTGCTGGTTCTACTGGTAGTGCAGGCTCCCGAGATGGACACTCATCACAAGCTCAACGCAACGTTGCTCAGATACGAAAAGTTACATTTACCACATTTGAAATTTTATCAGATGCGTATAGAAAGTATATTAGTATCAACGGAGCAGTATTACTCGCTTATATAGATACAGGAAGTAAAGTTAATATTATTACGTTAAAAACTGTTCAAAGTTTAAAACTAAAGATTTTACATTCAAATGTTTTGATGAAAGGTTTTGGTGGCTCGCGAATCACTTCACTCGGTAAAGTACAGTTTAATGTGGGCATTGATGACATATCTATTAACAGTGACGCCGAAATTACTAATACAGATTTTAAAGACTTAAACATGATAATAGGCCAACCGATTATATGTCGTCCGAGTCTGACACTTATTGCCAATTCTAAAATAGTCAAGTTAATAGCAAACAATAAGCAGTATTTTCAATCTACCCACGACTTGACGAATATTCAATTATCTGCCAATGATTTTATAGAGAAGGTTCCTTTATTTTTATCTCATTATTTAGAATTAAAGCCAGGAGATACATGTCTTATTTATGCATATGTTACGGACGAGATACACAAAAATAGTATACTTATAACCCGGTCCATTATTTTTGATTTCGGTAATGAGTCTTACTGTATGCCTCAATGTATTTTAAAAGATCGAAATTATTGTTTGCAAATAACGAATTTGGGTGAGTCGTGTATACGTTGGGGTGTAGGAAGATTACTTACACGAGCTGATGTATATGACCAGGCCGAAGTTTTCATAACCTCCAGTAATCAATGTTCTGATGTAAACATAAATCCGTTGCAAAGAAAAACAATTAATTTCTCAAACGTCAAAGTGGGTGATATTGGGGAATTTTATCGTAATAAGTTGCTTCATTTGTTGGACGAGTATATGTATAGCCGTTTGCCGAATGCAGTAGCGAACTTGGGTGTTCTAACTTGCTAGAGATGCGCATTGCTACAAGAACTGATGTACCGGTGTATTGTAAATCATATAGGCTGTCTTATAAGAAATCCGAAATAGTGGAGGAAAAACTCGGAGTATCCTAGCCCAGTAATATTGGTTAAAAAAAAGGAGGGTAGTTACCGTTTATGTATAGACAATCGCGCGCTTAATAGCCGAACAGTTAAGGATCGATATCCATTACCACATATTGATGACCAGATCAATCGACTTTCTGGGAAACTGTACTTTACTGCTTTAGATTTGGCACAAAGTTATTACCAAGTGAAATTGTCAAAGGACTCGATACATAAAACTGCTTTTATCACACCAACAGGACAGTACGAATTCCTTAAAATGCCGTTTGGTCTGGCCAATGCTCCCGCGGTATTTTCTCGTCTCATACGAAAAGCTCTAGGGCCTCTCAATAACAAATTGGCCATTTATCTTGATGATGTCACTATCCCTGCCGTCACTATACAGGAATGTATTGACCTGCTTGAAGAAGTTCTCAAACTTCTTAAACAAGCTAACTTAAAACTCAATTTACAGAAGTGTACCTACTTTCTTACAAACTAGTGTAAATTACTTAGGACATGAAGTCACTGCAGGTTTCGTTCGTCCAGGGCAGGCAAAAATAGATAGCGTATCACAATTTAGGCGTCCTCGTAATGTGCATGAGGTTAGGCAATTCATCGGTCTTGCATCATACTTTCGTAAGTTTGTTCGTAGTTTTGCAGAGATAGCACGCCCTCTAACTTATTTGACCAAAAAAGGGGTAGAATGGGTGTGGGGTTCAGAACAAGAACAAGCTTTCGAAAACCTAAAAACCGCATTAACCATGAGGCCAGTACTAGCTATTTATAACCCCCGAGCTAAAACTGAACTACATACTGATGCCAGTAAGCTAGGTTTAGGAGGGATCCTACTACAGTACCAAGAAGACAATAATTTGAAACGCTTATTTTAGCCGTGTAACCAGCAATGAAGAACAATTTTATCACAGGTATGAGCTGGAAACCTTGGCTGTAGTAGAATCTTTAAAACGGTTTCGAATATACCTTACTGGTATTCCGGTCAAGATTGTTACTGACTGCGCAGCTTTACGTAGCACCCTAACTAAAAAAGACCTCATACCCCGAATTGCCCGTTGGTGGCTCACCATCCAAGACTTTGATCTAGATATCGAATATCGCTCTGGGGACCGCATGCGACATGTTGATGCCCTAAGTCGCAACCCTATAGATTAGCATAGTGATGATTGGCGTTTAACCCTACAACTTCAGGATGACTATATTCAAAGTATAATAAAACAGTTAAGAGAAGGAACACAAAATCGAGACATCCTGAATAATTACGATGTAGTAGATGATTGTTTATTTCGCAAAACGGTCCACGGTAATAGATTTGTAATACCCAAACTGTCAAAGTGGAGTTTACTACAGAAATACCATGACCAAGTTGGCCATCCAGGATTTGATAAGTGTGAAAAAGCAATCAAATCTCAATTCTGGTTTTTAGGAATGACGAAGTTTATCAGGCAGTATATAAATGCTTGTCTGCAATGTTCCTTTGCCAAGGGTAACTACGGTAAACCAGAAGGTGAACTACATCCCATAGAAAAGCCACAAATACCTATGCACACTATCCATGCCGACCATTTGGGACCGTTCCTCAAAACTCACTGCGGTAATACTTACATACTCGTAGTTATTGACGCCTTTACAAAGTTTGTATTTGCTAGACCGCGGGTGCGAAATGTTAGCTCCATAGAAACTATTAAAAATCTAAAGGAAATACTATCGATATTCGGAAATCCCTCTAGGATAATAACTGATCGTGGAGTGGCATTCACAAGTAGATATTTTAAAGATTTCGTAATCGAAAAACAACTTAGACATGCCCTGAATGCGATTGCCTCTCCACGCTCAAACGGCCAAGTCGATAGAGTAAATAGGAGTATCATTAAAATTAATAAGACGACATGTTACAGCAACCTATCTCATTTTAAAAATATAGATACCTTTTATTCGATTTGTTTACATACGTTTAATATATATTTTTGAAGATCTACTTAAACTTCATATATCAGTGTTATTCGTTAAACAAGCATGACTACCCTAACTAACGCAGTAAATTCCCCTAGACATTGCTGCTTGGTAAATGACACAATGCACGACGTTAAAGGAAGTAAGCGAATTATTGATATTTATCATGTCACGCTATTGCGTATCAAGGAACGCTTATTAATTAAAATGCTCTTTTAATAAATAATAACATTTTATAACAAGATAACAGAGTAATTATGCAAATAAACCAATGTGACCACCACCATAATGACCACGATAGCAAAGCACACTAATTGTAACGTTACACATTCTACACGTATACGCATGTAATATTCAAATCGCAGTTATATATTGGTCTAATTGGATTGTTGCCTCATTGCTCTCATAAGAAAGTGTACTATCATGAGGTACGGAGTTCGGCTTCCCAGCCCTCATGATATTGTTAAAAATGTTTTTAGCACATCATGGCAAGTATAAATCTATGCTAACTAATTAGCCCAAAAGTCACTCTTTTTAAATGAACACAACATGAAAGTTAACATTAGATATTTAGTAAGTATCGCATTGTTAGATGTTCATAGCTAAACACAATATGTAAATGTTATTTAACAATATTTAAGTACATATTCATAACGTATCTGGACTTACGGGGTTAAACTACTGCAATATCACGGTTATCTATACAAGATTGTATTTATATTTTATACTAGTTAATAAAAAGTTTGGATAAAAATACTTTGCTCCAGACTTATGGTTATCAATTGACAGCGTACTTATTCTTATCTATGTTGACAGCTACCTGCCAAAAGTGCCAAATGAATGAAAGTTGAAACTGACAATTGCCTTGGTATCGAAACAAAAGTCATAAAGTGGAGGCGGAATAGCACATAAATACATTGATAATTGAATAAACATGAGAAATATCTTACTTACATTTTAGATTATCAGCTAATAAATAAGTGCTGGTGTAACAATGGATCCAGCTTTACTTCGAGAACGCGAAGCTTTTAAGAAAAAGGCACTTGCTACGCCGAGGTACGTTACATTCTTATGGACACCGTTAACTAACTAGCGCATACTTCGTGCTGTCACGTCATTCGTGTACTTTCTCTCGCTCCCACACACTAGGCCAGCTCCAGTCTACACGCTATTCTCAATTTACATCATGATTACTTAAAAAAGGTAATTGAAATGCATATAATTTTCTTTTTTATTTCGCTAACAATACATTTTATGCACATATCACATAATATTTGTATGTTTCCATATGTTAGATAAGTCTGAGATGTTGTTTACTTTCATTGTTTACTAACAATGGATGTAAAAGTATAAATAATAGGAATATTAATGTTACAGTATAGAAAAGAAGAAGATCAAAGATGACTCCCAATTCAAAGATGACAGCAAGAAGTCCAAATCTAAGTCATCAAGCTCGGTCAGTGCTGGACCGAAGCTTGATGCTTCAAAGTAAGTTACACACTACATTATCCTTATCTCTAACATCATATCTATAGATATTGCAATGGAATAATAACAGACAAATATTACAGAAAACTCAAACTGCCTACTGCCAACCCAAATAAGAAATGAAGAATTCTAGAAAGTGTTGTCAACAAGGTTTCATAGATTGAACCACTTTTTTTAATCGTTGAAATAGCATACCGCTATATTTTCTGTGACTTTTGTGGTGAAATATCCTTTGTACCGCAAATACAATTCAGATTCAGGATAACTTTTATTAAGATATTACTATTTCCGTCATCATAATCATCAAAAGAAATATGCTACATACAATAGTATATTGCTATACAATCTCACTGGATCACGAACTAGTAATACTATTTAAATTCTTAGAAAAATATGTACTTATGTACAGTCAGTATCAAATATTTAGTGACACTCAGGGTATTCAAATAAATAGACACAACCAAAAAGTCAATAATATTGGTACAAACAAAGTTTCCTTATTGTTGTCAACAATATAGTCGCTGAAAAGGTTGAGATCCACTGCAACGTTACCCGATTTTTGTTGCAATCCTTTGCAGCTCACGATGACACTCCAGGATGAGTCCACTGATAAAGCAGTTGCTTTTCAAAGCTTATAGTACTGCGGCACTATCCGAGATAATGTATATCGACTTATCGCTTGTACCCCTTGATGTAACCGCTGTTGCAGCCCGGGTGATTTCAACACATTCTGCCTGGAATATAATGTTGAGGTTTCCCAGGGTTGTCGAGTAATTGATGTTTAGGTCGTAGGAGAAGATTTTGTTTTGGATCCATCCGTGTATATTCTCACTTCATGTATACCAGAGCTATCTTTAAATTCTTCATGAAGTTGGATGTGGTATTTTTTCTTTATAATTGGAATTTCGTTGTATACTAACTCCTTTAGGCGTGCATGAGTTATCCTATTGTCCCGTTTCCAAAGCTGTACCTTTTCAAGCCATATGGCAGCTGTGACTGGCTGAGCGTTCTCCTCAGGTGTGTTCGTGCTGCTCGTTAACTGCGCATCCAGCGGGGCGGGCACCAACGTAGTCGGTTCGCTTCCTACTGGTTGCGCAGCAGTGGATTTGGCACGCCGATTGCGTCGTTTGCGCCGGTTACCACTTTGTTTCTTTACTCCTGTGCTTGAGTGCTTCGCCTCGACGCGGTGCAATGCTCCAGGAGGCGCTCGATATGATTTCTGCGCTGGGCATGGCGTTGGCTAGCTCCTCCCAGAATACGTGGAGCGGCCTGATTCTGTAGGGTCAGGCAAGGTTTCTCCAGCGTCGCGGACGTTGGTACCCCTCCTGGGGTAGTTTAATTGTGTGGGTCAGTTTTTCCATTAAGTTTGTTTTAAATTAAAAATTTTACTGTGTGGTATGTGTGTATGTATTAGTGTGTGTGTGTGTGTGTATGTATTTGTGTGTGTCTGTGTGTGGTTGCGCGCGCGCGCGCGTTTGAGGGTGTGTGTGTGGGTGTGTAACGGCTGGAGGTTTTGGTTACGGCTATTTCTTATGGAACCAGACAAATAACAGGCGGCAACCTCGGGAAGGATAGTCCACCAGCCTATATTGTTGACAACAATAGGGAACTTTGCTTGTACCGATATTATTGACTTTTTGGTAGAGTCTATTTATTTGAATACCCTGAGTGTCACTAAGTATTTGACGCTGACTGTACCATTACCTTTAGATCATTACTTATATCATTGAAAAGTCGCATTCTATGTTACAATATAATGATGTAATATTATAATATTATGAAATAACTCAATCCATCATTAATTATAATGATACAATATTAGATTATTATGAAATAATTTCACTTCAAATGTATAAATTATGCTTATTACTGTTTATTTAATAGCAACATGTATATTTCCAGTTACAAAACAATGGCAGGGAGTTCCTCATACCGGTTTGGTGTGCTAGCCCGTATTGTCAGGCATATGAGAGCAAGACATCAAGAAGGAGATGATCACCCACTTAATCTTGACGAAGTGTTAGATGAAACCAACCAACTGGATGTTGGCAATAAAGTTAAACAGGTTGGCATATTAATTCCTACTCATAGACTTGTCAAGTCTTAGTTGTGATTCACCAAAAAAACCTCTTAATTCTATGTTGAATAAACACCCATGAATGTGTTTAAAATTTTGTTAGAATGTGTGTAAGTCTATAATCACCTGTAGGTTCAAAACAGATAGCCAGAGGGGTATAATGCCCATATTGCAGCACTTGTTTAAGCCCTACCCAGTATTGCCTTCTATTGGGAACAATTCCCAAATGTCCCATTGCTATTTAATATTATAAAAGTAAAATCAAACATACATAATATAACAGAAGTGTATAATATATAATACATCATATAAAATTGTAAAATACATTATAGTTTTGAACGTAAACCCTCCCCAAAAATACTGTTTTTTAGTGGTTAGTGTAACCGATTGCAACGCCTGAGGTGAGGTCGCGGGTTCGATTCCCGCACAAATCAAAAATGTGTGTGCATGAACATGGATGTTTGTCTTGATCTGGGTGTTTCTATGTATATGTAGGTAATTACAAAAAATATATATATTTTGTATGTTTATCCATTGTCTAGTACCCATAGTACACACGGCTACACATCAATTTTGACACCCTATATATACATAACTACGCTACATACAAAATAGAGAATTATCGGAAAGGGACAGTGCATAGTGGTAAGTGGTGTAAACCCATCACGGTGCACAAGCGCGTGCGGCGACGCCCGCGGGCCGATCAGCGTGAATGAGACAAAATAACAAAAATACAACGTATTCTCTCGCACGATTCGCAGCGTTCAACTTCTAATAGTTCAAAGTCCAAACTAGATCAGTGGTCGGCAACTCGCGAGCCGCATGCGGCTCTTTGACTCCTCGTCTGTGGCTCTTCCACGAAATATTTAGTGCAGGCACGGAATATTACTTATTATCTTGCCTTATAAACCAAATTTTTTTTATTCGAAATTTGACAAAGCCAAGCTCGTGTACTTTTAATCCTATTATTTTCGTAATAATGTCCAAAACAAAGCTCAAGTTAAAAAAATGACTCTTCGAGTAGATTTCGCTCGTGGATTGTCTATATTTGGCTCTTTTGGACGACAAGGTTGCCGACCACTGGTGAATCGCTGTGTGTACAAGCTCTTCTTAGTTTGGGCTAGATGGTGTTGTGTGTATGTGTTTTCTTGTTTCACTTGTTTATTGCTGTAAAGATGAAAGAGACTAACCTCCACGACACAGGGAATCCTAGTGTGGAGTTTAGTGTTCTAAAAATGACTGTAACTGTTTTGAATTGGAACAATAAAGCATTATTATTATTATTATATAATATAACATATAATTTATTACTAATTAAAATAGACTATTCTTACTAAAATAAAAAATTGACTGATCCTACTAAAGTAAATCAGAAAGTTATTTGTCTTAAACATGTCTACCCTCAATATTATTATAATACATTTCTCATGATTTTCCAGTGGCTACAAACAGAGGCACTTCAAAACAACCCCAAAATAGAATGCACTCCTGATGGAAAATACATATTCAAGCCTGTATACAAAATCAAAGACAAAAAGTCTTTATTAAGGTTAGTATAAACATGAGTGTGACTTTTACTTTTAGAGTCTACTAACATGAATTATATAAGACCCTATAATTATCTGCACAGACAAATAAGCAAATGCAGCTTTTGTGATGTTTGTATTGGCAAAACTGTATGGGCAATAGAGATGTGCTGATTAAAATTTCTTGAGGTTAAAAGTCTGCTGTATTAAAATTTATATGAACTCATTTTATTTTCAGACTTCTCAAACAACATGATCTGAAAGGCCTTGGAGGCATTTTACTGGAGGATGTCCAGGAGTCCTTGCCCCACTGTGAGAGAGCACTAAAGAGTTTAGCACAAGAAATACTATACATAGCCAGACCAACTGATAAAAAGAAAATATTATTCTATAATGACAAGACTGCTACTTTGGATGTAGGTATTTTTAATTTATACTAAATACCTACTTATTTCCCGACCTTTGGACTGGCTTGCATCGTTCGAAAAACCCGTGACCACGATCGATTCAAGTTGGTTGAAACATCGAGAAGTAAATAGGTATACAGAATGATTTTGAAATCGTGTAATTCCTTTTAACCACGCATTCTACTGGTGGTATAGAATAACCCAGACCATATCTTTTTTTTAAGAGGATTATTTTATTGGAAAAATTTATTAACCATTTTTATCGTGAAATGGTTTCAGATAGTCATAATTATGTTAATTACGCGAGGCAATTTTTTTTTTTTTAAATAACTGTAATAACGGGTGGTCCTTTTTATTGCCCCTTATTATTTACGACATCAGTAGTTACGTTATTTTTTTAAATTAGTAAAATATTAAAATTGTGTCGGGTGGTCAACATATGACTACCTATCTGGAACCATTTCACGAAAAACATCGGTACATTAATTTTTCCAATAACATTATTCTAATTTTAAAAAAAATGGTCACGGTTATTCTATATCATTGCGTGATTAAAAGGAATTACACGATTTCAAAATCATTCTGTATATTATCTTTAAATAGTTTAATTATCAACGCGATTAAGACCCATCGTCTAAAGTATGTATGTTTACAAATCGCGAAAGTCTAAACATTTATATCACAGTCTAATCTTAATGTTAAACCATACAGTCTGCAATCGAAAAGTAAAACGTGACATAAGGTGATTAGTCGGAACGTCCCTCACCCGTCGTTTCAGTCCGATCTTTGGCACCCTGCATCTTTTAGCGCAGCTAGACTGAGCTACACTTAACGGAGGACAAGTTTATTCCTACGAAATCTGAATAGCAGACTTTCGACGACTTGGGAATCGACGCGGTATCTTATCTTATCTGGGGGCCAGTCAGTACAGACCGGCGACACTTCGACCCAGTGGGATCTTTTGTGCCGACACTCTCCCAATAACGACTGCCATAGATGTTCATGGCAGCCGGGACCGATGGCTTAACGTGCTCTCCGAGGCACAGAACACGCGATAATTGTCAATCAATACGCACATAATTTCGAAAAGTCATATAACATCCGAAAGTCAGAGGTGCGCGACGTAGGTTCGAACCCGAGACCCTCTGCATTGCAGTCTGTTGGTCTCCCCACTGAGCTATCGACGCAGTAACTCACTATTCACGACGATTAACAGGGGAATCAAAGTCCTATGTTTAATATTAAATTGCGATATTTATTTTAAGGTTGATGAAGAATTCGTTAAGTTATGGCGCGCAACAGCCGTCGACGCTATGGACGACGCGAAAATAGAGGAGTATCTTGAAAAGCAAGGTATTAAGTCCATGCAAGATCATGGTCCAAGAAAACCTGTAGTTCCTAAACGTAAAAAGACTGCTCAGAAGAGACGACAGTTCAAGAAGCCGAGAGATAACGAGCATTTAGCAGATGTGCTAGAAACATATGAAGATAATACTTTGACTCAAAAAGGTGTTACTATCAAGTAAATAAATGATTTTCTTCCTAAAAACGCAATTTCTTATTGTGGGCTTTAGACCCTTTGTTGGACCTATGAATCTATATAAAATACTAGCTGTTACCTGTGACTTCGTCGGCGTAGATTTTAACTAAAAAGTGTTTGCCTCCACGGAAACCTATTTTTTTTTAAATCAAAATAGCCTAAGTTACTCCTTATAAGCTAGCTATCTGCCAGTGAAAGTCCCGTCAAAATCAGTTCAGCCGTTTCGGAGATTAGCCGGAACAAACAGACAGACAACAATTTTAAAAATACATATATTAAGTAGTACGTAAGTTTTTTTTATATATATGTTTTCATATAGGTATGTACCTTATATACTTTCATATGCATTAAATAAAAAGCTGTTATTTTGACATTATAAACGGACACTTCTATTTTATTTATTTCTATAGACTTGATGTTCCCGCGTTTATCGTTAATGCACCGCCCCTGTGGGTCGTAGCGTGATTTTATGTAGCCTGCCTTCCTCGATAAATACCTAGGCTATCCAACACTAAAAGAATTTTCCAATTCGAACTAGTAGTTCTTGAGATTAGCGCGTTCAAACAAACAAACTCTTCAGCTTTATAATATTAGTATAGATTATAAATATTAACGTAAATTATATACCTAAAAAGACTATTGGCTTAAGATACCTATACATATTTCTTTTTTTAAACAGGTAATGTTTGTCTTGACCCTTCTAGTGAACTGTTGTGGTCGCCTAGCCACTACGCCGAGTCTACAGTATTATATAATCTGTGGTCGAGTGTTGTGGGTTCATGGGATAAAAATTGCAGTCTGGGTCACAGATTACTATATATTTAGCAAGCTAGTCTGGGTGTCCTTCATGACCGATGGTTGAATATTCAGGAATTATTCTTAGTGCCAGAGCTTAAACGAACCAAAATTTAATATTTGCTGTTGGCATTTAAAAGCAACCTTTATATGACAAAGAAACGACATCCAAATTGGTTGCAAAATAAAATAACAAAAATTACATTCATCAATGATATTCTGATTAATACTTATTATAAATGTGGATTTGTTGGTTACACTTTCACGCGAAGTAAACTAGGTACTTAAGACTGCGCCGAGCGTAAGACGCGGCTGGACTGAATGACAGAGCTCGATATTCAAATCGGCGCGGGGCCGCCATAGTAAAATTGTATGGAGAATTTGAAGTGCTTTTTTGATAAATATGTATCTTTATTGTCAACCGATAACTTAAATATTTGGGACGGACAAATTGTAATATAAACATTTACGTTCCATTTAAGCTGTAAAATAGGATAGATTTCTACTGCTATAATCTAAAAAATCACATACGAGCTTACGTTTTTGCATTTTTCGTGCAAATCTGCGTAATTTTGTAGGCGAAAATATTAATTATTTAAAGTTTTTAACACGAAGTAATTGCAAACACATTCATTGTTATGGTAAATGTATATTTTATATTTATACTAGCTTTTGCGCGCGGCTCCGCTCGCGTGGTACCTACATGAATAAAAAGTAGCCTATGTCCTTCCCCAGGTTTTAAACTATATCTGTACCAAATTTCATCTAAATCGGTTGAGTGGTCTAACCGTGAAAAGGTAACAGAGTTACTTTCGAATTTATAATTTTAGTAAGGATAAGGATTAAACAAAAAGTGTTGATTTTATCAACTTAACTGTGACCGCCTGTTTTGGCACATTTCGCTCGGCGCAGTCTTAACCAAGATCATGAAATTTTGGATACACGTTGTCAAGGGTATTAAAAAGGACATACCATACATACCATAAATGTCTACTTATATCTATCATTATTTATATTTGTCTCTGTTATCTGTGAAAACTTTTAATTGACCTTCATTTTTCGTGCTCAATTCTGTTTATTATATATACTAGCTGTAAGTTTTCCTAAAATTGGAAAATAAAATAAAATAGGGTACCTTTCATCCAGAAAAAGGTACTGTTTCCGAGGGATAGAAACTTATTAATAAACTCTGCATGAACACGAGCGAAGCCGCTGAAAAAACCAAGTTATACCTACAGGCTGTTTGGAAGATCGATGAAAAGCCGTAAATCGGAGCTAGTATAGACTATGTAGAACTAGTGGTGTGATAAACGGCTTAATTTCGATAACGCTTACAACGTTGTGTTTATATTGAAAAGCGCGCTTTTAAAAAAGCTTTTCACTTAAAACGCTTTTTGTAATTCGTTGTGAAAGCGGACATTAAAGCTGCCGCTACCCGCTTCTCAAATCGTTTTATTAGGTATTGCTGTATTAAACGTTTAAACTGTGTACTTTAAACGAAAGTTTATGCAACTAAAACAAAAATCTTTTTACGACTTATAAATATTATTACGTAAACAAACAACTCGTAATTTAGTAGCTTAATCCTAATGTTGACATGTTTGTTTGTATATTAGTCTTTATATCCTCACGTATTGAGTACATTTTCAATATTACTTTAAAAAAGCAGTAAGCAGTGCGGCCAACTTAACGTTCGCGAATCGTTGTCATTTCGTTGTCGTCCAACGCGCCGCGCCAGTCGCTAGCGCCTAGTAGCGGCTGCGACGTTACAGTTTATGAAGTTGCTTAGCGTTTAAACGAAATCGGCGTGTACTTATAAACGAACGCTTATGTTTATGTTGATAAGCACATTGTGTTTAAAGCTTTTCGTTTAAACGCCCACTACTGTGTAGAACCATTTGAACCCACAGAACACATATACCCTAACGGGAAGAATAACAACTTCATACAAAAAAAAACGATACAAAAACAAGACACGCCATCTATGTCGTACCCACTCAAACTATTGAGCGTTATACGTACGTAGATATACCTACAAGTATTATTCATTGTTCTATATAATTGTAGGTAGGTATATCATCTTCGTATTTTCGTATTAGGGAACAAAAAAACATAATTATTTCTAAAAAGCTTTTATTGCAAATAATGATCTTATAAGGTACATTACATAATTTTCAGATCTGTAGCAGAGGAGCATCCACACTTGATACACTTCCTTTCGTTTTCTTTCATGATGACTATAACTTCACAATCGACTCTCTATCTCATAAAACACGCAACACTTAATACACCAAAACACTAAAACGGAGGAACATGCAACTACTAAACGTATCTAATGTGAAGGCAAAATTAAAATTATTTTATTTGTAACAAATAAACTTCGAAAACAAGACAAAACATAATGGCGGCAAAAGTTTTTCTTGTAGTTGTCAGATTTGACAGCATGTAGGTTTTAAAATGTAAATGCTACCAGAAGGAAAAATCATTTATTATAAAAAAGTATTTAATGGTAACATTATTATCTCTCTCGCTCGCTCTTTCGTACCCCCAGTACGTTTAACTTTGCTGTATGACAGTTGACTGGGCCTGATTTGAACCATACTTGTACCCGTAATACATATTAATCTATGCATACTTGTCTTAGACGAAGTGAGATAATTTCTTTTTAGCAAATTTTAATGATTTTTGATGACAAAATCCAAAATTTTGCCGTTGGACATAATGGCCAGTTAAAGATAGGTAAATCATTTATTTTTATGTTATTTTATTGAAGTAATGTGTAAAAAATCTAATGAATCATGATTAAGGCATCTGAGTCATAAGACAATTTTTTTACAGATATTAGAAGTGAATTGTTTTTTGAAGGCTTAAAAAAAACACGGTTTGTGCTTTTTTGTTCAAACATTTTTTAAATCATGCCTTGTGTTATTGTTCTCTCTTTTGAGGTATCATAGCCTTTGTTCAAACATTTTTAAAAACATGCCTTGTGTTATTGTTCTCTCTTTTGAGGTATCAACTACGCGGATAGCTCACAAATTGTTGAAATTAGGACCTACAAACCAAATTGAGGGAGAAAATTAAAATTTATAGGCGGAATAATTAAAACGATTTTTTTATTAAAATCATTTATTATTCGTTTTCTAAATGTTCGCCGCGGTTCCTAACACAAGCACGTAACAAAAGCCCGTCTTCTTACTTCAGTTGTTGTTATTTTTAACTTCATCTCCAGTTTCATCGCTTCAAACGCTGAATTAATTCTGTCAATCAATTCTTCTTTTGTGTTGATTTCCACATTCGTATAAACTAGTTCTTTGGCCCGACCCCACACAAAAAAGTCAAGCGGAGTCAGGTTGGGTGATCGGGCGGGCCAAGGTATAGGCCCATCTCTGTCGATCCAGCTGTTAGGGAAGCAATTATAATTTCTTTATGTTTCTATTATCACAGGTATTTTCTAACATACCTACCTATTATACCTATTAGAAAATAACTATTAACAATATCCTGTTTTAAAAATATACTGCTTAGAAAACAGAGAAGGGATAATTTAGATAATGACATGATTTTGGGAATGTTCCGACTATCAAAATACGTCCACTTCGGCCGCTGCCGCTAACCGCTACTGCGGGTATGTGGCGTGCACAACGCTCCGCACGCTGCGCCGCGCGCCGCGCGCCGCTAAGACCGAAGACGTGACCACAGCGTAATTTGATTCCTCCTTCTCCATTCTACCACCGGACGACCAGACCAACAGACCAGCGACACAGGTACATGGTGGATATACCACATTTACGCAATACAAAGCGATTTGCTTCCACTTTCATAATGCATACCCCAATGGAATGAAACTCGGTACAGGGTGTCTTCAAGTCGCGACTGAGTAGGTATCTTACGGCCCGTTCACGACTTCGCCGCTGTGAGCGGCAGCTTAGCGCGGGGCGGTAAGATCAAATGTATCAAAATGTTTGAAGCACGCCACGAGACGCCGCTCATAGCGAAAACGCGCGCGGTTTTCTCGGAGCGAAGCGCTACAGCGGCGCGCGGTGCGGGGAGCGGCGGGAACAAAAGTACAAGCGAATGAGTGCGACGCCACGATACAGAGCGGCGGGCGCGGACAGCGGTGTAGCCTTCTGGACCACAATGTTGAATTTGCAAAATGTTGGATTCTTATGATGTTGAATTCGCAAAATGTTGAATTCGTAAAAAGTTGAATTTACTGGACCCACAATGTTGAGTTCCAAAGGGCCGCTGCCGCTAACCGCTACTGAGGGTACGTGGCGTGCACAACGCTCCGCCGCCCCGCTCGCCGCTAAGACCGAAGTCGTGACCGGGCCGTTATAGGCAAGCGTGCTTCATCATCGACTGCATCATCACTTAACAACAGGTGAGATAGGTCAAACGCTAAAGTTATAATAAAGTTACTACTAACAGCGGTAGTGAATGCGACCGCTGTGCATGAGTTTCTGAGTTTGTTGATCGGGCGGAGTGTTATTTGAATTTTCTGTCAGGAAATTCTCTGTAGCAGTATTGAGCCCAAACTATGCCCAATGGACGGCTGTATACATATAGTTGCCGTCTATAACCTAAAAATATAGCTGACGAATTAACAGGTAGGTATATAAAATATTATAAAAAAGCTTATTTTGTTTTTTTTTTGACAGGATTTAACTCAAACTACTCGACTGATTTTAAAAAATCTTTCTCCATTAGCAAGCTATATTATGCTTTACGATCAATAGCTCTAAGTAGCAATTTGTCCGACTGCCCTAAACGTCTAATCACCAAGGAACATAGGCTATTTTTTTTAAAGTACTGTCACTAACTTTATCTACTTTTACGCGAGCAAAGCCGAGGGCAAAAGCTAGTTAATATATAATTTCTTACTTGAACGACTAATAAATAATAGGTACAATTAGAAAAATAAAAAACGTTTGTCGTTATTAAACTTTATTCTGTATCATTGACGTGTGACGATGGTGGAACAGTGACTATTTCAATAGCTTCACGTTCTTTCTTATCTCTCGCTCGACTTTCCGCCTCTTTAAACGCAGTGAAGATGAGACCTGAGCGAACCTTCTTTAATATTTTGCCGTCGTGGAATGGGTGGTTGTGCGTGCATTTTCTGAAATTAATATCATTTATAATTTATATTGAATATATCGCTTAGCTTTAATAGTGAAGGAAAACAAATGTGAGGAAACCTGTATTTCTGAGAGTTCAACACAATGTTCTCAAAAGTGTGTGAAGTTTCAAACTGCACTGGGCCAGCGTGATGGATTATGACCTAACCCTTCTTACACATTATGCCTATATTCGAGAAACGAACCGTTTTAGCCAAAGACAGTTAAATTTTCACATATTCCGCATAAAGTATACGTCAAAAATTATGTCTAAGACAGCTGATTATTTTAGTGATTGCCATCAATATATCAAAATTGGTTAGTTCACATGTTCTGACCTACAAAATATGTATTTTTTCAGGCTCGTCTAATCCTTATTTATATAACTGACCTCGGCACCTTGAAACTCCAGAATGCCCTCATAATAGCAAAATCTCGTAATGATGTTTATAAAACTCGCTCAGACTGGCTTTAACATGGTGAGCTGGCTTCATATAAATCTACTAACCTCGGACACTGATAACTACATTCTACTTACAAAGAAGAACAGAAACATGCCAACTACTAACCTAACGTAGTCCCGCGTAATAGACGAGATAACAGCAGGATATGTCTTCATAGTGCGGGAACAACATTTAAGCGCAAAAGTGTCTTTTGTATGGCACCATTCATATTTAATAAATGCCCTAAGAGTTGGAGAGAACTACCCCCATTGCTTTTTAAGAAAACGCTGCGTAAATTCTTACTTAATAAAGCCTACTACAGTGTTTTAGATTTTTTAAATAAGAGGGATTTTACTCTTCCTATTATTAATGTAGATAAAATTAAGTAGACCTAATTTTTTTTATTTTTTATTGTGCTCGTCAAAATGACCACACTCCACCTGATGGTAAGCAGTCGTGGGGTCTAAGAGCAGTGGCCTACACACCGCCCTCATAGTAGCCGAGGCGATGTTGAGGTCTCTACTTTGACGGCCTGAGAAGGTGCTTTTTCACGCCCCGCTTAAAGGACCCAGGATTGAAGGAAGAAGGAAACACGTGCCTTGGCAGAGAATTCCATGCCTTGGTCGGTCGGCAGAGGTATGAGGACCCAAACTTGTTGGTACGCGCTCTAATCGACTCTACCGTATAAGGATGGCATCTGAGCCCAGCACGCGTTTTTCTGGATACGAAAGGGGAGGGCGGGATAAGGTGGAATAACTCTTCAGAGCACTCCCCGTGGTATATTCTGTAGAAACATGCCAATGAGGCAATGTCCCTACGGAGTTGCAGAGGCTCCAGTGAACTCGTGACCTCTGGATCTCCGATAATACGGACAGCCCGCCGCTGTAACCGGTCGAGAGCGTCCAGCAAGTACTGCGCGGAGCCATCCCAAAGATGAGAATAGTACTCCACGCAAGGGCGCACTTGTGCCTTATACAATAGGCACAGTTGCCCAGGCGTGAAGAACCGCCTCACTCTGTTCAGAACTCCGAGTTTTCGCGAAGCTTGCTTAATGACGCTCTCGATGTTGGTTTTGGGATTAAGGGAGCGGCACAGATCCATACCTAAGATGGAGAGGCTGTCACGTATTACCAGTGGAGTGTTCTTCAGAGAAGGGAGGGGAACGAACGGAGACTTTTGTTGAGAACGCGTATGCCTGTGTCTTCTTGGCGTTGAACTCCACCAAGTTCTTGGCACCCCATTCATAGATGCGGTCCAAGGTCTGGTTAAGTTCAACGACAAGATTCTGCCTTTTCCCCTCAACCTCAGCCTGTTTGGCCCCAGGATGTCCGAGATATCGCCCATGCACGGTACTGTCGTCCGCATATGTACCCATATTTACAAAATAAATTATCTTTTATCTTTATCTTTTATCTAAATATTTACGCACATAACTGTAGAATTAATACGGACATGCATGCATTTGTTCCACTAGCGAAATACAACTATAGAAAATATTTAGGTAGATTCGACACAAATAAAAAAATTCGTAACCACACATACTAGAGTGGTTCCCTTTCCATTTGCATAACATTTTAAGACATAATATACAGTGTTGCCAACTCCTATTCGAGTCGCTAGATTCAACATCAAAAGTCGCCAGAAAGTCGCTACAACTGATTCTGCCGTGGTTTTTAAATTTTTCGTTAGAAAATTACTAAAAAAAGAAGGTCATCCCGCCTACCGTGGTAGGATCAGTCCCAAGAATTTAAAGGATTCAACCTGTAGAGATTTCGTAACAATTTTCCATATATGTCTCTTGGCACTGTATAATTCTATGTCGAGTTAACAAAAAATGTATAGGCTGACCGCTTAACTGAGACCACGCCTGCGGGGTACAGGGGCACGGGGATTGGACGAGAGCGGGGATACAGAAGGGTGCGGGCGGGGGGCGCTCGTAGTATGACATACATGAGATAAAATGTGCATTGTATAGATCTTAAGATATGTGACGTCACAGTGGGTAACGGTGAACAGGTGATGGTTCATTCATTTAAAACTTAATTAATGACTGCCAAATTATGCGAAACAAAATATGTAGGTAATAATTAAAATATTAATTAATGACTGCTAAATTATGCAAAACAAAATATGTAGGTAATAAATAAAATAAACGAATATACTATTTATTATAAGAAAAAGAAAACAAATTATACATCAATCACTTATGTCCATATCGATATCACTGAAACTTGATCCTTCACTTTCGAACCAGTCCTCATCAGAATTATCCGACTTATCCTGAACATTAATAATAAAATCTACAACATCATCTAAAACTCCGTCATGATTGCAGTACTCGGAGCTGGTATTTTTAAAAAAATGGTGTATAATTGAGTGACTTTTCTTCTTACCACGCCATATGCAAAGTCATCTACTTGCACTTGTTATGTGTCACTATATGTGTATGTGTATCGTGTAGGGAATTTGGAGACAAGTGAAACGCACGGATGTTAGATGCCAATTGTTTATTGAATTATTAAAACTTACAACTTAGCTCACTCATACGTCACACACACAAATGCATCTCGCACACGTCAGCATTCACACACCTATGCAAGACCCCACACACTCTTTTTCTGCGAATCTGTTTTACTTTTTTCGGTGATTTAAATCGATCGTCGTCTTTTAATAATTTTGCTTGCTGTACAATTCTAGATACAGACTTTTCCGATAGTCCAGTAACTTTTGCTACGGTTTTGTTTAAGGACATATCTTCTTGATATTCAGTAGAATTAGGATCTAGTTTCTTTTTTCTAAAATATTCATATACATTAAAAGCCATTTGCTTGTACTGACTACTAATTTTATGTCCAAAGATATTTCGACTCATCTTTAGAATGTAATCTCTTGTATATCTCGAACAAAGCGTCGGCAACAAACGTCACGTGCGATCGCTAATCGTGTAGCGACCGAACTGAGTTTTGACAAAAATTCGCCCGCCGCCCGCACCCTTCTGCATTCCCGCTCTCGTCCTTCCCCTTGCGTCGCTGCACCCCGCAGGCGAGGACTCAATTAAATGGTTTAGCTATAGTTATTACAAGCCCTAAAATTTTTTTGATTTGTACTCCAAAAGTCGTCAGATAAGTCGCTAAAATATTTTTGTCGTCAAACTTATTTTTTGTCGTTGAGACTTGAACGAAAGTCGTCACTTCTAGCGATAAAGTCGCTAAATTGGCAACACTGATAAATGATAATATAACATGGCATACTTTTGTTTATCCTAATTATATTTACTCAAAACAGCTTACGCATTTTTTTAAAACCTAACTTACAAACAATTATGGCAAAGTATTATTATGCCAAAAAAATACGCCGAAATAGTTATGGCAAAGTACCTATATTAGGAAGAAAACATTATGCGAAAAGAAGGGATCCTTAGGTACTAAGAGTACGCACATCTATACTAATATTATAAAGCTGAAGAGTTTGTTTGTTTGAACGCGCTAATCTCAGGAACTACTGGTCCGAATTGAAAAATTATTTTAGTGTTGGATAGCTCATTTATCGAGGAAGGCTATAGGCTATATAACATCACGCTACAGCCCACAGGGGGGGGGGGGGAGGGCAGTTATCATAAACGCGGGTGAAACCGCGGTCACATCTAGTTAATATATAAATCTCGGAATCTTCCTAATACGCCTATAATAAGCAGTCAATCTGTTTCAATCCATACATTGCATTAATGCCTGCACTACTGCAGGCAAACGGCTATGGCTGCAATGTTAATTTAACTCTCGAACGAACATTTCGCCCTTTTATATTTCCATCACGCCAGCTTTACACAGCATGTATGGTACTAACAACAACAACAGCGATAGCTCAGTGGGGAAACTAACAGACTACAATGTAGAGGGTCTCGGGTTCGAGCCCACGTCGCGCACCTCTGACTTTCGGAAGTTATATGACTTTTAGAAATTATGTGTGTATTGATTGACAATTATCGCCTGCTCCGTGCCTCGGAGAGCACGTTAAGCCGTCGGTCCCGGCTGCCATGAACATCTTTGGCAGTCGTTAGTGTCCTCTAATATCCTAACACTAGTCTAGCCTTAGGGTTGCGGAGGTCAGATGGCAGTCGCTCCGTGTAAAAACTGATATCCAGTCAAATCCGGTTACACTAGAGAGCCGACCCCAAGTAACTTGGGAATAATAAAGGCTAGGGAGAAGAGTATGGTACTAACAGTCCGGCAGTTATTTATACTGCACAAGATACTGAAACAGCGCACTAAACTCCCTAAATAATGCATACATTGCTTCAAATAAGAAGAGTTTAGGTTTGGAGGAGGAAACAGGGAATATGTGATGATTTTAGATATATGATCAGCCCAAACTGTTTTTATCTCTTTTGCACATTGATATTTCGTTTAGGCCTAGCGCGATGGCAATAGATCTGTTATATTTCCTCATAAGTTAAATGTTACGTAAGATTTAATTTAAACTGAAGTAAATCTAGTTCTATAACCTATTTTTAGCTGAATCATAATGCATTTATTATCTTTATTTAATGACAGTTCTAATATTATAATTTGAAAAAGAATTAATATGTTTGCTACTTTACACATTAACCGTTAAACGGATTTAGTATAGAAGAAATAGACACTTTCTGACTAAATTCCATTGAAATCTGTTTTGGTAGGAATCACTTATGGGAAATACATATTATTATGTCTAGCTTGACTAGTCGCAAAATACAAAATAGATAATTTCCGAGTAGTAGAGCCTCGCTGATTTCAGCATGAATGGGCCGGCTTGACCGGGGAAGGACTACCCTCTCACAGAATATCGACGTGAAATACCAGTATTCCTACTGTTGTTTCGTTCGGTGAGTGAGAGTGCCGGAGGCGCAATCATCCCCTTTCCCCCATCCCGCTCCTCCTCCTTTCCACTTTCTTTCCTAACGGCAACGCGCAATAATGCCTCTGGTGTCGCAGGCGTCCATAGGCTACGGTGACCACTTACCATCAGGTGGTACCGTATGCTTATTTGCCACTTTAATTGTAAAAAAGAAGTGTGGCACTCTTACACAATAATCGATACCTATATAAAAATCTCGTACCCTTCGAAACGGCTCCAACTATTTTTATGTATATTTGGAAGGTATGAGAATAGCTCGTAAAGTATATTTCATGTCACTAGATGATTAGGGTGTTCCTATCCAGCAGAACAACGTTTGCCGGGTCACCTAGTTTATTTATAAGAAAAATGTTAAGCAAACACTTTTTTTAACCCAGAACAAGAGTAAGGGCCTGTCCCACCACCTCAAAATAGCATTTATCTATAACATAAAAGTCTCGCCATCTCTCTTCTTTAACCTAACAAGAAAAAGTTATCCGAAAGATAAATCGCATGCGTCACGCATGCGATTTATCTTTCGGATAACTTTACTTGTTAGTTGTGGGACTAGCCATAAAACTCCTTGCAATATTATGTATCATATAATTTTTACTAAATAATACTAAAACAAATTATTATTATACTAGCTTTTGGCCCCGGCTTCGCTCGCGTTAATTTAGAATTTGACAATCAATTCGGGTTGTATTCTGCTTGTAATAATATAATTCAATCATGATTCGAAAGACACGTGGCGCCATCTATTATCATAAGAACGTTATTATTGTTTTTCTCGGGAACAGTAATTTTTTCGGGATGAATGGTAGCCTATGTCCGTTTCTGTACACCCGTCAACGTATATGCAAAATTTCAGGATGGTCGGTTCAGTGGTTAAGGCGTGAAAAGGTAACAAACAAACTCATTTTCGCTTTTATAATATTAGTTAGGAAGTTAGGATTGTCTATTTCTCACCTTTTTAGAACTTCATTTTTGTCATTAGTATATACATTGGCTGGACACTTTTTGTACGCGTAGTCTACACATCGCCAATACCGGTTCATATTTTTCTGGACATACTTCAAATTGTAAATGTATCTATTAATTATTACTTGTAGCCCGCCTTGGTTAGATACACTGTATTGTATGCCTCTGGATACACCTGAAAATTAATATTTATTAAAAACAAATCCCACACAAGAGTTCTAGCACTGTATCGTGGCGAATTTTACAAACATACATTTAATTAATACATACAATTAACGGTAATATATTTAAAAAAAACAGACTCAGAACAATCATTTGTGGATCTCTCGAATAATTGCCTCATGTGAGATATGAAACGGCGAAGAGACTGCTTACACAATGCACGTTGCGTGCAATCTATATACTCTTCACGTCTCGTAAATTTTTTCTCAGCTATTAAACTAAATGTATTAATTTATTAATTGTTACGTGCTGAGTTCGAGGCATAAGAATTTAACCAATATTACCGACTAAAACACGTTTTATTCTAGCACACAATTAAATTTAAAACACAACCACAAAATAAATACGTACAGAAATCAATCTACATAGAAAGCGCGCTCGAGCAACGCACACATAGACATCGCTCACGGACACGATATCTCGGAACAGTTGTGAACAGTGCGAGCGCGAGTGCCACCATCCGCTTAAGACGTGTCTGTAAACATTTTTGTGCAAAAATGGAGCAACAAAAAAACGTTATTATAACTGTTCCGTGGACGGTTGTTTAAATTCAACATTAAACGGTGAATTGTCGTTTTTTAAGCTACCAGTTGTTTCAGAGACGTAAGTAGGTAACTATTTGCTTTTAATGTAAAACAGAACATTTAGGTAGGTAGGTAAGCGCCCCGGCCCCCGGAGAATATGTTGTAAGGTGGCTATCTATCTAAGCTGGATTTATATAATAGTTTCCTATTTTGAATCAGTATAAACGAAGTAACAAAATTTTAGTAAAGTAAATTCACGCAACCAAATATTATGTAAGTTGATAACATGATTTTTTATTTGTGTAGATATTGTGTTGTTTTTAGTGTCATTTGATAGGTTTAGGTCTAAAACGGATAGGGCAAAAGAAATTGTGTAAATAGGGTAATCCGTTTAGAAGTTTTTAGGGATTTTCGATAGTGAAATTTGTCAAATGTAAAATTTTATGTTTTTCTTCTGTAAACTTTTTGTATTGTAATAGTATGTTTATTGTTTTGTTTTAATACTGTAGAATAAGTTTTTTGCTATGCAGGCTATACTGCGGGTTTGGAGTAGCCCTCTCAGTCACCCCATTCACTTTAATATTAATTCGTGCGGCCGATTGTTTAAGGGGTTACGGTAAATTTTTTTAGATAAAATTATATCTTGTTTCAGGCGAACTGTGTGGTTGAGATTGATCCATAGAGAAGATTTAATAGATTCAAGTTGATCTCGTGCTCGTGTGTGTAGCAAGTTATTTACCTACATTTTCTGTGACAAATTTCTAATATAAGAATGAAATTAAAATTAAATATTTTAGTTATTATTGGTTTATATTATTATTATCTTCCTGTTTCATTCTCAACAATAAATCAAACAACTAGATACGAGTGCCACTACTACGTTTGTGCATAAGCGAAAGTTGACAACCGTAGCGCGACCGCCGAGCGTAGGTATGAAAAGTGAAGTACATACACTTGATTGACTTCTGTACGTATTTATTTTGTGACACAACACACACTATACTACACTTTTCCACTATAACTGCTTCAAACTCTGTGGTATTTTCGCTTCCGTTCGCTTCGATGAATACTTGACCGCTTACGATAGTAAACTGAGTCGGCGAGCGCTGGCCTTGCCTTTTATACGCGGTTAAAGCGTTTCTGGAGATTTCTGGAAACGCCATACTCGCTATGTAACAGTACGAAGATTCGAGAAAGTTCCAGCGCTCTCTCTACTCTTCGCGTACCGACAAGCTACGTAGTTCAGTAAGACGTCAATAGATGGCGCTGTAATAAATATAAATACATATACCAAAAACCTGCAGTATGTTGTTCAGGTATTTTTGGTACTTACAATTTGTTAACCATAAGCTGTCTTACAGTTTGTGTTTATCAATTACCTTTTACCTTATATTTCTCTTGAAATTCCGGTTATCACAATTTATATATTAAATTATTAAAGATTGCATACAATGTTACTCACTGTATTCCTTCTTTTTTAACATGTCCAACGAGTAATTACTTCCAATTGTAGTATCTAAGGATGAAGAGTCATCTAAAGTTTCAATAGTGGCTGACATCGTTGGTTCTGCATCCTCCTCCATGTATGCATCGTTTTTAGAGTCGAAATTACCAATTACACTAAAATTAAAAAACATTGTCAACTAGAAATCCAGAACATTGATAAAAGGTTTTTCTTTGGACCCTTGCGTCTGAATGTTAACTAGGCAATTAAATAGACACTTCTTCTTTTTAATTGTCGCCATAGTCATAATCTCTAAAACCAAGAAAATGATTTTTTAATACTAATAATTTTAGTTTATTGATTGTTACAAATTACTAGTATTCTTATAAAGGACTCCAGTTTAGTTTTATTCTTATCAAAAGTGACTAAATGATGCTAGCACAATGCAAACAAACAAGTACAGTGTAAAGTACCCACATTTCACTAGATATATTTTTGATAAACACATTCTTAGCTAAAACCCTACTGGGTTTTTCTGTGATCAATAACTGTTAACGGCTGCATGCAGTCTCTCGTCACATCTAACAGAGTATGTAGAGCTATACTACATAAGTTTCACCAGCTATGATTTTAAATCCCGTGGATCATCGTAAAGAGAGGCTTTTGTTAATAGGAAATCTCCATAGCACAACAACAAACAAACATTTGTTCCACTGGCATTCTTTAAGGCAATCTATTTTTAGAACGTGTAGCATATGGCGCGCACAAAGTATTATTAGATCTGGCATAATGAAATTTTATATGAAGATGGTGCTCAGGCAGTAAAAATTAAAAATACTTTTTTAAATTAATTATTGACGAATTTTGATTATGAACACTTTTCTTTATTCTATCACATTAAATACTGGTGTCATACTTGCACTCTTTGCGTTTCACATGATGTTTTTTATTTTCCTTATTATCTCGTAAATGGCCCACTAATGTTTTACATGTATGAACGGTTTCTGTTGTAGGTTCTGAATGTGGAGTACTGCTGTCTTCCTGTAAAAGGAACGCAATCAATCACAAAACTCTACTATCAAACTCCAAGCTGTCAAATGATAAGAAATAACATCAAAATGTATGCAGAAATGCTTCCATTCCTGCATTGCAAATAAACAGGTTGTTTGCTGAATTTTCTTCTCACCTATTCAATTGTTGTAAAAAGTTAAAAACAACCGTTTAGGTCCTAATTGGACACAGAGAATTTCACTTTCTGCAAAAAGCAGTTTCTTTCAGAAACTCTAAGAATCAGAAATGATTCTGTCTCAATTTTATGTGCATATAGAGTAGCTGAATTTGCTTTCTTTACCAGTGATGGCAAACTTAGTGAGGAAACTGCATGTCTAAGAGTTCTCCATAATGTACTAAAGATGTGTGAAATTGACCAACACTGCGCCTAATCTTTCTTAAACTAAAAAGAGGTATTTGCCCAGCAGTGGATCAGTTAATTTACAGGACTGATATTATTAACCTATTTTAAGTAGCAGTGGCCCATTGGAGGCCAGATACATTTAGTTTTCTCTGTATCTTGTATTCCAGCAATTGACATGTTGTCTTGATTTAAGTAACTTCTTAGTTTAAGTTTACTATGGTGCTACAGGTTTTTCAAAAACTATTAAAAATATAATGAAGAATCAGTTGTCAAATCTCATATTAAATGTTATTTGGCAAAAGCTTGCTCAGCCAACTATTTGTTACTGTTAGGTGAAACAGCTATTACATGATGATATATTTTTGGTTTTTATACCGAATATGAAAATTTTGGAGTTCAACAAGCAAGTTCAAATATTTATTACCATTTCTTTAAGTCCTTTGATGTGAAGTGCCTTGCCTGCTGCTAGTAGCTCAGGCAGTTTTTCTTTAGGAAGCATAACCTCTCCAGTATATACATATTCCAGTAATGAGCGTAGAGTATTATATGATATATTCTGAAACACAAATTGTTACTTCTATAGTTTTAACTGTTCTCTGATTAGGAAGTAGTGCCATGGCATGCATTTATATTCGTCTTTGTGACCAATTGTGAGGTCATTTCTTTGTGTCCAGATGGCAATAGTCTAGCCCACAGTCTATATGAAGATGTTATTCACCTCTGTTTACATATTCAGGAATGTATATCCCAAAAATGTAATCCCACCCCCAATTTATCTTCGTAGATGAAAGAATAAGCACATCTTGGGGGTGCCAAGATGTGCTTATTCTTTCATCTACGAAGATAAAAAGGTATTGGTATCTCTCTACATAGGCTATATATTGTAGGTATTATTAGATTAAAAAGTTTTATATTTACAGACTCGATAATATATATTTAGTTTAACTTATTATACAAATCCATTTGTAGCGGATAAACAATCAGTTTAACAGTTAAGATTAGTAAAATAAGGTTTAAAGTGGCGCGGACTTGGTAGCTCGTATCCGAGCCCGTAACAAAAACATAGTACAAATGTAATGGCTCTGACAAAGGGCAGATGAAAGTAAAAACTCTACTTATCTACACAGAGTTCTTGCCCAAGTGCGCACCACTTTAAACCTTATTTTAACCCATTTGCTGTCCCGTGATAGACACAATAGAAAATATATTGTTATGTATCATATGTGATTCATCGAACAGGGAACCTGTTAAGGATTAAAATGAACACTTCTGTGATTGCATCACTAACAAAATCAGAATTATTAAATGAAAGAAATGTACAGAATGATAGATCTTTTACATAATAAACTAAGAATTCTTAATTTATTTTTCTGTTAACATACAATTTATTAATATATAAAAAACTTGCCAAAGTATAATTCAAACAAGTATAGACATAGTGCAAACCTACCTCTTAAGTATTTCGAACTTTATAACAACCATTGTACTTATTTAGAGGCTAGGCTATACTTCAGCAGGCCTTAAGTATGAGATATATATATTACTTACATTGAGGAATATCACAGGGTGAGGACATTGTGCCGAGGAGATCAGTTCTTTGATGTAGGGGCTCACGAGAGATATGATCATCTGATGGACCTTCACATGATGTCCGTCCGCCGCCAAAGTCATGTCTACAAACTCGCCGCGCTGAATAAACAATTAAAAACTCATATATAATAATAAATATTAAAATAAAGAATAATAATAAAATATCTTTATTTTCGTAAACATTTGGTAATACAACAAACTACATACAAATAAACTTTCTATTAGATTGAACAAAACTAATATTCCCGCAAAGTTTGGACTATTATGAAAACTCTACCTACATTGAATAGGATAAATCGTAATAAACACAGTAATGATACCTGTTGTAGGAGGCTGAGACCGCTGCAAATGTTATTTTGATGCGCTTCCCAAGACAACGATAGAGTTTCTTCCATGCTTACGGCTTTGTTGTTATTTCTAACTACAGATATAAATAATAAGATGGTATTTTTAACAATTCAAAATATCGCAAAATTGTATATCTTATTCATACACTAGCCATTACGCTACATATATTTTTTCATAAATGTATCATTGTGGTTGGTTATACTGGTTATTTATGTACTATTTATAGAATAGATATGAAATGACACTATATGTCACTAGTGATGTGACTAGTACGATTAATTGATTGTGTGTTGATGTATTACTACTATACTTTTACCTACTATTGTAAAAACCCTACAATCATTTTTGTGTAAATAAAGTTCTTATTATTAGTATTAGTAGGCTTGTTACAGTCATATAATCCAAATCACGGTACCGTGATCCAAATATACCTGAGATTGCAACATACTAAAATACATACCAAAGAGTAAAGTAATACATAGGGAAATACATACTATATTATAATTATTGAGATAACAGTGCTAATAAGTACTTACATATGTAATGTAAGTACTAATTCAAAGATTGTCCTTCTTTCATATAGACTATAGAAATAGATTGACTTTTTTTGACTACCTATGTTGATAGGTACCTAAACCATATTTTATCTATTCAAATTATAGGTGATTAGAATTTTTTGCGTACAATCAACATTGTCGGTTGTCGGTGTAGCATTCTTAAATTAAACAGTTAATACGATCAAACCAACAAACATGGGCTAATATGACTAAATCAAATAAGTAATATTCCTAATACTTGGGATACTTGGTTATTAAAGTGAAATTCAACCATATTAGGCGTTATAGAATGCCTCCACATTACTGGAACAAACGTATGTAATAAATGAACAAAAAACAAGGAAACATTAATTTCATTATGTATTTATTTCTCTCTTTTATTTTTATTCACAAACGTTATTTATAAACTATACATACTACATTTAGTTATTTATGTTACTAAAACTAAAGTGAACCTAAAAGCTGCCATGCATCGGTTTTAGATTGAATGCTTTGACAACACTGCACCGCGCTTGATCAACTGTCAAGATACAATACAGGTGCAAAGGAAAATAGCTACCTATAAATAATTTGTAAATAAATGGAATAATACAAAGATATTTAACTACTTCGTCATGTCTCAATTTTCTTTGTTATGGAATGCACACAAGAAGAATTTAAGTACTGGGTTAAGCGCTTTACAGCAGGTTAGTTTTTGTCAATCCTAATATTTACAACATTGTTTTGTTTTTGTTTTCTTACAATTGTACTTTACAGAATGGTGAGTTTGTGGACATGACTTTGGCTGCCGATGGTCACCTGGTGAAGGTACATCAAGTCATTATCGCACTCGCGAGCCCATATATTAAACAACTGATATCAACGGCGCAGTGCCCTCATCCAGTTATTTTCCTGAGTGTAAGTTTCTTAGTTTAGTAACAATATTATTTCCCTTTAATTTATTCTTCTTTTGGCTCGGTCCGTCACTGCTGAGGAGTGCAATAACATGTAATACTAGGGAATTTGCATACAAGGGAATTGTCAATTTGTATATACAGAGCCATTTAAAAATAACTATACATATTTAGTTTCGCGCCAATAGCCGCAAATGGATAAGTAGAGGTGAATTACACTCCTTTGTTTCACTAGTTATGTATTGAAGTCCCAGGTATAAGAGTAGGCACTGTTCCTGGCTATACTGGTATGGAAATGTTATGTATTGTGTCTTCTTCTCCCTAGCCTTTATTATTCCCAAGTCACTTGGGGTCTGCTTTTCTGGTCTAACCGGATTTGACTGGATATCAGTTTTTACACGGAGCAGCTGCCACCTGACCTCCGCAACCCGAAGGCTAATGATACGCTAAGGCTAGACCAGTGTCAGGATATTATAGGGCACTGCCTTCCCAATAAGAACTGCCATATATGTTCATGGCAGCCGGGACCGACGGCGTAACATGCTCTCCGAGATACAGGGCAGGTGATAATTGTCAATCGAAAGTCAGAGATGGGCAAGGTGGGTTCGAACCCGAGACGCTCTGCATTGCAATCTATTGCTCTCCCCACTGAGCTATCGCTATGTGTATGACATAAAAAATGCTCCATACCCTCATATTTGTTTGTATAGTGAAGTCAATGTGGATGATAGATATGGAGATAAAAGATTGTAGGTGTACCTCTATAATATCTCATAGCAGTGTTATTGTACCTTTGCTTTACAATAAGAAGAAAATGCACTCTGTTCAAGTGCAAATGAAACATTGCAATGATAATAAAATTGAATTCTTCACTATTACTTTAGTGGTGATACTGTATTTTTTTTTTTTTATTGTGGTTTAGCTGGCAAACGAGCGGACGGAATTTTTATTTAGTATCAAAGAATACCCAAAGAACACAGAATACTTGGAACACAAATTTTTGTCCTGTGTGGGTATCAAATACACAAAACTTGATGGTATGGGACAACCATTTAAACTGCTACGTAATTTGTGCAGTGATTGATGATGATGTCTATTGTCTATGGCTTGCCCCCTCAACTGTGCACCTGGATTGCAAGTTTCCTGCAGAAGCGTCGTATTCGGGTCCTTTGCGACGGTCGCGCTTCCAAATTTATGCAGGTCAATGCAGGAGTGCCTCAGGGTTCTGTCTTATCCCCTACGCTCTTTCTTCTGCATATCAATGATATGTTGAATCTCGGCAACATACATTGTTATGCGGACGACAGTACCGTGCATGGGCGATATCTCGGACATCCTGGGGCCAAACAGGCTGAGGTTGAGGGGAAAAGGCAGAATCTTGTCGTTGAACTTAACCAGACCTTGGATCGCATCTAAGAATGGGGTGCCAAGAACTTGGTGGAGTTCAACGCCAAGAAGACACAGGCATACGCGTTCTCAACAAAAAAGTCTCCGTTCCTTCCCCTCCCTTCTCTGAAGAACACTCCACTGGTAATACGTGACAGCCTCTCCATCTTAGGTATGGATCTGTGCCGCTCCCTTAATCCCAAAACCTACATCGAGAGCGTTATTAAGCAAGCTTCGCGAAAACTCGGAGTTCTGAACAGAGTGAGGCGGTTCTTCACGCCTGGGCAACTGTGCCTATTGTATAAGGCACAAGTGCGCCCTTGCGTGGAGTACTGTTCTCATCTTTGGGATGGCTCCGCGCAGTACTTGCTGGACGCTCGCGACCGGTTACAGCGGCGGGCTGTCCGTATTATCGGAGATCCAGAGGTCACGAGTTCACTGGAGCCTCTGCAACTCCGTAGGGACATTGCCTCATTGGCATGTTTCTACAGAATATACCACGGGGAGTGCTCTGAAGAGTTATTCCACCTTATCCCGCCCTCCCCTTTCCTATCCAGAACAACGCGTGCTGGGCTCAGATGCCATCCTTACACGGTAGAGTGGATTAGAGCGCGTACCAAAAAGTTTGGGTCCTCATACCTCTGCCGAACGACCAAGGCATGGAATTCTCTGCCAAGGCACGTGTTTCCTTCTTCCCTCAATCCTGGGTTCTTTAAGCGGGGCGTGAAAAAGCATCTTCTCAGGCCGTCAAAGTAGAGACCTCAACATCGCCTCGGCTACTGTGAGGCGATGTGGAGGTCACTGCTCTTAGACCACACGACTGCTTACCATCAGGTGGAGTGTGGTCATTTTGACGAGCAAAATAAAAAGAAAAAAAAAATAAAAAAAATAGAAATGAATAAACGATTAAAAAAAAATTACGTATTTATATTAAATTAATGTTTTGTACATTTTCAGAAAATATCTTATACAACATTATGTTCGTTACTGGAATATGTGTATACGGGAGAGGTATTAGTCTCCATAGATAATCTAAATGAATTCTTACAAGCAGGCAAAGAATTACACATTAAAGGTCTTGAAGATATGGTAAGTGATGATATTGTTCAACCATACATATGAGACTGTTTATTTATAATATTAGTTAGTTAAGTAATATTATAAATACGAATTAGAGTTTATTTGTTTGTTATTCGTTAACATCTTAACTACTCAACCGATCATTATGAAATTTCACATACACATTTTCAGAGGTAATAGAAAAGGACTTCGGGTACCCTTTTATCCCAAAAATGTACTTTTTCAGAAGGATAGAAATTTATTGTAAAAATGTACATTAATGCAACCAAAGCCATGGGATATATAAAGGCTCGGGGGATAAGCAAGTGTGCATTGGCCTAGTGATAAGCCTAGTCAATGAAGTGAATTGACCTTAATGATGAAATAAAGCTACTTTTTGTTATTGAAATTTTTTGTTCATTTTGTACTATTATCACCAATATTTTATGACCTTAAAATATGATTATGTCTTACTGTTTGATCGAAATATTCCTATACATAGTAAGCCAAAGAGTTAGTTTGTTTTTTCTTTGAATATGCTAATCTCTGGAACTGAAACTGAACTGGAAAATGTGTTTGCGTTTCATAGCTCAATTCATCTTTTCCACAGAAAATACATGATTCATTTAATTCCAATCAGTCTGCGCCACAACACGACAATGAGACAGACTCCAACATGGAAACTATAAATGATGAAATATGTTACTTCGAGATTTCAGCTAAAGATGAAGATGATACCAAATATGCTATTACAAATATTAGGTAAGTACTTCATAATTCAAACTAATGGCAATGATTACTAATGCCATCTTTTACGTAAAGGGGAACCAGAACCCTTTTGTGACATGCCATTTGTCATATTCTAAACCAGAGGTTTCCAGACGTTTTTCTCAGTTTTTCACTATCGAAAGCAATTAAATTTTCGTGGACCCCCGAATTGTTGTCACGCTAATGTGGACCGTCGAGTCTCCTGTGTACTCCTGGGTCACTTTGGCAACTAAGTTTCTTAACAATTAAAGTATATCAATGATAACTGCTTAGATGAAATTAACATTTCACCTGAATTATAGAACTGACTGTGCTGCCTAAGCTCATAGCATCCCTTTTTTATGAATAAGATATAATAATATTTTATTTATTAAACTTAATGCAAAATACAATGTACTAATGGAAATTGAACTACTTTTCACAGATTTTATTGCATTCTTTATTTTAAAACACTATTATTACATCACTTTGGAACTATAATACACACACACACACATACACTCATACGGACACACAAAATTAAATTAAGTAGTTATGTTCTAAACAATGTTTGTTCCAAATGTTTTTGTAACAATTTTGTATCATTTGTTTTTGGGAAGGAACTAATTGCCATTACACAGCTCACGCTAGTTTGGGAATCAGGGCTAATGCTTTAATTATATATAGCTTTTTGTTACAATAAAGAATTTATTTATAATATGCATAGGCTGTATGAGGAATGTGATGAAAGTGAATGAAGCCAGAGAAGTGTGTCAGGATCGTAGCAAATGGAAATCCGTAGTCTCTGCCTACCCCTCTGGGAAACAGGCGTGAATCTATGTATGTATGTATATACATGCATACGCATAGGCTGTCTTATGCTGACATTTTACTATATATTTACTAGTTCATCTTTTGGTGGTGCAGAGATACATGAAGAAGATGTATGTGTTTATCTATGATTATAATAATACATCTGTTTATTACATAAAAGTTTATTTAATAAACAGATGTATTGTTATTATAACTTTCATTCGTATTGCCATCTCAATAGCAACAACCAATCAATCACTTAACATCAGTTTTAGTTTTCACATTATTTCCTTTTAGAATACAGTTCTAAGACCTTCAATTGTTTTTATTTTAGAGAAGCTGCTGGAGATATTCCTTCAGTATTACCTTCAAATGATTACACGGACGGCAATGATGATGACTCTATGACCTCTATGACAGAAGGAATTAGAACTATTATTGATGGGCAAGAAGGTATATCTGATAAAAGTAAGTAAATTTTTTATACTGTATACAGTGTGACTGGTTAAACATTGTACGTACCTATGGACATGATAATTGATGGTCAGACATAAAGTATAAAGAAACGGTATAACCTGCAAAGAAAACCTTTATGAAAATTTGTATGAAATATCGTGTATCATATATACGTGTGGGATTCGAACCCACAACACTCGGCGTAGTGGCAGTGGCGAGGCGACCACTACAACCAATACGCCATCCATGCTGTTATTTTTTAAATTTTATTTTTATGGTAAACATAAAACATTTTACATTTCAATAAAACTAGAAAGATTTTTTGCATATAAGCGAATTCTTAAACTACAGGGGTCACACTAAAAGTTTATGGAAAATAAAAGACGGAATGATATAGCAGCCTGTTACTATTTTTATTGCCTTTGGAAGTAGTCTCCATTCCTTTCTAAGCACCGTCGCATGCGATGGAACCATTGCCTGAAACAGTGAGCTTACTCTTCTTAGCTTACTCTTCCGATCTCTTCCAAAACAATTTTTAAAAACGGTTTACCTAACAGTTTTTAAGAAATTATTACAAACAAACAAAAAATCAAATCTTTATTTTTTATAATATTAGGATATAAGTATAGATAACTTTTGGTGCCGATACAAAAGATCCCACTGGGTCGAAGTGTCGCCGGTCTGTACTGACTGGCTCCCACACATAAGATAAGATAAGATAGACAACTTCGAAAAGTTAGATGACCTTGGGATCGAACTCGAGACCTCTGCGTGGCTGTCCAACGGTCTTCCAGGCTATCGCTGTTTACAAAAGTCCCTTCAGTACAAAAATAAAATATTGTTTCAGGTTTAAGCGTGATGCAGTTTACGGTATCGAACCAGGGCTCCTTACAGATGATACTGAACCGATACGTGTACTACTTAAAGCATACGAACAAGAACAACACTCGACAATGGCGATGCGTCGACTACTTGAACCCTGTCAGATGTCCAGCACATGTTGTTACAAAAGACGATGTTGTTATACAAAGGTAATAAAATAAAATATTTTCAGCCTTTAAGGGGACACCGCGAAAACGCCCGCCCGTACTCATTGACACTCATTGTGTATCAATCGTTAAAGAGCGGTCATAATGTCTAAAATTGCGATGCGCCCGCAACGATCGAGAGCGCTTAGAAATTGTTAAAATCTTAAAATATTATTTAAAAATGATTGAATGATTGATTTCTATAAATCATGGCAATTGCATATAACAAGTATATTATATACAAGACTCAGCTATACTTTAGGACAGGAAGCAGACTTCAGGTTTCTAGAACATGACGTAACAGTTCAGTTGACTTCTGCCACATATGTAACTGACTGCCACGCCTGAGGTCGCGGGTTCGATTCAAACATTTGTGTGCATGAACATGGATGTTTGTCTTGGTCTGGGTGTTTCTATGTATAATATGTATGTATTTACAAAAAAATAAGTATATATGTTTGTTTATCTATTGTCTAATACCCATAGTACAAGCTCTGCTTAGTTTGGGCTAGATGGTGTTGTATGTATGTGATAGAATATTATTATATTATTATTATCTTGTTACGTCCCGGGCTGCTACAGATTTATTTATTTTTATTTGTTAACAAATTATTTGAATCGGATTAGTAAATATTTATTTCTTTTATTTTCTAGGATTTCCGCACACGTACACCCGTTCCACGATAAGAAGATATTGAAAAAGGTCCGCGCCGGCGTAGTCTACTCAGCACTTAACGAGGCCGAACAAGAAGGCAGAAATAAAAGACTCGAAATAAATGATGAATAAAATATGGATCAATACTCTTGTTTTAATAATTATAATAATAGGGAGGTTCCTGTCTCTGGAGCTCTAACTACCGATAGGGTCTACCTATCGGTGGTTAGGGCTCGGTACCGGTGGGTCTGTTAAACATTATTATGTTTTAAATAATGTTTTGTTTTATATTAAACATTCTAGAGATTAATGTTTTAAATAATAGAAATAATAATGATAAACGCTCTGTATATAAACTGCGGTTATTTTTGTCTGTTCCCTTGTTATCTACTTCTAAATGAAAATAAAAAAGTTCAATCTGGGGTCTAATTGAACCTTATTTTACCTTTTGTCCCCCTGAAAAAACAGTGTACAAGAAATAATTAGGTCGGTTTTTTTTTCCTGTTTGTCCTCCCGGGGAACAGATCATTGCGACAGACAGGGATAATCCATAAGCCGTCCCACTGGTGGTCTGTTCTCAGTTTAAAAATTGTATATATAGGTACTGTAAATATATTGCGGCCATAGTCCACTCTGGTGCGGGTTGGCGAACAGTTTCCTCACTAAGTCTTCCTTCACCGTTAAAGCAAGCAGTAATTAACTATTTAATACGCACATAACTTCGAAATGTCAGTTGCGTGCCTTGGAATCGAACTTGAGACCTCTGTTTGGCTGTCCAACGATCACCTGTTAGCAGTGCAGGACACTTGTTTTATTTTTTCACTAGCTTTTGCCCGCGGCTTCGCTCGCGTTAATTTAGAATTTGACAATCAATTCGGGTTGTACTCTGTAATAATATCATTCAATCATGATTCGAAAGACATGTGGCGCCATCTATTATTACAAGAACGTTATTGTTGTTTTCCTCCAGAACAGTAATTTTTTTCGGGATGAAAGGTAGCCTATGTCCGGTTCTGTACACCTGACAACGTATAAGCAGTTAATCGGTTCAGTGGTTTAGGCGTGAAAAGGTAACAAACAAACAAACTCATTTTCGCTTTTATATTAGTTAGGAAGTTAGGATTATTTGTTTAAGTGTAGCTCTCGCAGCAAATTGTTAGCCATCGTAATTTAAGCTTTGAACATCAGGATATTATCATTGCTGAAAAGCTGACTAACCAAAAAACTTATCGCAGTGCCGCCAACGTAGTGGCAAGGATCACACTGATTTATCGCAGGAATAAATGCAGGCCTCGATGGCGTAGCGGTTAGTGTAACCGACTGCCACGCCTGAGGTCGTGGGTTCGATTCCCGCACAAGTCAAACATTTGTGTGCACGAACATTGATGTTTGTCTTGGTCTGGTTGTTTCTATGTATAATATGTATGTATTTACAAAAAAAGAAAAGTATATATGTATGTTTATCCATTGTCTAGTACCCATAGTACAAGCTCTGTTTAGTTTGGGCTAGATGGTGTTGTGTGTATGTGATAGAATAGAATATTATTAAAATACAAGGTTTTTAGACTGCATTCTTAATCAATAGCCATATCCTTTTTTTAATCTCCCTCATTAGATTTGCCTAATGCCTCTGATTATTGCACGGATATAATGATTGCACGGATGGTGTAGTTAGTGGTTTAAGAGGTTGCCTAGCTACTGCCGCCGCGCCAGGTATTGTGGGTTCGATCCCCACACGGGACAAAAAAATAGTGTGATCCACAAATGTTTGTCCCGAGTCTGTGAGTTCTTTGTGTCCGTTGCTTGAATGATTGTACAGTCCCCGCGACACATGCATTACACTTAGTGCGGGAGATGTCTTTTTTAAGAAATAATTTACTAAAATATTTCGATCCTCTGTCTTTTGTCCCGATTTTTGTGATCAACCTTGTTATTACTCTGTGGCTAAATATGTAATAAACTAATAATAAACTAGTAATTAAATTAATTAAATATTGAATTAAATGAATTAATACGTAATTTAAGAGAGTATAGTTCTATAAATAAGTAGATCGTGTTCTAAGTACTATGTGTTGCATGCCGAAAGGTTAAGTTGTGATGGCTGACTATCTATACAGGGTGATTTTGAATTAATCGTGTAATTCCTTTTAACCACGCATTCTACTGGTGATATAGAATAACCCTCACCATATATATATTTTATTAGAATTATATTTTTGGAGAAATTAATGTACCAATTTTTTTCCTGAAATGATTACAGATAGTCATATGTTAACCATCCGACACAATCTTAATATTTTACTAATTAAAAAAAAGAACAACAATAACTGATGTCTTAAATAATAAGGGGCAATAAAAAGGACCGCCCGCTTTCCTCGCCTTTTTCTTTAATAGCTTATTAAAGAAAAAGGCGATTATTGATCTAGTAAAGAAGCGTAATATTCTCCCGTTATGGAAACACCACGTTCCTTATAATCAATCAAAAGGATACCTTCTGTATCTCAAAAGATCGGCTCAATCGGTCGTCCAGGTCGGAGGTCGTCTTCAATGGACTCCCTGCCTTGTTTGAAAAGAGCGTGCCATTTATAAATCATGGTTTTCCTAGGAGCGGGGTCCCCATAAACAGCTGAAATCTCTTAAAAAATGGTTTGAGCCGTCTTTCCTTGTTTGGTGAGAAACTTAATGACGGCGCGATATTCAATTTTCTCCATAGTGGCTAGTTTCTTCCCGATTGACTTTTTTACTCGTTGAAAACTCAAAAGCCCCGATTAGGCGGAAACTCGGTATACATACTAAAAATGAGTCACTCAATTAGCGCCTACATGGATGAGTAAACTCACCCTCGCCAACCCCGCCATTCCGCGAACTTTTTGACCTCCCCTCATACACCTAAACCTTTCTCATGACAAACAAACAAACAAACAAACTCTTCAGCTTTATAATATTAGTATAGATATGTAGTGATAGGTATATGAAGTACTTAACATGTGAATGTGAGCTGCTATGTGTTATTATATATGTATATCTACAAATTTGATTAAATACCTACATTTTTTTATTTTGTTACATACATTTTGTAAAAATACACACATCAGTTCATATTATATTAAAAATAAATGTAGATATACCTATTATAAAAAATTGTTATCCAATTGGCGATTGAAAAGAGTGGCCATGAGTTTCTTCCCTGTTTCTTCTCATGACCTCATGACCATGAGACGAATGGCAGTTCAGGACTCTACTTCCTGAACTGCCATTCTTCTCCGATATTCAATTATTTTCTGTTTGATTGCATTACAATTTTTAACGTGTACAAATAGTTAATATGTAGGTATCTACTTACTTAAATTATTTTATGGAAATAAAATATTTGAATTTGAAAACACTTTATCTGAAACTCGCATTTCTTCCTTTGTAAATATTCTTCATCTATAATTAGTACCTAGTGCTGATAAATAAAAAGATTTGTAGGTACACACGGCTACACATCAAGTTAGACACCCTATATACGCATAACTACGCTTCATACAAAATAGAGAATTGTCGGAAAGGGACTGTGCATCGTGGTGTCGATGTAATGGTAAGGGTAGAGCGTAACAAAAATATAACGCACGATTCGCAGCGTTCAACTTCTAAGGGTAGTATTTAAATGCACAGCAAAAAAATACTAATTGCACACCAAAATATATTTAAAGAGGTCAAACTAAGTCGATGGAGCCCCGCGAAGCGGGGCTCCTATATTTGGGTGGGTTTACGAAGGAACCTAACATAACCTAACCCTAAAATCACTGCATTCCGTCTCGGAAAGACTGAATGCAGTGATTTGAGGCGTATAAGTGCTCGTTATGATATATTTTAGTATCTAAGCATATTTTGCTGCGCAATTACTATTTTTGGTGGTCATTATATTTAATCCCAACTTCTAATAGTTCAAAGTCCAAACAGCCTAGGTTGATGTGTCGCTGTGTGTACATGTTTTTTATACGTAATAAATTCTTTAACATTGTATAAACTATTTTCTAGGAGCCATGATTTCTATTTTTAAATTTATGTAAAGGAATTCTTTTATCTTTCTTTGTACCTATGTGGTTGTAAATTATGATAATTATCATTCGGCTATTATTTTATAAAGTGTGCTTCTACATCTTACCATTTTTATTTAGTAGAATCCCTATGCAAATATTTATTATTTTCATTTACCTTTGGATATATAAAGAATCCAAGGTAACTTTTTAAAAAGTGGTCTGTACGATTCGAATGATTCCGCACCGTTTATGGTTCTAATACAAATTTTCTTTACTAAACACGCTTGTTCGGTGTGTGTAGAATTAGAAATCACACAGCAACAGACTATATCTTGGAGTAGATTGGACGTAGCCATAATAATAATAATAATACTATAATAATAATACTCTATCACATACACACAACACCATCTAGCCCAAACTAAGCAGAGCTTGTACTATGGGTACTAGACAATGGCTAAACATACATATATACTTTTTTTTGTAAATACATACATATTATACATAGAAATACCCAGAACAAGACAAACATCCATGTTCATGCACACAAATGTTTGACTTGTGCGGGAATCGAACCCGCGACCTCAGGCGTGGCAGTCGGTTACACTAACCACTACGCCATAGAGGCCGACAGGTTCATAATATAATAATAATAATAATAATAAAAATAATTTATTTTCACACCACAATACAATTGAAGTAGGTACATTTGATATCATACATAAATTTAGTTGACGTAGAAGTACTGTGGGAGACTGGTGCCTAAGGTAGACGGAGAGTCTGTGTTTCAGGACACCAGGTCCCCACCTCACGGACAAGTTGCATTAAAAAATAATAATAAAAAAATACGAACAAATACAAGTTACTGGTGCGGTATACATTTTTTTTTTATATTTTATATTTTAATTATAATTGTATTATATATATTGTTAGTATGAATGTTATTTGGTGTACACAAGTTGTGTGTTTGTGTGAGAGGGTGTGTGTGTGAATGTGTGTGAGGGTGTGTGTGTGTGTGTGTGTGTGTTTGTATGTGTATACATACATACATATTTTATATGGTCACGAATTTGTACGAGTTATGCCAGTACAGATAATATATTTTCCGTATCCTCATAATGATTGATATTATAATGAACCTGATTATAATATAAATCATAAAACCAAATAGGTAGGTACTTAATGCTAGATTTTTCTTAAAGACTCATCCCGCCATATTGAAGATTCCTGTGTCGCGAAGGACTTGACAAACATTCAAACAACGGATACAAAGAATAGCCAAGCTCGGAACAACCATTTGTGGATTAAACCCACAACACTCGGCGCAGTAGCAGCGGTGAGGCCACCACTTAAACCACTACGCCATCCGAGCAGTTAATGTCATCAGAATTTGCATTAGTCAATTCTGTTCAACCATACACAGCACAATACAGAGAATACAACTTTGGCGAACATTCGGCGATTTAGCCGAATATGCGACCGACTAATAGGTAATCCTAATCCTAATCCTAACTAATATTAGAAAAGCGAAAATGAGTTTGTTTGTTTGTTTGTTACCTTTTCACGCCTAAACCATTGAACCGATCATCCTGAAATTTTGTATATACGTTGACAGGTGTACAGAAACGGACATAGGCTACCTTTCATCCCGAAAATGTACTGTTCCCGAGGAAAACAATAATAACGTTCTTATGATAATAGATGGCGCCACGTGTCTTTCGAATCATAATTGAATTATATTATCACAAGCAGAGTACAACCCGAATTGATTGTCAAATTCTAAATTAACGCGAGCGAAGCCGCGGGCAAAAGCTAGTATTTGATAAATATACCGAATATCGAATCGAATATTCGGCCTCTTCTTATTTAAAATTCAGCTTATTGCCGGATATAAACATTATACTCAAACAACGAGATTCAGCGTCTAATTTATACAATTTCCAAATAAGAACTAAATAATTGAAATCAGATGTCAATAGAGTGTAGGAAATATCATACTTATAATAAAGAGAGAGTAAATAAACAGGAAACTTATCTTAATTGCTAGTGCGTGTAAATGTCATTACTAGACACTTATGTTTGATAGTGTTAATTACCTATGACCATCCTTAATGAGTATTATTAGACCTTTATACAATAAAAATGCTTGTAAACTTCTAACTAACGAAATTTATTTTTTTACCTACAACAACATTTTCAATAGGTTATGCATTATTTTGTGATCTCTGTTAAAAGCATTTTAATCTAACTCGCTAATATTACTAGAAACTCATATTGACACAGTAAAAAATACAATAGAAAACATAATTTAATTTAAACGCAGTAGTGGATACCGATACAATTATCTTCTGTGTCATTCCACTCATCTTTGCTCGCTAATAATAGATGAATGAACAAATTGCATTTGGTCGTATCGCTGCAGTATGTATTACTTTACTCTTTGGCTGCAGTCCACCGCTCGGTACCTATAAGTGCAGACGCGCGTATATCTATAACAATGAAAGTTATATTGTTTACGATGTTATTCAGTGTTTGTAAATGTTACAAAATGTTAGTACTACTGCCGTATCCTGGCAAGAGCCATCAAATGGTCTTTGAACCGATTCTTGAGGAGCTAAACAAGCGAGGACATCATCTTACCGTGGTTTCCTTCTTCCCTTCAACGAAGCCGAACGCGAATAGGCGCGACATTAGCCTTGTAGGATTTGCACCACTCAATGTCGAGGTTATAGATCTAGAAGATTACGATAGCTCTCCAATTCTAGGCCAAAAGTTCTTTAATTTTTACAAACAGTTTGCCATTGTTCAGAACTTAACTAGAGAAAACATCCGTCTTTGCGAGAAAATTCTGAATTCTGATATCTTCGAGGAATTCGTGCAAGCTAAAGGAGATTATGATCTTATAATAATGGAACACTTTAACAGCGATTGCATGCTCGGTATAGTTCATAACTACGGATTACCATCAATTGGATTGATGTCGTGCGCTTTGATGCCTTGGACTCCATCATGGGTAGGAGGCGATGACAACCCAGCAACGTTTCCTAGCATGTTGCAGCCTTTTACTGACGATATGACATTCTCAGAAAAACTTGAGAATTCTTTCGATTTGATTTTCCATAAGTATTGGCATAAATATGTTAGTATGAGTGAGCAAAAACTTTTAGAGGCAAGGCTGGAGCGAAAACTGCCACCGTTGGAGGAAATAGGCAGGAATGCTAGTATTGTCCTTGTGAACACTTATCACAGTTTAAACGGCGTGAGAGTATTGCCTCCATCGGTTATCGAGGTTGGAGGTATCCACCTACATAATAGAAGCGCGCAGCCATTACCTCAGGTATGATTTCTATTATAATGGGTATGTCAGATAAATGCTTACAGTTTATTTAATTTCATTATTGTAACTGCTTACTACATTCTTATACTTTGTCTCCATAAGTACGTAGGTACCTACCCATATTATTCAAAACAAAACAGCTAAATAGCAATAAAGCAAGTACCTATACTTACCTACTTAAATCTAAATGAGCTATAGGTAAGTACCTACCTACCTAATTTGGTATGTTCAAATCATGTTTTTGTACATCCAGGATCTAGAGGAATGGGTATCGCAATCAGATTCTGGCGTAATACTCTTTAGTCTTGGTTCGCTAATTCGAAGTTCTTCATTACCGTCCAAACGTTTAAAGGCCATATTGAAAGTTTTCGCGCGCTTACCACAACGTATCGTTTGGAAATGGGAAGCTGAGAACATACAGGATCTGCCTAAAAACGTCCGCATTATGAAGTGGTTGCCTCAGTACGACATATTACGTAAGTTGTTATTTTGATGAAGTTATAACATTGCATGGAAATCATGTTTTATCTAACTAAATCTAAATAAATCAACATCATTACCTACATGCAAATTCTAAACCATCTATGTTAATTCGCTTGTGTCCGTGTCTGTCCGTCAGCTCTGTATTAAGTAAGTAGGTATGTAAACTATTTAGAACTAGGTGCACGAAGACTAAACATAATTTGAAGCTAGATGTCAAGGCAATATTAAAGTCTTAAAAACACATACATAGGTAATTCACGAAACGATGATGCGAAGCATAGTTTTTGTATTACGTCTATAACCGCAATTATGCCTATATCATTAGGTATTATGGCCACTCTTTATGAATGGTAGTTAAGCACCTATTATATTATTAGTGTGCGCTATGATGTTGGAGCTAGGTACCTACAGGTTTTTGTAAAAAACTAGATCGTACAGTCCATTGACCGGCACTGTTCTATACTTTTGTGGCACGTAATTAAGTTATACATAACTGGAAGCCATGTAAAGGCCACCTATGCCAGTGTTTCGCAAACATTTTATTCATAGTTCCGTTATTTTTATAATAATAATAATATCAGTCCAGTACCTATATAAACTGTCCAACTGCTGGGCACAGGCCTCCGCCTTTTAGTGTGCCACCCTGGCCTAGTACATTATGTAGAACTCTCAGACATGCAGATTTCCTCGTAATATAGGTATAATACCTACAATAGTTTTAACCTTTTAAGCGCTTAGCTAAATATCGAATGCCGTGCCCCTAGCGCCCGGCTACAAATCGATAAAATAATACCTACAATAATACCGAAAATAGAACAAAAAAATCATGCATGTTCTCTGTCGCAGAAATACGACACGGGTGGTAGGGACACGGAAATATGTGTCGCATAAATGCGACACAAGCGGTAAAAAAGTTAAATATCATATTTTTATTTATCATTTTGTTGAGTGCTGTCGCGGTGGCGCAGCTGTGGCGAACTCTTGTATATGAGGTCACGGGTTCGATTTCCGTGTCCGAACATTTTTAGTAATAACTCGGAGTCTGGTATCAGATACCTACAAGACAAAAGGCCTTTATTAAGTGCCTTTATTATTTAATATGCACATAAGTCAAGATATGCTTGCCTTAAGATTAAACTTTCCTCAAGAACTCTGCGTGGCAGTCAAACAAAAAAAAACAATACGATATAATTGGTTTCCTTTATTATACCTACAATAATACAAACCGGTATTTTATTTTCCGTCCGATGACCACCCATGACCACCCATTTGGGAAACGACGCCAAAAACAATCTATTTGGGATCATGATGGCAGAGATCTGACGACAATGGCATGCTGAAGTCTTTAGTAAAATCCCTAAATCTCTCCTCCAGATCATCCGAACTGCGTAGCGTTCATGACTCATGGAGGACTTCTAAGCTTGACTGAAGCTGTGGCCGCAGGCGTACCTGTCTTAGTCATGCCGGTATTGGGAGATCAGCCAGGCAACGCCGCATATGCAGTTCGAGCTGGTGTAGCTGAGGCGTTAGCTTTCAATGAGATCAGTGAGGAGAGCTTATACGGAGCATTGTCGAAGGTGTTGTCACCCGAGTAAGTATCTCGATACAAACATTTATTTTATTTATTTGAGTCGCAATGTAACGCTTATGAACGATTAGGGACACTACATCTCCTTGAGGAAAATTTCTATGGCGTTCTATGTCGGTTTGATCGATGTCATACCTACCTAGAAAGGATAGGTGACTCGTACAGGAGTTGAAGTTGAGATCTTATATATCGTGTCTCGACGTTTCGATTGAAATATGATTCTGCTGTTTTCTAATATGTATTTGAATGCGTTATCGTATATAGCTATTGTGTTCCAATTACGATTTGGGTAAAGAAACACTGCGGTGCGTTTACTTTACCCACTAATATTAGGAGATCCCTCCAGAAAAACTCCATTGGCATATCTAAGGCTATTTACCAGGAAGAACGCGACTTCAAAACAGCAATGGTCTATATAATAATATAATATTCTACCACATACACACAACACCATCTAGCCCAAACCAAGCATAGCTTGTACTATGGGTACTAGACAATGGATAAATATACATATACCTATACTTTCTTTTGTAAATACATACATATTAGGTATACATAGAAACACCCAGACCAAGACAAATCCATGTTTATGCACACAAATGTTTGACTTGTGCGGGAATCGAACCCGCGACCTCGTGGCAATCGGTTACACTAACCACTACGCCATCGAGGCCGACAAATATAAAAACCTAGACTTTAGAGTTAACTCTAAAGTCTAGGTTTTTATATTTGTCTGGAATCCAACCCAGGTTATTAGTTTAACCTAATAACCTGGGTTGGATTCCAAATAATGTCAAACAGGCACGGTCCAACTGGACCGGTTATACACGCAATGCCTGACTTTACCCAAACTGGGACCTGCAGGGAACTGGGAGCTGCACACAAGTACCACGTATACCACGGAAATATTCTAAATAAATAATTTCTATATTACAGAATGAAAGTCCACGCCAAAGTTTTCAGTAAGCTGTGGTGGGATCGGCCTCTCCCACCCATGGAAACAGCTATCTACTTCATAGAAAAGACTGCTCAGTATGGCAACCTCAATATGTCGTCTCACGCTCGCTTGCTGAGTAGTCCACACCTAGTCTTCTTTAATTCTTTAGCTTATATAGTTCTATTTAGTTTATTGGTCATAGTTCTCAAGTGTTGTTGTTGCACGACCCAATCTAGGGTTAAGGTTAAACAAAGTTAACATTTTTGAAATATTTTTTTCTTATATTCTATTCTATCACATACACACAACAGCATCTAGCCCAAACTAAGCAGAGCTTGTACTATGGGTACTAGACAATGGATAAACATAGGTACATATAATATACTTAATTATTTTTTTTGTAAAATAATATATATAATAAGTACATAGAAAAACCCAGACCAAGACAAACATTCATGTTCATGCACACAAATGTTTGACTTGTGCGGGAATCGAACCCGCGACCTAAGGCGTGGCAGTCGGTTACATTGACCACTACGCCATCGAGGCCGACATTACTTGTTACTCCCAATAGCTTTTGCTGTCTTCGTACGCGAGGAGTGGAGTGGAGACATTAGGTATCCTAACTTAACCCATTCAATGCGGCGGACGCCGATCGGCGTCTTATTTTTTCATACTCAGATACGGAGGACGCCGATCGGCGGCATGTATAGTTGTTTTATATTTTACCCAAATTTAAAGATATATTAATAAAACAACAAATGTGTTTGGAATTTACTAATGAAATGTCTGATATGAGTAGTTTTTAGATATTTTGGTATTTTTTATTTAATCAAGTAGGTACGGCTGACGCCGATCGGCGTTTACGTTCAATATGAGCCGATTCTGGCTAGTGAAAGCAAAATTTGTTGCCGCATTGAATGGGTTAATATTCAAATAAAATTATTTATGTATTCAATTGCCAACATGGGTTGACAGTTAGGATGTTAACATTATGTACTTATATCCATCCTGCCACGTTCTATTTAAATAGTCTTGCTTAACAAAATAGAATTATTGAATTGTAAATGTTATTAGATTTAATATAAATTAAAATATAAAACAACAATTTCAATAAAGTTTGGTAGGTATTAGATATTATAAACGTGAATGTGAGTTTGTTTGTTACGCTTTCACGCCTTAACTTGACCGAATATCATGAAATTACGCAAACACGTCGTCAGGGGCACAGAAGAAGACATACCTTTGAGAAAAAGTATTGTTACTAATCCTAAGCTAACCTACATTTATGCGAGCGAAGCCGCGGGCAAAATCTAGTCTATCGATATTTTTCAACTTCTATAATATCATATCAGCCAATCAATAGTACTAAGATAAAATATACCTACACCAGATTGTAAGTAACATCTCCAGCCCAGCAATACAACTGTAAGGCTGGTTTCAGTCTGCCACAGCTGAAGCTTTCAAAAAGCCCTCGAAGATTATGTTTTAATTAACCATCGATCAATATTTGATTGAAGTAATTTATTTATTTGGATCGCCAACAAATGATACACATTTTTTACTTCTAAATAATAATTTACAGACATGCCTTGTGCTCATTCACTTACAGGCAACCACATCTAACAAAAATAAAAAATTTCGCCACAAAAACTAAGTAAAAAACTCTAAATACATTAACATAATATTAAAATTAAAATTATATTGAAATTAAAAAGAAAGAAGAAATAGAAAAGTTATAGTAAAAATGGGAAATTATACTTAGTCTAGTATGGTATCATAATTACCGAAGCCTGGAACCCAGGTATACAGTGATTTTTCTCTTAAATCTAAAGAAGTTGTCACCAAATATATCTAAACCTGCCAGTCGCTGAAGACTATTGTATGATTTAATAATTAACCTAATCAAAAAAATAATCTTTGTCGACCACTATAATATTAAAATCCGGTAATTACAAAAATATACACTGTATATTCAAATTCAAACTCCCAAATTATAAGTTTTATTTATTGTACAGTCAAGAACTCGTGAAGTTTTACACGATGGACTCTGTACCTTTATTATTACAATCGCTGTAGATGTAAGGCTCGTACTACAAGTGAAAAGCTTCATGTGACCTCGACTTTACCTACAATTCATACTATTCTCATTCTCCATATCAACTTGTCCCCTCTTGGGCCATCGGCTGGCGACGCCCTTGGTTGACAATAAAGATAGGTACATAGATATTTATCAAAAAAGCATTTCAAATGCTCCATACAATTTTACTAAATATTGAGGTCTGCCATTCAGTCCAACCGCGTCTTACGCTCGGCGCAGTCTTAAATACTAAGTATATGTATAAGTACACATAGTGACCAAATGACTTGTAAAATGTTGTTTATATTGTTTCAAAGTAGGTATAATATAATTTATTGTATGTCACCGCTACCTGGCCGTGGTAAATAAAACAGACAATTTATTAAAAAAAATACATTTATTGTCCCTGATTTAACATTCATAAAAATATACAAAAATATTGTACAAAATATTTATTACGATTTTTTTATCACATTGTTATTTGAGAAATAATATGGAGTGTGTAAAAGGTGGAATGTAGTGATTATTAACTTATTTCATTAATATAAATAATTACGTTAAAAATATTGGTATTACATACTTTTATTCTTGAAATATAGCCCATACAGATATAACTTAATGTCTAAAACAGTTAAACTGAAATAAATGTACAGGACAAATGACACAATGTTGCCTATTATTTCTTAATAAACTTTCATAACAAAAGGAACAAATAACGTCGACTTGCTGCCAAAAGGAATTTTAAATAAATTATTAAATAACTGAGTGATCAATTTAGTCGATAACTAAATTTATTTTCGACTAGTACACACAGCGACACATCAACCTAGATTGTTTAGACTTTGAACTATTAGAAGTTGAACGCTGCGAATCGTGCGAGAGTGCGTTATATTTTGTTACGGTCTAGGCTTACCATTACATCGACACCACGATGCACAGTCCCTTTCCGACAATTTTCTATTTTGTATGTAGCGTAGTTATGCGTATATAGGGTGTCTAACTTGATGTGTAGCCGTTTGTACAGGTATCGCTTTAGAAGTAATGCTAATACAAGACTAGCTTTAGACTAATACAGTTGCATGTTAGACTAATATGTTAAGTTGAATGCTTTGTAGGAGTACTGACTATTAAAACTATTAGTCGAACCTTAGTGTCGGCGACTGTCTTGATTATGCAAATCATACATTAAAAGTTAACTTTTCATTTTATTTTCCAATATTTATTGTTTAAGACGCAAGTGGAGGTTAACCCAGAGATAAAAATTACAGACTAGATTGCATAATAAATAAATTTTATGTTATTTTCGTTATTTCTAAAGTAAAACGGAATGTAGGACATAAGCTTTAAAGTTCAAACCGAGTATTATATGTAAACAACACTATATTGTCAATAACACTTACACGCTAATATAATTTTTATGGAGTAACAATGGTAGAAAAATATTAAATATTTTTATTAAGGCTTCTGATTGAAGGACACAATGATTATGCTTTAATGATTTTAAAACAGAAGTATTAATATTTTAATATTTCGACCTAATTTATACATGACATTGCCACAACACACATATAACAAAGATGGCCGGTTCAATGCAATGTTAAAAGAAAACTCACTACCCTTTAGAGAAAGACCGTGCGTACGCTGCTACATGACTATGCATCGTAGGTATTGCATTGTACAATTATTAATATGAATATATCGGTATCATTTGAATGCTATGCGCATTACTACAATTCATACACCGAGGCGTTCAATAGTCAATGGAATGCTTAATGACTTTTAGATAGAATTATAGTTTGCAAGTTTAATTCTCGACGATTTCAGTAATGACACTCTTTGATAAAGATAAAATTTTCAGTTGTTACATTGACGCGAAGACAGTATTAAGAGATATGAAACTTACTAGATCATAATGTAATAATATTTCTACATAAAATTGAGCCTGTTAGTACTTATTAAGTATACGTGTATTGTCAAAAGACTTGGACGCTCAAAACGAACACCGCAATATACTAAAATATACTTACATCCATAATAAATGCACATTTAAGTACAAATTTCTTACAAAGAAGTATTTAAGCTAGGCGACTCTTAACAAATGTTGGCAGAACGAACGCTGCTTTATGGACATCACTATTGTAGTATCTGAGATTCATTTTTTTCTCGTCTTCAGTCGTAAGAACCATTTGAGGGACATCGAATTTCACATCACTATCTAGAGAGCCAATTACAAATCCTATTTGACCGGACGGGTAGGTGGGTACCGAGGCATAAGCGTAAGCAGCTCTAGGAAACTGGTTTTTACAGAACTTCAACGTGTTTGAGACTAGTTCTAGATCATTCCAGACTGTACCTGCTTGGGAGCAGACAATACCGTTTGGTTTTAAGGCGCTCTTCATTAGAGCGAAGTAGTTTTCTTGGAATAAGTTCACTGCTGGTCCTACGGGGTCGCTGCTGTCGGTTATGATGACGTCAAACTCTTGGCTGTGGTTCTTCATGAACTCAAATCCGTCTCCGACGTGCAGCTTCAGCTTTGGGCTGTCGAAACCTACCGCCATGAAGGGTAAGTACTTTTTGGAAACTTCGATGACTTTTGCGTCGATTTCTACCTGCAAATGGCAAATAGCATGTGAAGAGTTTTTATCACTCGTGTAAATATAATATACAAATTCCTATATCTATATATCGTCAAAGGGTTAGGCAAACACATTATTTATTTTATTATTTTCATGACAAACTTATAAAACTGTAATATAAAACGTTGCAGACTATGTTTATAGATGCTTCGTCACGACGACCAGTTTATTGTTTTCTAGGGAAAACATTTTTTAACTTCATGCTGTTAAAAATTTCACAACAGAATACATTTTCTGACATGGGTGTCAGTACTAGGACTCCTCAAGTGCACGCAAACTTATGATATGGGAACAATCAGGCAAATATGAATATACCTATAAGTCTTTATAACAACTAGCTAGACCCGTAGATCTTTTGAACTTTCGCAGTTAGATCAAATATATGTAGAAAAGTCGCGAAAAATTTGGTAATAGTGAAGAACTCTAAGGTACCTACATTGTTAATACATAACAACGGTGTGCTTTTTTTGTACGTATGAAATTAAATTACAAAGGGCCCTGCTAGGCAGACAAAAATTTCTTGCTGAATTTCTCCTGTTCTGTTAAAGATTCCTGGGAGTTACTACATGAATCGAGAGATACATTGGCACAAGTTACGATCAGTATTATTTTTATGTATTCCGAGCGTAATACAACCGAGGGCCCTGTTGGATGAATGAGACGATCTATTGTCATTTCTACCATGATAATTGAGGTACATTGGATCTTGTTAATAAATTCGTGAGGTACATTGAACAAACAAAGCATTGCCATTAGTTTTTTCGGTCTAGCTCTAGTGGCCCCGCTATATAGATACACATAAATTATAGCTAAGAACAGTCTTCAAATCCATATGAGTATATTCCCGAACGAGTAGCCACTGGTATTCAACCTAACAGTTCGAGAACACAGCCTTGGCTCTTTGTAATCTTATTTAATTGTCAGGCTGTTGTTTACATGTTGATAAAGGAACAATCACCCTTCCTGTAAGCTGTTAAGGTCAACGGTCATCGTTATCATAACGAGCAACTGATAAATTGATAACCGTGTCTAGAGATAATGGGGTTACGTATAGCCGTTATCAATATGGCATTGTCTTACTAGTAAGAGAGATACAACAAAAAATATTAATGATGTGTACTTTGCCTTTACATACATATGTAGACTCACGATTAGTGATAGGTACACATAAAAGCATTCGAATATAATTGTGCACCGATATATTTGCATGGTAAACGACGCAATACGCGTACTTTTGTATATTTACATACATACATAGATTCACGCCTGTTTCCCAAAGGGGTAGGCAGAGACTACGATTTCCATTTGCTACGATCCTGACACACTTCTCTGGCTTCATTCGCTTTCATCACATTCCTCATACACGCCCGTCGGTTCAAGGAGCTCTTAACCTGGCCTTTGTCCAGAACGCCTCCGATCTGATAGAGAAACGTTTGCCTAGGTTTTCCTCTTGCGACTGTTCCATTCACACTAGCCTTCCTTATTACTTTTGTATATTTATGTCAATACATTCAAATATAATTCTTATGCTATTGTGCAAAGTTAGCGCTTCATGTGCTAGTGCACCGTTCATAAAAATACGTAACGCAGTCACTACGCTTATTTATGGATAGTTATACCCAAAGTTGTATCACACCTTCATAGATGTTGTCAACTAAGTTTTAAATAAGTCAACATGCGAGCCTCTTAGCTTCTACCGTGCACTTTAAGAAGTGCACGGTAGAAGCTATTAATATAGCACATTAAGTAATTTGTTAAGACAAATTACTTAATGTGGCGAAAACTCGGGTATGGTATGGAAAATCATTTAATTATTTATGCTACGGAATCAACAAGGTTTTTTTTAACAAGTAGTTGTTAAAAACGAGTACGTGCTGCCCTGTATCGCGGTGAACATTAATACAATAAAAATTTCTTTGCGTCGATTTCTACCTGCAAACGCAGTGAACATTCATACAATGAAAATTCACAGAAAATGCAAAATCGACAAAAACTATTTATCCCGCGGACAAAAAACTATTTGTCCCGCGGACAAAAAGCTATTTGTCCCGCGGACAAAAAAATATTTGTCCCGCGGCAGGGATTTAAACTACGACAGTTAAGATAGTGGCTATTAAAAATTATTGAATCGTTCATATTATTTAAATTTCTTCATAAATTGAGAAAAATATTTGCATTCATCTCACAAGTCGAGACATAGCAGAAAAGGTTTAAAGTATGTACCTTGCGGAACGCCAGTCAAGATCCATCGTCATGCCATATGACCATGATAGTTATCTTATCTTATGTGGGGGCCAGTCAGTGCAGACCGGCGATACTTCGACCCAGTGGGATCTTTTGTGTGGACACTCTCCCAATAACGACTGCTATAGATGTTCATGGCAGCCGGGACCAACGGCTTAACGTGCTTTCCGAGGCACGGAGCAGGCGATAATTGTCAATCAATACGTACATAATTTTGAAAAGTCATATAACTTCCGAAAGTCAGAGGTGCGCGACATGTGTTCGAACCCGAGACTTGCAGTCTGTTGGTCTCCCCACTGAGCTATCGCTGCTCTGACCAAGATAGTTACTTTTTGCCATACAAATATAATACAATGGTATTATTGTAATAATAAAATATGAAAAGCCTAGTACATCAAGTTATTGTGAAACAGTTTCTGGTCATGTAAATCGAAAGCTTAATTAAATTCATCAAAGATACCATATATATGTAGCTCTATCTAGAATTGCCGTTTGTATAAATAAGCCATCTACTCTTTATTATATATTAAAGACATATTTTTGTGTAGGGTTGTTTTGGAATTTTATTCCTCAAGCTTTAATTGAATCTCAACATCAATTTTATGAATACTATTTCCATAAAATTGAACTATCCAGCATTGTAATACTTTATGTAAATTATATTAAAACACAATATCTCAGTGATAAATACAATCATGCTGTAATTATACATTAGAAATATTAGTAATTTACAAAAAGAATTTATGAGTAATGTCTCCTAGGTTTTTATGTTTGAAATTAAAAATTTATTGATTGCCTGCATAATGCTATGGTTTAAGTTAAAACATGAGCATTTTTAGAGCAATGAATGCTGTGTGCAGTTGACCTGAGTCTTTGAAAATTGTTTTTCAACACAGGGATTATTTTTTGCATATCATTTGAAATAAAGTTTTTCTATATCATACAAAATAAAAATTGCTACATTTGAACTAACCTGTACAATTTGCTTGACTTTGGGGTGCTTGGCAACCTCTCTGGCAACACCACCATCACCACCACCTACTATGAGGACCTTCTCTGGGTTCTTGTGGCAGAACAGTGGTAGGAATGAAATCATTTCCTGGAAAGCAAATATAAAATAATTAACAGGTTCATTGTCGAAGTACTATTCAAATCAAAAACTGTCACCCAGGATCCAATTTCTTTTTTGTGTTAAGTTTCTGTGTTTATGTACTTTTTTAGTGCTTTCGTATATTTTAGGTTAGATAGATTTTGTTCTCCTACCCCCTTCTAATTAATAATACGCGCGGACTTAGCGGCACCGTTTTGAAATAACCATCTGACTCCGCGCGATAACTGTCTGATTCCGCGCGGTGTTTTCGGCAATGAACCTGTTATCTTATCGTATCTTATGTGGGGGCCAGTCAGTGCAGACCGGCGTCACTTCGACCCAGTGGGATCTTTTTGTGTCGACACTCTCCCAATAACGACTGCCACAAATGTTCATGGCAGCCGGGACCAATGGTTTAACGTGCTCTCCGACGCACGGAGCAGGCGATAATTGTCAATCAATACGTACATAATTTCGAAAAGTCTTATAACTTCTGAAAGTCAGAGGTGCGCAACGTGGGTTCGAACCCGAGACCCTCTGCATTGCAGTCTGTTGGTCTCCCCACTGAGCTATCGCTGCTCAATGAACCTGTTAAATTATATTGTAGTATTATACATTGGACTTGCTATTGTAGGTCAATTCCCACTAATTATAATGTTGTTATAAACCCACTTTATCTTTCTGGACGGATTCTAGAGTTGAAGTGGTATGAGTAGCCAAACACTCTTTGCATTCTTATGCACAATGGCCCAATTGTGAGGTAAAATGCAGATATACATCCAACTAACTAAATAAACCCACTTGGACCACTAACACAAGCATTGAGCTTAATTGAATTTAGTAATGAATGTACTATTACTTTGGGAAAATCTAATACTCACTTGATATGCAAATTCATCCTTCTCAGTACATTGTATGATGCCATCAAGCACCAACACTTTGCCCAAGCTGTCTGTGTCAAAAACAAGCACGTCTTGGTATTGTGACTTCTCTGAGTGCAGTACCTTATTGACTTTAAATGAGAAGGTAGCACCTGGCCACATTTCACAAGCCTCACTGAACCAGTTGTCTTTCAATTGATCCATGGTTTTGAAATTATCTAAAATAAGTAGAATTGATTTTAAGTAATTATTACCTAATAATTGAATCATTGTTTAATTTTTTAGATAAGAAACCAAATATTATAAGTATTGGTCTCACTAATTTTTAAACAGCAAATACAAAATTAATCATTTTAAATACATACTAATTAATATGTAATAAAGGATTAGAAGGACATAATAAGAAAGGGGAATTATATTTTTTATTAAATTATTTTGTTTTAGCACATGACACATAAATGTATGTACTTGTAAGTCTATGTAATAATATATTTGTAAGAAAATTTTTATTAAGACCTATTATTAAAATTATTAAATTGATGAAATAAATACATATTTTGCAGCTTTTAGCTAGAATGAAGAATTTCATTTAATAATGGATGACCAAGATATGGATCATAAAACATTAGTTATTTTCTGCTTTATTAATATTGAAAATTATTTACTTACTCCATTTAATTTTGAAAATGTTGTTTTACTAAGTAATATTTCAAATTTTAACTATTTGAAGCAATAGTATTACAGTTTATTAATGCAAAAAGTACAGCATTACTGTAAGTAAGAACTGCAAAAACATTAGCATGCATAATTATAAACACGTGCGTGAAATATGAAAGGTAATCAAATTAAATTGAAAAGATTAACCACAGACACACTACATTATTCCTTGAACTATAATGACTACTTTAATTTAAAATCAATTTTATAAATAAAATGTAAATTCATACTGTACCTTTGAGCGAAGTTAAAATAGAGCAACGTAAGGTTTAATTTGTAACCTTGTTGCTGCACCGTTTAGGACTCGCACAAGGATAATTATCCACAAGTTACCAATTCTTTGAAATGTATCGGCAAGTCACGACTTCTAGAGGCGATAACACTTCAAATATGACTAACTAACTTAACTAATAATTTCGTTTAGAATAACTCTTAATGGTTTGTTTAATAGTTTTTATCGTTCAACAGATAAGATGTAATTATTCTTGCTTAATAAAAATAAATCATCAGAAACCGATAGCAGAAAGTAATGAGATGTCAATGTCAAACAAACAATTATTTTACAAACATGCATTTATTTGTCATAGTGACGTTTATTTGAACGTTTTAAATTCAATCCTATTATATACTTTTTATACCATATTACGGACTACTACTTCAATTTGAGAATATCATTATTGTAATAAAATTAATATTATTTTATTCTATGTTCATTTATTTATTTATTTATCAATAACAGATTACAGTTCATAACACAATAACATAATTTTGGATTAAATAATACTATACAATACTAGAACTTGCTTATATGTTTCCAAAAACCTCCCACACTAGGCTAAGCCTGTCCTGTGGGAAGTTTTTAAATACAAATTACCAATATCTATAATAGTGACGATATATAATTAAAACAATCTTCATAATTAGCATGCTTTTTTAAATTATACCAATAATTAAGTCTAATATCATAAAATACACATAATTTATTTATGCGATATTTTTAATAACATTATTCAATTAATTTGGCCCACACTAAATATAATAGATCTATCATAATATTTTATACTTAACGTTTTATTTTATTGTTGCCTTTTTAAAAAGTTTTCTGTATCATCATATGTCCATGTTAACAAAATTTGCTGTAACTTTGTATTTGCTTCACGTTTCATGTATATCCATGAAACAAAGACTGAACAGATGGTTTACATGGTTACCTCGCCAAACTGATTGTTCAGGGTTCGATCCCCACACGAACCAAAAAATTGACCACATAATAATAATATAGCTATTCCGAGTGTGGGCATTTATTGTGTGTCGTGTGTTTGGTAGTAATTCCCAAGGTACACACGACTATACATCAAGTTAGACACCTTATATACGCATAACTACGCTACTTACCAAATAGAGAATTGTTGGAAAGGTATGGTGCATAGTGGTGTCGATGTAATGGTAAGGAAAAGGATAGAGCGTCGCGTCCCGTTCAGCGTGAATGAGACAAAATAACAAAAATATAACGCACTCTCTCGCACGATTCGCAGCGTTCAACTTCTAATAGTTCAAATTCCAAACAGTCTAGGTTGATGTGTCGCTACACTATACATTACTGAATAAAGAAAATTGGCAGTTTGACTACAAAATGATGTAAAACTCTGTAAACGCTGTTATGTACTAAAATAGGATAACTAATACCTGACTTTATTTAATTACTAACAACGTGTGTGTAAAATTACTATAAAATATAAACTTTTGAAAATAAAGCGCAAAAGTGGTGAACGCCCAACAGGCAGTCTAAAGTGTAACAATAACAAAACAACTGTCAAGAGTGTCAAGTGTCATGTCAGGGCTTGTAAGTACATTTTACGAAATAATATTATAAAATTTTTACAAATTTAAAGTCTCATGAATTATGTACCATTGCTAACAATTTAGCTATATTTATATAAGGTAATGGTAAAGGTATCCGACCTGTATTGATCTAACATAAACAGATAAACAAAATTGTAAGTTATATTTCAATAAAAAACTAACATTATAAACCTAGCTTAATAATAGAAGTCATATTTATTTATTAGAATTCATATTACTTATTATTATATTAAACATGTATATATCAACAAACATTACTTTTCTCTTTCAGAAAATGAGTAATTTAATTACAATGGATGAATTTTTGCGTGCAGCCAAAGAGTTTATACTTACCTCAGATAGAATTTGCGATGAATGGTCATTGAAAGTGTATAAAGGTGATCCATATAAAACATTTATAAAGAAAGAATTGTTTTTTGAACATATAGATAACAATAAGAATGTATTGTTGAAAATAGAGTATATTATCTTTTACAACATGAGTTATGGAGTACCATCCTTCAGCTTCAATATCTGGGACTCTTCTGGTGCTCTGTTGTCTTTGGAAGATGTCAGAAAAATGTCTTTCATTCGGTAAGTATATCATTTATATAATTATGTCTAATCAACTTGCTAATAATAATATATAATTTAAATGAAAATATAAATTGACTAAACTTCTCCATACTCTCACCACTCCCATTTGTTTAATCCCCACATAGGACAACATTTGTGAATACCATAAATAGTTGATCAAGTCTGAGTATTTTTTTGTCCATTGTGTGAATGTTTATAAAGCCCCCCACAACTCAGAATTTATTCCTAGAGCCTAGTCTTCTTCTTATTTAATATAAATGATTACCACCTTACATATACAGGATGTTAGGCACACGGTTGTCCAAATGAAATAGAGATCTGGTTTGGGCTATTGCCAACGTGTTGGACGCAGGCAAATATACAGGATTAGGATAGTTTTGGGATCAGATGTAAACACCACCGGCTCGTTTTGAAATAGCAGTCTAAATAGTCAACTCCAATTAGTTACAAAAAATATTGAGCTACTTCTTTCTTACACAGCCCCATTTCATTCATATAAAAGTAGAATATTTAACATATACCTATAACTAAGTTATTTTAAATTACAGGATAAGTCAGAAAAACTTCTATTCAGTAGTCACGCAGCAAGAGCACCCCATATTCCAGAGGCCATACTTCATAGTGCACCCATGCCACACAGAGGTTCTGCTTTCAGCATTCAGAAATAATTCCAAGAATATTATAGTCACCTTCCTGGGATTTGTCACTCCGTTAGTAAAGCTTGATTTGCCTTATGAGTATGGAATATAATAATTAGCTTATTACATAAGTAGATTCACGCCTGTATATCTTAGAGGGGTTGGCAGGGTATTGCTGGTTTGGGCAATACCTGGATGCGGTCACTAGAAAAGAACCACTGTGGTTTTATTGATGACATGGCAGTGCAGCGCTATGAACTCGCCAATGTTCGGTCGGTAATGACTTCTCGCTACCGGGCAGGAACAAATCCATGGTCGACAGCGAGAATTGGCCAGCGGTCGCATCGTTCTGCTAGGATGTTATCTCGCATAAGGAGGAGACGATGCAGTCGCATCCTTCTGCGAGGACATTATATCGGTAGTGGAGCGTATTTGTGAGAAGTACCGTACGGCAGGCGCGTTGTGCGCCTGATGCTGCCATAGTGAGGGTCGCAGGCGGGAGATGCGGGATCTTCCGCAGGCCATTGAGCCCTTTGTTGTGCTGGGGCATCGCCTTGGTGCCGTCACTCGCGGGCAGTTAATGTCCGCATTGATCACTGCTGGGTGGATCGTGTATTTAGAACCTCCACCTTTTTTTGAAGTCAGTTACCAGCTACCTTACATATTCATAAATTCAAACGAGACATAGCTATGTATTCTGTAACACGCTGTCTTATTTTCGAGCACATAATGTTTTAAGAAATAGTGGTAAGACGGTTAAGCTAGTTTTTATAAGTAGAGCTAATGTCTTGTGCTAGTCATCAATGTTTATGAAAATGAGAGACAGTTTAAAAAATAATGTTAAGAATAACTATAAACATAATATAATAAACGCGAAGGACGTAGATATAATATATGATAAGATGTACTGAATTGTAAAGACATGTGCACAGGATATAAAGATTAAAATAAAAAGTGCGGATTAACATTAAATTTTGTTTAACTGTTGTACAAATATATACCTTATGTCCTTATAGATTGAATTGGTTTCACATTACTTGGATCATTTGTTTTTATTTTTCATTGCCTAGTATTGTGATAATTCATGTATAGGTACATACAAAGGATAACGTCTGTAAGGGTCGTAAGGGTTGAGGTCACATTCACATATCGCCAACTATGCCTTTAGGTTCCATATAATAGGAGGTTAGAATCATTTTTGATAAAATATTTTTATCAAAAATACTATGTAAAATTTTAAATTAAAATTTTAAATCTAAAAACACGCTTTATTAAAAAAAGGAAAGTAAAAAATAAAAAATAATTTAATAATTTTAATGTAATAAAGCCTGGAGTGGTAGGAGGTTATCAAAATATCTTAGAAATCACCTTACGCTTTTTTACATTAAAATTATTAAATTATTTTCTACTTTTTAGTCTATTTTTTTTTAATAAAGCGAGTTTTTTTAAAACTATTACGTTCTTTTTTTTCTAAGGTATTGTATTGTCATCGGTCCTCGATAAGTGCTAAGTTCCAAATCAATACGTCGGTTTGAAAGGGGTGAAAATTACGTTCAAAGATTCCGTTACATAGATCACATACATAGATCATAGATACATAGACACAGATACATACATACCAAGCTAATAAAAGCGTGTTAAAAAGACAACTTCCGGACTTGGTATATTGCCTGTATCGCGGGGGACCTTACAAATATTCAAATAATGGATACAAAAAACAACCAGACTCGGAGCAACTATTTAGGGATCACATACATGTTTTGTGTGGGCATCGAACCCACAAAACTCGGCGCGGCGGCTGTGGCGAGACGACCCCTTCAACCTACGCCATCTGTGCAGTCATGATGCCATATTCTATGTTACAACTGAGAATTTTTAACAGAAATACCTAATAACTCTGCCCGACACCCGACAAAACCTCATGCACAGCACAGCACTCTCATACTACCGCTTAATCTTGCGTTTGTCGTGCGCGTACTGTTACCTGCACAAGGTGTTGGACGAAAGCTTTTGGCCGCAAGACGTGGTATTCCGTCGCTTCCGCGGACAAGTACCAGCCGAGCGCACTAGTATTAAGTGTGCGATGTGAAGTTTTACTAACATAGTATTATCCCAGTCCGGATTCGACCGTGAACGCGAGCGCAAGCAAGGTCACGCACCTCCGCTACAACAATGGATAATGTTTCGAAAAGACTTAAATGTGCTAGTTGTAATATAGTGATATGTGAGGTGTTAAGTTTTATCCAAAATAAATAGGATGTGATGGACGAGCAAAGCCTCATTCAGATATGTGAGAGTGCTTTTAGTACGACGGACAGAAAAGTAGCAAAATCGTTACTGTTTGAATCGTTGAGCAAGCGACCGACAACACGAAAACGGGCAGGAAGGATTTTGCGAGATCTAGAAGACATCATATGTTTATTTAAGGAGACGGATCCCGAAGAGATTCCGATTTTTGTAGCTAGAAAACTAGAAAAGCTGCCGCCCGTTTCATTCGATCATATCGATGTTACCGCTTTGCTCAAAAGAATAGTTTTACTTGAAAAAAGTGCAGATGATTTTCAACATCACTATGCTACCAAAGGTGAATTAAATGAGAAGATTAATGAATGTTATATGGAAATTAAGAGTACGTCTTTTGCAAATCAAGAGAAGAATATTAATATGCAAAGAGGAGGTAGATTTAAAACGTTTGACAGTGGACCAATGGCACTACCTACTCTGCGCAATGATGAATCATTCGCAGAGCACAATGTCTCTGCAAACGTTATTTCTGTTTCCCCCGAGCAACAGCCGTCGCATATTATTTCGTCGCCGGCCACGGCGAACCCGGCGCGAGCGACTTCGGTGAGCGAGCGGGACATCGATCGGAGCGCATTATCAGTTGATAACACGGAATCGACGCATAACAACTGTGCGCCGCGCTCGCCGGAGCTCATTAATGTCACAGCTGATCGATGTAAACAAATGAATGACTTAATTGAGAAACGTCTGTCGTTCTCTGAGGTTATGCAAAATGATGGTGAATGGAAGATGTCAAATAATAATAATGAAGAATGGATTTTGGTGCAGAAAGAGAGACATAGAAACCGTTTTATTAGTCGAAAAGGGAGTGCGATGGTTAATGTTGAGGACAAATTAAGTTCACTGTTCAGAGCGGCTGACACCAAAGTGCCGTTATTTATATCTAATGTGCATAAGGCGGTGTCTGAACAGGATATTGTTAACTACGTTATGAGAAGACTCGAGAGCGAGTTACACTAGTTAAAATTAAAATGAAGCGGGAAAGGGATTATAATGCCTATAAACTTTTTGTAACAAAGTACAAAATTGATACATTTTTAGATGATAAATTGTGGCCATCTGGAATATCGTTTAGGCGTTTTGTGCATTTTCATACGAGGCAAAAAAATTATGTAGATGAAAATAAAGATAGAAACAATGGACAGTCTCAGTAGAATAGTAAGTTTTAATTGCAAATCACTCAAGAGATCAATGGAAGGTGTCAGAGCTTTATGTCAGTCGGCGGATGTGGTAGCTCTCCAAGAAACATGGTTGTTACCACACGATTTGCCGTTACTCGGCAAGATTGATGACAACTTCGGATGCATCGGGACATCTGCTGTGGATACGGCGGCGGGCCCACTGATCGGGAGACCATACGGTGGCGTCGCATTATTGTGGCGTAAGGATGCGTTTGAATCCGTGTTACCGATAAAGTGTGATAACGTGCGGGTTTGTGCGGTCAACATAACTGTAAGTAATAGATCTATAGTTATTTTCAGTGTTTATATGCCCACTAACTCAATTAACAACCTTGCGGAATTTACATCTTGTCTCAGTACTAATCGTTCTATAATAGAAATAGAGGAAAACAAGGGAGTTGAGGCTTTTTATATAGTAGGAGACTATAATGCACACCCAAGTGAGTTATTTTTTAATGAAATGATAAACGTCTGTGCGGATCAAAGCTGGACATGTGTAGATGTAAATATGTGTGACAGTAATACGTATACCTTTACGAGTGAGTCGCATGACTGTAATAGATGGTTGGACCACTGCATCGTCACTGAGTCTGCACTTCAATCAGTTATTAATGTAAAGGTACTATATGACATGTATTGGTCCGACCATTTTCCGATTGTAGTCAAGTGTGACCTACATAAACTCAAGCCTAAACTTGTAGATAAAGTTAAAAATGAAAAATCTGTGAATCGTGTTATCTGGGGTGAGAGATCCTTAGAGCAAATTAGGGAGTACCATGACCTCTGTCACTCTGGACTTAGACAGATAGATATTCCTCAGGAACTGAGTGCTTGTTGTGACAGGTTTTGTGATTATAGGGAACATCACTCAGTTCTTGAGGAAATGTATCTGTATATTGTTGACACCCTAGGTCGTGCCGCCATAAAAACCTGTAAAGCCAAGTGTCGGAGGAAAGGTGGTTACGTAATTGGGTGGAATAAACATGTCGCGGATGCTCACCGCGAGGCCCGGGTTCAGTTCCAAGTTTGGACAATGGCAGGTCGCCCGGCCAGTGGCCCGTTATTTTGTGAAATGGCGGAGGCAAGGCGAATTTTCAAGGCCAAACTTAAATGGTGTCAGAACAGGCAAGATCAGCTTAAAATGGATCTTCTTGCTTCTAACCATACCACTAAGAACTTTAAGCAGTTTTGGAAAAACACAAACAAAATGAATGTGAGGACGAGTCTCCCGGTGAGCGTTGGTGGTGTGACTGATCACAAGCATATTGCTGATGCTTTTAGGGACCACTTTTCTGTGCGGTCGCCCTTGAACTCAGGGTCTTGTGATAGGAGAAGTGCTGAGGCTACTGTGACCAAGCGAATCACTAAAATACCAGCTGAGACAGTTGCTAAAATTATTTCCGGAATGCAACATGGAAAATCGCCGGGTCACGATGGCCTCAGCATTGAACATCTTAAGCACGCGGGGGTTCATTTGCCTAGAGTACTCTCTCTGTTTTTTACTCTGTGCCTCAGTCACTCTTATTTACCCGAGCCGCTTATGCGGACGACAGTAGTACCCATTGTTAAAAACAAAACGGGTGACACGTCCGATATGAATAACTATCGACCCATCTCGCTCGCCACCACCATGGCTAAGGTGCTTGACAGTGTGTTGAACAGCTGCCTTTCAGAACACGTTGAAGTGCATGATGCCCAGTTCGGGTTCAGGGCGGGCCTATCCACGGAGAGCGCCATACTTAGCCTAAAACACACAGTCAAGTACTATACCTCGAGGAGGACGACGGTCTACGCGTGTTTTCTCGATTTGTCGAAAGCTTTCGATCTCGTTGCCTATGATATGCTATGGGACAAATTGAGGGGCACGGGTGTGCCGGCGGAATACACAGCGCTCCTCAGATACTGGTATGCTAACCAGACAAACAGGGTGAGATGGGTCGGTACTCTGTCGGATGAGTACAAAATGGAGTGTGGTGTAAGGCAAGGGGGGTTAAGCTCACCTCTGTTATTTAATCTATATATGAACCAGCTTATCGAGCGACTGAGCAGCACACATGTCGGCTGTCACATAGACGGCACTTGTGTCAACAACTTAAGTTACGCGGATGACATGGTGCTGCTCAGTCCATCGATAAGTGGGTTGAGAGAGCTACTATCGATCTGCGAGACGTATGTGGAGGTGCATGGTCTTAAATACAACTCTAAGAAGAGTGAGATCCTAATTTTTAAAACTAAAAAACAACAGCCCCGCCGTGTACCTCCAGTGTATCTCAATGGCGTAGTACTAAACATGGTTGAGCATTTCAAGTATTTAGGTCACATTGTCACCAGTGATCTACGCGATGACAGTGATATAGAGCGGGAGCGCAGGGCGTTGGCGGTGAGGGGCAACATGCTAGCCCGCAGGTTTGCACGCTGCACGGCAGACGTCAAAGTGACCTTATTTAAAGCGTTCTGTCAGTCATTCTATTCGAGCGGCCTGTGGGTGTCATATACAAGCCGAGCCTACAACGTCTTGCGCGTACAATATAACAACGCCTCCAGGATGCTGTTGCGGCTGCCGCGGCGTTGTAGTGCATCGGGCATGTTTGCCGAAGCTCGCACAGATAGCTTTCACGCTATCATGCGTAAAAAAGCGGCTTCCTTGCTACAGCGCTTGCGTAACACTCGGAACGGCATCCTGAAAATGATTGTTAACAGACCAGACTGTCCTATACAACGGCATTGGGTGAAAATAGCTATAGGTACACATACATAGATCTCACACAACGTAGCGTAGAGGTACCTATAGTGCTACCACACGGTGCCTAGAGGGCGGCCTTACTAACACTACTAATATAGACTATAAGTACATTCTGTTACTAACCCATTACTAAACAATCTATGGACTCTTTTTATGTAGGTACATACCAACATTAATGTCCGAAATAAAGATATTTTATTTTATTTTATTTTATTTATTTTTATTAAGGTGTATTTACTAACATTAGGTCCGCCTCGATGGCGTAGTGGTTAATGTTACCGACTGCCACTCCTGAGGTCGCGGGTTCGATTCCCGCACAAGTCAAACATTTGTGTGCATGAATATGGATGTTTGTCTTTGTCTGGGTGTTTCTATTTAGGTATAATATGTATTTATTAAAAAACAAAAAAAAAAGTATAGATGTACCTATGTTTATCCATTGTCTAGTACCCATAGTACAAGCTCTGCTTTGTTTGGGCTAGATGCTGTTGTGTGTGTATGTATTATAACATTTTATAATATGTAAATTTAGGTTAAGGTATTTATCTATGGGCCTATGCAGGCCGAAATAAATTAATAAATGATTCTGCCGTGGTAATCGAGAGGGCAGTAAGTCAAAGACGGCCATTTTTTTAAATTACTTATTTGGAATGCTTCTCTACTGTAAACAACATATTTTTCCCTTTGTTTTGACATATCTATACTTATATTATAAACCTGAAGAGTTTGTTTGTTTATTTGAACGCGCTAATCTCAGGAACTACTGGTTTGAATTGAAAATTATTTAGTGTTGGGTAGCCCATTTATCGAGGAAGGCTATAGGCTATATAACATCACGCTACGTCCAATAGGAGCGGAGCAGCAATGAAAATGTTGCGAAAACGGGGCAAATTCTGCTATATGAAGCAGACGAAGTTGCGCGGGACAGCTAGTAGAACATAAAAATCGAGTAACATATAGTTTTATCATCATCATCAGGCTATAATAGTCCACTGCTGGACATAGCCCACCCCCAAAGAGCGCCATAGCGCCCTGTCTTCAGCTTGCCGTTTTATCACAAACGCTATAATTGTAACAAAATCTTCACGCGCTGTTTTCTAAAACTGTCTTTTCTGACTTACTGCCCTCTTGATTACCACGCCAGTATTATACTCGTTTAAGATAACAAACAAGTATATATGTTAACCCTTAAGTATATGATAAACTAGATGTTCCCGCGGTTTCACCCGCGTTTATAGTTACTGCGCCGCCCCCGTGGGTCGTAGCGTGATGTTATATAGCATATAGCCTTCCTCGATATATAGGCTATCCAACACTAAAATAATTTTTCAAATCGAACCGGTAGTTCCTGATATTAGCGCGTTGAAACCAACAAACAAACAAACTCTTCAGCTTTATAATATTAATATAGATAAATAAATATAAATATTCTATCACATACACTCAACACCATCTAGCCCAAACTAAGCAGAGCTTGTACTATAGGTACTAGACAATGGATAAACATACATACATAATTATTTTTTTTGTAAATACTTACATATTATACTGTAACACCCAGACCAAGACAACCATTCATGTTCATGCACACAAATGTTTGACTTGTGCGGGAATCGAACCCGCGACCTCAGGCGTAACAGTCAATTACACTAACCACTGCCATCGAGGCTGTATATGATGATAGGTCACTGTACGCCGAGCACCTAGTGTGGCGCCGTTTTAGTAAAAATACTAGGTGCACTGCTAATACTAGCCTCTTGACTGACTTGACTGACAACCTCTTTGCTGACAGCGCTAGGCAATCTTAGAGAGCTCTGGAAATCACACTATTTTATACAAAAACTAGCTGTTACCTGCGACTTCGTCCGCGTAGATTTTAACTAAAAAGTGTTTGTCTCCGCGGAACCCTATTTTTTTCTAAAATCAAAGTAGCCTTAGTTACTCCTTATAACATCAGCTATCTGCCAGTGTAAGTCCCGTCAAAATCGGTTCAGCCGTTTCGGAGATTAGCCGGAACAAACAGACTGACAGACGGACAAAAAATTTAAAAATAGATGTTTTCGTATAGGTTCCTTATATACTTTCATATGCATTAGATAAAAAGCTGTTCTTTAACATGACAAACAGACACTTCAATTTTATTTATTTGTATAGATAAAACAAGATCCTCGAGTCCATACTATCTCAGTCTTCTCTATCTAGTAAAGGTGCTACTTGCGCCAGGCTGCTACAAGCTTGAGCAGGATAATAAGCATATCAAAAAGAACTTGGTAAGATCTGGTGTTCTACCATTTTTTATTCAAACTAACCTAAGACCGATGGCGTAGTGGTTAGTGTAACCGACTGCCACGCCTGAGTTCGCGGGTTCGATTCCCGCACAAGTCAAACATTTGTGTGCATGAACATGGATGTTTGTCTTGGTCTAGGTGTTTTTATGTATAATATGTATGTATTTACAAAAAAAAAGTATATATGTACGTTTATCCATTGTCTAGTACCCATAGTACAAGCTTTGCTTAGTTTGGGCTAGATGGTGTTGTGTGTATGTGATACATTATTATATTACGAGGGTGCGTTTTTAAGTTCGCGGAATGGAGGGTATGGAAGGTGGTGGGGGTGCTTGTTTAGTCACTAACGTGTTTAGCAACTAATAATTAGTATATATACCGAGTATTATCATAATGAGGTCATTAGTCTTTGAACTATCGTCCCTCAAGCAACTCAATCTGGAAGAAATTGTGAAGTATGGAGAAAATCGAGTTCCGCGCCGTTATAAAGTTCCTTACCAAGCAAGGAAAAAATGTTCAAACCATTTTGGAAGAGATGTCATCTGTATACGGGGACTCTTGTCCAGGAAAAACCATGGTATACAAGTGGCACAACCTCTTTAAGCAAGGCAGGGAATCAATTGAAGACGATTCCCGACCTGGGCGGTCTGTTGAGGTCACCACTCCAGATCTTATCGAAAAAATCGAAAAATTAATATTGGAGGATGCACGTTTGAAGAAAAAACAAATCGCAGAGATGGTTGGAGTATCTGAAACGACCATTTTCAAGGTTCTCCATGATCATCTCGGCATGACAAAAGTCAGTGCAAGATGGGTGCCTAGAATGCTCACACCGCCTCAAAAACAGAAGCGCGTCGAGTGTTCGCGTGCGTTTTTGAGCCAGTGTAATGAAGACAAGGATGGTTTTTTGGAGCGAATTGTTACTGGGGATGAAACTTGGGTTCATCACTATGAACCTGAGTCTAAACAAGATTCCATGCAGTGGCATAAAAAGGGTACACCACCGCCTAAGAAATTCAAGGTGTCGCAATCGGCGGGAAAGCTCATGGCGACAGTTTTTTGGGACACAGAAGGAATTTTGTTGGTTGATTACAAAGAAAAAGGTGTTTCCATAACCGGAGAACACTACGCTTCAATTTTAGAGCAGTTAAAAGAGGCAATCAGAGAAAAAAGAAGAGGAAAATTGACCAAAGGTGTCCTGCTCTTGCACGACAATGCTCCTGTTCACAAGAGTCGAGTTGCGTTGGCTGCTTTGCACAAGGTGGGCTTCGATATCATTGATCACCCACCTTATAGCCCAGACTTGGCTCCCAGCGACTATTATCTCTTTCCAAATCTGAAAAAAGAGCTTCGAGGAAAGAAATTTTCAACCGATGAAGAAGTGAAGGATGCAGTTTCGGCGTATTTTTCAGAGAAAGACAAAACATTTTTTTATGAAGGTATTCATAAGTTAATTCATAGATCTGAGAAATGTATTAGGGTTTCAGGTGAATATATTGAAAAGGAAAAATAATTTTGTAATATTATTTCATCCCCTTCTATTCCATTCCGCGAACTTAAAAACGCACCCTCGTATATTATATTATATCATTGGTGTAGATTAAATCTTGGGAAAGGATATATTATGTATAAGTTTTTAAAACCGTCATAAAGTACCAGTATTCGTAGGTAGGTACTGTTGCCGTTCATTTGGGGAATCAGACCGCCGGATGTCCTCTCAACCTATTTACTCCTATCCTTCCTTTTGGGCTACGGTAAGCTGTTAGACGATGTGGTTTAGGGTAGGGAGCAGCTTGTTTTTGTCTCGTTGGAATCTTTTCTCTTATGCTAAGAAAACAGCCATATCCGCTTACCATCGGGTGAGCCGTCGGCTCATCGGCCAGTGCATCAGTAAAAAAAGAGATTAGCGGCTATGAAGGACTAAAAGGAGGATTAACTATTTAGGTTTAACCGTAGGTATATCTATGACTTCCTCCGTGGTGCAGCGCTAGTGAATGCGACTGCTGTGCATGAGGTCTCGGGTTTGAATCGCGGGTCAGGCCAACAAAAAGTTATATTGGGTTTTTCAGTTAAGAAATCTCAATAGCAGCCCGGAGTTAGGAAGTTGGCGGTGTTAGACACCTCCGTACCTCGGAAAGCACGTAAAGCCGTTGGTCCTGCGCCCGATCTCTCTCCGGTCGTGTCGGATTATCCGTCCCATCGGATCATGAGAGTTAGGGAACAGAGAGTGCACTTGTGTTTGCGCACACACTTGTGCACTATAATTTTCTTCTGCGTAGTTGATCAGTCTCTGTTTTAAGGCTGGCCGCAGTGGCCGAAATTCGATTTGGAGGATATTATTATATCTATGAAAATAATTAATAAAGAAAATATTACCACAGTAAGTACATACATCGTTGACCTTACCGCCAGCGGCCGCTTGTTTACTATACTCCTGCTTAAAATTTGTATTTTACCACCGTATCTCAAAGTTTATTGTACAAAAACAGATAACGAAATGGAGACACAAAAGTGTGGAATCTGTGACGATCTATTGTCAGAAGGCGTTCAGTGCACAATGTGTAACAAGGTACTCCACTTCCATTGTGGCGGTATTACAGAAGCTGGCTTCCGTAGGCTGGGGGACAGGAAGCTCACGTGGCGTTGCCTAAAATGTAAACAATTAGGCGCTACTCAAGCACCCAACTCGCCAAGATCACCAAGGCCCGATTCTGATTCAGCTGTACTGTTGGGGATTAGAGAACTGACAGCAAAAATTGCCCCTTTAGAAGGATTAAAGGAGGAAATTATGGCAATGAGGAGTGAATTCGCTGACTTGAAAATGTCCTTAAATACACAATTTAATGATATCGTCAAGGAATTCGGTACGAAGATACAAGCTATGGAACAGCGACTTGTTGAATTGGATAATGTACAAGCTCAAGTTGATCAGTTACAAACCCGACTTGAGAAATTGGAAGAGGATTCTGGCAACAGGGAGCAGTGGTCGCGCCTGAATAATGTTGAAGTTAAAGGAATACCGCAAGTAAAGAGTGAGAATCTGTTTCTAATTATGTCCAAGATTGGAGAAAAGATCAGCTATGCTATCACTAAGAACCAGATCAATTTTATAACTAGAGTGCCCACGCGTGAAAAAGATCATATAAAACCAATAATAGTCAGTTTCGCTAATAGATATGTAAAGGAGGATTTTATAGCTGCAGCCAGGTATCACTCTAAAAATACGCCTCTAACATGTGGACAAATTGGTTTTTCTAGCAATCAAAGGGTATTTATAAATGACCATCTAACCCCAAATAACAAAACATTGCTATCGAAAACGAAGAAGGCTGCTCGTGAAGTGGATTTTCGTTATGTATGGGTGAAACAAGCAAAAATTTTTGTCAGGAAAATCGACACGTCTCCAGTTGTACAAATAAAGTCCGAAAAGGATTTAACGAAGATAGTATAAACCATTATTTAAAGATAAATCTCAATAATTTGATGATATGTTATTTAAGTAACATAAGTTTACATTTAGTTCGTTTTTTAATACAAAAGTTTGAGAGCCGCAAGCCGCAGCGTGCTACTCGAGTTTTCCTACTCACACTGTGTCATGACACGGAGACTGTATGTAAGTTTATAAAATATCATTTTTATCTTATTGTGCCTGTAATTGCTAATTACCACCTTATATCAAGTGCAGTACGAATCTATTTCCAACACATCTCCTTGAGACGTATGACTAATAGCCACCCGTCATTTTTGTTTCGCTACCGGTTTGGGCCTTTTGTTTCTATTCATAAGTCATTAGTGAAGTGCAATTCGAAGTTATTTTTTAACAAACACTGTGTCTATATTTTTTTCCAATTTACCTACATGTTTAATATTATAAATTGTACCGTTTTGTATTACATACTGTATTTTAATATGCAAATGGTGATTTTGTTAGTAATTTATATAACTATAACCATTTTCGTTATTGTTGAGACGTGCAATGTCTACGCTTAACATTTATTATCAAAATGTACGTGGTTTGCGCACAAAATTAAGTGATTTACTGCGAAGGGTATGTCTTAATGCCTATGATGTGATTGTGTTCACTGAGACGTGGCTGGTTGATGATATCTATAATAGTGAATTGTTTGACGGCCGGTACCTTGTGTGGCGTCGTGATCGCGACTGCTCTCGTACGGCTCAAAAGAGGGGTGGTGGAGTTCTGATTGCAGTTAATAGTGAACTTACTGCCGTTGAGAGACAGGATTGGCGTAGTACCGCCGAGGATATGTGGGTGTCACTCATTTTGAAAAGGACCAGGCCACAGGTGACTTATAAAGTACATATTTGCGTTATATATCTATGCAAAGAAAATCTTGGTCATAGTTACAGTAGCCAGTTAAATAACTTTACAAGTAAACTCAGTCATTTGGTTTTGTCTCATACACAGGATAAATTTGTAATAATGGGCGATTTCAATTTTGGCAGTGACGTTGATTGGTGTAATAGTAGCAACACCGAATTATTGCCTTTAAATGTAACTAATCATCACATAGTTGAATTCTTAGACACGGCTCAAATTTGCAACTTATCGCAATACAATGGTGAGCGAAACATAAATGGTAGACTGTTAGATTTGGTATTTTCCAACGATACGGTGGTTGTTGGTGAGTGTAATAACCCATTGGCAGTACCTGTCGACATGCATCACAAACCATTACTTATTAAGTGTAGTTTTGTTGAGCTCAACAAACTATCAAATAACTCAACAAGCAAATTTATTTATTCTCGAGGCAACTACACAGCAATTAATGACGAGCTTGACCAGGTGAACTGGGTAGAGTTTTTAAAAGCTGATACATTGGATGATGCTGTATCAAAGTTTTATGGTAAATTATACGAACTCAGGGACAAATATATACCATTAAAATCAGTAAAGCTCTCATCACACCCGCCCTGGTATACTTCTGCGCTGGTAAAATTGTTAAAAGAAAAATATAAATTTCATAAAAAATTTAAAACATATAAAAACAAATCAGATTACCATACATTTTCTCTTCTACGTAGCAGAGCTATTACTTTAGAGAAATCTTGTTACGAAGCCTATATACAAAATATTGAGGCCTCTATTATAAAAAACCCTAAATCATTTTGGTCATATATAAAAAATAAAAGAAATACCGGTGCTTTTCCGAACGTAATGTTACACCACGATACCATGGCATCCACAGGCGAAGAGATTAGTAACTTATTTGCTACTTACTTTAGTGAAAATTTTCTTGAGCCAGATAATGTACGTCAATCCCCAAACATGTCTAGGTCCTATGCCTCCAGCGATGTGACATCATCTATTGGGTCCATTCAAATAAGCAAAACTCGTGTATTACACTTACTTAGAAATCTGGACCTTTCAAAGTCTGGTGGCCCTGATCATATACCGCCGTTATATATTGTCAATTGTGCAGACAGTATTGTTACACCGTTATACACCGTGAATTTGTAGTCGTTTTGGAACCGAAAATCCTATACTCTATATCAATCATAGAATCGATAAAAGTGATTATTTTAATAAAATAAAAATGTATTTATTTATAAACATTAAATTTAATGTCGTTTACGAAAAATAAATGAGAACTCGTGGTAACGCCACTCAATTTCACGTACTACGATTACGCGTGTCACTACGATCGATATCATTCATGTTTAACTAAGCGGTAAAACATTTGCCAATAACAACACAGAAACCGCCGCGCCCGCGCCGCCCGCCAATCCGCGTTCACTAACTACCCTAATGTACCCCAGACGCGAGGCGCCTAGGCACGGCGGCGAGCGCTCCCGACCCCGCACCCCCCCGCCCGCCCTTCAGTACCGCGGCAACCGACGCGCGAAATGGTTGCATAATGCATTGTTTATTGTCACGCGAAAATTACATAGTCGTCAGTACGAAAACTCTTTGACTACTTGGTTCAGCTGTATGCTGTTGCCAATTACAATTTGGAAGAGGCCAGACGGTTGTACTCCCAGCTGAAGCATTTGAATGTGCTGCGGCTACGAGGGATTGAAAGTCCTCAAGTTCCGACCACTCCCACCATCTTAGCTGCAACTCAGCGCCTTCTTGACCATGGACAATTCCGTACGCCGACTCATGCGCAAGGCCGAGGACTCCTGAATGACCCCCGGAGATCGAAGAGGATATTAGAGCGGGATCCGCGGCGAAGCACGAGAATGGCGGCTCGAGAATTTAATATTAGCCAATACTTTGTATGGAAAACATTAAATACTAATAGATAACACCCTTATCATTTTTGTCGGGCTCACGTAATTAACAACAACGATGCACCAGCAAGGATCGCCATGTCAGTGCAGTGGTTGTTAAATAATACGAATGCGAACATACTGTGGACAGATGAGTCATTGTTTACTCGAGTGGGACTGTAAAACGCTATAATCGTAACGCTGTAAACCCTCACTTAATACAGGAAGACCACCTCCAAGTGAGGTTCAGTGTGAATGTTTAGGCCGATATTATAAACGACCATTTAATAGGGCCTGTTTTTATTGAAGGTCATCTAACGGGCAGCTCGTATTTAGAAATGTTACAAACTAATATCCGAGCTATTGGAGGAAGTGCCATTATCAATACACGATATGTATTACTAGCACAACGGCTGTCCCACTCATTATGCAAGTGCAGTACGTGCCTATCTCAACAATCAGTTTGGTGATACGTGATACCTATCACATAGGTACACAATAGGCCGCGGCGGTCCCGTGGCTTGGCCACCGAGAAGCCCCGACAAGCCTCAATGTCGGAAATAAAAAGACTTGTGTATTCTCGTGAACGTGAAAGTCGTGAGGAGCTACGTAGTGCACTAGTGGAGGCCTTTAATAAACTGTCCATAGGTATGTAATTTAATTATTTTGTAAATAGCTCCAATTTTTTAAATACGCCCGAAATACTCACAGTTCATTCACCTGTGTTTATTTTATTACATAATAAATAAAGTTAGCTATTTATCGAAAAGTAATGTTTAGATAAAGTATTTCCGACGGTCCTAAGCCCGTGTAAAGTATGAAGGAGAAATTGGAGTATCCATTTACGTATTAATTGTGATGTTTCACAATGCAGAAATTACATAATAAAAAGAGAAAACGTATTGCCTCGTATCAGCTGATTCTGAACTGTGCTAAGCCTATTATCAATTTCGTCGCTATTGCATTTACCTAATTTTATAATACTTGTGTAGCTTCACTAGTTTTTAAATTACGCATAGGACTCGGTCGTGGTACACGAGGTTCTGGATAGGTATCAGCTGATATACGTAGTTACCTATCGTGCGTCGTTCATAACTTCGACTGTGCGCGGCGGCGCGGCGCGGCAACGCGGACGCCGCGCCGGTGACGTATGCATGCGTTTGTGAATGAATTGTCCGTGCGTTACTACGATCAAACTCGAATAAGTGAAAAATATTATTTATATTCCAACTTTTTTATTATACGCAGTACAATTATTTTACTATTTTTTATTGATACTACTAATTATCCTAAGTTACCACGTTTCGGTTCCAAAACGACTACAAATTCACGGTGTATATACTATTCACAAAATCAGTTTCGGATGGAACAGTGCCTAATATATGGAAATCAGCCTACGTTACTCCAGTTTTTAAAAAGGGAAACAAATCACAAATAGAGAACTATCGTCCCATATCAAAAATATGCCTATTCTCCAAGATTCTAGAGCGTTTAGTGTATGAAGATGTTTATGAGGCCGTACGGAGTAGTCTTGGCACAGAACAACATGGATTCATTAGAAAGCGTTCCACAACTTCTAACTTAATTCTATCACATGATTTTATCTCAGAAGGGATGCAAAACCGCGCTCAAGTTGACGTAATCTATACAGACTACAAAAAGTGTTTTGACCGAATAGATCATTGCATATTGTTGGAAAAATTACTCGTAACTGGCATACATGGGGACCTATATCGTTGGTTTAGCTCTTACGTAAAGAACAGGACACAGGCAGTAGTGTTACAAGGTTATATCTCTAGATGGATGAACGTGCCCTCAGGTGTGCCCCAAGGGTCAATTTTGGGAGCTCTTTTGTTTGTACTGTTTATCGCTGACATAGCTGAATGCTTCAAACATTCTTATATCTTACTGTATGCAGACGACATGAAAATACATAAGAAAATTCGATCTATATCAGACACCCATCAATTACAGGCTGATCTTAATAGATTTCAAGCATATTGCAATAGTAATAAACTACTACTTAATGTATCAAAATGCTACCATGTATCCTTCACGCGTTTAAAATGTATTATTGGTTCTGGCTATACGCTAAACAATCAACCTATAACTAAAGTAGATAGTATTAGAGACCTTGGAATCATCCTAGACAGTAAGCTACTTTTTGACAAGCATATTGATAATATAGTCAACAAGGCATCAAAAGCTCTTGGATTTATAGTAAGATCCTCTGCTTGTTTTCGGTCTCTCAAAACAATAAAAATATTATACTGTTCCTTTGTGCGCAGTCACTTAGATTATGCATCCCAAGTATGGAACCCGCAATACGAGATATATAAATCTCGTATTGAAGGCGTACAGAAGAAATTTATGCGTTACCTTGACTATAAAGCCCATCAAATTTCACGTGACTATAATCATCGTTGCAAAAGGTACCATTTTCTACCACTAGATTACAGGCGAAACATTAGTGACATCTGCTTTCTTATTAAAATTGCTAACAGCTCTGTGGATTGTTCCCAGCTTGTAGCTAAATTACAGTTACGCACTAACTTGCTTGGCCTTAGACAGCGTCCTATACTACATATTCAGTTTAATAACACGAACTATAGGCGCAATGCATTTTTCCAAAGAGCCATGAAGGCATTTAATAATCTACCCTGTGGGTTGGATATAGACTTGTTCTGCACCAGCACTGGGTCGGCAGGCAGGCTCCTGGCTAAATCATTTTTTGAGAGTGATTAGCGTCAAACAAACTTTCAAATCTTATATAATATTTTCTCTTGTATATAAACTTAGTGGTAATTGATTGTTAGTATTTTATTTATGTTACAGTTAGGTTAGTATTAGTAAAACATATGTATAGTTACTCATCTGCGGAGGCTTGTTATTAGCAATAAGAACATCTAAATGTAATTTTAATTTATACCTATATTATGTATTAGTCTGTAAGCCTTCCTAAAACTAAATAAATAAATAAAAATAAATAAATAATAAATAAGTGTATTGTGAGCTATAGTTGGCAGAGGTACCTACTAGTAGGTATAGTATTATATTATCTGTGGCAGAGGCAAACTTTGTCGAATATTATCTAGACGAAAAGTCATGTTAAGAATCCCTTAGCCAATAAGTATGCACGAAGAATGTATTGGGAGTGAATGAAGCAAATGCAAATAGAAATCGATGGTCTCTGTCTACCTCTTAGAACGGTATCTATATTAAAATTAATTCTTAGGGCACCTATAAGTACATTTTTAGTATCAGAACTTTGGACAGGTGTAAATTTTCCAAGTTACTTTGATATTCATATCAAAGTAACTTGGAAAATTTGCTTATAAAAAGTATATGTGAAAATATAGTCCAAGTTCACGATCGATTACAATTCTATGAAATAATAACTACTGAACAAGTTGTTTCAAGTAGTTAGGTACTACGAGTTTTTATTACGTAACTTAACAAAAAGTTACTAAAAAGGTTGTCTAGATGGCACCGGAGTTTGCGGTGTCGCTTACATTCGGTTGTGAGCTCCTGGATTCGATTGCAAGCAAACTGTAGTTGGTTGTTACTGCTACGCTTGTCTGGGCAGTCCTTTTAAACAAAATATTATTTAGCCAGTAGATACTTGTTACACAACCGGAGACTATTCTGTCTATGTTACCTAGTACCAACCTTGATGATTTCAAAATCAACAGGCCAGCTCGACCACTACACTTAGATACTAGAATCTATGTAAAGTAGTGGAAAACATATTGTTGCGTTTCGTTCGGTAACAGAGCGCAGAAGGCACAATCACCTTGGTCTGGTCTTGGGGAAGGAAGACTTCTCCTTTATTCTCCTACCCCTTGCCCTCTCGTCCTTTTCATATAGGCTTGATACCAGGCAGCAGACCAACCTTATTTGATAATTATCTGGTTACCAGGTGCACTCGATTGAAAATACCATCAGGGCTGCCTCACTTAATATCACAATTAAAAGAAAAGAACTTAGCTGTGTTTTACAGTGCACTCAAACATTTAATAGTCGTTAATATCTTTATTAATTAGTAGGTAGCCTTACAATAAATCAGTCATTTGGCAGTGTTCAGCGCGGCACCTGTCGTTTATTAAATTTAAACTATTTTAAAATACTCCGGTAACAGCTGTGTGACAAATAAACACGAAAATATAGGAAGGTCTAGGGCCAACGTCACGAATGCCGGCGCTGTCATGTCGTCAACTTTTATTGATATCGTATTGAGCCGCGATAAGATAGTTTTCGCTATCAGCTTAGCCGCTCCATTCCATTGTTGTATTTTATATTAGTGTTTCACTGTACACGGTCATACGGAACAAACGTGATTGTGATCGTAAAATGTAACTCGAATGTGAATACAATGAGACAGTGGCGTGTGCACAATTGGATCTTGCGGCTGTGCGAGTGTATCAAGTCGTGTTTTGTTTTCCTATGCTGTTGTTGGTGCTGTCAATATGTAAGTGCAAATCAAAATATTCACTTGCGATGTTATGCGATGTATCGACCGCGCGAGTTAGCCGGCCAATCGTGGTGTGGTCTAATTGCAAATTGACCAATGATGACGCGTAATTGTGTTGCCAGTCGTTATGTAAAAGGGGGCAATTGCATGGCCGAAGTAGATTTTAACTTCCTAGAGCTCGTTGTTAGAGAAAATTGTGATTTAGTTACAATTGTAAAATTTAAAAATGTGTTTTGTCATTACCAATTGATGATTAGAAATGTAATTAAGTTATGATGTTTATTGTTAACTGACTTTTTTCTTACTGTTATTTACTAGATAATACATAAAATATTACCATCACAAATACTCGATTCTTGTTGTTTTGATAACTATATTGAACAATGAAAGAAATAATACCAATATGGTAGGTAGTATATGTATTATAAATTTTATTATTCTTGTAAAAAGAATAGGTACTTCGTTATCTCATTTATTGCTTATCACTAAATTCGACATATCCGTTGCCAATGCACATTGTATTGTACCGCGCTAGTTGCAAACATATTTCACCAATTACATTATTTTATTTAATAAATTTTACAATACATTACCTGTTAATATCTTGCTTCGTTAGTCTTGTGACATACATAAGTTTTACCTTATGTGTGCAGTTGATCATCAGATGATAGTTGATTGAAATGTAGATAAGTCATGAATGTTTAAAGATGTTTTCGATATACTCGCTAGTTAGCACGAAATTTGAATGTATTACATCTCCGCGTAAACTCTTTCGATCTAGCTGTTAAAATCAAATCACTGCATTTATCCTTTACTAGATGTTCCCGCGGTTTCACCCGCGTTTATCGTTACTGCGCCGCCCCCGTGGGTCGTAGCGTGATGTTATATAACCTATAGCCTTCCTCGATAAATAGGCTATCCAACACTAAAATATTTTTTCAAATCGAACCAGTAGTTCCTGAGATTAGTGTGTTCAAACAAACAAACAAACTCTTCAGCTTTATAATATTAGTATAGATTAATATGTAGGTATAACTGAAATTAACGTTTTTATTGTAGCTTGCCAAATTTTGACACCACGGATTTATACGACTCTGTTAGGGTACATCCTCATTAAATAAAATTATAGGCTTTTCTCTATGTAGCGTGATATGTAGATATTATGTTATGAAATGCTAAATAACATGCTGCTACTCGCGAAATCATATAATTAGTTAACACATGGAATGTGAAGCGACATGCATGATAATGCGTGAAGCTTTTAATTTCACCAAATTATCTTTTTGATAGCGTATCGAGCAAATACAACTTAATCGACACTATTCGATCACTTTTATATCAGCCCTGTATTAAACTGCTCCACTGCTCACGGGTCTCTTCTCTGTGTGAGAAGGGCTAGGCTATAGTCCACCACGCTGGCCCAGTCCAGATTGGCAGGCTTCACATATCTTCGAGAACATTATGGAGAACTCTCAGACATCCAAGTTTCCTCACGATGTTTTCCCTCACCGTTAAAGCGAGCGTGATAAACTACCTATTTAATACGCACATAATCTCGAAAAGTTCTGACTTTTCGAAGTGATGCGCGTTTCAGGATCGAACTCGAGACCTCTGCGTGGCAGTCCATCGGTTTCCCACTATGACTAAGAATTTTATATCTTACTTGATTTCTATATCCTAAACTAAAACTATATACCTACAAGCTTTTAAGTGTAGGTGGGCTCATTGGGACCCTGGCTTATACTAGAGCAGCTCAAACTGAGAAACTAAGTACTTCCACGTTACAATAGATCGCTGCCAGATAACCTTGTGTTGTGTTCCTGCGCTTGTCAGGCTCCTTAGGATAGAGCTGTGGCGTCAGTAATGAGCTTTGTACCTAATGCTGGCAGCACAGCGTTTCGATGTAATGGGCTTTGTCCGTTAAGCTGGCAACATAGAGACTTCTCTTTTGAAGAATCGGCAATTGCAAGACACTCCTTATATTGCAAGTGTTCATAGGTAACCGTTTATATGTGCTTCTTTCTCTATATCCCACACTGGCAAAAGTTTTCTCATCATTTCGTCATTGGTTTCTGTCTCAAGCCTTTGTCTGCTAGCTCCTTAAATGAAGTCATTTTCATTTCATTCTGCAATTCGAGGCACTTATAATCAACATATAAACATATCATTAAATAATAAACATATAATCTTAACTAATATTATAAATGCGAATGTGAGTTTGTTTGTTAATTTTTACGCCATAACTACTCGACCGATCATCATGAATACGTTGTCAGGGGTACAGAATAAATAAGAAAGGAACTTTGTCTATTCGTTACGTTTTTATGACTATACCTCAGAGCCCGTTTCTATAAAATTTGGTATAAGTGGCTTAAGGTTTAAGACTAAGGAAGGACATAGGTTAGGTTACATACTAGGTACGATGTCAACACAATAACATCTTACATCATATAGTTCTTTGGCTTATTCCCGTGCGCTCCAAATCTATTGTTCTCCAAACTTCACATTTCCATACATTCATTACCAGGAGCCCCAAGGATTTTTATATTCAAATAATTAATAAAGCCACATTTACCAATTTCGTTCCCTACAGCTCCAAAACATTATCTAGGTACTTTGAGATTTTATTCCCAGCAGCTCCAAGAAAAAGTCAATACTTCAAAATAAAAATCGTTACCACGGGCTATCGGGAACACACTAGTAAGTAGGTCTTTATTTAATGTTGTAATATAATTTGGAGCTCTTGGGAATAAATGTATGGAGATCAGATATTTTAAATAAATTAATTAACATAAGCTTTTGGAGCCCTTGGGAACGATTTAAAAAATAATTAATGATATTTAATTTTAGTTTTGGAGCGCTGGGGAACAAAATAGCGGAGCGGGCGGGAATAAGCCAGTTGTTTTCCTCAAAAGCATTTACTTGTTCTTGGATGTTTTTAATCATTTCATGCTACTAGAAATGCCAACAAGCCTACGGCCCGCCATTGACGTAAGACGTTATCGTAGCCAATAAACACTTGCAACACCAGAATTATCATGTTTACAGCCAATTGTGATTTTCTTTGAAATATCGTTTAATTCCACAATCCGCATTCGACCCTCATGTTTCGTCCCGAATGTAAAAATACACATTCACCCCAAAAATTGTTCCTTATATGCCCCCAAATATCCTCCTATTTTGTCCCAAATTATGTTCCTTTTTTGACCCTGTTTTTTTTTAATAGTAGATTTTGATGTACCGTCAGCCGAAAAATATTTTAAAATACCTCCTTGATCTCTCGGCAAAACTTTGGCTTATGATTACATGACATCATGAGCCCGACATTGAAAAGACTTAAAATTATTTTTAAACATGTTTTGTTTGCTAACCATATGCTCAAAAATGTAGGACGAAAAAGGAATAATTAAAAAAGAGGGGCGAATGAGGAACATTTTGGAATGTGGGACGTAATGAAGGGGCGAATGCGGAACAAACCGAAATTTCTCAGTTGTCTAAAGCCACAGATTCGCACCCTTATAACGTAGAAGCTCAAACAGCTGTAGAAACTATGGTGTAACGTAGTACTGCCTATCGATTCGAAGAAACACAGACGTGACTCTGTCTGTATGTATATTTGATAATAATAATAAAGTACCAGACAATCGTTATCGTAAGCCTTACTTGTTTGTTTACCTACTTGAAATTGGCTTTCCCCTCATATTTTGCGCTATAAATAAAACCGATGATTCGATAATACCGCTTAAAGAATTGCATCATGATTACAAGTAGTGGGGCTATGATAAGGCGCGTTTGGCCGGCTGTCCAGGGCTCATGACTGGAAATGCCAGTTAAGGTGAAAAGGGGTCTTGCTCTGGGAACGCCCCACCATCACCTGTTATGGCATAGTCTTTACATGCACATAATATGTGTTATTTGCTGCGCTTTCGGCAGCACACCGATGACCAGGAAAAATGGGTTTTAATTATGTCTAGTATTCTGAGACTTGACAGGTTAAGAGCTGCTTTAGGAGATGATGTTGTGATGGTGGCTTTAGGGAATGCTAACATTAGCCCTGTCTATAACCAATAAATAAAAGTCATTCATTGTCTCCAAATACGTCTTTGTGATTATGCACCTTCGTTTTTTTATATGTACTAGGTACTCGCTCATTTCCAAATAAAAACACAACCTGTAACTTGTAGACGCTTCAAGCACAAGCCGAATCACTCGCACGTAATTGAGTCTTCGGAAAGAAGTCTAACTTTACTCCCTACACATAGCAAGCAGATAATTTTAAAAGCAGATTAGGCTTTTGGCTATAACATTTTTTTCTGGCTGGGTTGCTCCAGTTTGAACTAAAAAAAAATAAACAAGAATCCTACTTTAAATTGCAAGGTTATTCTACCCTTCATATTATTTTAATTAATTGATTGTCAACGAATTATTCAAATAATTACGTGAAACTTGAAAGTTAAAGAATTTATGACGTATTCGTTTTAATTATTCACGTCTGCATCGAAGGAGCAATTAAACTTGACCAGTGTCAAAGCTCAGGTCAGTTTCTCTGACGTCAATTATATTGGGAACTAAAGAACGTAATTTATGTCAGTTATAAAGCTTCTAATTTTGTTGACGTCACAATCATTTTATTAGACGCACATTAACGTGATATTATTAATTTTGGCGTCTACTACCAAGTTATTGGGTTACAGATTAGGTAGATACAGATGTCTGGCTCAATACAAAGAGCGGAGACTGGTGCACTCACACATAGGCGTATGCGAACAGGGATTATAAAATTACTAGATTTTGCCCGCGGCTTCGGTCCTGTAAATGTAAGTAAAGTGCGTAAGTGCTACATTTTTCTAGGTGAAAAGTACCCTATGTCCTTTTCTATTTCCCTGACAGCGTGTATGCGAAATTTCACGATGATCGGTCGAGTAGTTAAGGTATTTCTTTTTTTCGTATGTTTAGTGGTCAACCTGTTGTCAAGAGTTGTTCAAGCCGCCCGTAGGCCTCTGACATGGCTTAACGACTGCTGTCAATTTGACAATAACCGGGACCGACTTTTTACGTGCCCTCCGTAGCACGGAGACGCTCAGATGAAATACCACTAAGCGGTCACCCATCTATAGACTGACCGCACCCAACGTTGCTTAACCTCGCTAATCCTTTACCGATCAGTGAGTGCAACTAGCTATGAGCTAGTTAAGGTGTGAAAGCGTAACAAACAAACTCATTCGCATTTATAATATTAGTTAGGGTAACATCAGCGCGACTTGATCCAATTCACTCTATATACATTGACAGTATCATCTTCCGGGGTGGGTAGAGCATACAGTACATAAAAGCGTATTGAACCATGATCAAGTGCGAGTCTATTACCGCCTAACGGGCATACTTTCAGGATAGGTTTAGCTTTTCAAGCTATAAAAAAAATTTAGCAAGAAAATTTGTTACAATACATCTATCGGTCTGCCTATCACATCCAGTCACTTTTAGCCACCATCTTCTGCCTAAACAATTTTACGCCACTGCTCACTTCAGTCTAACATCTATAAAATCCAGTAAATCTATTTAAATTCTTGGTTCATTTGGCTAGGTCATACTGATTTCCGTTTATCAACAGTTAGTTCCAGAGACCATCGGTCCATTAGCAGATGTATTTTTTTATCCAATAAATGTAGCATAATATGGCCATATGGTACGATTGTCTTTGATCTATTGTAATATCACTCGTGTGTTACCAATCAGGCAAATAAATTAAAGATGCTGAAAGATAAGAATTAAGAAAGGTTTGTGAGTCTTCGTAATTCTTAATAACCGGGCGAAACGCAGTAAGGTCTCGTCCTGGACGCCGGCGGGCGGTGCGGGCGGCGCGGGCGACGGCACGCGCGTCTTGATCAAAGTTCATAGATTTGTGTGAAGCTGTTCTCGACGACAGCGGTGCGGGCGGCTGAGTACGACCGCGTACACCGCGCAAACCGCGCGCCCCGCCCACGCCGCCCGCTGGCGTCCAGGACGAGGCCTATGTAGCACTCTTACCACAATTACTTTTACGATTACCTATAGGAGTTATTAATATGTGAATCTTTGGAACTCCTACTTACCGGGCGATACGTAGTGTTACCACTAAAAAGTAAAAGTTATCCGAAAGATAAATCGCATGCTGTCTCACTCATGTTAGGTTAAAGAAGAGAGATGGCAAGACTTTTATCTTATAGATAAATTCTATCTGGAGGTGGTAGTACAAGCCCTTACCCTTTACGATTATCTGGAAGAGAGCGATACTTTTTCGGGTAAAATGGTTCTTTCTTACCGTCATCAAATAATTGGCAACTGACTTTTATTTACCACCTGGTATTACAAGCTATCATTGGCTACAAAACCATAACGTGAGTCGTAAGTAATTGGTTCAACTTGCTTATATAAAAAATCATATATCCTCGTGATCCCTTCAATCACGAGTTTCAAACGATGCCGATGTTGTATCAAATCACACATACTCCTCATACCTAATCTCCTACAAATTGTTTTAACAATTAAACATTTAATTATAATTTAATCGTCCTCGAGGTCACTATAATCAATTTATTGATATTGCACAGGTCATTTATTTTTGAAATTCTATTAGTTAAAAATGATTTTCATATTACTAAAGTAGCCAGCAAGAATACACAAGATGGTTAAAAGAAAGCAATATTTGCCTGCCTTTGCAATATAATTATAGATGTTAATAAAATTATCTTCCTTATATTCAACTACATACATACGTAGTGTCAAGTCAGTCTACCAACTGTGGATTTATGTCCTACGTAATAATGAGAGAGCCTACTGCCATCTGCCGGACAAAGTATTTAACTCCGTACTATTATTACGAATGGATCTTTAGAAAATCCCAATAATACTCTCCACTCCGGAATGGAATACAGGATCTCATACATAGCAGCCGCATTCAAAACCGCTGCACAACCATATGTCGTGTACAAATATTCAACTAAGCGGCTGATCGTAGACCATAGCTTGTCAAGTTTGGGTCCTCATACCTCTGCCGAACGATCAAGGCATGGAATTCTCTGCGAAGGCACGTGTTTCCTTCGTCCTTCTTGGATCCTTTAAGCAAGGCGTGAAAAAGTACATTCTCAGGCCGTCAAAGTAGAGACCTCAACATCGCCTCAGCTGCTATGAGGACGGTGTGAAGGCCACTGCTCTTAGACCATATCACTGCTTACCATTACCCAGAGTGCGGTCATATTGACGAGCAAAAAGAAGCTGCTTACATAGCTAATCACGACTTGTCGGCCTTTTAAAAAGTTACTGTTGTTAGTTTATAGGAAAAAGGTTACATACTTATCCACTGATGACAGCGCAATGGGTCCTTAAGGATCAGAAAAAGTCTATTCACCGCAGAAACACTACGAAAAGTTGTTATTTTTTTATTTAAAAAAGGCAGCTCCCGCTCTACGAATCATTTATCTGTTGCTGGGGCCTTTTCAAACATTCAAACAACGGACACAAAGAACACGCAAACTCGGAACAACCATTTGTGGATCACACAAATTTTTGTCTCGTGTGGGGTACGAAGTCACAACAGTCAGCGTAATGGTCAGGCGAGGCGACCACTTATACCATTACGTCATCTGTGCAGTCCATTTCTTATAAGTTGCTCGAGTTTGATCATAGGTTCCTTGGCGTATATAAGGGTGAAGAGCCAGGTGGTCCACACTCAACCCAGAATTATCTGCTGCCAACAACAAGATGTTAGGTTTGAACTCAAAATTCGAGAGCGATATGCAGGCCATAGCCGTTTGACTTCCTTGGAAAATAGCCCAAGATACGCTAATATATTGGATGACTACTTAGTAGAACTTATTTTAACGGCCTATAAGAAATAAACAAGGTCAAGGCTGCTCTTAGCCAGCGGTGGTCAGATGGCAGCCGTTCCACGGCAAAAGCCTTTTAAGGTGCAATTAGGCAGCCATTAACAATTTGTGGCATTATGAAGGTAAACATATCGTGAGAAAACCTTCACACCTGACAGTTCTCAAAACTTCCCTAAACGTGAAAAATTTACCTTCGGCCACGGTTGTGACCATGACCTTAACCCTATTCTGAGAAGAGGATCGTGCCCAGCTGTGGAACGCATAAAATCAGCCACGACCGATCGATACAGTCGCATAATGGTATCGATAAAGATCAGCTATGTTTCCTTATCATCCACAAATATTTGAAGATCACAAACGTCGATAACATATGTACTGGAACACTAGTTGTTGCCTGTGGCTTCGCCCGTTACAAGCGTTTATAGCCTGCCACGAAAATGGATATTACTGTTTGTACTTGTTTAAAGAATACGAAACGGCAGGATAAAGGAAAACACGTGTATAAAAACACACAATTTCATTGTTTAATCAATTTATTTCCATTTATTTTTTAGGAGTAGGTAATTTACCAAAAAAGGAAAGATAGTTTAAATAATATTTAAATACGTCAAAATTCACAAATAATTGAATATTTTGATTGCATAAAAAAGCCATCGAAAGTAAAAGAAATATCGTTTATACTAAAAATTTATAAACGAATTACTTACAGATTTTTAACAAACTCTATTACTGCTCTATGTTATACTTAGAGTTCATTTATTTTTTTACTGTTTCTTAGGTTTATTCTATCTCTGACTTATACGCCAAAACGTTTAGCAGACTTTTAGTTCACAGAGCTATTTTTATTATTATTATTGCGCATATCACTTTCCTTTCCTCTAAATATCTCTGTTAAAATATCATGTGATTCTCTCTACATAATATTTAACAGATATTTATACAGTTAAAATTCTAAAAAAAAGTAATAAAAATAAAGTTACATATTCTAAAAACAATAGAGAACAGAAGAGGGAAAATGTTGGGCCACTTGATACGAAATTACACTTTTATTAGAAACATCTTGGGAGGAAAAATAGAAGGCAGAAGGGGATGAGGAAGGCCAAGAACGACGTTTATAGATCAAGTGAAAGAAAAGGTAAAAGTTACGTCGTATCAAGAAGTCAAAGCGCTGGCTGAAGATAGGGCATTATGGACGAGACTTCACCGACAAGAGCTTGGCTCTTAAATTGAAGAGACAGTTAAAGACTGGAACGCTCAGATTAAGGAAAGCTTAGCAGCAATATCCTGTAAGTGCAATTTCATTCATCGTTGTCTTGGCTTGAGTGGAATCTTATTTGGAACGACACTGCCAATTCTGTTGTCACAAAATTCTCTAAACTTAACTAAAAATCACTAAAATTTTTTTTAGTCCTGTCTCTTTTCGTGATTTCAGAATACGAAATGTCTTTTGAGAGGACTAAACTAAATTTTAGTGATTTTTAGTTAAGCTTAGAGAATTTTGTGACAACAGAATTGGCACCAATATCGATGTGCTTTTAAAGGTGAATTCAACCTTAAACCTAAATTCAACTCTCTAGAATAATTTCTTAGTTTGCAACGCTCTAGTTCACTCCTAGAGGTACTTTTTAGTATCTACCCTTAAGCTTCGCGAATCAATTACAACCAGTAAAGCATTGATGGCGTTGTGTTCAAGTCGCACGCGGGAACAGATTTTTTGTGTTGCGCAAAAGGTTGTTTCGGATCTGTTGTTTGAATGCTTTTAAAGTAACTCGCGATACAGGGATTAAACTTGTAAAAAAATTGCACTTTAGGTATGTCATTATAAGCAAGATACAGACAAACACACGCATGGTTCTATGATATTCGGATATGTCATAAAATATTTTTCTACTATAGGCGTTTTCATTACTACTAAACAGAAACCGTAGGTACAATTCTCAATGGAGACATGTGTTTGTAGTTACACCATAGGTTTACCAGTTTCGTGGACTTTTGACGATAGTTTTTAAATTATAATACTGTAAACTAAAGCCCAGTAATTAAAATTGTCATTGAAACTTTGTGAACGTATTTAAGAATTCAATATTATATATTCGATTAATTATGCTAATTTACGAGGTATAAGACAGCTGTAGTTGTTTTATTAATTATAGTTGTTATTTTAATAATTTATCATTGATGAGCTTCCTATGAAATTACATTATTTTATTATTTAAAAGCTCGTTGTTCGTAACTGTTTCATTGTGATTAGAATGAATAATGATTTTGACTTTGTTTGGAAGGACCAAACAAAGTTGTAACATCGTTTATAAAAAAATCTTTATTTCTGGACACCTGTTAGTTCTATAATATAAATATATTAATTTGCGGCCGATCGTAAAGTTTCGGCTTTGATTCCCATCTCGTGCAAACGGTAATAGATTGATGTAAAACGTGGGTTAGGCGAAGAGCTATTGAATTTAGGCAGCACAGAAACTGAAGCTGTGCCGGGTTGAATCTTATGTGGAAAATAAAACAATAGCAGGCAAAATGAGGATGTAATACATCTGCTTTATTCTACGCGGCTTAAGGATGTTGGCTATGATCACTGTTGCCAATTTAGCGACTTTGTCGCTAGAAGTGACGACTTTCGTTGAAGTCTCAGCGACAAAAAATAAGATTTGACGACAAAAAAGTTTTTGCGACTTATCTGACGACTTTTGAAGTACAAATCAAAACAATTCTAGGGCTTGTAATAAATATTTTTTTTGTTAACTCGACACAGAATTATACAGTGCCAAGAGATATATATGGAAAAATGTTATAAAATCTCTACAGGCTGACTTTTCAATTTTTCAATTCTCGGGACTGAGGGATTGAACCTACCGCGGTAGGCTGGCTGACCTATTCTTTTTTCTTTAGTACCTAATTCTCTACCGAAAACAAAGCAGAATCAATTTTAGCGACTTTCTGGCTACATTTGATATTAAATCTAGCGACTCGAATTTATAGGTGTTGGCAACACTGGCTATGATTATTAAATTCGCGTTACAAATGCAATAAAATATGAAGTCTGTATTTCATAAATGCTCAATAGTCACTCGGCATTTGATATTGTGACCTTATTACCAATAATATAGACACCCTAATGTTATGCAGTTAATGCCAAGGAGAGTGCTAATACGCATAGCCATGTGTATACCTTCTCACAATTACTCGCCAGCGGTGTATCCACTAACATTAGCCCACCGATCAGAGTCGCTCAATGTCAGTGTTCAACAATGACCGTAAATATGTCGCGACCGCTATTAAATTAATTTCAGTTATTTTAAGTTCCAATTCACTCGGTTAGTTTTATTCGAAAATCAAGTGACAGATGAAGGTAATACTTTTTATAATAGCTTTTGTGAACGTCTGCGAGCTAGTTTGTGACGGATTGGATTCAGCGTAGTAGACTTTGGCCTACGCATTATGGTTTTGGCCAATTCATTCTAGTTTTGGCCTACGCGTTCTCGTACTGAGACACAGTATAAATATGTTATACTGTGACTGAGATCTGGCCCGTGTCCAGTGTAACAGTTTATGAACAGAACTGATATTACAGTTTACTAAAAAAAAAGTCAAAAGCTTCTATTAAAACTGTAGCAGAATTTATAAGTTACACGGCTTGAGTTATAGCAGTTCGCCGGCGAGGCCGCCAAACACAACTTTTAAATTATGCTTGGCATTATAAGATTTATTTCTTTAACTGTTTTAAGGCAAGATATTTTCATTAATTCAAAAATTTGTAAAATTTACATTTTTGCCGTCCGGGCCGAAACCTCTCCGTCGCCCCGCGGAGAGGTACTTATGTGTCAAAGCATTCCCAAAGGATAACAAAAAAAAAACTGCACCGTGGATTAAATTGTGCAATACCTGTATTATCTATATTGTACAGTCTATATTGGCCTTGGGGTTTGGTCTAAGTAATAAGATAGTTTTCGTATCGATTTCAAGCGTGCGCTTAACTGTGATAGGTTTTTATTAGCACTCACAGTTTGTTGTTTGTGAGTATTACTTAGGTAGGTATTAATGAATTAAAGTCTTTCTCACCAAGTCTAATGTTGTTGATTCTCGTTGCGTCGCATCGAGTCACTTGTATCACTTTCAAGTTCCGCAACTCGCTTCCGCCTTTGAAATATACCAAGCGTTTAAATTGCACGTGCGCGTCGCGCGGAGTAGGTAATTCTCGGAATTTAGTTTGAATTTTTTCGAATTATTTTATACTAACTGTTACCTGCGACTTCGTCCGCGTAGATTTTAACTAAAAAGTGTTTGTCGCCGCGGAACCCAACTATATTTCTCTGTCCAAGTTACTTAAATAGCGTATTTTTTATAGTGTAAAGCTATATAATAGCATGGCTTACTCAAAAACAACATTTAAATATGCGTCGTTAGATTACACGCTGTCACAGATTGCGTAAGAAAAATAAAGATTTACAGCTCCTCCCCCGTAGGTGATAGCGTGATAATATGTAGCCTATATGTTGACCCGACCTGTTAGTAATATTCATGCAAAATTTGAAGTAAATCCATGCAGTACTTTTTGAGTTTAGTCCGGACATACATACAGATAAACAGACAAACAGACAAAAATTCTAAAAACTATATTTTTGGCTTCGATATCGAATGTAGATCACGCCCCAAGTATTCTTTTAAAAAAATTGGTTGTCTGTAAAGTCGGTTTACAGACGATAGTTTGACGTGACAACGTCATAACAAAATTTCTTTCCCGTAACGTTACAATGAGCGTAACGGGGCAATGAGCGTAACGGGACAATGAGCGTAACGAGACAATGAGTCATCCTTTTTCGTGCGTGTAGCCAGCGTTTATCGATTTATTAGACGTTGTCACGTCAAAAAATATTCAATGTACAGGTTTCACTTTCCTACGATTTTATTATATGTATAGATTTAATTTCTTGGAATTTGTTTCTATTATTTAGAATTTGTACAGTGCACACGTCTGCTCCCTTTCGCGGTACCAGGGGAAGAGGATTTAAATCAAATATTTCTTATTCTCTTTGTAGGCAAAAACGGGCTTTTACAAAAATAATCCTCTTTCAAACAGTGAATTGTTGGTCCATACCGACTATATTTTAAGAAACCTGTAGCGCTTATTTATATTGTGTATCCGTACAATTGCATTATACGGATACCTAGACAATCTTAATATATATACCTAAATTACGTGTCACGTTGTTTGTCCGCTATGGACTCCTAAACTACTGAACCGATTTTGATCAAACTTCGTAACCATCTATAATTTGGTCCAACTTAAAAGATAAGATAAGTAGAAAGTGTGAGCGTTGAAACTGTTTTTGTACTGGGAGACTTTAATGCACACCCTGGGACACGGTTTGGTAACGAATTGATGGATTTCTGCACTGAAGAATCACTAACGTGTATAGATTAGGTTTTTTTAAACGGGCGTAAATTATCTAATGTGAAGCAGACGAAGTTGCGTGGGATAGCTAGTATAACTCTATATTTTTCTTATGAACAATAAAATGTATCTTAGATCGTTATCTTAAATCACTACATATTATAATACAAAGGACTTTGTATTATAATATGTAGTGATTTGTCAGATGTCTGTCTGTCTATTTGCGATAAGCTAAAAAACTGAACGGATTTTCATGCGATTTTCATCAATAGACAGTGATTCATGGGGAAGGTTTAGGTGTAGGTATAATTTGTTAAGGTTTTGTAGTACCAGTGCGAAGCCGGGGCGCGTCGCTAGTAATAGGTATAATAAATGCGAATGTAAGTTTGTTTGTTACGCTTTCACGCCTTATCTACTCGACCGATCGTCATAAAATTTACAGTAAACGACATAGGTAGGGTTGCCAACATATTTTCGACGAAATATAGTATTTTGAAAATAAGCTATAACAAAATATAGTATATTTATAAAAAATAGGTATAGTATTTTATAGAAATAAAAAAAAGCATTTTATTTGTTAGAAAGAAAGGAAGAAGAAAGAAAATACATTTATTTGCAGCAGAATTATGCACTACATACATCAGACACAGTTAAATACAAAAAAAAAACAAATCTTACTGCAAATTGGTCGCAACTCAGCAAAATGCTAGTTTTGGAAAAACTTTGTCTGCCGTTGCGACCATGTTTGTTAATGTTTTCTTAATTTTTTTGATCTTGGTAATTTGACATTACTGACAGGATCGAAACGGATTATGCACGATGAGTACCTACGGATACATGTTTTCACATCAGTTAAGTAGTAAAGGAGCGTAGATAGTTTTTAAATAAAGGTTTTTATTTGTTGTTTTGTTGTTTTTCATTGTTGAAATATAGTATTTTTGCATACTATATATTTCTTCAACAGTATATAGTTTGCAGATTCGAAATATAGTACAATACTATATACTAGGTATAGTACGGTTGGCAACCCTAGACATAAGATACTTTCATCCAGAAAAACGCAATCTTTGCAGAAGGGGAAAGGAAGATTGCGTTCTTTTACTAGAAAGAGATAGTCCCAGCACATTATTAGTATACAAAGACTTATATAAGTTTTTGTTTACTAATAAAGTGGCAAGTAAACATAATATGATTCGTCATCAGACCATCAGGTAACCGGTCAGCGTAGCCTATAGACTAAACGCTTGCACCTCCTGGAGCCGTCCAACCACCCCTTAAGGCACGCATCGTTATGCATGCACGAGAATCAGACAGTGCGTTACAGATTGTATAGCTTTATCTCATTCTTGTGCCTTAAGTATAATAATAATTATTATTATTTATTGAACAAAAACAGGAGTACAATATTTTTGAAGTGAAAACTTCTTTAGGCGCGTTGAGCGCTTCTTGGGTGAACAAAAATCATGGAACTCGCGTCATCGTCACGCTTCCACGCTTTATTATTTGTTTTAGAATATTATCTAACAATATCTCAGAAATGGTGCGTCCTACGCAAAAAATAACGAAATTTTGACCCCCTTAATAACGAGAGTATCAGGAACTAGCATCCGACAAGCCCAGCTTTTATTTTTGTCACTTCTATCGACAGTCCCCAAAGACTGCCCCAATTTTTTAATTTTATCTCATTCTATGCAAATGTTATACAAAATCAGCTGCATGCAATCGTTTCTTATGCGTTTTTATAGCAGCGCAACACTCTGATTATGATTTATAAAATACGTTAGGTTATATAATAAGGTTAGACTTATATTAGAGGCAGCAAGTAGGTACCAAATTTACATAACGTCAATGATTCCAGCTATCTAAACACCAGATTAGATCAACATCGTTTCAGTTAGATAGCCGTAGCAAAGATATACATACCTACATCGATTTTGGTTACACATAGGTATAATTCAGTTCGGTCTGTTTAAAAAAAACGTTCCGAATAATTTCTCTGTCGCGGGCTACTTTAAAAATATTATATCGAAGAGAAACAACAAAGTAAGCACAAATACAGAGAGATGAGTATGATGACACAAATATATCTTATAATTCTACTGTACGTGTGTATGTACACTGAACTCCTCCTAAACGGCTGGACCGATTTTGATGAAATTTTTTGTGTGTGTTCAAGTGGTTTCGAGAATGGTTAAGATTTGTTTCTTTTTTCTTTTTCGTGATTTCAGGACAACGTCTGTCGGGACAGCTAGTATAGGTATATAAATCTTCTGTGCGTGTGTTTGTAATTAAACTCCTCCTAAATGGCTGGACCGATTTTGATGAAACTTTTTGTGTGTGTTCAAGTGGATTCGAGAATGGTTTAGATTTGTTTCTTTTTTATTTTTTTTGTTTGTACAGTACAACGTCTGTCGCGACAGCTAGTTATGTATAAAATATTTGTGTTATCAACTATTTGTAGACCACACAATTTTTGTCACGTTTGGGGATTGAACCCACAACACTCGACGCAGTGGCAGTGGCAAGGCGACCACGTCAACTACAACCCCATCGTGCAGTCAGTTGAAACACTTCAATATAATAATAATATTCTATCACATACACATAACACCATCTAGCCCAAACTAAGCAGAGCTTGTACTATGGGTTCTAGACAATGGATAAATATACATATTATACATAGAAACACCCAGACCAAGACAAACATCCTTGTCCAGGCACACAAATGTTTGACTTATGTGGGAATCGAACCCGCGACTTCAGGCGTGGCAGTCGGTTACACTAACCACCACGCTATCGAGATGACAAAATGAATGAAATTCAATCCTCAAATCCTTTTGTTTTTACTATTTAACTTATAAGTATTCGGGCTCATAAATTCAAAGATTTAAGTTGTTATCGCCACAAGGGGTTAAGATAACTATATTGTGACGATAAACAGCTTAAATGTCGATAAGTAACTCATTTTATTAAACCTACCGCATCCGGTGTATTTATAGATTTAAAACATACATATAGAGGATCACGGCTATATGTACATATCTACATACAAGTGTAAGGCAGTGGTCCGACCGCCAACGATGAACGAGAAACGAGTAAAACTAGAAACTATAAACGAGTTGACGATCAGCGGGAAGCGAGTGTGTAGTTTCGATAGTTTTGTCGCCGGGCTATAAGCGAGTGTGCAAGTGCGACGAGCGAGCATCGCTGAACGAGTATCGCTGAGCGAGTTTATTTTTGAAAGCTCTTGTCGCTCAGTGACAAAACTAGTAAAGCGAGTCGTCGCCGGCAGTGTGAACAGTCAGCGAGCAACTTTTAAGTTTTAATATATGCATCTCTTTCGTTTACACGGAATGTATATTATTTGTGAGTTTCTTGAGAGAGAAAATCGCCGATAGTTAGTCGTTTTCTCGCCGGCTGTCGGACCACTGCATAATGTCTGAAGGGACATGAAAGTTGTATTGCACCCACATTTAGCCAACTACGATAAATTAACTATCCAACACTAAAATCATTTTTCATCAATTCGAACCAGCACCTAGTTCCTGAGATTAGCGCGTTCAACCAAACAAATAAACTCTTCAGCTTTACAATATTAGTATAGATCTATGTAGGTACAGAATTAACCAAAGACACAATTGCCGGTCTGGAAATAGAATACATGAACCCATATTTAGCTGCAAACACAAGCGCAAATTTGTTAAAATACTATAATAATACAGTTAAAATACTATAATAATACAGTTAAAATACTATAATAATACGGTTAAAATACTATAATAATACAGTTAAAATACTATAATAATACAGTAAAAATACTAAATTATAAAAAAATATTCATGATTATACATTTTTATACACCTGATGGTAATCGATATGGACAGTCTAGCATCACTTAGAAGCAGAAATATCACTCGCGAGTTGCGGACCTTAAGAAAAGGGAATTTAAGATGGTATGGAAGAGAATGTGAGGGTCAGAAAATTTTGCAGCACATAGCAACATTGTAACATTGAGAAACTCTTACTGACACTAAGAGTTTCTCAATGTTACATAACTTGTTACATTTGTTGAAATTAAACTACCTTACACGGATTCTATCGCGTTGTTTATTTAACACTGTTACATAATAATTTAAAAACTATTACACTACTACTATTAAACTTTACTATTTATATATATTAAGTTTACACTTTCCCGAACGTTTCGATTGCTTTTCAGTAGCTATGGTCACGGGGAGACCAAGATGGTAGTTGTCTGAATATTCTTGTGTAGTTATTTCAAAGTACCCGAACATTATTTAACCTTTGTATAAATAATAACCAGCGCAAATATAAGTTAATGTAATAAAATCATAGTTGGAATAACTAGCACAAATATAAATGAAATTAATAAAATCGTAGTTGGAATTACCAGCGCAAATATAAATGAATGTAATAAAATCATAGTTGGAATAACCAGCGCAAATATAAATGAATGTAATAAAATCATAATTGGCATAAACACCGCAAATATAAATGAATGTAATAAAATCATGGTTGGAATAACCAGCGCAAATATAAATGAATGTAATAAAATCATGGTTGGAATAACCAGCGCAAATATAAATGAATGTATTAAAATCATAGTTGGAATAACCAGCGCAAATATAAATGAATGTAATAAAATCATAGTTAGAATAACCAGCGCAAATATAAATGAATGTAATAAAATCATAGTTGGAATAACCAGCGCAAATATAAATGAATGTAATAAAATCATAGTTAGAATAACCAGCGCAAATATAAATGAATGTAATAAAATCATAGTTGGCATAACCAGCGCAAATATAAATGAATGTAATAAAATCATAGTTAGAATAACCAGCGCAAATATAAATGAATGTAATAAAATCATAGTTGGAATAACCAGCGCAAATATAAATGAATGTAATAAAATCATAGTTAGAATAACCAGCGCAAATATAAATGAATGTAATAAAATCATAGTTAGAATAACCAGCGCAAATATAAATGAATGTAATAAAATCATAGTTGGAATAACCAGCGCAAATATAAATGAATGTAATAAAATCATAGTTAGAATAACCAGCGCAAATATAAATGAATGTAATAAAATCATAGTTGGCATAACTACCGCAAATATAAATGAATGTAATAAAATCATAGTTAGAATAACCAGCGCAAATATAAATGAATGTAATAAAATCATAGTTGGAATAACCAGCGCAAATATAAATGAATGTAATAAAATCATAGTTAGAATAACCAGCGCAAATATAAATAAATGTAATAAAATCATAGTTGGCATAACTACCGCAAATATAAATTAATGTAATAAAATTTCTAGCTACAATCAATCTACCGATATCAATTACGATTGTTTATAAATAGATAACTTTATCCGTAATAATCGTTATCAAATAAGTACCGATGTAATCGAGTCTTATCGTTTTAACTAGTTATATCTAAATAGTCGTCCTTAAATCACGTGAGATTCTTTTGAATCTAAAGAAAGAAGGATGGAAGGATATGTGGGGCAAGGAGAGACGGAGTTCTAGATAACATTACGACGAGAGATCAGGGTCCTTGCAACCATCTCTTAAGACATTATTGAATGCGCAAGAGTGGGACAGCGCGTTACAGTGTGTGCTGCAGGTTGCAGATTTTTTTACATCCGCGGGCGCGGATGCGGATACGGATATTTAAAGGTCACATCCGCGAATGCGGATGCAGATGCAGATGTCCAAATTTATGCTGATGTCGATGAAAATTGTGCATCTTATTTACCTAATAAAAAGTATGTATCTAATTTCACCTCTGCAGGTTCAAGCCTGTTTTGCAAAGGTTCATAAATTAAGCTATACCATTTTCTAGTGTTTCTTGATTCTGATCTTCACTTGAAGAACCATCGAGCCATTCATCGGCCCACCCATTTTCTTTCTTGTCGCAACCTGCGCTATATCTGGATACGCATTAACCTCCGCGTTGATTATTGCGGATGCGGATGCAGATGTCTAAATCGATGCGGAAGTTCCGCAATTACGGATGCGGATGCGAATATTCGTAACATCCCTAGTGTGTAGCTTTGTTGCGTTTCCGCATTGATAACTATGCTTTAAGGTGTAGAGTAAGCCTTCTAAATCCCCGTTGAAAACAACACATCCAATATTTTGTATAGATTGCTATATTTAGCCCGCAATTTTGCTGGCGTTAATGCAGATTTTGTCAATAAAGGAGATGTTTCAGAAATGTATGAAGCCTGGGCCTGCACATTGTACACCTAATTGAAATATAGCTAACCCACATAGTAATCCATTTCAGTTGTTACTTTTCCATAATTCTATATCATTCCTGTGTAAATCTAAAATAACTTAGCGTAGGATTGCAACCTATTTATTCCTTTACTCTTTGGTCTGTAAGTTCAACTTCAACCGTCAACGTATCCAGTCCACTACTTTGACATAAACTGTCAACAATTTCGACAGTATGTATGGTTCATTCGTTCAGAAACTATATTTTGCGTATGCATCTAACTGCTACAGCCTCTCAGCAGCATTAGTTACTCTCACTCGCCACATGAACATCACGAAAGTATAAGATTATAATGAAACGAATTAAGATCTTATTTTATTGTTATTTTACTTAAATAATAAAGTGGCATTAAAAAAAAACTACGATAGCAATATCAGCAATGCGCCTACGCAGTTATTGATCGACATGCCACTTATCTGTCAGTGTGGTCTTATTAAAAATGGTACGGATTTAGATTTTCGTTATTTACACATTATTTCTGATTTAAATAAATGCAACTGCATTTATCTGATAATCCCTGATTTATTTCCAGTTTTTCTATGCACTGTACATAGTGCAGGTCCAAAATGGAACATCTCCTTTCTATCCCTGGGAACAATACTTTTTTCCTGGATTTAAAGTACCCTACGTTCTTTTCTGTTCCCGTAACAATGCGTATACGAAATTTTATGATGATTGGTCGAGTAGTTAAGCCGTGAAAGCATAACAAACAAACAAACTCACATTCACATTTATAATATTAGTTAGGAAGAACAGTAGCCAGTGGCTTAGTCCACTATGGCATTGAGTCATGAGGATCAGACTATAACATCATAACTCTAAAAGAAATTACATGAAGCTTAGTTTAAATTTAGTGACGTAACGTGTGTGAACCGCCCGGGGCGGAAGAAAAATTTGCCGCTCTCTTATTTAGGAATTTCAATTTAAACGTTAATTCAAAAGTTCTTTATAATTAATGCATATTATCTATACATATAATAAAATCGTAGGAAAGTCAAAACTGTACAGTGAATATTTTTTTAAAAGAATACTTGGGGCGTGATCTACAATCGATATCGAAGCCAAAAATATAGTTTTTAGAATTTTTGTCTGTTTGTCTGTATGTATGTCCGGGCTAAGCTCAAAAAGTACTGCATGGATTTACTTCCAATTTTGCATGAATATTACTAACAGGTCGGGTCAACATATAGGCTACATATTATCACGCTATCACCTACGGGGGAGGAGCTGTGAATCTTTATTTTTCTTACGCATTCTGTGACAGCGTGTAATCTAACGACGCATATTTAAATGTTGTTTTTGAGTAAGCCACGCTATTATCTAGCTTTACACTATAAAAACTACGCCATTTAAGTAACTTGGGCAGAGAAATATAGCTGGGTTCCGCGGCGACAAACACTTTTTAGCGGACGAAGTCGCGGGTAACAGCTAGTAGAATATACAATTATTCTATAGAAGTTTTCGGCAAGAACAGTTATTATCATTGTTGTGTATTGTACTTCTGTCAATTCTTCTCATTTGTCTTAAAATGATTGAAATATTTAGAAGATATTATTATTGCTTATTGTGAAATTTTGCCGCCCCCTAAAAGTGCCGCCCGGGCCGGGCCGCTGCTGCCGCCCCCACTACGCTACGCCACTGTTAAAATTTGAAGTCAAATACCAAGTAACCGAACTGTAAAGACTATCTAGACTGCTTTAACGTGTTGATTTAAATATAATATGATTAGTATGCCATACATATTGGAAACCTATTGTGTCTGGCCGCCGGTGTGCCAATGCCAGTCAATAGGTTAAGTTCATTCAATTGTTCTTCAGTAAAGCTCAAATAAACAAACAGTGGTTTTAGTAACCAATACCTACTTGGTTTATCTCTTCCTTTTTAAATATTTTAATGTAGACACGGCCTCTTTACAATATACCTATATGTCGGTCTATTTACGGACATAATTAAAATCTATTGTGTTGTAACAAAAAAATCTATAGTAAAATGGAATCTAGGTATATTAATAAAAATAAAAATAATGTCCTCAATACCGAATTTTGAACAGTCTTAGGCTGGCCGCATACATTCGTTTTCCGTATTCGATTCCCGAATTCGTTTTCCATATTCGGATATCCGAATGCATGGAATCAATATAAAATACACTAACTGTCGCACATGTTCGCTTTTTTTTCCGAACGGAAAAAAATCCGTAAGTACGTTACGAATGCAAGCCCGTGTGTTCGGAGAAACTATTAGGAAAAAACCTAATAACGTCATGCGGAATGCAGCGCTTGCATACATTTTGTTTGTGCCGGGCGGCGCACACGTTCGGAAATTCTCATTCATTACCGCGCCCGGCCGCGCCGCGCGCATCGTACGTACTTTTACGGTTATGATGAGTTTTTCTTCCCTATCCAAAGATAATCTCATGCAGGTATTTTGCTTTATTAATTTATCACGTATGGCCACTAGGAAGTTCATCAAAATAATTTATTGACATCCTGTAGACATCGAAGAATTTATCTGGGAGTGCTCGTAACTTCGCTCTCTTTAGATAAAATGGGCTCTCGTAGATTCGTTCCCGTAAATATCTTCTTTAAACTTTAAACCGCCTGTAATCCATTTTAATAAGTATCGATTGGCTGCGTGGAAAAACGTAGAGGCCTTGACTTCATATTTTATTTCGCATAATGTCCTACAGAGCTAATAGACTTATTATGAATGTTTTAATGAATGCCGACGTCAATTTTTATGCGAAGTCATGCTTTATCGACAGCTCTTAGGCAGAAAGCAGACGAAGCGCGACGGCTCGAACTATTTGACCAGCATTATAGATCATATGGAATCGTATACAACAACGTACGCAAAAGACACAGACTAAAAGACACAGACTAAAAGGCCGTTGATGCTTAGCTGAGAGCGGTGGACGTCAAGTCAGCGGAAAACTTTTGTTTCCTGGCTCTGTCTGCTTGTCATCCGCGGCTGCCGACGGGTATGATCGATAGGGAGGGTGGTAGCCGCGGTCTGTTTGTCACCCAGTGTCCGCCGACCACCACAGAGTACCAACAGCATTTTTAATTTTGTGGACGTTACGAGCAAACGTGCTATAATGCTGGTTAAATTGCCCGGTCAGTCGATGTTCGTCATGTGTGTAACACCTATCGATTGACTCAGAAGTAGACCATTGGAATAGGTATCACACGTCTTGTTGTCGTGGATTCGATGCTCCTCTTTACTTTACTGTGGTGAGAACTGGTAGCATGTTTTAGCTAATTAATTACTACACTACGCTTAATTAGCTTCTTTCATAATTTTATTATTATGAGAATATTATAAAATTTCAAAATGCGCTAGGATAATTTGTTGTGTTCAAACATGCATCAAACTCCTTTGTTTGTTACGCTTTTAAGCAGTCGCCTCGTCACTGCTGAGGTTTTGATTCAATTTCAATTTGAATGCTTTATTGCTCTGAATTCGAATCTCACACTGGACTAAAAAAATTGCCGATAGAAGTGAAAACTTTAATCCTTGATCATAAACACTTCTTTATAAAAAATAAAAAAAAGGGCGGGTCGGATGCTAGTTTCTGATACTCTAGTGGGGCTATTAAGGGGGTCAAAATTTCGTTACTTTTTGCGTAGGACGCACCATTTCTGAGATATTGTTAATATTCTAAAATAATTGTAAAATGGAAAGCGTGGAAGCGTGACCATGACGCGAGTTCTATGATTTTTGTTCACCCAAGAAGTGCTCAACGCGCCTAAAGAAGTTTTCACTTCAAAAACTTTTGATATAGATATGGTTGTACCGAGGCTGGGTAGTCGTTTTGTACGATGTTTGAGAGTTTATAAACGCCCTACCATAGAGAAAAGACTCCAACAGCGGGTCGGCTTTCTAAAATAATTAATTAAATATTAAATATTATTATAGTGACGAAGAATAGAAATATCGAGGTCAAAAATAAGATGAGTACTCAAAAATGTCGGTGGCAATCACACATCACTTATTCATAGCTTATCCTTATTGATAATACAAATACGTGTATTTGTCAACTTATCCTTCATTGAAGCAGCCACGGATTGCACCTTTCTGTACTTAGAGGTAGGTTACGGTCCGGAAAATACGAAGACAATAACTTAGTGCATTTGAAGTAAGTCATAATATTGCTGAACAATAGTTTTGTTTTTAGCACTTATGACTTAATTCCTCGTTTATTAGTTAGAGGGTCAATTAAATCTGTTTGGGTGAGTTACATCTGCTCCGTTTTATTCCGAAAATAGAACTGTTTATATAGAATAGTTATGTTCTTACGAACCAAGAAGTTGAAGTCACACACAGGTAAAGAACAGCTGTTTCTGAGAGATAGGATTATTCCTGAGAATCAAGAGAGTAAGGTCAAAAGCTAATATTATAATAATTACAGAATCTGAATATGGCGACATTCTAAGTACGATATTCCGAAATAGCTCGACATTTCGATCGAATTCTATAATTACAAGTTCTCGGTAAATTCGTCGCTACATTCAGTTTAACACGCTTAACACACAGGGCCTATAATTATTTAAATACTTACCTACTTCTAAACGGAGCACCAAGCGCGCGACGAAATATGGGAGTATTCCGCTTCCGGCACCAATTTTTTCGGCACCTATGGTTTCGGCACCTAAGCTATTCCACTTTCAGCACCAATAGGTATTTTATTCCACATTCGGCACCAAGCAAAAATATCTATTGGTGCTGAAAGTGGAAAAGCTTAGGTGCCGAAATCATAGGTGCCGAAAGCGGAATACTCCGAAATATGCTCCTAAAGAATATTTATTTGCCCGTTGAAAATTTTACAGAACATTTTAATCATAACTAATAATATAAATACGAAAGTGAGATTGTTTGTTTGTTACGCGTACTGTTACTAACCAAACATAAAATACATTTGCGCGTGCGAAACTGCGGGCAAAATGCAATGTATTGTAATCACGGATATCTTAAGTACCGTAGTAAAAATTAAAGGATATAGGACGCTATGTCTATCTGCAAGATTCATTTTGTTTTTCGTATAACCTGTAGGTAATTCATACACGAGTTGCTTGTATTTTATTACTGCAATGATTATAGCGTAAAATAATATTCTATCACATACACACAACGCCATCTAGCCCATACTAAGCAGAGCTTGTACTATGGGTACTAGACAATGGGTAAACATACATATATACTTTTTTTTTTGTAAATATGTACATATTATACATATGTACAAAAAATACTAAGATAATTTGTTAATAATTTATTTGTCTTTTAAAATGTAAATAGTGTTAGAAATTAACAGTGCTGTTAATTTGTATGGGTCCTAGATCTGAAAAGAATTTAAATGAGTCGGCACCGCCGCTCGTGCCTTTGTGTGGTGATACGCAACCTTCGCCTCGGCACGATAATGTTACTGTGGATCACACAAATTTTTGTTTGCGTGGGATTCGAACCCACGACACTCGACTTAGTGGCAGTGGCGAGGCGACCACTTATACCACTACGCCATCCGGGCAGTAATTTTTTTAAAATAAATAATTTTAACTGTAACTTAAAGTTAGTTATAATGATAAAATTAGTACCTATATAAAAATGAAGTAAGATTAAAAGTTAACATATTAAAAGGAATTCGGCAATTAAATATAATTACCCTTAATAAGGCATACAATAGATTCATGTTATTTTTACTTACTTACCTAATATTTAATTTCCCTTTTCTCTTGTCCAGGGAAACAAAGTATCGGCGATCCCGGAGACGAGGGAGGTGGAAGTGGGGGCGACGTATGAGGGAGACAAGAAGAAACACAACAAGATCAAGACCTCCAAGTACACATTGCTTTGGTTCGTGCCCAAGAACCTCATGGAGCAGTTCCGAAGAGTGGTGAACTTCTACTTCCTTCTCGTCACTGTTATCGCTGTATTGATTGGTAAACTGACATTCCGCTTTCTAGAAGACTTTTTTTAATAGCTTGTAACTTTATTTTTAATATATCTTTTATTTGATTTGATTTCAAATAAACTATTCTCACACTAGGAATAAATCCTGTATCGCGGGGGGCTTTATATACATCCAAATAACAGACACAAAAAACATCCAGATTCAGAATAACCTTTTTTTATTTTTCATACAACTAAGGTGGCAAACAAGCATACGGCCCACCTGATGGTAAGTGGTCACCGTAGCCTATGGACGCCTGCAACACCAAAGGCATCACTTGTGCGTTGCCGACCTTTTAGGAAAGGACGTGGGAAGGAAAGGGAGCGGGATGGGGGAAAAGGGGTGATTGGGCCTCCGGTACTCTCACTCACCGAACGAAACACAAGAGTAGGACTACTGCTATTCCACGTCGATATATATATATATATTCCAGTGATCACACAAATTTTTGTCCCGTGTGTGTATCGAACCCACGATTTATAGATTCATAAAAGACTAAATGTCCCTTGCTTACCCATGTTGTTGTTTATTGCTCCGCTCTCGTGGCATGTAGCGTGATGTAATACAGCCCACGTTCCTTCTGGTTAAAGTAACTTTACCCGCATAGAAGATTTTTTTTGCTTGCCTTAATATTTGATATTTTGAAGTGGAAACTTCTTTAGCGGCGTTGTGCACTTTTTTTGTGATTGATTTTGATTGATGGGTAAAAAATGTTAAACTCGCGTCAGGACACGTGACCTGATCGAAAATTCGTAAGACGGAGGGAGAATTGTCATGTTTGTGTACGATAGCGCAATGAATGAATTTTGTATTTTACCACATAAATGATAGGACTTTTATACTGATAATTAAAGCAATTCGTGCAAAATTATTTCCTAACCATTCCAAAATATCAAAAATGCACAACGTTAATATTCAAGTTTTCACTTCTGGCGGCACTCCCGGAGTGCAACCCGTTGTTTTTTTATTTAACTTTCGCCAAAAATGTGTATATTGATAATTTCGGCACACTTCCTTTAAACTCTTTAAACACCACAGTAACGAATAATGATTGTTCGCGAATACATTAACGTTTTTAGGGTTCCGTACCCAAAGGGTAAAACGGGACCCTATTACTAAGACTCCGCTGTCCGTCTGTCACCAGGCAGTATCTCATGAACCTTGATAGTTAGACAATTGAAGTTTTCATAGATAATGTATTCCTGTTAGCGCTATAACAACAAATACTAAAAAACAGAATAAAATAAATATTTAAGGGGGCTCCCATACAACAAACGTGATTTTTTTTGCTCGTTTTTGCTCGATATTGATAACGGCAGCAGGTAGACGCTTGAAATATTCACAGAATATTTAGTTACATATTCTCTTTAAAATAAATAATTAAATTAAAATAAAACAAATATTTAAAGGGGGCTCCCATACAACAGACATGATTTTTCGGCCGTTTTTATAGATAATGGTACGGAACCCTTCGCGCGCGCGTCCGACTAGTACTTGGCCGGATTTTAGAAATAAAAATGGAGTATTAACCATTATCTTAATAGGACTTGCAAAATTTGATGCAAGTAGTCAGAAAAGCCCTACGGTACGGAACCCTGAAAAGCATTTTTCTAGATAAATATCCAATAATATCTTTAACACATATTTGTATATTAATTCTTTACACAAATCATTAGAACTTTATCGTTTTGGATGAACTTAATTAAACTTGTTAATCGTCATTAAAATCAAATAAAGATTACTTAGTATTATTTATCTACTCATGTGGTATTAGTGACGTTAAAGTATACTAATAAAGCTATTTATAGAGGAACGCTATATAACATCACGCTACGACCCACAGGGGCGGCGCAGTAACCATAAACGCGAGTGAAACCGCGGGCATAGCTAGTAGATAATAAATGAGTTACTGAAGCGTCAACGAGGCAACAAGCTCTATATAAGATCTTTTTATATAAAATCTAGATTTTGCCGTGGCTTTGCTAGCATTAGTTAATTAGAGCCTCGCTGATTTCAGTATGAATGTGCCGGCTCGACCGGGGAAGGACTACCCTCTCACAGAATATCGACGTGAAATACCAGTATTCCTACTGTTGTGTTTCGTTCGGTGAATGAGAGTACCGGAGGCCCAATCACCCCTTTCCCCCATCCCGCTCCTTCTCCTTCCCACTTCCTTTCCTAAAGGGTCGGCAACGCGCAAGTGATGCCTCTGGTGTCACAGGCGTCCATAGGCTACGGTGACCACTTACCATCAGGTGGGCCGTATGCTAGTTTGCCACCATAGTTGTATAAAAAATCAAATTTCAATATGTTTATAAACCATAAGAACAGTACTCCATGCTGGATAAAAGGTACTCTATGTCCTTTTCTGTACCCCTGACAACGTGTGTGCGAAATTTTATTATGATCAGTCGAGTAGTTAAGGCGTAGAAGCATAACGTAACAAATACTTACACATTTGCGATGATAAAACAGACATACGAGCAATACGAGCAATTGCTCAGGTTAAATACTTTATTTCTATACGTAAGCACGTTTGCACGCCGATTATTAAAAAAAACATAAAAGTCATCAAAATAAAAACTTTTTGTAGAACACAAATGGAAAAATGTTCAAGATTAAGTGATGTGATTATATATCAGCCAGCATTTAGGACTTATACGTAGGTACTAATAGATACTTTATCTTGATATTTGGCACTACGAACTTTTGCGACCTGAAAATATCAGGACATCATTTTATAATATTGGTGTTAGATTCATGTATTTTTATCAGCTGACACCGATTTTTGAAAACACGACCAATATTTTTACATGACGATTGCTATAATCATGAAGCGCTTTTGCTATCGGATCGAATGATTTAAAAATTGTTCGACCCTACATTTGAATATCGATTTATTCGTTGTTACCGATTGCAATTCGAATAACAACAGTATATTCGAATACATGCGTGTATGAGGAATGTTATGAAAGTGAATGAAGCCAGAGAAGTGTGTTAGGATCGTAGCAAGTGGAAATCCGTAGTCTCTGCCTACCCTCTGGGAAATGCGTAAATCTATGTATGTATGTATTCGAATACATAATGAACGACACAGTAATGTGCTGTAAGTACTTTTACAATACTTATGTGTCACCTAAATACATGTGATTAATTAACATACGTGTTCTTTTTATACTTTCGCATAATTTCGAATGTCAGAATTCGCTAAGCTAGATCGCTCATATTATAACTGGGTACACGTTGGTAGTGCTATGCCATTGCGGCTTAAATTATTACTTTACTGGGTACCTACTGTGGCCGAATGCAGTAATTGACATCCGTCTAACACGTAAATCCGAAATTTTATGCGTTACCGTGTAGACCTCCCAAAGAGCCGGGTAGTTTCCTAATGTATCAGAGAAATATCCGTGAAAGAGAAACAAATAATAACTACTAAAAGTATTTTATTTCGCTAGCAAATACATACATAATATACATAGAAACACCCAGACCAAGACAAACATCCATGTTCATGCACACAAATGTTTGACTTGTGCGGGAATCGGACCCGCGACCTCAGGCGTGGCAGTCGGTTACACTAACCACTACGCCATCGAGGCTGACTACCTTATATAGACTAAACATACATACAATTTGTGTTAGTATTTATATAACTTAACTATGTTTGTTATGGTTCAATTGCACTCTGTTGTACGTTCATTTGAACTGTTAGTTATCCTTTGTTTACCAATCAGTAGGTACTGCATCGTTTGCTTCTATATCTATCTGTGTTATTTGTATGTAATATGTTTTTTTATACAACTACGGTGGCAAACAAGCATACGGCCCACCTGATGGTAAGTGGTCACCGTAGCCTATGGACGCCTGCGACACCAAAGGCATCACTTGCGCGTTGCCAATTCTTTAGGAAAGGCAGTCGGAAGGAGAAGGAGCGGGAAGGGGAAGAGAGGGTGATTGGGCCTCTGGCACTCTCACTTACCGAACCAAACACAACAGTAGGAATACTGGTATTTCACGTCGATATTCTGTGAGAGGGTAGTCCTTCCCCGGTCGAGCCGGCCCATTCATGCTGAAATCAGCGAGGCTCTACTACTCATATCAGCGAAGTTCTATGGTTATAGGTATCTAATCATCGCTTTAATCTTCAACCACTGCACGATTTGAATATTCTTCGAAATGTCGACAAATGACATCACTATTTAGTATGTACTAAGAAATACTGACCGCCTTATCATTCATGCTAGGAGCATCAATATCTTTATTATTGTTATCTAATACAAGCCCCTACAATAACACATTGCCCGATGCGAGAAATAAAACCGACACCATTCGGCGCATCCGACGCATAGATAAATATTTTTTTAAAAAGAGAACTAACTCTATGGAAAATTCTGTGTCACGGAGGTCTTTACCAACATTCAAATACCGGAGCCAATAACACCTAGTCTTAGACTAAAACAACTGTTTATTGACCTCATCCTGTGTGGGGATCGAACCCACAACACTCGGCGCAGTGGCAAGAGGATCACTTAAACCACAGGACCATCAGTGCAGTAAAAGTTATAGATACGACTATTATTAACCTCTGAGTCTTCTTCGAAGAGGTTAATGAAAACACTGTGTGGGTCTGTGTGTCTGTCTGTTAGTGACAGGCTAGATCCGGAACCACTGGACCGATTGACATGTAACTTGGTGTGCAAACATCTTGGGGTCATACCTCGGTCGAATTTGAATATGGGCCCTGTGGGTCCAAAGACCCCGAGATATAGGAGTAATTTCTTTTCATTACTTTTACATTTAAGACGAAGAGGTTGAATCCTGGGTATTTACACCCATCTCGTTAAATCTATATCAGCCATACTCAAACATTTTTTTTGGGCCATTTACCGACTGGCTGTCCCGCGGGGTACTTCGTCGTTTGATACCACGGTGTGTGAATCGCACAAGGACGTTTTTTGAATAGGCTGCTTGGGACCATGGTGTGAAACAGCGAAGGACTCGTCCCGCGGGCCGATACATAAATCACAACGTCTGAAAAAACCGATTACGTTTGATTGTTTATTAATATTCATCTATATCTGGCTTGCTGCACGCTACTTTTAATACATCATCGAAATGAGAATCTGTAAGCCGGTTTCTGACCACTCTTATATCGAGCACTATTATCTAAAAGTCATAAGTGTCACTTAGTGACCTAAGTGAATAAATGATTTTTGACTTTGACTTTGACAAATATCAGGTCATAATAATAGGTCATAATAATTATTTTTAAAAAGAAGAGAGAAAAGATAGGGTATCTTCTCTCTCTTCTCTTTAAAAATAATTTCTAAGTTTATTTACTAAGGTCACTTTCGAAAGCCTTTGAGTATGGTTGATTTATACCTAATAAATTTTCCAAACGCACATAAACTGACACAAGTTTACATAAATATAATAGATAAACATTGTTATTGCAAATTGTATGAAACGTGATAATATAACATAATAGATTATTATCAAGTCAACATCAATTAAAGTTAAATTATAAATATAGATTATAATAATATATTTATAATGGATTATTTATGTTAAGATTGAGTGCTACTTTTGTTGTTTATAATGTGTTATAAAGTGTATCGATTACAGTTATTATACGCTTCCGATCCGATAACAAAAAGTTGTACAGACATGCTGTTTAAAATTGACTATAAACGAGATGGCTGTAAAAACCTAGGATTCAACCTCTTTGTCTTAAATGTAAAAGTAATGAAAAGAAATGACCCCTATATCTCGGGGGTTTTTTGACCCACAGGGCCCATATTCAAACTCGACCGAGTTATGACCTCAAGGTGTCTGCACACCAAGTTACAAGTCAATCGGTCCAGTGGTTCCGGAGCTATGCCTGTCACTAACAGACAGACACACAGAACCACATAGTGTTTTCATTAACCTCTTCGAAGAAGACTCAGAGATTGATAAAATCGAATTAGGAACGCCTTAGCTAAAGCTTACCTAAAGCTGAAGAGTTTGTTCGTTTGTTTGGTTGAACGCACTAATCTCAGGAACTACTGGCTCGAATTGAAAAATTCTTTCAGTGTTGGATAGCCTATCGAGGAAGGCTATGGGCTATATAACATCACGTTACAACCCACGGGGGCGGCGCAGTAACGATATACGCGGGTGAAACCGCGGGAACATCTAGTGTATGTATATGCGTTACATATTTTGTGTTCGAAGCAGAATACTGCAAGTTGGAGCTCGCCCGGATCTCACGATGCGGCTGTTGCTAACCAGAGGAGCTTGGTATTCTCAACTTTGCCTATTGCAATAGTTGGGATGAACAATACGAGGATGCGTGGCTCTTCCCAATTATTTTATTACAATGGTTTTCTACCAAGTCGTTACTTGGTAGAAAACCGAAGGATGCGTGTCTCTTCCCAATTATTTTATTACAATGGTTTTCTACCAAGTCGTTACTTGGTAGAAAACCGAAGGATGCGTGTCTCTTCCCAATTATTTTATTACAATGGTTTTCTACCAAGTCGTTACTTGGTAGAAAACCGAAGGATGCGTGTCTCTTCCCAATTATTTTATTACAATGGTTTTCTACCAAGTCGTTACTTGGTAGAAAACCGAAGGATGCGTGGCTCTTCCCAATTATTTTATTACAATGGTTTTCTACCAAGTCGTTACTTGGTAGAAAACCGAAGGATGCGTGGCTCTTCCCAATTATTTTATTACAATGGTTTTCTACCAAGTCGTTACTTGGTAGAAAACCGAAGGATGTGTGTCTCTTCCCAATTATTTTATTACAATGGTTTTCTACCAAGTCGTAATTGGGAAGAGCCACGCATCCTCGTATTGTTCATCCCAACTATTGCAATAGGCAAAGTTGAGAATACCGAGCTCCTCTGGTTAGCAACAGCCGCATCGTGAGATCCGGGCGAGCTCCAACTTGCAGTATTCTGCTTCGAACACAAAATATGTAACGCATATACATACACTAGATGTTCCTGCGGTTTCACCCGCGTTTATCGTTACTGCGCCGCCCCCGTGGGTCGTAGCGTGATGTTATATAGCCTATAGCCTTCCTCGATAGGCTATCCAACACTGAAAGAATTTTTCAATTCGAACTACATAGTAGTTCCTGAGATTAGTGCGTTCAACCAAACAAATAAACAAACAAAATCTTCAGCTTTAGGCAAGCTTTAGCTAAGGTATGGAGCCAAATGTAATTTTTGAAACTCTTTATCCGCTTGGTATTAGTCGAATCGTTGTGTACCGGGCATGTACATTGATAGGTACAATGAAACGTCCTCTGTTTGCAACAGAAAAAGATCTAACCGTCCACGTAGTATTTGTACGAAAAAGGCGATCATATCAATTGTAGCATTCTTCATTCAGAAGTAACATAATTATGCTATACTAGCTTTTGCCCGCGGCTTCGCTCGCGTTAATTTAGAATTTGACAATCAATTCGGGTTGTACTCTGCTTGTAATAATATAATTCAATCATGATTCGAAAGACACGTGGCGCCGTCTATTATAATAAGAACGTTATTATTGTTTTCCTTGGGAACAGTATTTTTTTTTCGGGATGAAAGGTAGCCTATGTCCGTTTCTGTACACCTGATAACGTATAAGCAAAATTTCAGAATGATCGGTTCAGTGGTTTAGACGTGAAAAGGTAACAAACAAACAAACTCATTTTCGCTTTTATAATATTAGTTAGGAAGTTAGGATAACATCATGCTACGAGCGACGAGAGCGGAGCACTAATCATAAACGATATTACATTAAACCCCGGCGGACCGCTAGTATTGTATACAATAATAAGCGCGATTACTTTTTTTATCGAATAATTTGAATAGGTAACTTGCATATTCACCTACATTCGAATTTCTTAAATTACTGTTTTTCTTTGGTCAGAAAAAAGTGAAAATGATTAAAGTGTGTAAGGGTAACGAGAAGTCTTCTTGTACGAGCGTCCAAATGAAATAACTTGATCGTAGACATGGATATATACATTTACTGATACCAGTTAATAATAATAATAATAATTAATAATAATTTTTATTTGTTTCTCTCTCACACAGAATGATTACAAAATCAGGTCTTAAATTAGGTTGTACATGATCGAGTAAGTGTAACTACGATGATTGATATTAATAACATTTAAAAGGTGAGATCTGTGTGAGAGACTGGTATCCGTACTAGGTGGGAAACCTGTATGACAGATGACCAGCCTCTCCTACCTCTAAACATGTAGTTGTTAATGTAGTTTGTATTCAATAATTATGTTGTGATATTATTTTAATTTGTGAGATGAGGAAGTATATCATTATTTGTGTTGTGTTTGTGTGTGTGTGTGTGTGTGTGTGCGTGTGTGTGTGTGTGTGTGTGCGTGTGTGTGTGTGTGTGTGTGTGTGTTGTGTGTGTGTGTGTGTGTGTGTGTGTGTGTGTGTGTGTGTTATGTGTGTGTGTGTGTGTGTGTGTGTGTGTGTGTGTGTGAGTATGTGAAGGTAGTGTGTGTGCAAGTATGAGTTTGAGGGTATATGTAAAGGCGTCTATATATGTGTATGTAGAAATAGAAAATGAATAAAGCTAACAGATTTGTCTATTTAATTGGTAGTGCTAAATTAATTGTGACCTTGAATATGAAATAACTATGATGGGATAAATAGTAGGTTTTCGGTTTCGTCATAATTAAGAGATTTTAGCCAATTTGAAATATTCTGTTTGCATTGATACTTAGTTAGGGAGTAAATATGTAATTTTTGATTTAGTTTATTATATAAGTACCGTCCGCGCAAACTGAAGAATTTGCGTGCAAATTCTGTGTGCCAACGATTGTCAGTTGAAGGACAAACCCTATACTTGAGACGTTTTTTAGTGGTGGAAGAGTCGTATGGAAGAAGAGAATGTTGTTTTAAAACAATATTTAAAATATATAGCTGGCGCACTGTAAGAACATCCGAGAGTTTATAAAGGTCAGTAGTAGGGTGTAAGAAAGGCAAAGAGTGGCTAACCTTCAATACTGCTCTTTGAGCTCTTTCAACTTTTATTAAATTAGTCTTACAGGCGCCACCCCATACTGAAATACAGTAGGATATGATGGGTTGGCATAACGAGGTATAGACCATTTTAATGATCTTCTTATCAGCTATGTGGCGCAAATTTTTAAAGATAAATATGAGTTTGCGAATTCTGGCTGAAAGAAGATCTATATGGTAGTTGAAACTTAAGGAACTATCCAATACGACACCGAGATATTTAATGTGGGTTGTACTTTTTAGGTGGTTACAAGCACAGGAGTGATACTCTAGGCAGGTATGGGCCACAATTACGTCATCATTAGGTAGGTTTGTTTGAGTATTTTTAATTGCGAAACAAATGTATTTGGTTTTGTCTACATTTAGCGTTAGTCCATTATTTCTGAGCCATAATGAGACTACATTGAAACCCAACTGTGCATAAGAAAAGGTATCACTCCAAGTATCTCCGCGAAATACTAGTGCAGTGTCGTCAGCGAAGGTTACGATTTTGCCGTTTTTTAGCTGTAAGTCACATAAATCATTTACGTACGTAAGAAAAAGCGTAGGGCCGAGTACGCTGCCCTGAGGCACTCCAAAAGCAATTCGCAGATCATTACTAGAGATATCACCGACTCTTACTCTTTGGTATCGATCACTTAGGTAGTCTGCGAACAATTTGTGTTGCACATCACGGATGCCCAGCTTTTCCAGTTTTTTCAATAGGAGTGGGACAGAGACTGTGTCAAATGCTTTTGCTAGGTCAAGAAATATTGCTATTACTTTTTTCTTATTATCTAGATAGTTATAATCTATACAAATAAATAAAATTGAAGTGTCTGTTTGTAATGTCAAAATAACAGCTTTTTATCTAATGCATATGAACGTATATAGGATACCTATACCAAAACATCTATTTTTAAAATTTTTGTCTGTCTGTTTGTTCCGGCTAATCTCCGAAACGGCTGAACCGATTTTGACGGGACTTTCACTGGCAGATAGCTGATGTTATAAGAAGTAACTTAGGCTACTATGATTTCAGAAAAAAAATTGGGCTCCGCGGAGACAAACACTTTTTAGTTAAAATCTACGCGGACGAAGTAGCAGGTAACAGCTAGTTACTAATATAAATACATATTGGACTACGACCTAACTGAGTGGTTTTGGGGAGACGAGTGCCTCGCGACGCTACTGCATACCTGCGCCTGACTATACAAAACTAAAGCATCAGCAGTGTCGCTACAAGTGGATGCCGATCTAACTAACAATGAACAAAGAGTCATATAAACATAATTTTCTGAAGATAGCTCACTATCTTATCGAAGTTCTAAATGTGTCCGATATATATAATTTCGCTATGATTAGTTTGCATATGACGTCCTACATATCCTATTTCTAGATACCGGTGTGACTGAATGATATATCGAATTATTTATGTAACATAAGATTACATTACGTTTGTCAAATCCATGATGGCGAAGGTTTTGGAAGATATGCGGAAAGGGTGAAGTCAATACCAATAGCTTACTGACTACGACACAAAAGATAGGAACGAAAGGGTGAAGTCAATATCAATAGCTTACTGACTACGACACAAAAGATAGGAACGAAAGGGTGAAGTCAATACCAATAGCTGACTGACTACGACACAAAAGATAGGAACGAAAGGGTGAAGTCAATATCAATAGCTTACTGACTACGACACAAAAGATAGGAACGAAAGGGTGAAGTCAATACCAATAGCTGACTGACTACGACACAAAAGATAGGAACGAAAGGGTGAAGTCAATACCAATAGCTTACTGACTACGACACAAAAGATAGGAACGAAAGGGTGAAGTCAATACCAATAGCTGACTGACTACGACACAAAAGATAGGAACGAAAGGGTGAAGTCAATACCAATAGCTTACTGACTACGACACAAAAGATAGGAACGAAAGGGTGAAGTCAATACCAATAGCTTACTGACTACGACACAAAAGATAGGAACGAAAGGGTGAAGTCAATACCAATAGCTGACTGACTACGACACAAAAGATAGGAACGAAAGGGTGAAGTCAATACCAATAGCTTACTGACTACGACACAAAAGATAGGAACGAAAGGGTGAAGTCAATACCAATAGCTGACTGACTACGACACAAAAGATAGGAACGAAAGGGTGAAGTCAATACCAATAGCTTACTGACTACGACACAAAAGATAGGAACGAAAGGGTGAAGTCAATACCAATAGCTTACTGACTACGACACAAAAGATAGGAACGAAAGGGTGAAGTCAATACCAATAGCTGACTGACTACGACACAAAAGATAGGAACGAAAGGGTGAAGTCAATACCAATAGCTGACTGACTACGACACAAAAGATAGGAACGAAAGGGTGAAGTCAATACCAATAGCTGACTGACTACGACACAAAAGATAGGAACGAAAGGGTGAAGTCAATACCAATAGCTGACTGACTACGACACAAAAGATAGGAACGAAAGGGTGAAGTCAATACCAATAGCTTACTGACTACGACACAAAAGATAGGAACGAAAGGGTGAAGTCAATACCAATAGCTTACTGACTACGACACAAAGGATAGGAACGAAAGGGTGAAGTCAATACCAATAGCTTACTGACTACGACACAAAAGATAGGAACGAAAGGGTGAAGTCAATACCAATAGCTTACTGACTACGACACAAAAGATAGGAACGAAAGGGTGAAGTCAATACCAATAGCTTACTGACTACGACACAAAAGATAGGAACGAAAGGGTGAAGTCAATACCAATAGCTGACTGACTACGACACAAAAGATAGGAACGAAAGGGTGAAGTCAATACCAATAGCTTACTGACTACGACACAAAAGATAGGAACGAAAGGGTGAAGTCAATACCAATAGCTTACTGACTACGACACAAAAGATAGGAACGAAAGGGTGAAGTCAATACCAATAGCTTACTGACTACGACACAAAAGATAGGAACGAAAGGGTGAAGTCAATACCAATAGCTTACTGACTACGACACAAAAGATAGGAACGAAAGGGTGAAGTCAATACCAATAGCTTACTGACTACGACACAAAAGATAGGAACGAAAGGGTGAAGTCAATACCAATAGCTTACTGACTACGACACAAAGGATAGGAACGAAAGGGTGAAGTCAATACCAATAGCTTACTGACTACGACACAAAAGATAGGAACGAAAGGGTGAAGTCAATACCAATAGCTTACTGACTACGACACAAAAGATAGGAACGAAAGGGTGAAGTCAATACCAATAGCTTACTGACTACGACACAAAAGATAGGAACGAAAGGGTGAAGTCAATACCAATAGCTTACTGACTACGACACAAAAGATAGGAACGAAAGGGTGAAGTCAATACCAATAGCTTACTGACTACGACACAAAAGATAGGAACGAAAGGGTGAAGTCAATACCAATAGCTTACTGACTACGACACAAAAGATAGGAACGAAAGGGTGAAGTCAATACCAATAGCTGACTGACTACGACACAAAAGATAGGAACGAAAGGGTGAAGTCAATACCAATAGCTTACTGACTACGACACAAAAGATAGGAACGAAAGGGTGAAGTCAATACCAATAGCTTACTGACTACGACACAAAAGATAGGAACGAAAGGGTGAAGTCAATACCAATAGCTTACTGACTACGACACAAAAGATAGGAACGAAAGGGTGAAGTCAATACCAATAGCTTACTGACTACGACACAAAAGATAGGAACGAAAGGGTGAAGTCAATACCAATAGCTGACTGACTACGACACAAAAGATAGGAACGAAAGGGTGAAGTCAATACCAATAGCTTACTGACTACGACACAAAAGATAGGAACGAAAGGGTGAAGTCAATACCAATAGCTTACTGACTACGACACAAAAGATAGGAACGAAAGGGTGAAGTCAATACCAATAGCTTACTGACTACGACACAAAAGATAGGAACGAAAGGGTGAAGTCAATACCAATAGCTGACTGACTACGACACAAAAGATAGGAACGAAAGGGTGAAGTCAATACCAATAGCTTACTGACTACGACACAAAAGATAGGAACGAAAGGGTGAAGTCAATACCAATAGCTTACTGACTACGACACAAAAGATAGGAACGAAAGGGTGAAGTCAATACCAATAGCTTACTGACTACGACACAAAAGATAGGAACGAAAGGGTGAAGTCAATACCAATAGCTTACTGACTACGACACAAAAGATAGGAACGAAAGGGTGAAGTCAATACCAATAGCTTACTGACTACGACACAAAAGATAGGAACGAAAGGGTGAAGTCAATACCAATAGCTGACTGACTACGACACAAAAGATAGGAACGAAAGGTACACTCGGTGTTAAACAAGAAGACGGATCCTTTAACTAATAGATATGTATATTTTTTTTAATTTTTATTTTATTGAATAGGTACAGTAACTGACAACAGATTGAATATTTATTTACTCAATCGAACATTAAATAGTTGACAACCTGAAGTCCAATTAAAACTATGTACATCATTCAGTTAATATTTAAAACTTTAGTGAGCTAAGGTAAACAATGGTAAAATATGAATACAAAATAAAGAAGAAATAGAGCACAATATTTCAAACAGTTTTCTTTAAAAGGGCATTTTTAAACACATTATAACTATCGTGGCAGATATCTGATTCAGAGCAAATGGAATTGTACTGTCTGCACGTCTGAAATTGGGTCGTTAAATGAAAAATTATTATTACTATGGCCTATAGTAAAAAGTTGAGGTTTGCATACAATGATTACCGATCGACTAGGCGAAATCAAGTACATTAAAATTATTACCTTTTGTTTGAATGTGTCTGTTTTCATGGGTGAACTGGCATGTACATATAAGACGACCCATTACAAGCAAATGTGGGCAGCGTTTCGTCCATAACAAAGTATTCCTCTAAAAACTACCTGATAAAAGCACCAGACTAGAGAAAATAAAGAATAGATATACATACGAACATATATATATATATATATGTTCGTATGTATAATCATAATCAAATTATTGTAAGGACTAGCAATCTTCAAAATTACAAAATTTGCGCGGTAATACTACTGTTTCCAAACATACAACAAGTGAAATTAACGAAACAAATAAAATAAATAAAATCATCTAGATATGGCCAATTTCTTTCGCATATCTTTATATATATAAATCTTCTGTGCGTGTGTTTGTAATTAAACTCCTTCTAAACGGCTGGACCGATTTTGATGAAATTTTGTATGTGTTCAAGTGGATTCGTGAATGGTTTAGATTTGGTTTTTTCATTTTTATTCGTGTGTACAAGACAACGTCTGTCGGGACAGCTAGTTGTTTATAAAAAAATAATCATCAAAATCAGTTCATAAACAACGGAGTTATCCGCGGACACACATAAAAATAAAATATACGGTCGAATTGAGAAACCTCCTCCTTTTTAGAAGTCGGTTAAAAATGACTGAAATCGAAAATGTTTGGACGAGGAAACAGGGAAATACGAGATGGTGATTTAAGAGGAATAATAATCAATCCGACCTAGTATTTAGTGCGACAGCAAAAGCTCTTTCAAAATAATTTTCTTTAAATGTTTTAACCTACTGAGTCGCGGCGGCACACCGGCGCCTAGAATCCATAGGTATTTTACTATATCTGGCATTTTAAGACACAGGTAAAGGATACCATCTCTTCTTATAACATAAAAAACATGTTAAACACATTTTCATAGAAGTATTTTTGTTTCAGACAGTCCTGTATCGCCGATGACCTGTATAGCACCTCTGAGTTTCATGGTGATGGTGACCGCTGTCAAACAGGGCTATGAAGACTGGCTGCGGCACAAAACTGACAACAAGGTCAACAATCAGATAGGTGAGTGTCGTTGTCACTTGTTTTAAGCATAGCATGGAGAGACGCAACTTATCTTATCTTATCTGGGGGCCAGTCAGTGCAGACCGGCGACACTTCGACCCAGTGGGATCTTTTGTGTCGACACTCTCCCAATAACGACTGCCATAGATGTTCATGGCAGCCGCGACCGACGGCTTAACGTGCTCTCCGAGGCACGGAGCAGGCGATAATTGTCAATCAATACGCACATAATTTCGAAAAGTCATAACTTCCGGCACTCAGAGGTGCGCGACGTGGGTTCGAACACAAGGCCCTCTGCATTGCAGTCGGTTGGTCTCCCCACTGAGCTATCGCTGCTCTTAAGACGGAACTTACTAATCGACCGCAAGCAAACACATGCACAGTTTGAATAGTTTATGACCAAATATCCATTTTTTGTTTTTGTACAACTAAGGTGGCAAGCAAGCATACGGCCCACCTGATGGTAGCAACGCACTTGTGACTCCTCTGGTGTTGCGGGTGTCCATGGGCGGCGGTAATCGCTTACCATCAGGCGATCCGTCTGCTCGTTTGCTTCCTATACTTATCATAAAAAAAGGTATATAAATATTATGTGACGATTGAAAGTTGGCCTTAAATAAAAAGATTACGATACACTAGTCGCAAGTACACAGCCTTTACAGAAAATAAAACGAAGGACACCCGGGTGCAACTATCTGTAGATCGTTTTCCTTATTATCTGTGTATTTAAAGTTTACTGTTATGTGCGAAAATACCGTAGCGATAAAATGCATACGTCACTCGCATTAAAATATACATTTATCAGCACCTACATTCATCGATATCCAAGCATAATGACGTAAAGAAATAATATATATAATATCTGCCGATATTTTTTGTTTACTTCATTCATCAATATCTATACTTATAATAAAACTGTAGAGAGGTCAATTCTGTACATTGAATATATATTCAAAATTAATATTGGAGGATGAATGGTGATCGATACTGATGACAAAAATGCAATCAGTAAATTTTTTGTCTGTCTGTCTGTCTGTCTGTATGTGCACGCATGGGTCAAAAACTACTGAAGGGATTTTAACCAAACTTGGTACGATTGTAGTCCATACTCCTGGGCAGGTTATATGCTATATAACATAACGCTAAGACACATACGAGCTGAGCAGTGACGATAAATTTGATGCAAGTCGGACGAAAATGCGCTTTCGAGCTCTTATCCTCGCATACGTTGATCATACACCAAAAGTATGTATTACAAAGATGATGGTCTTCAAAAGATCTACAAAAAAGTCCTTAATAGTATATATCTATCTTTTATAAATTAGCTACAATAACGTGTTTAATCGTTAGGCATTTCTTCAAAGTGTATTAAAATACATAAATATATTGTATTTCACATAGATATATCTTTATCAAACTCCCGTATTCAAAAAGTACACTTTAATATTTATATTATTAAAAAAAATATAGGAATCGGTTTATAAACACACAAGATATAGATGAAATAAAACTTCCAAATCTCGCCGCGCCAGTATGGGTACGGCTATACGGTTGATTGTTGTGTAACGCGCGAAACGGCCATCCGCTGCATTTATAAAAAGGCGGGGGCGCTCACGCGCCGACTTCACTCACATTTTGTTTGTTTGGTTGAACGCGGTAATCTAAGGAACAACGGGTAAAAATTAGAAAAATATTTCAGTGTTGGATAGCCCATTTATAGAGGAAGGCTATAGGCTATATAACATCACGCTACGACCAATAGGAGCGGAGCATAAATGAAAAATATTGCAAAAACTAGGAAAATTCTCTTATGTGAAGCAGACGAAGTTGCGCGGGTCAGCTAGTTTTAAATATAACCTCAATAAACAAAACAGATATTAATATAAAAAAACTATGACGTCATCTCGCTACAAGTACCTTATGTAATTTTTGTTATTAGGCATCGTTGCATAAAATGGAGTGCTATGTCAAAAATATATTTTAGATCTAGATTAAAAGTATCGTGAATGGACGGCTTGCCGCTTGGTTGCTCGTTGATATAATAAAAAATGCAATCAATCAACCCGTTGCAGTCCACTGCTGGATATGTCCAACAGCAGACTGCCTTTTCTGTTTTATGCCACACCCAGTCTTCCGCCTTCTACATCCAGTATAACCAAGCCACCTTCTTCATTGGTCCATTTGGACGGGAGGCATTCTACTTTACATTTACCAAGTCAAGGCGTCCACTGAATGTTTCTTTTGCTTTAAGAAAATGGCTTTTAAGTAAATACCACTTCTTTAAGAGATAGAGAGTTAGACAGCTCAACGATCTGATCTATCTTGCTTACACCTAAAGCATCCCTACTTGAAAACTTTATACTTACCATATAAGTTATAGCAAACTTTGTTTTGATTTTTTGTCATGAGTACATAGTGTTGCTCGAGCCAAAGAGCCTAATCCTTAAGGAGATGCTGTGCTGTCAAAACTCCAGCGTCTTTAAAATCTGCCTAAGGATAGACATCGGCCGTAGCCTAATAAACGGCACCCTTTGCACCACCGAGGTGAACCTTCTTCTAAGACAAGCATTGTAGCTTAGTTGAAAGGGTTAACAATGCTACAAGTAACGTGTTAATCAAATTAAATGACATATATTTTTATTTTTTGTATCTATGTATTTTCAAACGAAATTTCTGCGTTTCGCTAGCCAATAATCTTGTTTTTATAAAATCGCGAGTGACTGATAATCCTAATTGCAAGCATTTAATATACTTGTTTGCCAACTCAGTGATATATAAAAATATCGGTCAAATGCGATATGTCGGGCATGCATTGTACCTTCATTGACGTAGGGATGCCGGCATCCAGACTCAATACTTTAATATAATGTCTGTATCAAAATGTTATGATTTAGTCGACAGATTAAAACATATAAACATAAAACATTTGACGAAGACCTTGATAAACATCGTGCGCCTAAAATCGTATCGCTTTATCGCCATACTCGAAACGAGATTTAGTGAGCCGATACCAGTTGGATAGTAGATATCAGCATTTTAAGTACAGGGTATTTTTGGCTATCGATCGCCTCTCGTGTGCAATTTCAAGGTCGTTTAAGATCGCGAATCAGTTACCTACGTTATCTCAAATAGTTTAGATTTATGTTTACTAAAAATTTATGTAAGATTTAAGGTCGGATATTCTTTACAGCCGATCGATCATATACTACTAACGAAATTAAGTGAATTTAAAAAAAAAAAAATTTGATACTCGTAATAATTTATTCAACAAAATTTTAACAAAAAAGAAATCCGACTTCAAATAAGAATATTCTAAAACTTAAAATGCACTAAAAAGTTAATAAATAATTGCATATTCTTGTGAATAATTAAATTATTGTTATTTTTGGAGTCGAATATTCCGATAAAATTTTATGTAAAATTCAAATTCAAGTCGGACAATAAACTATTTCTGCTAGACTCATATCTGACACACTCTATGAACAAATGGTGTAAGTCCTCCACATAATAGTATAACATCATTACAATGAAATATTTAACAAACAATTGCTTGACTTGTATTTGCTAGAAACCGAGGAGGTAGACCTTCGATAGATCCAACAGGGCTAAGCAAGATATAATATAAACACTTGCTTAACTCTACTTTCATACTCGCAATCTTCAACTCATCATCTCCTCCACAGTGGAAATAGTCTATAAAGGCGTGATGAAAGAAGTCCGCAACTCCTCAATAGCCCCTGGAACCTTAGTGAGGGTCCGTCGCGGTAAAGAAGTGCCTGCAGACCTGGTCCTGTTATGTTCTGCTGGTGAAAAGGGCAAGTGTTTCGTGACAACAGCCAATCTTGATGGAGAGACGAATTTGAAGACATTGAGGGTACCTCCACCTCTGGTTGGGTATACGCCAGGTATTTGAGACTATATGTTGAATCTGTTGGTTGGGATTGTGTTGTGTTGTGTAAAATGTTTGTATTTATATGTGAATTGTTGTTTTTTGGTTAAGGTGTCAATCCCACGCGGGACAAAAAATGTGCATCCACAAATAGGTGAAGCGAGCCTGGGTGTCCTTTGTTGCAATGTTTACTAAGTTTCTTGCCACACACAGAGTGTTCAAATACAGGCATTGCCATTATCAAATAAAAGCAATGAAATATAAAATTGAATGTAACAAAAGTTATATTAAATCGTGTATTTCGTTATAAAATCGATAAGCTGTAAACCATAACATCACCGGTGGTTTTTCTTAAATAGTAGCTTAGTATTGATACTAGAGATCTACAGTTGTATTTAGGTACCTATATCTTTATCATAACTTTTACTAAATTGAATACAGCTATTTAACTGCGAAAACAATCATCATGAAAATAATTTACACAATTCTATTAAATGTATTTTCTATTATCCTTACTTCCTTACTAATATTATAAATTTGAAAGTAACTGTCTGTCTACCTGTCTGTTACCTTTTCACGATTAAACCATAATGTTGTCTTCTGTTTACGCGAATGTTATTCATTGAAATTAAACTACTATATACGGATTTTATCGCGTTATTTATTTGACACTTTATTACAAAAACACCCATGATTAAATTATGTTCGGGTACTTTGAAATAACTACACTGGAACATTGAGACAACTACCATCTTAGTCTCCCCGTGACCATGGCTGCTGAAAAGCAACCGAAACGTCGGGGAAAGTGTAAACACAAATATAAATAGTATAATAGTATAGTAATAGTTTTAATAGTTTCAATAATTTAATTAGCTTAAAAAAATTTGTAAAGTTTAGTAGTAATAGTAGTGTAACAGTTTTCAAAAAATGTTGTTATAAAGTGTCAAATAAATAACGCGATAAAATCCGTATATAGTAGTTTAATTTCAACGATTAAACCACTCGACTGATTTAGATTAAGTTTGGTACAGATATAGTTTAAAACTTGGGGAAGGACATAGGCTACTTTTTAATGATATAGGTACCACGCAGGCGGAGCCGCGCGCAAAAGCTGGTGTAGTTATAAATAAAATTGTAATTAAGTAAACTCTGCTTTCAATATAAATATCTACTATCTACTGCTACTTATAAGAATTTGGCAGATGATCATGTTCAATAAAACAATATAAAATCACATATAGTATTGAAATTAAATAACTTTATACGGATTTTATCGCGTTGTTTATTTTTTATAAAAACTATTATTTTATAATTTTGAAACTAAGCTACTATTGTTAAACACTTTTACCAGTTACGGTTTACTTCGGTTGCTTTTCAGCAGCCATGGTCACGGGGTTGCGACCGCAAGTGCAAATGATTCGCGCGGCCCCACCGGTAGTGGTTTTGTCGAGGAACACCGTTGTAGGTTTAGTCAGAGTATTCCGCTTTCGGCACCAATTTTTTCGCCACCTGTCGTTTCGGCACCTGTCGTTTCGGCACCTAAGCTATTGCACTTTCAGCACCAATAGGTATTTTTGCTTGGTGTCGAAACTGTCGAATGTGGAATAAAACACCTATTGGTGCTGAAAGTGGAATAGCTTAGGTGCCGAAACCATAGGTGCCGAAAAAATTGGTGCCGAAAGCGGAATACTACGTTTAGTCGGTATTCTGGGAGGTACATTATTCTTATTCCATCTTTTTCTTTTACCACGGCAAGTCCGACATAACCCCTCCACCCGCCCCTGCGGAGGGGTATGCGTCAAAGCATTACCACACGTAAAAAAAAATGGTCACGGGAAGTGTCTCCGTGACCATAGCTGCTAAAAAGCAACCGAAACGTCGGCGAAAGTGTAAAATTAAATCTAAATAGTTGTATATAATTTCAATAGCTTAAATAGAAGTAAACAGTAACTAGTAAAAGTGTTTAACAATAGTAGTTTAAAGTTTCAAAATTATGTAATAATAGTGTTTTATAAAAAATAAAATCCGTATAAAGTTATTTAATTTCAATGTATAACATTCGCATAAACGTAAGACAATATCACACTATGTATGTATATCTATCATCATATTATGTAAGCCATTGATCTTGTGCAACGTAATTGTATGTTCAGTGCAATAAAGTTCGTATAACACAGTCAAATGCTTTATTTGTGACGTCTTATTACTCTCTTGTTCCCAATCTGATTAATTGCCAACATCATTATTACATGTCGAAAGCGAACGTCTATCTCATACATTGATTATTCTATTCTATTATATTCTATTAAAGTAAAAGCCACTTGTCTAAGCCTGCAGGTACGTAACGAAATTACTCACTGCATTAATTTGTTTGTTTGTTTGTTTTTGTTTCTAAATTGTTTATTTTGTTTCCATTTTTTATTTTTATTTTAATTTTAATTACTTTTCTTTTATAAATGTTAAAGCTCTAATTTGTTAATTATAAGTACCCGTCGTCGTTTCTTCTGAGTAGCGGAGCCACTTATCACAAGCATATTGTTTGTTTAACAGGTGACTCCAACTACCTAAATTGTAAAAATGTACTTTTTGTTACTGAAAATAAACATTTTTATTTTATTATTATTATATTATTAATGTCAACATTATTAGCACATTCACTAACAGTTTCTAACAGGCAAATGAAAGGAAATTCAGGCTGTCAAACGCGTCAAGTGCTGTTATACTTAGCTTGCTGAGTTACCAACACTTAATCAAATCACTTGACTTGAGTTTCATTTTCATACGTAGTTGATTAGCCCTTCAGAAACCTGATATCAGAGTGAAGCGTAATTGTTTTCGAATAAAATAATAAGCAATTCGGCAATTGCAACAATACAACAGTTGGAGGTCGCTATATTCTTTGTCATTGCATAGCATTCGAATAATAATTTAATATTCGAATGCAATACTGCGCAGCGACTCCTACTATTGCGGGTAAAGATGCAGCGTTAGTTCAGTTATCTAAGTAATAAACCAAAGTACTAGTATATTTTATTTACATTATATAATATGTTTATTGGTATGTATATATTATGTACAAGTATGTTCATTGCTACTGTATCACCTACTTCATTTTATCTCTGCTTCACCCTACGGTTGACTGGTAGAGAATGCCCTTGGCATTAAGTCCACCAATGTATTAATAATTGTTTTATGCATAAAGTTAAAAATAAATACATAATTAAAAGCAATATATATGATTGTTATTCGAATACATTTCAACAACAGTAACATTTGAATAATTTTGACTGCGCGAACGGCGCAATGGTTTATAGTTTAAACTTGACTAGCTGCGCCCTTGAATCATAGAATCAAAATCTTATTTTGGCGCACTGGTAGTCGTGAGGTAGGTACTGCTAATGCACCTAGCATTTTGTGGTGGGCTTCAATAGAGCACAAATATTTATGTTCCCTAATAATTGTTCTACATATGAGTATTTTTGTGTTCGTGATGTTTCGTCTTTGTGTTTAAATGTTTGTAAAATTCGCCGCAACAAAGGGATCAAGTCTGGTGCGGGATAAGGCATTTCAAGGTTTTAATATTGAATTTTGATAATAATTGCGCATGGATTAATAAGAGAAATATTTTTATTCTTTGTTTTTATTTTCTTTATTTTTGTGTACATATAACGTGTAATTAACAATTGTGGTTTCATATTAAGGATTGTGACGTAACGCGTAAGTATAAACCAATCTAATTAAACAAGATCGTAGGTACTATCGAGAAAAATCTTGCCGTACCAGACATATGTATATTAATTTTAATATCCGTTGTTCCTAGTGCTGAAGAGTTCAGCCGAATATCGACTGTTCTAAATTTTCTAGACACTTTTAACCATTATTATAAAGAGGCGCAAGTTTTAAACAATTTCCTAATGCCAACGATTTCTGCGACTAACGAAAACATTTTCCAGAACATATGTTGGCAATTATTGCCAGCATGTGCTGACATCATCTTGTTGAAGATTCGAAATCTTCGAGCCTCGAGGAGTAACCTTAGCTCCTATGAAAAATTTTCAACAGAAATAGGTTAATTGATTTTTGACATTTATACAGGCGCTACGCGTGCTACATGTAGACGATTCATACAACCAGACACGGCGAATTAAGTTTATTTGAGATGTAGATGTTTTTAAATGCTATTGCCTTTTCTATTTGTTCAGATATTCTCCCTCACGGTATGAAGATAGAGATACCGCACCCCGTGGCTGATCTTTATACGTTTTACGGACGGCTGGAGATCCCAGGCCTGGACAGCCTGGCCCTGACGACGGACAACCTGATGCTTAGAGGTTCCAGGGTCAAGAACACTGAGTGGGCTATAGGATGCGCTATTTATACTGGTATGTTATTTGGAAGATTTCGATTTACTTGTAGGTGACTCAGTTTTTTTTTGTATTTAGTTCGAATAGTTGCGTTACCCAAACTCTAAAATACAAAGAATTTTTAAAAGCTTATAAATTACTAGATGTTCCCGCGATTTCACCCGCGTTTATCGTTACTGCGCCGCCCCCGTGGGTCGTAGCGTTATTTTATATAGCCTATAGCCTTCCTCGATAAATAGGCTATCCAACACTAAAATAATTTTTCAAATCGAACCAGTAGTTCCTGAGATTAGCGCGTTCAAGCAACATATAACATCACGCTACGACCCACGGGGACGGTGCAGTAACGATAAACACGGGTGAAACCGCGGGAACATTTAGTATTTGAATATAATACTAATACAATTGTGTACACCGCAAATTCGAATCCAAGTAACAAACTTTTTCTCGTTCGCAGGCGAAGAAACTAAACTAGCTCTCAACTCGAAATACTCTGGCAACAAGTTCTCTTCTTGCGAGCTGGCAGTCAACGGCTTTCTCACGTTCTTTATAATAATTCTTTTACTCGAGATCGTTGTCTCTCTTATCACGAAGATCATAATCGAACAGCGTCTGCCTGAAGGCACGTACATACCGCCACAAAACGAAGACCTAACAGATGTCGGCGCTTTACTTCAAGACCTGTTCTCCTTTCTACTTTTATATTATTACATTATTCCAATGTCGTTGTACGTCACTATTGAGCTGTATAAGTTTATTGGTAAGTCTATTTTTAATATCCTTTTGTTATATGAACAAGGTGGCTAAGAGTAATATGGCCTTCTACTAAAAACTTTCAATCAAGCTCGCTTCATGGTTAACAGTTAGCACAGTCTGTGTTTTACATTAAATTACTATTTATAATTATTATTACCAAATATATAATTATAATAATAATATTCTATCACATACACACAACATCATCTAGCCCAAACTAAGCAGAGCTTGTACTATGGGTACTAGACAATGGATAAACATACATATGTATATATACTTTTTTTTTGTAAATACATTCAACATACCCAGACCAAGACAAACATCCATGTTCATGCACACAAATGTATGACTTGTGCGGGAATGGAACCCGCGCCCTCAGACGTGGCAGTCGGTTACACTAATCACTACGCCATCGAGACCGCCAATATATAATATATTAGTCCATAACTTTGTTATATAATTTTAATAAATAACAATAAATCTCTGTTAATGACAGGGTAGTTTAGTAATAATAATATAATAATAATAATAATATCACATACACACAACACCACCTAGCCCAAACTAAGCAGAGCTTGTACTATGGGTACTAGACAATGGATAAACATACATATATATACTTTTTTTTTTTGTAAATACATACATATTATACATAGAAACACCCAGACCAAGACAAACATCCATGTTCATGCACACAAATGTTTGACTTGTGCGGGAATCGAACCCGCGACCTCAGGCGTGGCAGTCGGTTACACTAACCACTACGCCATCGAGGCCGTCCAACACGAAAAACTAATCCAGGACGTCACAATTGACCGTAAACGTAAACATAAGTTCAAGCCACGCAACCAAGAAGGCAGTCAGTGATCAATTAAAGTGCACTTATAGTGTAAATAATGAAAGGTGTATTATTAACCTATTGACTCGCAGCGACACACCGGTGACCAGCTACGATAGATTTTGAATTATGTCTGGTCAGCGATAGCCTATAGTGGGAGGCTGCTGGACTGCTGCAGAGTTCTCGATTACGATTCCAAGTCGCGAATCTCTTTCGAAGTTATATGCGTATTAAATAGTTAATTATCGCTCGCTTTAACGGCGAAGGCAAACATCGAGAGAAAATCTAGATGTCTGAGAGTTCTACATAATGTTCTCGAAGATGTGTGAGGTCTGCTAACCCGCACTGGTCCAGCGTGATGGACTATGGCGTAAACCTTCTCGTCCTGAGAAGAGGCCAGTGCCCAGTAGTGGGACAATTTAATGCAGGGCTGATATTATAATTATATATGGTACTGTACTGGTACTGTAAGACATGACAGACTAAAGCTGTAATATTTTAGGTGCATTATACATCGGATGGGACGAAGACCTCCGCTGCGAGGAGACCGGCCGACCCGCAGTCGCGAACACGTCAGACCTCAACGAGGAGTTAGGTCAAGTGGAAGTGCTGTTCTCTGATAAAACGGGCACTCTCACCAAAAACCTGATGGTGTTCAAGGCCTGTTCGATCAGAGGTCACTTGTACGAAGAAAGGGACTCCAAACTAATCGACATTGAACGGTTTAATGAGCCTGTTGATGTTTTTCAGGTCAGTTATTTTTGTTATCCTAACTTGCTAATGAGAGTTTGTTATGCTTTCACACCTTCATTATCCGACTAATCATCATGAAATTTTACATACACGTTGACACGTTGTCTTTAAACCAGAAAAAAATACTCTCTCTAACCTAACTCTAAGAATGGACGAGGAAAGACTGACTAAGAAAGTTTATAAGGCTAGTGTGAATGGAACAGTCCCAAGAGGAAAACCTAGGCGAACGTTTCGCGATCAGATCGGAGGCGTTCTGGACAAAGGCCAGGTTAAGAACTCCTTGAACCGACGGGCGTGTATGAGGAATGTGATGAAAGTGAATGAAGCCAGAGAAGTGTGTCAGGATCGTAGCAAATGGAAATCCGTAGTCTTTGCCTACGCCTCTGGGAAACAGGCGTGAATCTATGTATGTATGTATTCTAACCTAACCTTACCTACATTTACGCGCGTGGAGGAATGTAGTGCATTATAAATGCGAATGAGAGTTTGTTTGTTTGTTACGCTTTCACGCCTTAACTACTCGACGAATCATCATGAAATTTCATATACACGTTGTTAGGGATACAGGAAAGAACATAGGGTACCTTACATATAGAAAAAAGGTACTGTTGCCGAAGGATTGAAAATGGACACGAGCGAAGCCGCGATCAAGAGCTAGTTAATTCATATGGTTTATTTTGTTTAAGGATCTTTTTGCCTTGTATTCTGGACTGTCTGGATTAATGTAGAGCTGGATAGACGGCTGGAGTTGTTAGGGCCGCGAAACAGCCGCCAATTTGTTTCGATGCAAAAATGAGCTGATGGAAACTTTCGCGACTTGTACACATTCTTAATATAATATAATATATTAAGAATGTGTACAATGTGTAAAAAGCAGCGATAGCTCAGTGGGGAGACCAAAAGACTTTCGGAAGTTATATGACTTTTCGAAATTATGTGCGTATTGATTGACAATTATCGCCTGCTCCGTGCCTCGGAGACCACGTTTGACGTTAAGCTGTCGGTCCCGGCTGCCATGAACATCTATGGCTGTCGTTATTGGGAAGTCAGTGCCCTCTAATATCCTGACACTGGTCTAGCTTTAGGGTATCGTTAGCCTTCGGGTTGCGGAGGTCAGATGGCAGTCGCTCCGTGTAAAAATTGTTATCCAGTCAAATCCGGTTAGTCTAGAAAGCCGACTCCAAGTGATTTGGGAATAATAAAGGCTAGGGAGAAGAAGATATTGATATAGATTATATTAGATTAGTATTACTATCCTTTCTAATATTATAAATTCGAAAGTAACTCTATCTGTAGTCTGTCTATCTGTCTGTCTGTCTGTTATCTTTTCACGGCTAAACCACTCAACCGATTTAGATGAAATTTGGTACAGATATAGTTTAAAACCTGGGGAAGGACATAGGCTACTTTTTATTGATGTAGGTACCACGCGGGCGAAGCCGCGCGCAAAAGCTAGTATATTATAAAACAAAGCCCCCTGCCGCGTCTGTCTGCCTGTTCGCAATATACACAAACACTACTGAACGGATTTTCATGCGGTTTTCCCCAATATACAGAGTGATTCATGAGGGAGGCTTAGATGTATAATTTGTTAAGGTTTTGTACTACCAGTGCAAGCCGGGGCGGATCGCTAGTATATTATATTGAGATCAGCCTTCTAACCTAAACAGATTTGGATGAATATCAGTTTTCAGGGATCAATTACCATTAGATCTCCATAGCCTGAAAGCATAACGATATCCAAGACATGGAATTCTCTGCCAAGGCACGTGTTTCCTTCTTCCTTCAATCCTGGGTCCTTTAAGCGGGGCGTGAAAAAGCACCTTCTCAGGCCGTCAAAGTAGAGACCTCAACATCGCCTCGGCTGCTATGAGGGCGATGTGGAGGCCACTGCTCTTAGACCACACGACTGCTTACCATCAGGTGGAGTGTGGTCATTTTGACGAGCAAAATAAAAAATAAAAATATCCTAAGGTAAAACCAAGGCCCTTACCACCATCATGCTAAGGCATTATCATAGCATGCGCGAAAATGAGACACCAAGCCTCATAGTCCATAGTTTCGTCTCGTTCTAGCGCAATGACAGTGTTATAAGGAAGAGAGTAAGATCAGTATAGTTTTGGATTAGTTGGCTACGCCGGTTAACATCACCACAGAGCACGGGCCCTTCATGTGATTATGAAGGTGATTGGGAAAACCCGTTCGATAAATATTAGTCGCTCGATATTATTAGTTAATAATAATAACGACATGACGCAGGCCTCTTGTTCTTTATCTACCGTCATTATATTCACGTTAATAAAGATAATACATATAATATACAGGCTGATTGGTGAAAGACTGGATATATTGAAGGAGGGTATTCAGTGCTCGATTCTGGACACGAATATCTAAAAAAAATGGGTAGTTTAAATTTGACCTAGTTATCCAATAAAAACTTAATGTGCGGACACTCTTGCGCATATACCAAAGCTAAACAAAACCTCCGCCCCCGCCCCCAGCTACCGCACCCCGCACTCTCCCGAATTCACACCCTCGCCCGTCCTTTTCTTATCAAAGGTCATTAGCCTCGACAGCTGTGTGCGCAGTGTCCACATTTTATGGATATTTCATACAAATTTTCATAAAGGTTTTCTTTGCAGGTTATACCGATTTTATTTTTATTTCTTTTTTATACGTTACGTTTGACCATAAATTATCATGTCCATAAGTATGTACAATGTTTAACCAGTCACACTGTATATGTATGTCGATTAATACTGCGTTCGTAATACTGAGTAAGTACATAAAGGACAACACGGATGACGTAGTGGTTTAAGTGGTCGCCTCGCCGCGCCGGGTGGTGTGGGTTCGATCTCCACACGAGACAAAAATTTGCGTGATACACAGATGGATGTTTTGAATCTGGGTGTTTTTTGTATCCGTTGTTTGAATGTTTGTAAAGTCCAACGCGACACAGGATTCAGTCCTAGTGCGTCGGTAGTCTTTTTAAAGAAACAATAACTAAGTATAAATTAAAATATAAAAACCCTCGACACAAAATAATAAAAATAGTAATTGGCCATTTTGCGGTGGCGGCCATTTGAAATTTATCATAATGTATAGTATTCTAGTAGTCAAGCCCTTTTATTTGATACCCATATTGAGGGAGTCGTGGAAAATATGTAATCCGCCATTTTGTGGCGGCGGCCATCTTGGACCGACTTTCATCAAACATAGCTAAGAACACTCCCGACTAATTCACATTTCAAACAAAAAAAACAAAATCAAAATCAAAATCGGTTCATCCGTTCGGGAGCTACGATGCCACAGACAGACACACACACACACACACACACACACACACACACACACACACACACACACACACACACACACACACACACACACACACACACACACACACACACACACACACACACACACACACACACACACACACACACACACACACACATCGGGGGTTAAAAAGGAAAGAAAGATACCTTTTACCCTTACAGGTACCCTAAACATACACTTACTGCTGTGCCACGGAGGTAGGAGGTATATAATAGTAAAATCAATAAATAATAATTGCCTACAGGCTAATTCACGTGTAAACTTAATTAATAGGCAGCGACACATACCTATGTGTTTTAATGACAATGAACGTTTGATCGATATCTCTTTGTAATCGTTATAAGAACAGCGACGCATTAATAACATTATAATAATTATCGTAACTTATCTGTTTAACCAAAATCACCTCATGCCCGATAATATTATGCTAAAACAGTGGAGTGATATTTCATTTTGCGATAAAAGGCTACAATTAAAGATAATCTATGACGCAGGGGATTTTATGAACATTCAAACAATAGACACAAAGATTACCCGGACTCGAAACACGTGATAGACCAAAACGTCAACGGCGGGACGAATTAATTGTATGGCTCATCTTGGCACAGTAACCATCGCAAACTGGAAATCTATTTACGTAGAGAATTAGTCGAAATTGGTCGTGAAATAGCATAATTGGTCGGTCCGCCGTTTAAAAGATACAAGGGGGTATTGGTAGCTGTGCCAAATGCGCTCATCTTGGCACAGACACCTTGTATTTCCAAAACCACAACACCGATCACGCACACCACACCACAGCATCTAACTTGTAACCTTTCGTTTTATATCGTAAATATTCAATACTAAATTTTGTCTGCAGCTTCGCTTGATTTATCTACATTTTGTCAATAAAATACCTCGGAAGCAAAATTTTTTCCGGCATGAAACGATGATGACGGCATGATATGATGTCCTTTTCTGTATCCCTCAAAACAAATGCGAAATTACCTAAATGATGATAGGTCGAGTAGTTCAAACCTGAAAGCGTAACAAACAAACGAACTCACATTCACATTTGTTAGGATTAAAAAAGTTGTACCTTCTAGACAATATAGAAGACACGTAAATCAGATTGATGAACTCCCGCCTGCATAAAAACCTCTGTGATATAAGCGTGAGAATTAAGTCTCAAAAGTTTTTAATTAAAAATTAATATAGAGAGAAAGAAGAAAGAAACATGATTTATTTGGCGCACAAAAGGGCACACCCAAAAAATGAAGAAATAACAAAAAAAAAATACAATAATAACAATTGGAAAATAAAAGCAAACAAATACTAACACTATAATATGAATCACTTCATTTCTGCTCACTGGCAACACCACACCTTCATGGCGTTGTAGCTCTGTACTGAAACTAAACAGTGAACGACATGGGCTTACGTGATAGCCACCTCACTAGCTGTCTGGCATGTGAACCCATGCCGTCCCGGTCGATCGTACCGATTCTTGACACTGTGCTGCTACTGTTAATTTCCTAGCAAGTGAACCTAGGGTCCTACGATCGGCGGCAAATATAAGCAAAACCCTACACCACCAGACGAGCAAGCCAGTCGCCTTTAGTATGATGATAATACTCAACTTTCTATTTCAGACAGACGTCAAATTCTTCTTTACGATACTCGCTCTCTGTCATTGCGTCCAAATATCTAACGAGGACATGAAGAGATTGAGTGCCCGGCTCTCAGTCACGGGAGAACTACATCTTATGAACTTATTCCGGAGAAAAAAGATCAAGTCTGCCACCAATGGTATCCCGGACAATATCAATTGGAGCACTCTTATTCATCCAAACGAAAGTAAAATGGATTACCAGGGTAGCAGTCCTGATGAGAAGGCTTTAGTGGAAGCGGCGGACAGGGTGGGCGTGACTTTTCTAGGAGAAGAAGGCAATAATCTCTTGTTGAAAATAGGAGACCATACGGAGATGTATGAGAGATTACAGATCATCGAATTTACGTCGGAGAGAAAGAGGATGTCTATTATTGTGAGAGATAAGGATGGAAAGGTAAGAGAAAACTTTTCTTTCTTTTTTATATTTGTTTTTACTACGGGTCGGTTTTCTTTCGTCGATAACTTTTATCAGAGAAATAAATATGGCGGTCTGACATATTCTCTACAGAAATTGCTGAAACGTCAAACAAATCTCCCAGGTAAAAATAATCTGCTGATTAAAAATCGGCCCTAATTAAATTTACTTCAGGTACAAACATAAACAGACACACTTGTGTTGTCCCAAAAATGTAGATAGAGATATTTTGCATGCAAATTTTGCCAGCTATACCGTGAACCCCTTTTAATAGAGGTCATATTGCCGACCGCCAGAAACGTACCGTGCTGCTGCTAAGAATTTCAGGATAAACAAGTGATTAACGGCAATGAATTGCCGTAAATCTTAGTTTTCGAAAAAATGCTATCACGTGACCAGAGTGGTCAGAGGCCAAAGGTCATGTAATTTCGTGGGTATATCGACTATGCTGAGTCTAATGGCGTTGACCGCGAGTCTCTAGCTCTTACGGTTCTTGAGTTGAAAGTTGTATACCAGACAGACGGACAAAGCTGTTGTATAAGAGTTTTTTCGAACTCTAAAAAACTGAATCACCTAATTCCATTTTGATGCTTTAGAGTATAGAAAGACGCAAACAGTGCAAAAGTAATATTTCTGTATTCCTCAGCTTTATTTGTTGTTGTTAATACAAGAATGCTGCCTGAACAGATAATATTGTGGAACTTATATTTTTTTGCAGATCTGGTTATTTTGCAAAGGCGCAGAGAGCTCGGTGTTCCCTCTATGTAGAGACACCGCGCTGATAGAAGATACGGATAGAGACATAAACACATTCGCAAACAAAGGTCTGAGAACACTGGCTGTCGCGTACCGAGAGATCCCCGAAGAGGAATATGATAAGGTTACTGATGGTAAGAAGTTTGACCTGTCAAGTCTTGAAACGCCAGACATAATTAAACACCTATTGTGTCTGGCTGCCGGTGTGCCGTTGCGACTTGAAAGGCCAATTACAATTGGTAAATTATATTATGGAACAAATCGAAGTTTTATTGCCTAAGTTGAGGCATATGGGAGTGCCCCGACCTAGAAAAGAAGCCAGACAGAGTGTACTGCTGGTATTATTTAATCGAACAGTTTGAAGGAATCGTATAAATAGCTTAAATTACTTCAATAAACTCACTAACTATTAAAGTTTTATGCTCAGAAGCTATCACTGTGATCTAAATTAAAAAATGGTTGCGCCAGCCCGATACTTCAAATCAATAGGAGACAATACAAATGTCCTATAATAAATCATAAAGTCCTTTGACTTAACATAAGACCATTACTCTTGCAGCAATAAAACGGTTAGACGGTAAAAGCGCGGAGGCGCTACAGCAAGTGACGCACCAGTACAGAGTGCTGGAACGGCAGCTGACGCTAGTGGGCGCCACTGGCGTCGAAGACTGTCTGCAGGATGACGTAGCCGATACTCTCGCCTCGCTCCGCCGAGCTGGCATCAAAACCTGGGTCCTTACTGGAGACAAGGTAAAATGTGATGAATTACCTAAATTAACGAAGGTTTCAATAATAAATGAACTGACACCGTCCTACCGTGGAAGACGGTAGGACTTGTCGCAAACAAACATGTACCTTCACATACGCACGCACACATGGACTCGGATGGCAGACGAATGGCACTGCACGGATTGGCGTATGGTTTAAGTAGTCACCTCGCCATTACCGCCTCGCCTAGTGCTATGGACTCCATCCCCACATGAATGATGGTTGATGAAACTGTGTAATCCAAAATTAGTCGTACCAAGTCAGGGTTTGCTTTGTGTTTGTTCTTTGAATGTTTGTAAAGTTCCCCGCGGTATAGGAATTATCAACCGACCGTTATCTTTTCAATAGAAACAGAATAATATGTATTCTGTGACGCATCAGCTCACACCTTCATACTAATTACATCCTATATTTTTGAAATGTAACTATCTGTGATTGTTATTGTTTTTTTCTATCCGGTACATATACTTTCATAATTTTAAGAGGAATCCAATCTGTATCAAATAATATAAATTATGAAGCATTTGAATTGATTTGAGCGGTTGATATATGGTAGAGCATTTTTGACTTTTGTTTTTATTGTTGTCTGTTGATGGTCCTGACAGCTTTATGCTTTTTATGGATTATTGCTGAGCTCAGATGATCGACCATTGTTTTTATGGTTGTATTTGTAGAGCTTTTTATGGAAGCACTGCTGTCAGCAAAAAGACCATTGTAGAAACAGTAGTTATTTTTATTGGCATTCTAGATCCTCGCATCGCATGATGCATAGGGTCGTGACACTCTGCAGTGATACCATATTATTAATTTGTTATCGAATATCGATAACATTAGTTTCTAGATAGTGAAATCGATAATAATTTTTTTTTTACCCCGTATTGATCATCGTTTTGCGATTTTATTTTAATGATAGTTGAAAGTCATATCAGAAATCAATGATGCACGTTTTAGCATCTACTTATCACAAAACTATTTTGAATGCAAATGCTATAATACCCTTTATATAAGACATGGTATCATCATCCGTGTATAACGCCGATGAGGTAGGAAGAGGTCTATAACTTCAACATTTTCGTCAACTATGTTTTTGTTTCATGTAAACAGTGTTAGTATGTTGTTTACCGAACACATTTCAGCACTCCTGGCTGTTACTAAGAATTTCTTAGCAGTACTACCGACACCAATTAAAACAAAAAACATATATTCAATCGAATTAGACGTTACTTGGACGAAGTCCATTGTAGTAAAATTATTGGGAAAAGAGGAACCCGTGACACACCCTCGGATTGCAACTATTTCAATAGAAAAAGGTTGACAATACCGAAGTCCTCGGATAGGGACAGCCATGACGTGGGACCCGGGCGTACTCCAACTTGCAGTATTTCGCTTAGAGTACAAAATATGTGTCGACACGTGTTTCGCTTCAGCGCGAGGCATCTTCAGGACCGTTAGGCAACGAATGAGCAAAAAACCAGAAAATCACGAGTATATATTTAATATCAAAGGTGTATTACACCCTTATTTTGCGGTTAGCCCTTAGCTACGGTTTTACGTTGCTCGTTACAGGTACAAACTCCATAATTATTGCTACTTAAAATTTACTAAAACTCAATAACACTTGGCACTTTGACTGCTGTAGGTACTATCGAGATAGTCCATATCCTTACTAATATTATAAATGCGAATGTGAGTTTGTTTGTTTCACTTTTACGCTTTAACTACTCGACCGATAATCATGAAATTTTGCATACACGTTGTCAAGCATACAAGAAAGGACATGACGCTTATCCAGAAAAATCCTGTTCCCAAATGACAAAACCTATAGTAACAAGAGCCAAGCCGCGGACAAAATCTAGTATAAATTAAATCTTATTTCAGGTAGAAACAGCGATAAACGTGGCACAATCATGCGCGCATATCTCAGAGAACGACAGACGACTGTTTCTGATAGGCGTTGAGACCGACGAGGCGCTGAAGATGCATCTAGAGGAATGTACGCGAATCGTCAACGAGTCGAGCTACCGGGATCTTACGCTGATTATCGACGGGACCAGCATGGCTCTGGTCTTGGATACACCAGCCGCACCCGCTTTTGTCAATATATCCATGAAATGTAATGCGGTGTTGTGTTGTCGACTCTCGCCTATACAGAAAGCAAAGGTAAGCCGTTTTATAAACTATATATAAAGAAATACCTATTTTATATCAAATGTTAATTTATTATAATAAATCTGTCATGTCTTAGAAAGCCAGAAATCATTAAAAATCTCTTGTGTCAGGCCACTACGACTTAATAGGTTAAACAACTTTAAATAATAAGCAGATATGCTATCTTTTGGCCAATGCCAGTACAGAAAGTGTAGTGACAGACCAATTAAAAAGTGTGTAGTCAAATAATTTTGTGCTTGAAATATTCGATGGACTGCCCGCCGTAGCTTTCCTAGTGCGATATAATCTTGAAAAACTGATAGAAATGTATTGAGGAGTCAATCGCTACATGGAAAGAACCTTATAGACAGGCAGCCATGTAATAGTGATAAAAACGTTGTCAACATTTAATTTCATAAGTTCGTCAACCACTATCACCAAATATAATTTAGAGGACTCTTCTCCCGTCAAGTATGCCGCCTATCAGCCCATGGTAAACGGTTACCACCAATATATAATACCCAGAGGACGCTTAAAATGAAATAACTAGGCTATCACCACAATAGATAAATAAGCCACGATACTAACAGCACAACTTGTTCTAAAAGCTATGAAAAACTAACTCACCGCAGGCACAAGTTTTAATTTTGACTACGTTCTTCTTCAGGGTAAAAGTACTTGTCCAATCATACTGCTCGTGTTGGGGGTAGATACTGCTATGTCTTATCCCATATGTTTATTGTAATTGTCACAAGGATTATAATTTTCAGATAGTAAAACTAATAAAAAACAGTCCAGAGAGTCCGATAACTGCGGCAATAGGAGACGGCGCCAACGATATCTCCATGATACAGGAGGCTCACGTTGGCTTCGGCATATTCGGCAAAGAAGGGCATCAAGCCGCCAGGTAAATTGTTAATCAAAACTTACATGATTGCCAATCAAAGGCATTAAAAGTTGCCAATGAATAAAGATCCTTAAAAAAATATATATAAAAAGAAGGGGACCCAAAATATGCCTCTGAGGTACATGGTGTACCTCAGAGGCATACCTTGGATCCTCTTCCTTTTATATCATACTAGCTTTTGGCCGCGGCTTCGCTCGCGTTAATTTAGAATTTGACAATCAATTCGGGTTGTACTCTGCTTGTAATAATATAATTTAATCATGATTCGAAAAACACGTGGCGCCATCTATTATCATAAGAACGTTATTGTTGTTTTCCTCGGAATCAGTTATTTGTGATGTCAGGATGAAAAGTAGCCTATGTCCCTTTCTGTACACCTGACAACGTATATGCAAAATTTCAGAATGATCGGTTCAGTGGTAGTTAGGAAGTTAGGATTTAATCGGGTGTACCTCAAGGCAGTATGTTGGGACCACTCTTATTGTATTGTAATTACAAAGAAAGGGAGTTTCAATTGCTATAAGCTGTCTGCTTATAACAATTGAAACTCCCTTTCTGTGGGTTTATTACTATTATTACGAAGGACTCGTCCTTAGATAGAAATTATGATTGCAATCACATTTATTAAACAGAACAATAGAAACACCAATAGTTAACTAGTTTTAAGGTTCTTTAAAATATGTAGCTTAACAACTTAAATTTTAATTAACATTTACACCCGTTTTCTGACAGGCTGATCAACACAAAAACATGTACAGACGGCTAAACGCATGTCAACTACCTACTGGTATTGGCTGATTGAATTAGCATCAGTCAGTAAAATCATTAAACATTAGCTTGATTTTGGCGATAGCGACGAACAATGACGACGTCGATGATAACTCGCTGTGTAAACTTCGCTTGCGTGATTCAGGAATGTATTGCGAAGCGTGTATTGTGTCCAGCGCCATCTCTTGACATTTGTCGTAACTTCTTCATCTGTGTAGTGACGCTACAACATTTTTGAACCAAACAATTTCATGTATGTAATTATTTCGACGCTTGCAGATGTGCTGACTTTGCCTTCACAAAGTTCTCCATGATCAAAAAAGTACTTCTGGTGATGGGTAATTGGTATTATCAGAGATTAGCCACGTTAATACATTACTTCTTCTATAAAAACCTGGTGCTTGGAAATATTATGGTAAGTTTAACTTGGCAAGTCTTGGAATGACAGACATAAATTAAAACTTGTTGTGTCTGGCCGCCCGAGTGCAACTGCACTCAATAGGCTTAAAATGACCTCTTCTATCAATGAAAATTGTTGCTGGATTTTTCTGGTAGAAAATTCTTAGGTTACACATTGAGTCTAGAAATATGACTAGAACTATCTTATCTTATCTTATGTGGGGGCCAGTCAGTGCAGACCGGCGACACTTCGACCCAGTGGGATCTTTTTTGTCGACACTCTCCCAATAACGACTGCCATAGGTGTTCATGGCAGCCGGGACCAACGGCTTAACGTGCTGTCCGAGGCACGGAGCAGGCGATAATTGTCAATCAATACACACATAATTTCGAAAAGTCATATAACTTCCAAAAATCAGAGGTGCGCGACGTGGGTTCGAACCCGAGACCCTCTGCATTGCAGTCTATTGGTCTCCCCACTGAGCTATCGCTGCTTTAAAGACTAGAACTAAAAATGACATAATAAATAGTCAAAACAAGATCTCCAAACTACAGCAGAGGGCAAACAACTAGATCGACATCTATGTGTTATATAAATAGAACCATAATCATAGCTGGTATAATATAGCTAAGTATATTAATTACATCTCGTCGATCCACTTAGATCTCTGACACAGCTTTGCCTATGCATGTCGTTATGGTTTATCTGCTCGCCACTGCGAGGGTTGTGGGTTCGATCCCAAAACAGCACAAAAATTTGTGAACTCAACAAATGGTTCTTCTGGGTCTATTTGTGTCCTTTGTTTGAATATTTGTGACGTCTACCGCGATACAGGAATGTTCTAGTGCAGGATTTAATGTTAAAACAACTTACACCTAACGTTATTTTCATAATATTTTTATTTATATTACAGTTTATATTCCAACTGCACACAATGTTCTCAACGCAGTCGATATTCGACTCCATGTACCTTACATTCTTCAATCTGGTGTTCACATCGATGCCTTGCCTTATACTGGCCGTCACAGAACAACGATGGCCGCCAAACCTTCTGTTTAAGTAAGTAAATCAATAATAAATAATATCAGCCTGTATTAAACTGTCTCACTGCTGGGCACGGGCCTCTTCTCGGAGTGAGAAGGGTAAGGCCATAGTCTACCACGCTGGTTTAGTGCGGGTTGGCATGCTACACATATCTTTGAGCACAATCTCAGACATGCAAGTTTCCTCACGATGTTATCCTTCATCGTTACATATCAATACTTAATACGAATCTTCTGTCATAACGAAACTTTCGAAGGGCCTCTCTATATTGAAATTCAAATTCCCTATAAGACAGAGCAGTTTTTTTAACGAAAAATGTTCGAAACCCGCAAAAAGAAAATCAAAAAATGATTACGATAATATGAGGTCTGTTTATTATCTGCTATAGGTCTATAAAAAAGTTTAGGCCACATTGTTACACGCTGGCCCAGGGCGAGTCGGCAAACTTCCCATATCGTTCTCTAAATAAAACAGAGACTTAACTTCAAAATTTTAAAAGTTTGAACTCCTACTAACACGCTATTAGAGTTAACTTACTAACTTCCAAATTTCTAGTTAAATCTCTGTTTTATCAAGAGTGCGATATATTTGCTGATATATTTTCAGAAATATAGATTTCCTTACGATATTTTCATTTTTACCGTTATAGCAATTATCGTAAAAATGAGCATCTAGCAAAAGGATGTTATTTAAATGGTTAGCATAGTATTGGTAATCTGTGAGCAGAAATAGCTATTAATCAGCAACTCATGGCCAGCAAACATTTCAAAGGAGCCCGCTTGGCGGGGCTCCTATTTTTGGGTGGGTTTAAGAAGGAACCTAACATAACCTAACCCTTCCGAGACGGAATGCAGTGATTTGAGGCGTATAGGTGCTCGTTATGATATATTTTAGTAAGCATATTTTGCTGCGCAATTAGTATTTTTGCTGATCATTATATTTAATCCCTTTAGCAAAAATGCTTACTTACAAACAGTATATTTGGATTACCTTATTACGAAGTTCTCTAGGCTCGGCTTGTGGACCACACGACTGCTTACCATCAGGCGTAATGTAGCCATTTTGACAGGCAACAAAAAAATGAATTGTTTGAATTTGGTTGTGATGGTTTAGATTTATGTAAGTATTTACAATAATTTGCAGGAACCCAGTGCTGTACCGGGAGATAAGCAGGAACAAGTTGATGACGTGGGGCAACTTCGCGGCGTGGTGTCTATCAGCCACATACCACTCCGCCATCATCTACCTGTTCTCCATGTTCCTGATCTCCTCCTCCGTTATAAGCAAAGATGCTAAGACGATAGATCTATGGTGAGTGAACCTATAAACATTGTTACACAATAATAATAGAATGAATATCAGCTCTGTATTAAACCGTCCCACTGCTGGGCACGTGCCTCTACTCACTGTGAGAAGAGTTAGGCCATAATGGACTATAGCGTGGTGGAAGCTGGCCCACTGCGGGTTGGCAGATTTCACATACCTTAGAGAACTCTGAGGTATGCAGGTGTCCTCACGATGTTGGGCTGATATTATTATAAACAGTATTATAGTGCAAAATCCTTACTAATATTATAAATTCGAAAGTAACTTTGTCTGTCTATCTGTCTGTCTGTCTGTCTGTTACCTTTTCACGGCTAAACCACTCAACCGATTTAGATGAAATTTGGTACATATATAGATTAAAACCTGGGAAAGGACATAGGCTACTGATGTAGGTACCACGCGGGCGGAGCCGCGCGCAAAAGCTAGTAATATATAATACTGTTTTCCCCAGTATGGTTCGTGACCCTACGACACGATGACCTTTGATTTTCGTTTTATGGTTGGTAACCTCTTGACATAATGAACTTGCTGCTCGTTTAAAGAATGCGTCAGAACTGGTGTAACGAGGAATTGTTTAAGTGCAGGTGTTTCGGTGCGGCACTATTCCACCTGATGACGCTGATCGTGAACTTGAAGCTGTGGCTGCAGGCGCGGTACCACACGCTGGTGTTCGTCGCCTCCATCGTACTGTCGGTGCTCGCCTATGTACTCTTCAACACGCTTTACGCCCTCATATACTTGTAAGTACCTCTGCTATTGAGGGAAATGATAGTAAAAGCAAACTGTGCCATCTCAGGCAAAGTGATTTCAGAATTTTCCATTAGAAAAGTTTCAGCACGGATTACACTGTCAACGCCCTCGTAAGTAGATTTGATATTTTTTTTTATACAACTAAGGTGGCGAATAAGCTTAGGGCCCACCTGATGATAAGTGGTCACTGTAGCCTATGGACGTCTGCAACACTAGAGGCATCACTTGATCGTTGCCGACTCTTTGGGAAAGGAAGCAGAGAAAAAGGAAGTGGGAAGGAGATGAAGCGGGCAGGGGGATAGAGGGTGATTGGGCCTCCGGCACTCTCACTCGCCGAACGAAACACAACAGTAGGAATACTGCTATTTCACGTCGATATTCTGTGAGAGGATAGTACTTCCCCGGTCGAGCCGGCCCATTCATGCCGAAATCAGCGAGGCTCTACTACTATCAGAAATTGTTATTAGGGAGAATGGTAGTGAAAACGATTAATGTGGTCTAGTGCAAAGTGTATTTCAATTTTCCATTAGGAAATTTTCTGTAAAGAGTGTCTGGAATTTGATAATATTACGTGGGACCCAAAAGTATAGCTGGTGGTGACATACCCTTTTGCTCCAATTTCTTTTTATTTGTCTTGTAGAACAACCACATCGTACCTATTAATCTATACTAATATTATAAAGCTAAAGAGTTTGTTTGTTTGTTGGCTTGCTTGAACGCGCGAATCTCAGGAACTACTGGTCCGATTTGAAAAATTCTTTCAGTGTTAGATAGCCGATTTATCGAGGAAAGCTATAGGCTATATATCATCACGCTAAGATCAATAGGAGCAGAGCAGCAATGAAGAATGTTTCAAAATCGGAGGATATTTTTTCCTTTTGAGAACTTCCGCTGCGTGCGCTGCGTAAACAGTTAAAGTTTCGCAAAAATCATGTATGACAGAATTGTTCCCCTTTAAAAGTTCAAAAAAAAAGTCCGCGACAGCATATGTCTATCTTTTAAGATTGGCTCACTATAACCATTTTTATGCTAACGAAATTTGTTCTAAAATAATGCATTATTTGCGAAGGTATTTTTATAAACATGATATTAATCCTTATCTAAATAAATACGTTATTCATCCCAAATATTTAATTTAAAACAAAATTGCCCGTTACATCATTCGATTTCAATTAATATCTTAGGAGATATCGCAGTTTTAAAATAACATCGCAGCAAAAAAATTACCCATTACAGACATAGTATAAACGATGTTTCTCCTGGTTTATTCTGCGTGATTACTACTGGTTCGATTTGAAAAATTATTTTAGTGTTGGATAGCTTATTTATCGAAGAAGGCTATAGACTATATAACATCACGCTACGACCCACGGGGGCGGCGCAGTAACGATAAACGCGGGTGAAACCGCGGGAACATCTAGTACAATATAAAATTTTCGTTGCTTTGTATTTTGTTTGATATGTATGACACTTACGGTGAAATATAAAAGTTAGGTGTTTACATTGCCATTCGACAATATAGGCGTGGCACTATCTATGCATGTCTGCAATTGCCTCGTAGGCTTCATAGTATATTTTTTGGCCAATACCTATTAGCAGTTTACTTTACAAATAACTATTATTCTAATCTCCCGTCCATCTAAGCTTTGAGCAGTTTTATTTCTCCATTAGTTTATCTTTAAATTCTCTACACGAACATAGAGTCCAAAGATTTCCAACGTCATATAATGTTTTGTATTGTCATATTCCATTTTTCAACTGCATACTGCATTTTGGATAGTCATACCATGTTTTAAAGGAACGCAGGAGAAAGGAAATACATCTCGTAAAGGCAGAGACGCTGACAGCAAACTTTCCTCAGGGACTTATTCCTCCAAACCTTCAACACTTCAAGAAAAGAGCATACTCCTTTTTAAAAGGCCGGCAACGCACTTGTAACTCCTCTGGTGTTGCAGGTGTCCATGGGTGGCGGTAATCGCTTACCATCAGGCGATCCATCCGCTCGTTTGCCCTCTAATCCATTTAAAAAAATATTGCAGTATATTTAACTAGAAGCAGAAATGTAATTCAAACTGAGATTGTAGAATAGCTTGTATTCATTCCTCTGCCATGATACGGTACGGATATCGTGGTGGTTTAAGTGGGCGTCTCTTTACTGCTACTGCATTATGTGTTCGATAGTTGATCCGAGGCTGAATGTTCTTTGTGTCCGTTGTTTAAATGTTTTTAAATCTCCCGAGACACAGTAATTATACATATTATGGGAGCTGTCGTTACAAAAAAAATCAACGGGTTGCACTCCGGGACTGGCGGCAGTAGTGAAAACTTGAATATTAACGTTGTGCATTTTTGATATTTTGGAATGGTTATGAAATAATTTTGCACGAATTGCTTTAATTATTTATCAGTATAAAAGTACTATCATTTATGTGGTAAAATACAATATTCATTTAATGCGCTATCGTACACAAACATGACAATTCTCCCTCCGTCTTACGAATTTTCGATCGGGTCACGTGTCCTGATGCGAGTTTGACAATTCTCCCTCCGTCTTACGAATTTTCGATCAGGTCACGTGTCCTGACGCGAGCTTAACATTTTTATCCATCACAAAAAGTGCACAACGCCGCTAAAGAAGTTTTCACTTCAAAAAGTGCTTCCTTTTCCTTTTTTTGTCATAACAATGAAAGAATTCTAAGAACTATTTTTTTTTCACAGACAAATTGACGGCGATATCCTCGGCACATATACGAGACTACTGGCCTCCACATCTTTCTGGGCACTGAACTTCGTCGTCGTAGTGGTCTGCCTTATCCCCGATTACATCGTAAGACTTATATCAGACAAGTGGGGCAAGAGAAACGTTGAAAAGAATATAACCCAACACATATTCAGCACCAGGCTATGATGACAAAGACAAACGTATTAAATAGTTGTATGAAAGAATGAGATGTAAAATATATGTGATAATAGAGAAATACAGGGTGTAGTTGTAGCTCAGTATAAATCATTTATAGAACAATATAGTAATATGACACGATTTAACTTTAGCAGTAAGTAAAATGCGTAATTCTTATAAAAAGAAAAAAATGAATATAATTCATAAATCTAAACGAATACAGGTTGATTTTGAAATCGTGTAATTCCTTTTAACTACGCATTCTATTGGTAGTATAGAATAACCATGACCATATATTTTTTTATTCGATTTTTTTTGGAAGAATTAATGTACCCTTTTTTTTCGTGAAATGGTTTCAGATAGTCATATGTTAACTACCCGAGGCAATTTTAATTTGTTACTAATTTAAAAAAATAACATCTCAATAATTAATGTCGTAAATAATAACGGGCGGTCCTTTTTATTGCCCCTTATTATTTACGACATCAGTTATTGTCATGTTATGTTTTTTAAATTAGTAAAATATTAAGATTGTGTCAGTTGGTTAACATAATGACAATCTGAAACCATTTCACGAAAAAAGTAGGTACATTAATTTCTCCAAAAACATAATATTAGAATTAAAAAATATATGATCGGGGTTATTCTATATCACCAGTAGAATGCGTGGTTAAAAGGAATTACACGATTTCAGAATCAACCTGTATATTTTAGAAAAAAATGTTAATGAGTAAATAAATAAAAAAATATTAAAAGTCTATTAATATCAAAGAGGAATTGGAGTCTGCAATTTGACTTTGAATTTGACTTTTTTATTTCGAATATAATTCACGTCCAGGAATTGAGTACTGACAAGTGACACAATAATATGTATATTAGATATTATTATATAATATAATACAGCGACAAAAAATTATAAAAAGTTCTAGCATTAACAACAACTTAAAATCGCTTTACTGGATTAATTAAAAGTATCAGTTAAATGTTTGAAAATATTGTTCTTGACACTATTTTTATGAATAGTTTAGCGAAAAAATTAAATAGGTATATAAGGTATTTAATTTATATTTAAAACATTATTGTTTTAATTTTTAAGTAGTATTTATTTGTATATTCTAAGAATATTTTAAACTTTATTCTCCTCTTAAAAAGGATTTAATTTTTAAAAAAAATCATCATTCTCTCCCAGCATACCTTTCAGTCATGGAGTTATAGAAAGCAAGGGTAGTTGTAATTATACATATGTATTAATTATAAGTAACTTAATTAATCATAAGAGGTCCAAAAATATGTGATAAGTTATTAATTAATGATATGTATATTTTAAAATAATGTTATAAATATAACTCTGTCTCTCTCTCTATCTATTATAATTATTTTAGTAAATGTCACTAGTCACTAAACTTATTTACGTTAGTACCTAGTAGCTAGTCTATGGTAGCATATCATTAAACTATAATTAAAATTATTATTAATTAATTATTTTTGTTAGTATAATGTGACATTTTGTTATAATTATTAGACTTACAAACACAAACTACATAACATTAATTTTAAAGATATTTTATTTTAGCTATTAATCAATTAATGAAAGAATGCAGTCACAGCACTTATACTTTTGTCAATAGTACATATATACATACATAGATTCACGCCTGTTTCCCAGAGGGGTAGGCAGACACTTCTCAATAGTAAGAAAATAAAGTAATATATTATAATGTAAGTATGTATAATTTTTGTCAATAGTAAGTTATTATTGTTTAATTATTTAAACCTAATTAATATTATTAGATTGGTACCCAAATACCCTACTACTTTTTATCTCTGCATCACCCAATGGTTGACTGGTAGATAATGCCTGCGGCATTAAGACCGCCGATGTACTATATTGTGCATAAAGTTTTAAATAAATAAATAAATGTTATCATGCTATGGACTCAAACGCGGTCCTTATATTTTAAAATACAAAGGTAAATATGGCCTAACATTTTTTTATAACTTTGTTAATAGGCAGGAAACAATGAAGTCACCGTTTATCTATACTAATATTATAAAGCTGGAGAGTTTGTTTGTTTGTTTGAACGCGCTAATCTCAGGCACTACTGGTTCGATTTGAAAAATTATTTTAGTGTTGGATAGCCTATTTATCGAGGAAGGCTATATAACATCACGCTACGAGCCACGGGACGGCGCAGTAACGATAAACGCGGATGAATCCGCGGTAACATCTACGTAGTTCAATTATAAAACATCACAAATATTTTGATTGGGCTCATTATAAGGAAAATGGCCTCGTTTTAGTTTTTTTTTGATCCTGTATCCATTAAACATGATATAGATAAGTCATGACGAATTGGTGCTTAACCAAAATTATAAATAGTTTTATAATTATGGTAAAATGTAGGTATGTACTATATGACTTATTTAAACCATATGACGGTCTCGTACCCTAGAATAAGCGTCACGTCTAAGCTTATGACCGATCATAAAGTTCGATCTTTGGTTGGGAACATTGTTATTCGCTCCAAGTTCTCCGTAGCAGCGTGGAGTCTGGATATGCGCACGACACAAATAAAATGTAGGTGTATTAAAACTCTGTCTGTTCCCTTGAAGGATATACAGACAAGTCTTTGTACGAGGATTCCTCATTGAGGATAATTAAGTAAAATAAGTAGGTAAATAAAAAGTAAGTAAATAGAATAAAAGTACGAGCTAATTGTAAACAATGGTACTTAAATAATAATAATAATATTCTACCACATTCACACAACACCATCTAGCCCAAACTAAGCAGAGCTTGTACTATGGGTACTAGACAATGGATAAACATACATATATTACTTTTTTTTTGTAAATACATACATATAAATAATTTATGAAATATAAAATAAACGAATTTATTTTCTATTTTGTTTTTGTTGTGACTTCTACATCCAATCTTCTAATAATAATTTTGTCAAACCAGTGAAGTAAACTAAACCAGTGGGCTTATCATAATTTAAAAAAGAATTGTCTTTTCATGAGCGAGAATGAGACAACGCGCGCTACAAAGAGCTATACTCTTTTTAGCGTTGTCTCTTTTTCTCTTGTTCTCTGCATACAGTAAAAATACTTTAAGAAAAGATTGCAAGGCCCTTAAACTCTCTCCGTGCGACCTTGAGCGCATATTTCTGTAGCGTTTTCGTACTAGGTATCCAGTACGCAAAAATATAAAAATGGCAGCAAGTTCTTTCGCATAATTCGATATTGTAGTAAGAACATCATCATAGTCTTCGTAGTCAATATAGCAGTGTTCTTTCGATTTTCATTTTCCATTAACATGATCTGAATATTCAAATTATGGAGTCCAACAAGACGCCCTAGAGGGTGGCTTAACCGTGCCTTAGTAAGCCTAAGGCCTAGAACGCACTAGCGGCTGGCCGCGATGCGGCGTGCCGTTGCGGCAAGCCGTAGTATATACGGTCTGCCGTAACGACACGCCGTATTTCGGATAACCTTATCGTCTTGGTTCTATTGCAGTCTGCCGCAATCGTCAGTACTTCTAGAAATATTGTACATGATGGATGTCGAAGAAGTTGCGGCAGTTATTTACTTATATTATCGTAGAAAAAATCTTCGAAAACATAAACCAGAACAACCGGAGCGGTTGACGGCTGGCCGCAAATCAGTGCGTCGTTATCATGCGGTTTCATGTAAAAATTGATGTGCGGCCTGCCGCAACGGCACGCCGCATCGCGGCCAGCCGCTAGTGCGTTCTAGGCCTAAGGCAGAGGTCCATAAAATAGACGCTGCCGTCAAATACGCAAGCCATCGTCAAGCGGCAGATACAATTAACAGCTGACGTAATCCGTGTATTTGCTTGAAGAAATTATGCCATGGCTTTCAGGAACACCGGTTATCTCTTCAACAAGGTGTCTTTTTTCTATCCTTTCAATATCGTAGAAACTTTCTTATTTTGTACCTACGGATGAAATTAGTCTCGTCATTAAATCTAGACTTCAAACAATCAACACCTATTCCTCAACAATAGATATAATAGGCATAAATCTGTGCTTATGTTTGTTATCTGGTTGTACCTCCCTAGTTTGATTTCCGGGTCATGTTATTCGGTTAGATAATTATCGGAGCAGTCTTAGAGGAGTCAAGTCATGTGTAACAAAACCAATTGAGCATTTATCAAATTTTATTTCAAAATTAATCTACTTAAGTCCTAATAATTGATACATTTTAATTTTCGTCGCCCTCACACCGGACATACTTCAATAAATAACAACACTAACAGTCACCACTCACTCGCACGTCACGCTACGTCATATAATGCAACTAGTCGCTCGGACGACAGGGTCTGTTCACTGGCACGTTAGCGCATGCCCTTGTCGACGCGGGGCGCGGGGTCACGCGGGGGACAGATACGGCGGCGCGCGGCGTATAGCGCGGCTGCTAGCGCTGCCAGTAAAAGTGCGGCCGCGCCACAGCCCGCCGCCACGCCGCGCAGGCGCGCGTACTCCGGCACGCGTAACGCCGCGCCACCCCAAGCGCCGCTCGCGCACGACACGCGCGCCCAATACCGTGCTCCCTCCTCTGCGCCGCTCACTGCAACATACATATTTTGAAGACACAACGAGGTATCTAACTCTGTTGGAATCTAGAAGAGTATCCCCATGCTGCAGAAGATCGCAGTCAAACCAAGCGGAATTTTCAGAGATCCTTAAGAAAGTACTCGTTTTTACAGGGTCTGGAATACTAGTGATGACCCTTGTGTTGTATAGGTATACGGTAGTATGCTACCATCAGGTGGACCGCATGTTTACTTGCCACTTCAATCGTATGAAAACGTCGCAAGTTGTCAGAAATTCTGCTTAATCCAAACACTAGACTCCACTGCATACCGCTACTACTCCAGAAAAGTGCGAAAACCAAAATTCTAACCAAGTAAATTTGTCAAATACATACTTTGTGCCTATGGGCGCTGCAATATATTGACAGGTATTAATACTAGATATTTGGTACATACTGAGCATGTAGTCGTGATGCGTGTCTCCGGTAGCGAGCAGGCGGTCACCGGGCGCAGCACCCTCGTACCAGCGCACGGTGCAGCGCGACACATCAAGCGGGTCGCGGTGCCAACGCACCAGCGCCACCTCGTCTATGAGTCGCACGGTCACCTCCAGCTCATCGCCGCTACCCTCGCCCACGGACGCCGTCGCCGCCTCAGTGGTCACCGCGGCGTAAGCGACCTGTTCCCCAGTGATTGCCTCTTCCTCGTCAGAACCTTAGAAATAATTACAACAGCTAAATATCGCGAGATCCATCGAAAGTAGACAACCACGATGGACAGATCTTACCAAGCGTCCTCGCCAATACAGGCTTGCTAAATAGCCCGTCTCCTATAAGATCTTGTGACAGCACACGCAGTTCGTACTCAGTTCCCGGTCGCAGACCAACCAGCGTGGCCTCAGTCACGCCTCTCGACAAGATTTTCATGGTCTGCCACTCGCTCACAGTCCTCTCTCGATACCACACGTTGTAGTCGACATCAAGACCATTGTGACCTGCAAAAACGCGTTTAATATAGATGCATTCGATCGAATACCATCATGACTAGGATTAACAGTCTTACCTGGTACCCAGGTGAGGTGAAGCGAGTCGACGGAAGGTCGAGCGGTGAGGTTGTAAGGTGCTCGCGGTGGCATGTTCTCGACGAGCAGCTCAGTCTCTACGTCCACAGCAGCTGCCTCATTGCTGATTGTGCACACGTAAACGCCGCGGTCCTCCTCCGCGACCTCGATGATGGTCAGGTTTCCGTCGTCAAGGGTATGACGGCCGCGAGGCAGATCGCTTCCATCTTTCTACAAAGACACACGTCAGTACAGGATAATTTTTGGATTAATGGGAGAGCGTTGGTAAGGCGCGCATCTCTGACTTTCGAAGTTATGTGCGTACTAAATAGTTAATTATCACTCGCCTTAACGGTGAAGCAAAACATTGTTAGGAAACCTGCATGTCTGAAAGTTCTCCATAATGTTCTCGAATATAATATGTGAAGTCTGCCAATCTGCACCATGCCAGAGTGGTGGACCTAACCCTTCTCACACTGAGAAAAAGCTCGCAGTGGGACAGTTTAATACAGGGTTGATATTATTATTCAACAGAGTAGTGCTAAGGAGTGAGAGTGACACTAACTTAAAGCAGGATGCTCCTCGGCCAAATGCACCGATGAATTGATGAAGCTAGCTGGGTTAGATTAAATGCGGTAGACCAGACTTTGTGGCGTAAGATGGGAGAGGCCTATGTCCATTCAGACTGCAACGGACTGATTGATTGAGAGTAGTGCCTACCCGAGCCCAGTGCACGGTGGGTTCATCATGGTGCGACCTGGTGGAGGCGGCGCAAGGTAGCGTCAGTGTGGCGCCGAGACGAGCTACGTAGAGTGGTTGTGGGCGCGCGATCAGCGCTGGCGGCCGCTGTACCCGGACGCGTACGCCCGGTGATGGACCCTCTGACCCCAGTGAGTTGTACGGCGTGCACGAGTACTCGCCCTCATGTGATTCGTCCACCTGATAACATATCACATCAGAAGCCATGATATAATGGGCTAAAAGACTTTTGAGGTAGTAGCCTCTCTCGAAAAGATACGTTCAGAATGGTGCACGGCCACACGCAGTTTTTATTTTGCCTTTATTAATTATACTTAGCAATACTTGGATATTTAGGTAATTAGACGCGTGTTATCCGCACTTAGCTTCACAATTGAGTCATTGTGTGTAAGTGACCGACGCGAAAACTTTTTCTGTTACAGGTATATCACCTCGGCTCCGTCTAGAAATATAGTAAGGATCGGTATTGCGCAGTAGTTCTTCCATCGTTTGATTGTTTCTGAATCTTTTGTTCATAAGCTTCGCCCGTTGGTTGCTCACACTTTTACTATGTAGGAGCACGTGAGCCTGTGTCTCCACAGTCACCATGCAGCCCTTACATATGTAGGTAACAATACTTTTTTTTTTTGTTTTTAAAGACAAACCAGCAATAATCCTGAGTGGTAACCTCATTTTCATTACATAGATATGTACCTACTTTTCTGTTTTTCTGTTGTACTGTAAAATATTCGTGTAATAATGTGTACTTACTTATGTTTTGAAAATAAATAATTACTTACTTACTAGATTACCCTGTGTCGCCAGAACTTTACAAAAATACAATTAACGGACAAAAAGTACATCCAGCGGTAAGGCAACTGCTTGTCTGCTGTGTCTTCCGTGCAGTTAAGAATCCATTTTAAGATTATCTTTGTGGCCATATGAGGTTAGCACGTTGGTCATTTTCTAGTCTAAACATTAGGTATTATTAAAAATATAAGAACCTGATTAAAAAGTAAACTGCCGTTTCTACTGTAGAACACACCGGGCACGTTGTAAGGGTCGAAGAGGAAGCCGTCCTTCTCCCAACGCAGGTTGGTGAGCGGCGGGTTGGCGCTGAAGTGGCAGTCCAGACTGGCGGGCTTGCCGTACGGCAAGTAGCGTTCTTTCGGAGAGTACACCACTTTAGCTTTATCTGAAATTGCATAAATTAAGACGGTGTTTAAAGATCTGGACAAGTACAGGTTAAAGTAGAACATTACCTATTTACGGTCTACGAAGACTATTCCCAACAAAAGTGTCGTCAGCTGATGGTCAAGCGTAGGGAAAGCTATGAAAGCCTGCCTGTTTTACGCTAAATACCATGTTGTAGTAGAATAGTCGACAGCGCTATCGCTAAAAGTAGATACCGTTATGCTTTTCTTTCTTCTTCTTAGCGTTTCAACTGGATACATTGCTACAAAGTATATTGTTGTTGCCCAGAACACATGAACTGCATTGTTGAAGGCAGCAATCAAGTCCTCCTGCTCGTTCAAGTGTTGGACCATGCAGGGCACGGTATAAAATGTGACATCGTTAAGATAACATCGCACAAACAACTCAAATTAGTGCCGTCTGTCAATATCTATATTATCTGACTTAGATGGATAGAGAATCTAAAGATTCACGGATGGTTCACTACATCGATCTGGGCACTAATTAGGATTGTAAAAAAGGTAGGATAATGAAAAGATGTTCAGATTTACCTGAACATGTTTTCTTGCCCTACCTTTTATTTATTATGTTTTATAATACTTCAAAGTTTATACTCACACTGCACGTCGAGGAATGCAGAAGCGCTCTGCGTGCTATCATCAGGCGCGTGGACTCGGCACTCATACTCGCCAGGATCGGCAGAAGCAGCTCGTCGGAGTACAAGGCTGCCGTTCGCCGGCATCTCAGAGCGCAGTGCCAGCTCCGGCAGCTCACTGAGTGGCATCCCGTCTTTGAACCATGCCACCACAGACTCAGGACTCTTGGGCAAGCACTCCAGTTCAGCTCGCTCGCCTTCCAGCACTGTCACGTTCATAGGCGGCGTCACTATTAAATTGCCACCTGGAATATACATTTACTTATTGAGTTATTAGGTATATATTATATATGTATATCCCTCTGGACCAGCAATTTTTTCTGGATGTAAGGTGACCTTTTCTGTACATCTGACAACGTGTATGCGAAATTGCATGATGATCGATCTAGTATTTAAGGCGTCAATGCGTAACTAACAAACAGACTCACATTCGGTCGTTCCGACATGATCAAATTAAAATTTTCTTAAAACATTTATTGCATAATTATGTTTTCATCGTAAGAATCAGCAAACGGAATGATAAAACAGTAAACGTGTAGACGTACCTACCGTATGCACATAAATGAGTAATCGAGGGTTCGATTATTTACTCATGTGCCGGACGGAGCCGAACATCAACACAAAAAGTAGACGGTCAAATGCATGTCAGCTGCTAGGGATTGGCCGACGGAATTAGTAACAGCCAATAAATTCAATTAACATGAGTTTGATTTTGACATGTCATTAATCAGAGGCACGACGGTGACTCCGCCAAGTCAGGATTCATCTTTACCAATTTTAAAAAAGTGGTCTGCTATGGAAAGGTCACGAGTTCGATCACAACGCTTTTGATGAAGTGCGTCACTCATCCCTCGCTTTAATAATGACGAAAATCATCGTAGGAATCCTGCATATCTAAGAGCTGTCATTAATATCCTTAAAAGTGTGTGATGGACGTGGTGGTCTACGACCTAACCCCTTATATACTTACGGAAGGACCGTTACCAGCAGAAGAAGAGTTGGTAAACAAATCTGTTATTATAACACTTAAATTGAGAGAAACATACCATCGACATCGAGGTGATAGAAGGTGCCATTGTTGCGTGCGGGTGGCGTGCGATTGGGGAAGGTGACGCGGCATCGGTAGAGTCCGGCGTCGGTCTCACGCACGGCACTCACGTTGATGGAGCCGCGGCCGAGACCGAGTCGGCCATCGCCAAGCCGGCGCACGCGTCCTCCCCACCGGTCGGCCACGTGCACCTGACCCTCACCGCTGTACCACGAGAATATCGTCTCGCCCTGCAGATAAAGAAAGCACACCATCAATGAAGTAACTTGAATGTCGGTTGTTCATGATGCTTCTGTCGAAATATCAAATGATGCATCGGTTCTCAATCATGTGTGGATCGAAACACGAACACTTTTATAACGCCAAGGTATATGAAGATTTGCAGAAACATGATGCACCACCATATGCATTTATTTGGCAAAATCACTAGTGCTGTTGTTCATACAAGTTTGGTAATAAAGTACTGTACACGGTCCAACACATGGCAAGAAGATACCATAACCTTTGAGCACTTGCAGCACTAACGCTTTTACATGCGTGCAAAATAGGAGTCAACCATCTGCCATCGCAGCACAATGGATCGTTGCCCTTGCTGAAATGACATGCCTTGAGAACCTCTAGAAATGCTTCTGACCGCAGGAACACGTTACAAGGTTATTTGGCTGCGATCTGTTGTAAAGTATATTCCTACTCCAGATTTGAGTAAGGTGAGAACCTGCTTTGCCCTACCTCTGCTGAAAGCAGAGCATGTCGTGGTAAAGAGACGATAAGTAATGCAGTCCATTAAATCGCATGGCATCAAGCAGCGAGGCGCAATTTTGATTGACAGGCACATTGCATGTATACGTTTTGGTGCGTCAGGACTTGGGAGCACGTCAGATTCGCTTCTATACCTCAAGTCAACCTCGCCCGAGTGACCCAAAACCAACGTACGCAGGCACTTATGTGCGAGTGCGTTTATTTCCGTACGTCGCGTCGTATTGAACTTGGCCTATCTCTATCTATGTATGTAATTTGTGGTTATACTCAGAATTAATACGATTATAGACCAAGACAACATAATCATCCTCAGTTCCGGACATTTATTCCGTAACCGCGAGAGCCGCTAGTCCGTGTCGGGTTTAATTTAATGCGTTGGACAATTGACGCTTGGCGAATTACCATTTCACAGACCTTTGAGAACGTTATGTAGAATTCCCTTGTGGGTTAGCGCGATGTTTTCCTTTATCTACCTATTTTTATCTATAAGAACGCATTATAATTATCACAAAATATAAGAAATGATAACGCAAAGAAGTAATATTTTCTATCAATATGAAAAATTGGATCAAGTTTGCCGAAGTCAAATATAATATTTAAGGATTTGTGCCTTGCTGATACTTTGCTGATTACGAAGAAAGACAGCAGAAGGTTATTTGGCTGGGATCTTTTGTAGAATGCGTAGAAGTGCTACCTAGCCATATCCTTATGAAATACTGCTAATGAAGAAGTTTTTATGCAAACTGTTATTTGATTTTCTAGACATTCTCATACGAATTTCGAATGCGAGTCACACTAACTACGAATACGTGTTACTAATAATTTCCAAGACAGACATCTCTCATAGACGGCAATAATTTCGCCCAATTCCTACCCTAATTATGTGATACCTAATAACAAACCTGTAATATAAAATGTATACCTAAATCCAACTCTTTAGGAAATGTAGAGGCATGACCCTACATGTATTAATAAGCTAGATTGGATCATACATAATATATGGTATAAACTGAACCCAGTCCAGCATATTTATTAGTTAATCATGTATACGAGTACATTCTAAGACGCGTCTCGGCGTCGGCGTCGCTAGAACGCGGTCGTAAATCAACAACACGACAAAATGTTTGCGAGCGCCACGTGCGCGCGTAACAGGACCATCAGCGGGAGGGGCGCGGGGAACGGGGCGCGGGGCGAAGAGGGGAAGGAGGGTACGAGAGTGAGGGCGCGTCGAGTGCCTCTCCTCCGACTAATGTATGAACGAGTGTCAGCAACTAGACAATTACAGCTCCCACGCGCATCTCGGTTTGCACCTACCACCTACGTACAAGTATAACGCGCAACTCCCACGCATGCGCCTCGATTCTATACCAACGTAGTCCTGGGATCGGTTCGCCACGATACTTAAATTGCGTACCTACATTGACTGACGCCTTTATATATTATCTTCAGAGGAGAGTCCACATTTCACCAGTTATCTTTTAGGTCCACCGTTGTAAATCATTTTAAAGCACCTGTTGTTCTAAACAGCATTTATTTATAAAACAAATCTCTCCATCACCTTTATCCAAACAAGAAAAAGATAGCATTCAAGCATTGGTGGATTGATTGGTGTATATTAGAGTGGATTGATTGGTGTATATTAGAGTGGATTAATTGCTGTATATTAGAGTGGATTGATTGGTGTATATTAGAGTGGATTGATTGGTGTAATTAGAGTGGATTGATTGGTGTATATTAGAGTGGATTGATTGGTGTATATTAGAGTGGATTAATTAGTGTATATTAGAGTGGATTGATTGGTGTATATTAGAGTGGATTGATTGGTGTATATAAGAGTGGATTAATTGGTGTATATTAGAGTGGATTAATTGGTGTATATTAGAGTGGATTAATTGGTGTATATTAGAGTGGATTGATTGGTGTATATTAGAGAGGATTAATTGCTGTATATTAGACTGGATTGATTGGTGTATATTAGAGAGGATTAATCGCTGTATATAAGAGTGGATTGATTGGTGTATATTAGAGAGGATTAATTGCTGTATATTAGAGTGGATTGATTGGTGTATATTAGAGAGGATTAATTGCTGTATATTACAGTGGATTGATTGGTGTATTTAGGATGGAGTGATAGTGTGTATGGTGGTAGGTAGGCGGTGCTCACCCGATAACGCTAGGTTTTAGCTCAAATTTATAGATCCTCCCTCGTCTTTTCATGATCTCCCAAATTCCGATACTCCCCACTACCAATAAGTTTATGACAATGGTTGACCGATTACTATCTTGGCATAGTACCAAAACAAGTAAGAAACGGTAATGAATTGCCGTAAATCTTAGAGTTCGAAAAAATGGTATCACCTGATCTTGAGGTCAGAGGTCAAAGGTCATAGTCATTTCGGGGTATATCGACTATGCTGAGTCGAATGGCGTTGACCGCGAGTCTCTAGTTCTTACGGTTCTTGAGTTGAAAGTTGTATAACAGACAGACGGACAAAGCTGTTGTATAAGAGTTTTTTAGAACTCTAAAACAAGCCGAATTCTTTGATAAGCGTACGAATGACTCGGCTCAGCATGAGCATATATTAGGAGAGCCCCAGGAGGGCCGTGGTCACCCTAGAATTGTCTGGTGACACTTCTGGGCTGGCACAAGCCCACCCCAGACTGTAAGATCTTGACTAAACGTTTTAAAGCGATATTTAAGCCATCGCTGTTCATGGGCCAGGCCCATCGTAAAAACAACCCTAGACGCTTGCAACTCACCGACTGAAAGCTCCTCCTGCAATAAAGTAATTCGGAAGCTGACATATCTTCAACGTCCATTTTTGCCGTTCAGCCCATCTTTGCAAAATAAGTTATTGACAACTAAGTGATAACCCTCGTATTGCAAATAAACATAGTTACGTTAACCATTGAAAATAATGTCAAATGCTATCAAAACTGACAACCTTAGCCGCCATACATACATTATATGGTAACAAACGACCGCGTAGTCGCTTCTAGAGTGTAACATAAGATAACGCATATATACCAATTGTACTCGTGAGTAAGTAGGTTGAGTCATTAAGCTAGTTAACGTGAGGTACAGGAGCAGGGCAAGTAGACAAGAATAAATTTGAATAAACAGAAACAAGATCCTGTGAGTCATCGACCCCTCAACGACTCGCCGACGACATACCACAACACACCGGTACAGACACATCATACCATCTATAAAATTATTTTATTATATAAAAATAAGTTCGAAAAAAAACAAATCATATTGATTATTTTTATTTGAATAAGTCGCGTCGCATCCGTAATATTTAGCCTTCATGGAGCAGACATGTTCATTTTTCACTATGTTTATGAACATGGTTTTTGATATTTTTCTTCCAAATATGTAGCTTTTTTCATTGGAATGAATGCCTAGTTCCATATAAATCTTGAATAATTAATTATTGTAACACTTGTAAGCACATATTCTGGAAAATCTTAGTTTTTATGAGACATTGTTTTTGTACCAATTATGAGTCTCATATTTGATACATTCATACTCAAGATCTGTAGAATATAACAACGTGCCATTGTTTGAACTAGCTTGGCGATAAGCTTAAATTATTGTAAACCCTTTGTCCCTGACGCCAATAATGTATTATTAACTATAATGAAATATGAGACCCACTTAGGTGACATTTGAAGAGCGGCTTTTTTGGTCCAAAGTTTCAAAACAAGTGCAGTATAAAAAAAATATTAGTGGAACATATTATGCCATTTGGTTTTTATTTCATCATATAAGTAATACGTAAGATTGTATAAAAAATATATAATATTACATCCAGCAAGCGCTTAATTTTTTACTAATCGGAAAATAAAAGTTAAGTTTTAGGTAACCCATATTATTTCTTATAGGACAGTTGCAATGCAATTCAAAGTCAAGTGTTACATAAAGAAATATATTTTATTGATAAAACTAATTGGAGTTATACAAAATTCCAACTAGATTTCGAGAAAATCAGGTTTTCTAAACCTAGGTTTCAAAAATTTGTGTTCAAGCCCATATCTGTGGCAAGTCCTGTAATGGGATCCACAGCTAACCAGGAATTTATTTTAAGGTACATCAACAATAAACATATTATTATACAACATCGGTTTACATAAGAAGCTGGAAAAAAAACTTATATGTATATCTATTATAGATGTACACAACATTTTCTGTACAGAATTATAAAGAATAAAAATTAAACATAAATTAAGAACTTAATACAAAAACAAGACAATTATTATTTACAAAATAGAAAGAAAAAAACAACAATAGTCAACGAGATCTAGCACAGCATTTTCTGCACTATCTTTCGCTGGAATTGTCATTTTCACAGTTAACAGACAAAAGGATATAGGATATAGGAGGGAACACCAGCGGTCTTTGCAATGCTAGTAAAAGGCATAGATTTCGTCAACAAAAGTTTGTGGTTTTGATCCCTAACCATTGCACATAAACCAGCTCATAACACAATTATTTAACATACTCTAGAAAGGGTTACTAAAATACAAATAATTTGCAATAAAAATTGCTCAAAATCTTTTATATACAGAAATAATAAATCGTAGAAACGGTTCTTAAAGTTTATTTATCTTAAATTTTCTATTAAGTAATAATATCAGCCCTATACAATACTGTCACTTTGCTGAGCTCCTTTTCAATTTGAGAAGACCTTCTTTTTTTTTACGTAGGGAAATGCGCCTAATGCATACCCTCTCGCCACAAGGGGAGTAGAGAGGGTTATTTCCGGCTCTCCCGTATTTCGGGCCTACGGACTAAAACCCCACGGTGTGCACGCTCGCTGCCTTGCATAGTGGATGGGCCGCTACCAAAAATTACTACGTCAGCGACCCACCCAGCAGTCTACAACTCCTCGGCGACGCGCGACGCCCCGGCACTACATAAGAATTTGAGAAGACCTAGACCAAAGTCTACTACGTTGGCCCAGAGCGGGTTGGCAAACATCACATATCTTCGAGAATATTATGGAGTACTCTCAGCCATTCAGGCTTCCTCATGATATTTTGCTTCACTATTCAAGCGAGCGATAACTAACTATTTATTACGCACATAACTGGAAAAGACAGAGGTGCGTGTCTTGGGATTGATCCTTAAACACGCACCTCTTGCAAAGGTATGGAGTTAAAACTCGAGACCTCTGCAAGACAGTCCAGCGTTCTTCCACTAGGATCGCTGATGTAATGAACGGTTAAGTACGAGTAATTAAAGTTACAAAGTACTTGTACCTCTATCTCTTATTAACTTTTCCAGCTCAGTTAAATGTTTGTGACATAGACATACAACAATGATTATAATAATATAAGCCCTATTTATTCATTGTTCCATTATCGGGCACCGGCCTCTTCTAAGAAGAATTCAGCCATAATCCATCACAAAGCTGGCCCGACAGAGACAGACTTCTTCATTTTGACGGTGTATGCATAATGTATCGGAAAACTAACTCAGAAATCAATACATATTTATATATTTCTTTTATAAATAAAGTCTCGCACCGCGTCTGTCTGTCTGTCTGTTCGCGATAAACTCAAAAACGACTGAACGGATTTTCATGCGGTATGCGGTGTTGTATAATTCGTTAAGTTTACCCGTGCGTTAAGTATAAAATATACAATATTTTGTATTTTATTTTGGGCCCCCAATAGCTCATCTATTAGGTGCTTCAGGATTATCCATTCTTTATGGGACACTGCTTATTCAGTTATATAGCGATAGTAAAATAAACCCTTCGAAAATACCACTTAAAATTGGTAATGGCTGAATCCGACGCTGTACACGAAACCTACTGATGCGAAAATTAGCCTCCAAGTGTCACAAGATTAATTCTATTCATCTTTATTACGTTACCTAAGTGCTCGGATCTAAAATTAGCTTGTAACGCATCAAATTCTCAGCATTATGGAAGAACAAGTCATGCTCGTAAAAGTGGTTTATATGCCATATCAAAGCCGTAGCATAATGTTTATTTTAAGATTTTTCTTTTGTTCTCATCCATGTAAAAAATAATAACAAAGAACTTTTATTAATTACTTTAATGCTTATTAAACCGTTTTTAATTTCGGTAAAACTCACAAAAGGAGAATTAAACAGTACCTACTTAAACATGTCACGCTTTTCTTATCGCTGTTTTACGTATTTTCCATAGAGATCGGTAAGACTACAGATTTTCACTTATGAGTCATAAGTAAAAATCTATAGATATAAGCTTGGATTGTCATAAGTTATGACAATCCAAGCTTATAGATCTATTGTTGTACGTACACTCACTTTAGGCTACTCCTTACTTAGTTGTTCTCTAGAAAGTCTTGTTAGGGAACGTTCGGGAACCTTGTTTACAACGTCATACTTACTAGCGTTTAAGCCTTATAGCCCGTTACGAGTGTCAACGTCGTGGAAAAGTGGGAAAACTTCACACGTCTATGATAAAATATTTAAAAGGATTTAAATCTAAATCTATACTAATATTATAAAGCTGAAGAGTTTGTTTGTTTGTTTGGTTGAACGCGCTAATCTCAGGAACTACTGGTTTGAATTGGAAACATCTTTTAGTGTTGGATAGCCTATTTATCGAGGAAGGCTATAGGCTATATAACATCACGCTACGACCAATAGGAGCGGAGCATCATTGAGAACTGTTGCAAAAACGGGGAATATACTCTTATGTGAAACAGACAAAGTTGCGCGGGTCAGCTAGTAAGTACGTTATATGGGCGTTTTCATTTTAAAAATGTTTTTAAAAGGCTCGACATACTAAGACAAATGTTGTAGAGCGTATAAAAACCTTTTTAAAATAAAGCCCAAATAATTTATTTACATTTAAAATCTTTTAAGTATGACACTTATGTGCGACGTTGCCACTAGGAACAGTGTTTATATTATCGCGAAAAGAATACGTGCTTAGTTTTGATTAAACTTAAATGTGTAACGTCTACGTAGGTAAGCACAACAGAATGTTTAACTGGTATTAAGTGTTATGGCTGTTGTAATATACTCGTACATACAATCCTTATGTTCCATAAAGAATAGCCGCGAACCTTCTAACAATTTCCAGCTTCCTCCTCAGTGAAACCACCACATTCGTAATCATTTGTGTCGCTCTACATTAATCTGTCATTTGCTGGAATGCTAGACACATAGAATTACTAACTACTTGAGTAAAGTACTTACTAATTTCATGGCCAGACGTAATTGAAAAGCAATTTGACTGCTCGGATGACGTAGTGGTTTGAGTAGTCGCCTCGACACTGCCACTGCGTCGAGTGTGTTGGGTTCGATCTGCACACGGCACCAATCATTTGTGTGATCCACAAATAATTATTGTGTCGAATCTGGGTGTTCTGGTGCGGATATTGTCTTTTTAAAAAAAAATTTATGAGAAAAGTATGATCCTGTCTGATCGCCGCAGAGACACAATTCTTCTTTTCTGCAACGGCGCACCAGTACACCAGTGTAGTGAATAGTTTCGAAAACATTGGTATAAGTCAAGGATTACTAAACATAAGACGCTCTATCCGAATATATCGCAAGGATGAACGTCAATAGTTACCTGCCCGTTTTACGTAGCAGCTCAAAACGTTAAAGTCCACCAGTACACCAGTGTAGTGAATAGTTTCGGAAACATTGGTATAAGTCAAGGATTACTAAACATAAGACGCTCTATCCGAATATATCGCAAGGATGAACGTCAATAGTTACCTGCCCGTTTTACGTTGAGACTGAAAGCTCTAAGCGTTTCGGCTTAGAACGTTTGTTTCATGATTCTCGGGTAAGTGTAGATTATAAATTGTAAACAAAAGGTCGCAGGAAAATACGTGTTAGTTGTTGTTGAGAATAAATACTACATACTAACTAATATTATAAATGCTATTGTGAGTTTGTTTGTTTGTTACGCTTTTATACTTAACTACTACGATCACCATGAAATTCCGCATATAGGTTGTCCGGGGAACAGAAAACGATATAGGGTAGCTTTCGTCCAGAAAAAATACTGTTACTTATCTAACCTAACCTAACCCACATTTACACAAGCAAAACCGCGGGCAAAATTTTGTAATAAATAGATATAAGATTTTATATACCAATGAAACTGCCGAAATTAAATTTACACAAATTAAATGAATTTATCATAATAACAAGTAATATGAGTTCACAAAAGACTTTTACACGATAGTTATACTTTTTTTTAATCTTTATTTTAAATAAAGGGTTTTTATCCACAAGGATACGCCAACCCCATCGTACCTTATCGCACACAACACAACATTATTTTAATATTTACCAAATAAGTGAATTATTGACGAATAATGTGGCAGACTTCAACCAAAGCACAAAACCGCATTGCAATTTCCGACTTTGGATTCGCCAAAGTACTTTGCCTAAGCTCAACATCCAAAATATTCAATTTGAATTTTCTCATCAATAATTCCCTTACATTCCTGTTCCTGACACAATCCATCAGCAAATGCTGTACGATAGTTATACTTATCACTTACTATTGTGTATAACTACGAGTACGTATCATCAGTACCTTCATAACTATATTTTCATTACTTGAGTTGATGCATAGAATGTTATTGATGTATTGTGTGATCTTTCCAAAGCCTTTGATTGCGTTGACCGCAATACGCTTCTGCGTAAACGCATGTACAATGAATGCCCTTCTATTCGGACTTCGATCAATCTATTTACTACTGCCCGACTGAATAGCCTCTATGGGAAGAGTTCTTATGCACATCATTCCTGTGACAATGTACTGTCCACAGAACATACCTCACGCATCTAAAAATTATAGTTAAACTAGCTTTTGCCCGCGCTGTTCTTGGGACTAGTATTTATTTCTGGATTTATGTTACTTTTCTGCACCTCTGACAACGTATGCGAGATTACATGATGATCAGTCGAATAGTTAAGACGTAAAAACGTAACAAACTCACATTCGCATTAAGTTAGTATTAAGGAATAATACTATTTTGCCGGTGTTCTCTGCTCATTTGCTGACAAAATAGTAAAACTCTGTCACTTCAATCAAATAGGTTCCTGAGGACCCTTGTAATGAAAAAATGAGGCATCACTTGCGCATTGCTGACCCCTTAGGAAAGGAAGCGGGAAGGAGAAGGAGTGGGAAGAAGGAAAGGGGGTGATTAGGCCTCCGGCACTCTCACTCACCGAACGAAACACAACAGTAGGAATACCGCTATTTCACGTCGATGTTCTGTGAGAGGGTAGTCCTTCCCCGGTCGAGCCGGTCCTTTCATGCTGAAATCAGCGAGGCTCTACTACTCTAAAACAAGTTGCCGAAAACCTAGCTCTTTTGTTACATAGTTCTGGCAAAAATAAAATATTCAAATAATAGCAATATTTATAGAATTTGGAACACATGTAGAGGATATAAATAGAGAATATAAAAAACATTTTCGTGAATACCAGCTTTAAAAGTATTTCCCACGTATTATAATGGGAATGAAATAAATAAACATTGTAAAGCAAATGGTTGAATTATTCATTTGGTTCTTTGGAAAATCATGACAATTCACAATTGTTAGTAAATGTATGGAAAATCGTCGTTCAGGAATAGAAAGAAAGCTTTGAAAACCCGTTGATTAATTTAATGGATTGGAAAATATACATATTTCTGTAACTAGAGCGAATGCGCTTGTATAGAATTACGTTTTAACAATCTTAATTATTTAAAGAAGCAATAGCATCATCAAATAAATGTGCAGGCTTTTTGGATGGAGCGAGATTGTCTTCCGGCGCACCTCGGTCGACGCTTTCGCGTAAATTCTACAACGGTTATAAACAACAATGCCCACATTTTCAATTGCACTGGAAATTGTTTTTCGCATTTGGTGCTTGCCATCTGGTGCCTAGAACGACCGCTCCTCTCGCTCTACACCAGGGCTGGCGCTTGCTTCTTGGCCACAAATTTTACGTAACATATTGTGTAGGTATGTATCTTTGTTTTGTTCTCACGCATGTAAGAAATGGTGATAAGAACTCTGATTTATGTATATAGGTCGTTGTTTACAGGGAAAACGTTGGTAGTTTTGAACCGAAGGTCTGAAATCAGTTTGCATACTCCGACACGTTCGATCATCAATCCATGCATATTGATTAGTTAATCAATGTTGCCACTAGAGGCGCTTTCAGCAAACTGATGGTAGACTGTTTGTGATTCACAACAGCGATGACGGCAGAGGGCGCGGCGAGTACTGTGCGTGCGCAGCCGACACGGCGCAGGCGCGTGTGCTGACGGTGACCTGCATTGTGGTAATGATGTACCGCGCATTGTCACTGCCGGTGATTAATCGCCACAATGCTCAGCCGCTTATTGTGAGCACCGAGCACGCTGACGCCGCGTGTAGCCCGCCACAACATAAACACCAATATTAATTAAATATAGTAATCAACTATTTTCGGCGCCAAATAAGGCTTTGTGAACGACATGCCGTACTAGAGTAATTATTTAGCGGAAAAATAGCATACAGCTCTACCTGCCTTAAGGCGTGGCTTAAAAAAAACTATAATCTCCGAGGATTGATCAGCAGAACTTATTGTGCCCCGGGTAGTAGCAAAGCCTACAACACCAGTGGTAGAACTCGTGCGTTATAAGAAGAATAGACAAGAGCAGCCAGCGCAAAGAACAAAGATTTCCTGTGTCTTGCTGATAACACCACATCTTTTAGGAGTCTGAAAACGTAATCGGCCGCAGAAATATAGCACAATATTGTTTGGCTACGGTCTTCTGGGGAGCGGAGATATACTTCCAGCCTAGCTGCTTCAGTTTAAAACAAAAAATAATATTCAGCAAAGGTTTACTATACTCCAACTCTCAAATACAGCTCTCATAAGCTAACGGCGGGTAGTGCATTGGCGAATCAAAAAACACATGAGACATCGAAATGATCGTTGCATTTTGCTCGATATTGCAGATTGAAAAATTGCCGATTAGTAGTTGGAGATATTCAGATCTCTTTTTGACTACCTCGGTGGCGTTGCGGCTGTAGATACCACTAATGAGCATTGAGGTTCCGAGTTTTAAAAGCCAACAAAAAGGTTTTGATTCTGTCAAGAAATTCTGAATAGCAACCCGGCGTGAGAAATTTGGTGGTAGTGCACACACAAGTGCCCCGGAAAGCATGTAAATCTGTTGGTTCTGCACCTGATCTCTCTCGTGTTGTGTCGGATTGCCATCCCATCAAACTATGAGCGTTAGGAAATAAAATGTGCACTTCTGCCCGAGCACACATTTGTGCATTATATTATCTCCAACCCAGAGCCAGCCAAATTCGGTCTGGAAAACCTTATTTATCCTGAGCGTAAAGCTGCCTTGTTCGACTATCTATCTTGTCTGCCGCAATATAGGGCCATATTCCTTGCCTAATAAGAAAAGGAATATTAAAGATAAATTAGCAATTCAAGTTTTGTAGTAAAGAGAGGCTATAAGTACCATGAAGTTCCATGCTCAACGCACTTCATGAAAATAGACATAATTTTAAATAACACTTCTACTGGAAACGACTTATCAAAATGTATGAAAACTTGCTAATTATGGTAGAGGTGAACTGGGTAATAATATAATATTCTATCACATACACACAACACCATTTAGCCCAAACTAAGCAGAGCTTGTACTATGGGTACTAGACAATGGATAAACATACATATATACTTTTTTTTTTGTAAATACATACATATTATACATAGAAACACCCAGACCAAGACAAACATCCATGTTCATGCACACAAATATTTGACTTGTGCGGGAATCGAACCCGCGACCTCAGGCGTGGCAGTCGGTTACACTAACCACTACGCCATCGAGGCAATCCCTCTAGCTTGTAGCACTCGCTGACTAAAAAACTGAGACATCATCAATACCACCCATAATTTTAGGGATAGCTACCTGACATCATTAAGTACTTACTTATACAAAGTATTATCTACATTTTCTCGGCACTTATCCTGGTGGATTTTGTTTACTGGAGTTTTGAAATTGTTCATACATTCATGGTCATATCGAATCAAACAATCAACCATAGGAATTTTGAGGCTCCATGAGATTCCAAAATATTCTGTGTCGTCACTAGAGACTAGTCTGAATGCCTTTTGTGCTGTCAGCAAAGCAACTACTTTGTTTGTACTTAGCAATACGTGACTCGAATAACACAGCATTTAATCAAGCCTCCTTTAGGCTACGCTAACGGTATACTGCTCTCAGTTCCCACGAGAGTTATATAAACAAAAATACGTAGTTGTCCCAGTAGATTTTCCGCGCAGAAAATAGAAGGTATTATACAATCATCCAGTACGCAATTACACGTGACATAACGTGTGATCCCTCACAGTCGGCGACGCGAAGGGAAGCGCTTCTGCTGACACTACAACTATGTGTGCGTCATAAACACGCTGCAACAAGCCCGCATGTTGCGTCATGGTGCATTGCTTTTAATTATATATGCCCCGTAGATATGACAGCATAACGAATTAGGCGGCAATCATATTTTTGACGTATCAGCTGACAGCGCCGAAATACAACATGAGGCTCGACTCTGGCACCATTGTCGTGGCCATGTAAAAGCAAAAGTGGGCACAGAAAACATAAAATGTTTATTGCCCGACTTTTCATCCGAATTGCATCGGTCGTAATCGCGATCGTCTAAGTAACTGCCTCTATGTATACGGACATATCTCCAATACAAGAAGACTCCAGTCATAGTAGGCTCCACGCGAGCCCATTGCGAGCTGGCCGACTTTCTACATCGTTCGAGAACGTTATGGACAACTCTGACATACAGGTTTGTTTACGCTGTTTGCCTTCATTGCTAAATTATTTAATACACAATATTAGAATGCGTGCTGTACGCGTATGAGAATGTCGAGATCTCGGCACCCATTCAAAGGTGGACAAATCTATGGTGGCTGCTCTAAATAAACATGGCCATTTTTCTAAATTATATATAAGTAATTCTAAAATAATTATCTAGCAGATCCCTCACATCACTCTGGGGATTGTTACGGAATCGCATCCTAACTAATATTATAAATGCGAAAATGAGTTAGTTTGTTTGTTTGTTTGTTACGCTTTCACGCCTTAACTACTCAACTGATCAACATGAAATTTTACATACACGTTGTCAGGGGTACAGAATAGTACATAAGGTACCTTTCATCCAGAAAAAATAACTGTTGCAAACCTTTTTTTTTTTTTTGGTGCCCAGGAAAAATGCTTGATGCACTATCCGCCGGCTAGGGGACGGCACCGGCGGGGCGTGTGGGACTCCCCATTCTGGTATATCCACTAAAAAACCTGGGGTGTTCCCTCTCTCACCCAATGGAGGGGCCTGTTGGGAGCTCTTAAAAGAATTGAGTCATCCATAGCAGGCCCCCCAACTGTTGCAAACCTAACCTAACCTAACCTACATGTACGCGAGCGAAGCCGCGGGTGAAAACTAGTATAATATAAAACGTGTCTTATATAAGTAGGCATAATTTATATAAGACACGTTTCATATTGTATGCGATTCCGTAACTATCCCCAGAGTAACCCCCAAAGTCTACTGCGATGCGCTCGTGCCGACGCCGTGGTGTAAGAGTACCTACGTAGTGTTGTCGCATGATCAGAATACTCAACGTTCGTTTCGATTGTTGTACATACATGGGCTCACGCCTGTTTCCCTAAGGGGTAGGCAAAGAGGCTAGACAGGTTAGGCAAGATTTGATAATAGATCCTAATCACGTTGGTAAGTATTTAAAGGCACAAAAGTAGAGTGCCGGAGGCCCAATCACCCTCTTTCTCCCTTCCCGCTCCTTCTTCTTCCCACTTCCTTTCCTAAAGGGTCGGCAACGCGCAAGTGTTGCAGGCGTCCATAGGCTACGGTGACCACTTACCATCAGGTGGGCCGTATGCTTGTTTGCCACCATAATCGTACAAAAAAACTTAAAAAAAAACTGTCTATTTATTTCTGTGACCACGTACGTAAATACTTATAAGTTGACGGAAACAACGGTTTTTTTTTTTAAATTGCTAACGATTAGGGCATCCGGCCTAAAGTCCAAAAAGGTTTACGATGAGTGCGTAACGATACTGGTAACTCTATTTTGCTTCATCTACTGTTTACACATTCTCGTTGGTTTAGAGTACCTACTTTTAAAGAGGCTTTACTTCTTTTATCTGTTGAGAGAAAGTTCGCCTAGGCCATCCACTTCCTACTGTTCTATTCTCTCTGCCTTTTACACTTAATCTTTTTCTCCAAATACCCATACCATTTTAATAAATCTTTCTTAATTCTTGACACTGATGAGGGCCACTTGCACAACAACTCACTAAATACGTTTAGCACTAAATAGATTTAAAACATCGTGCTGTCGCGGTCATCCGTGTGAAGGTGACTGAGATGCCACGATGTTTTAAATCTATTTAGTGCTAAACGTATATAGTGAACTCACTAAATACGTTTAGCACTAACTAGATTGTTGTGCAAGTGGCCCAATATATCTTTTTTCACAATACAAGATTAATGTATGTCCTACTGAGGAAGTGGAAAACGTGCATAAGCACAATTTTATGCATTACCAATGGATAAACATACATATATACTTTTTTGTTTTTTGTAAATACATACCCACATAGAAACACCTAGACCAAGACAAACATCCATGTTTATCCACACAAATGTTTGACTTGTGCGGGAATCGAACCCGCGCCCTTAGGCGTGGCAGTCGGTTACATTAACCACTACGCCATCGAGGCCATCAAAATCATTGTTTTGTAAATCTAATGGAACTTAATAATTGTTGGTACTCTCGTTACTATGTTGTTTACACAAAGGTATAACAAAAAGCACATTTTAAAATACTATAGAGGAACGTGATGTGATGTCCCTCCAATACAAAGGAGTCCTCCGATCAGGCTGGGTGATCGAGCCTGGCGGGCTGTGGCCCGACTTTTGATGTCGGGAACTTGTTATAGGTACTAGATATTCCCGTGGTTTCAACCGCGTTTATCGTTACTGCGCCGCCCTCGTGGGTCGTAGCGTGATGTTATATAACCTTAAGCCTATAGCCTTTCTCAATAAATAGGCTATCCAACACTAAAATATTTTTTTAATTCGAACCAGTAGTTCCTGAGATTAGCGCGTTCTAACAAACAAACTCTTCAGCTTTACTATATTAGTATAGATTTAGTCGATTTATTAATGTTACTTGTGCGGTTCAACATTGTATGAGAAACGCTTTCAATCTATAAAGTTCGCGGTATGGAAACCAATACGTAACGATCCAATACTAAAGATCATGCTCATCACACGACCATCTTGGCATCGTTGACGTGTCAAAATTAACGTGTAGAATCTTCGAAATGATTTAGCTGATATTTCAACTATAACATGTTGATCATTATGAAAATAATGTTCAAAGTTTATGAAACTCTACTGTGATGAAATGAAATATGAGAATTATTATTATTACTTATATTATTCAGTCCACCGAAGCGACGGGGTGGATTGATTTGATCGGCGAACTACCCTAAACACCCTTTACTGTATATAAAATGAAAAATAGAATACATAGTATAATATCAGCCCTTTATTAAACTGTCCCGCTGCTGGGCACGGGCCTCTTCTGAGTATGAGAAGGGTTAGACCATAGTCCACCACACTGGCCTAGTGCGAGTTGGCAGGCTTTACATACCATCGAGAACTTTTATAGAGAACTCTCGAATATGAATGACGGCTTCGATGGCGTAGTGGTTAGAGTAACCGACTGCCACGCCTGAGGTCGCGGGTTCGATTTCCGCACAACTCAAACATTTGTGTGCATGAACATAGATGTTTGTCTTGGTCTGGATGTTTCTATGTATAATATACTGTATGTATTAAAAAAAAAGTATATATAATAATAATAATAATATTCTATCACATACACACAACACCATCTAGCCCAAACTAAGCAGAGCTTGTACTATGGGTACTAGACAATGGATAAACATACATATATACTTTCTTTTTGTAAATACATACATATTATACATAGAAACACCCAGACCAAGACAAACATACATATGTATGTTTATCCATTGTCTAGTATCCATAGTACAAGCTCTGCTTAGTTTGGTCTAGATGGTGTTGTGTATATGTGGTAGAATATTATTATATTATTATTATATCCAGGTTTCCTCATGATGTTTTCCTTCACCGTTGAAGTGAGCGATAATTAACTATTTCATACGCATATAACTTCAAAAAGACAGGGATGCGCGCCGTGGGATCGAACTCGAGACCTCTGCGTGGCAGGCCAGCTGTCTCCCACTAAGCTATCGTTGCTTTAAAATGCTACCTATTACCAAGTAAACATAATTCTTTCTTCTTCTCCCTAGCCTTTATTATTCCCAAGTCACTTGGGGTTGGCTTTTCTGGTCTAACCGGATTTGACTGGATCAGTTTTTACACGGAGCGGCTGCCACCTGACCTCCGCAACCCGAAGGCTAACGATACCCGAAGGCTAGACCAGTGTCAGGATATTAGAGGGCACTGACTTCCCTATAACGACTGCCATAGATGTTAATGGCAGCCAGGACCGACGCCTTAACGTGCTCTCCGAGGCACGGAGCAGGCGATAATTGTCAACCAATACGCACATAATTTCGAAAAGTCGTATAACTTCCGAAAGTCAGAGGTGCGCGATGTGGGTTCGAAACCGAGACCCTCTGCACTGCAGTCTGTTGGTCTCCCAACTGAACTATCGCTGCTCCAAGTAAACATAATTATTAAACTAAATTTCATAAATCCATTTTAAAATCAATAATTCATGAATCCCATACAAGCATGGAATGACTAACTAAGCAGGCTTACTACACCAAAATTAACTAACAAAACAATAGTTCTTAGCCTTATTAAGAACTTGGTACATAAGGATAAATTATGAATAAATTACTGCTACATTTTGAGATGTTGGTAAACCCAACCTTTTTTATACTACACACAATAGAAGCTATAAATAAATTTTACTAAAACGCACTTTGGGATAATCGTGATTCCATTACCATAATATTATAATAGTGAGTATAGTATTATAAATATATAACTATCTGTGTCAAAAACAAAATTATTGACCATTTCAAAACAACAACGTGTCTTCGTACTTTTCACAATTGTTAGAATTAGCATCAAAGCTCAGAACCAAAACGTATCAAATTATAAAACCTAGCCCAGCTAACTACTTTATTATCTATTATAAATTTATATCTTCTTTTAAATACATAGACATATACAAGCTATATGCAGCAAGGCAGAATTATGCGTCCCAATTAATATCGAGGTAACATACCTGACACATCATTGACCAATATCCTAATACCGTAAAGAAACTCCCCTAAGCCCGCTTCTGTTTTTAGACGTTCCACTACGTCCTACTTCACTTAAAATAATCATTTTCTTTTTTGGAATACTCAAATCACAATGTCATTTTCAGCTTAACCGAAGTAAATGATAATCGACCCACGCATCTTCTAGGGCTATGTCACTCCTAGTATCAATGGATGTAGTGTTTGTTTTAGAAAATTGCCTCATTCTTATAGCAATAGACGAGCACAAGGCAGTCATTTATATTATTAGATAAGTACCTCTCATAGCAAGACTGCTACACTTTGTGATGCGGTTAAATATCAATTTTCCACTGAGCGTACCTGAGCTCAATTAGGTCAATAACTATTGTAACGTAAACTTACTGCCATAAGACTGGCTTCTGTAAAAGCAGCGATAGCTCAGTGGGGAGACCAACAGACTGCAACGCAGAGGGTCTCGGGTTCGAACCCACGTCGCGCACTTCTGATTTTCGGAAGTTATATGACTTTTCGAAATTATGTGCGTATTGTTTGATAATTATCGCCTGCTCCGTGCCTCGGAAAGCACGTTAAGCCGTTGGTCCCGGCTGCCATGACCATCTATGGCAGACGTTATTGGGAGAGTGTCGACACAAAAGATCCCACTGGGTCGAAGTGTCGCCGGTCTGCACTGACTGGCCCCCACATAAGATAAGATAAGACTGACTTCTAATTGACTTAAACTAAGAAGACAGTTGCTTACTAGGTAGAAAGCAGTAATAGCTTATTGGTAGACAGATAGCTTGTCCACTCAGCTCTTAAATTTTAAATTACGTAACTATGTATTTAGCAATATATTTTTTCGCCAAGGGGTGAAAACTTCGTGTGTGACTATTTGTCTGAAATTTCTCCAAAATTTTATCGAAGGCTTGTGACTTCCGTCAACTTGCCCTTCAACGTTGGAGTTGTTATCAGTCTTCAGTCTTCAGCTATTGTTGAAATGCTTTGTTATCTTTGCCGATTCTCGTAAACTAAATAGTTTCAAGAGCTTACTGTTTTCTGTGATAAGTATGTGAACGAAACCATTGTTTAAATTATTAACCAAAGCCACTTGCAGTGTTTTCAGAATGGAGCAATAAATATACTCTATTTTTTATTTACCTCTTGGGTCGCATTGTTATAGTTATGGCACGTTTTTGTAAAGCTTTTAGGATGAAATAAATGTATGGACAGTACTGTTGCTTTACTAAACAACTAATAAAATAGTATATTTTAATGTAAATAAAATGAAAAGAATATGAAAAAATTATTTATTTATTTAATTATAACTATTTATGTACAATCATCTAGGCAATATTAGCTCACCCTGGTTTCAAATTACATTTAATAACATATTTCAAGGCAAAGCTTCGCTATTCTAGTTGTGTAAGATTGCTTATTTCATGCCGATTCTAACGATATAAAGTTTATACACAGTTCCTATACAAAAGTTTCGAGATATCCTCGTTTTAATCACCCGCACCGCTATCGCGCAAGAAATTCGGGATTAGCGTGACCTATGCGCAAAGTCGCGCGAAAAGCCCGTTGACAGTTGAGAGATTATGGAAACGATCGTTGCCAAAATTTCATTGCTGTGTAATGACTTTAAACTCTATTTTATAGTACGCAAGGTCCTCTCAAAACGTTTTAAAACCATGGACTAATAACATCATAACATGTCTACCAACTGAACGCAAGTTAACAACATCAGCAGACAAATTTTTATTGTGTGCGTTACGATTGCTCCGCCAAGTTATACAAACAGAAAAAAACTTCGCCAGAAAAATTGTCGGAATTTGTCAAAATCGAAGGGAATAAACAAAAAATTTGTCAAATTAGAAATAAAGAAGTTATAAGGGTTTAAAGTTGGCCGCGCGAACGTAACGTCCACGATTGCGCGGCCATGGAGATCGACATGGGATTCGACATCTAATTCTTTTTGTCAATTGAAGACTGAATTTGTCAAAAATTGTCGATAAAAGAATTAGGTACAAGCTTTAGATCAATATTTTACAAATTATTCACCTTGGAAGTTATGGCCGCGCAATCGTGGACTTGTTGTTTCTTTATTGTTGATTATTTCTTAAAATTTTAAGACATCATACAGGTATTGGTTTGTATGGTTTTGCATGATTTCTATTTTTACAGGTTTTTAATAAAATGAGCATTGGACTTTACAATATTATAAATATTGTAGATTGAACATTTAATTGTTCCTAATTTATTCATTCATTGTATAATAATATTAGGTATACACACACATATTGTATTATTAATTTTATTTTATTGGTGTGTGTCTGTATTTGTATGTGGTGGTGGCGCTAGTAGAGGAAGAGGGCAAATAAGAACAGAGGGAGGGGATAGTGGAAGAGGAGGAGAGGGAAGTGGACGAGGAAGAAATGCAAAGGAAAGTAAAAGGGGGCAGGGGCAAAGGAAGTGAAAGAGGGGGAAGGGGTAGAGGAAGAGAGCAAGGGATTATTTGTTTTACCTATTTTATCTTCTTTATTACTATGGATACCATTATGGAACCCTAAAAACAGTTTCAATGTTAGACGCTTTGCACAATATCATAGGACATCAAATTGTGAAAGTAGCTAAAATACATAGTAATCATCATCATCATCATGATGATGATTACTACTTTAGCTAAAATAGTAATACATTAGTAATTAAAATTATTCGATTTTAAGTTTTATTTAACATTTATTACCTATTAGTTTACATATGTACCTATATAAATAGAAAAATAAATAACTTTACCTATATTTACAAAATATATAAATTTGGAGTTTTATTCAAATATTTAGGAAAAATAAATTATCTGGTCAGACGCAACCCTAGCTTCTGTAATCGCCATTTTGAGATAATTGGGGCTCATACTAGGTTGTTGCGAAATTTTAGACAAGAAGTCGTTAGTATTTGTGTTTAATTTATTATAAATTTTACAATTTTAAGTTATTTTTTACTATATAAATTATAGGATTAAATATGTTCGTTACATGATTAAAACTGTTTAAATGAGAACATGGTGTCATCGTAATTTCAGTTTAAAATCGCCATGATTTTGTTTTAACAAAAAACCACTTTTAGATTTTTCGTCGTTCATACCACGAGTTTACCTAAGTATAAAGTTTTATGGGTTACTTTCATATTTTTTATAAACTTAACAAACTGGATTTGCATAATGTTTTTATTCTATATTTTATAGTTTTTGTATAGAATGGCTGTAAATGTCAGCCTTGTTTTAGTCGTGAATTCCACATTTTGCCACTAATGACGCGTTGAATGTTTGATTTTTTTATGAAGATTTTCTATCCTAAATATTATTGTTTCGTGTTAAGTAGTATAAATAAATACTACTTTTAAATAATGGTGTAAAAGTATATAAGTGTTGCGCATTTTTTCACAATTTCGTGTTGTTTGTCTGAAACCGGCAAAATATTTCATATGAGGCCTCATATGAAATATTATACACATAGGTACTTTTTGTCGAAATAAGAAACGTAAATTTATTTCTTACCTTATCGTCTGCATAAAAGTATAAATAACATTTTGAAGGGGCACTCAGAGCGATTGTAAATTAAGTTATAATGAGAGCGGCCGCTCTGTGTTCATTGTGTGAAATTTCAAGACCCAAGTTCGACGGATTTTTTATAATCGTAAGCTATTATACTTATACTACTCTATGATCGTAAGCGAGCGAGCGGCTAAGCATGAAATAGAGCGGCAAACTGTCATGATGTAACTTGACTGGTAACCGGTGTGTATCGGATATCCAACAATGAGTAGAGTAAAGTGATTCTCAAGTATCAGTGACTGAAATCCACTACGTAACCTGTCGTAGGTACTAATCACACATACATCAATGATAGAAGATATCATTGTTTATAAACAAATGATGACGCCGAGAGAGTGTTCCACGGATTACTGAAGACACGCAAGGTAGGTAATGATAGTTAGAAGGACGAGGTATAGAACTGGAGTGATCACTCACATCTTTATCCCACTGCAAGTGGTAAGGTATCTCGTTGCCGAAGGGGAAGTCGAGGTGGCAGTTCATAACGGCGAAGCCCCCGACGCTGGCGTGAAGCTGCTCAGTGTCAAGAGGCAGCAGCGAGGCGAGGGCTGAGGCTGCCAGCGCCAGCACCCACGCGCCGCGCCACCACACGGACATGTCGCGTACGATCACAGCTGTCGCACAGACAGTTGACAGGTTGACACTCGCGCTAACGCTCGCGACTGACCCGCCGAGGACTGCGGGACCAATTGACCGCTCCTCGACGTAATGGAGTTAACCTCAACCGGTGAGTAACGTCCGCGCGGCGAGGTCGCGCCCGCTCCCCGCCCGCGCCAGCCGCACCTGCTGGCTAGCGCGCGAACAAAGGCGCGCGCTCCACAAGCAGGAAACGATGTTAATTCCCGCTCCGCTACGTTTAACTTCTTCGACTAGGTACCCACTTGTTATTCTTCACAAATCATTCTTAAGTATCGCGGTGCCTACGTGCTACATCTGTCTATGTACAATTGTCTCATGTAGGTGACACAAATACTTCTGTACGTGTTTAACTGACAGCTTCATAAACCCGTGGGTTAACAGATAATCTAGTGTCAGTTTTAAACTGGCCTCTGCATTGGCACCCACAAGTATACTACGGGGCTATTGAACCCTGTACCTACCTACCGGGTGTCGTAGACAGCAGATCGTGATCATGACAAACTATTTTTGTATAGGGTATAATCCTTCCAAGAAATATAAACAAACATAAACTTTAGCTAGAACCTTCAAGACCAGCAAATTTATTGAAAATACGCTAACGCTCGCACTGAAGTCTTTCAAGCCATGTATCGCGGACGAATTTACAAACATACAATTAAGGGATAAAAGAATAAGGGGCACAAAGAACACTAAACTCAGAATAATGGATTCCATATCACACAGAATATTTGTTCCAAATGGGATTCAATCCCACGACACTCCTAAGTAGCGAGACGAGCCATTGCTCACATGCGCAATCCGCGCACTACAGTTGCGCAAGCACACACACTTATATTATTACAGTATCAACAAGGTAATCCTTCCTACACAAGTCGCGTAGTACTAGCTACCTACCTGTATTAATGTAGGTAACCGACGCAGTTAATACAGACCAAGAATGAAGCCATTACATACGTATTAGTACCTACTTAGATTCATGAATAACTCATACATAAACTTCGGTCTGTATACCTATATTCACGAATAGACATTGAAAGATGTATAAGAAGGGCGGATCATGCTCATCCCAGAATTGTCTAGTCTTCAAGATATTAGGTGTCAACTCAAAATTTTCGAGTTCAATTTTCAAATTCTAAATTTACCTGTGGCCTGTTCTGTTTAGGACTTCTATACACCAAAGTAAAAAGACGAATGTTTGTTTACATTCCTATAATTCCTATTCCTAAGGTATAAAATGTAGTGCCTGCGTCGTCATAAAATAAACTGAAGGGTTTCGGGATCGATTTGTGATAAAGGATTTTTATGACACGAAATTCTTCAGTAGCGGCGCTTGGACCTCTGCGGTAAAGCAAATGCCGTAGGGAATCCATGAATTAATAAATAATTATACTTAATGTCAGTCCTGTATACACAGTTATATACATCGCTAATATTATGATTACTATATACAAACTGCCCCATTACTGGACACGGGCCTCTTCACAATGTAAGGGGTAGCCCAGCAGTTTGAGCAGGAGTAGCCTAGCAGTTTGAGCAGGGGCAGCCCAGCAGTTTGAGCAGCGGTAGCTCAGTGGGGAGACCAACAGACTGCAATGCAGAGGGTCTCGGGTTCGAACCCACGTCGTGCACCTCTGACTTTCGGAAGTTATATGACTTTTCGAAATTATGTGCGTATTGATTGACAATTATCGTCTGCTCCGTGCCTCGGAGAGCACGTTAAGCCATCGGTCCCGGCTGCCATGAACATCTATGGCAGTCGTTATTGGGAGTGTAGACACAAAAGGTCCCACTGGGTCGAAGTGTCGCCGATCTGCACTGACTGGCCCCTACATAAGATAAGATAAGGGGTAGCCCATAGTCCACCACGCTTGCCTAGAGCGGATTTGCACACTTCACATATCTTCAAGAACATTGTAGAGAACTCTCAGACATACAGGTTTCCTCACGATTTATTCTATACCTACTAATATTATAAAGCTGAAGAGCTTGTTTGCTTGTTTGTTTGAACGCGCTAATCTCAGGAACTACTGGTTCGAATTGAAAAATTATTTTAGTGTTGGATAGCCCATTTATCGAGGTAGGCTATAGGCAGTATAGGTTATATAACATCACGCTACAACCAATAGGAGCGGAGCAGCAATGAAAAATGTTACAAAAACGGGTAATATTCTCTTATATGAAGCAGACGAAGTTGCGCGGGTCAGCTAGTACACAAATGACTTCGAAGTCACAGGTGTTTGTTTGTCTTGGGATCGAACTCATGACCTCTGCATGGTAGTCCAACTGTCTCCCATTAGGCTATCGCTGAACCTAATACCTTGGTTTATATAAGGATATTTTCCAGATAGTTCCGGCCGCTTATCAGCCATGGCCTGTATACTGCTCTAGAATGTTGAGTTTGGATAATTGCATTCTGGCGTGGAGACCTCCCTTATATACGCCGATGAATAAATGTAATACATGAAGAAATTCTCAGTGGCAGCCCGCAATCTGGAACCGTGCCCGGTTATCCAGCAGTAGCCTTGGCTCCTAATACCTCAATCTGAGCTGGCGAAATGTAGTATAACAGACCTCTGCCTCATGAGACTACGATTATGTATTTGCATATGAATGGATATAGATAATATTTAATAATAATATCCTCCGAATTTCGGCCACGGCAGCCAGTCTTAACGGAGACTGGCCAACTACGCAGGAGATATTATAGTGCACAAGTGTGTGCGCAAACACAAGTGCACTCTCTGTTCCCTAACTCTCATGATCCGATGGGACGGTAATCCGACACGACCGGAGAGAGATCAGGCGCAGGACCAACGGCTTTACGTGCTCTCCGAGGTACGGGGGTGTCTTACACCGCCAATTTCCTATCTTATCTTATGCGGGGGCCAGTCAGTGCAGACCGGCGACACTTCGACCCAGTGGGATCTTTTGTGTCCACACTCTCCCAATAACGACTGCCATAGATGTTCATGGCAGCCGGGACCAACGGCTTAACGTGCTTTCCGAGGCACGGAGCAGGCGATAATTGTCAATCAATACGCACATAATTTCGAAAAGTCATATAACTTCCGAAAGTCAGAGGTGCGCGACGTGGGTTCGAACCCAAGACCCTCTTCATTGCAGTCTGTTGGTCTCCCCACTGAGCTATCGCTGCTCATGCCAGTTTCCTAACTCCGGGCTGATATTGAGATTTCTTAACTGAAAACCCAATAACTTTTTGTTGACCCGAACCGGGATTCGAACTCGAGACCTCATGCACAGCAGTCGCATTCACTACCGCTGCGCCACGGAGGAAGTTAATTAAAAAAAAACGCAGTTAAAAAAAGTACAAGGTAGGTTTTGCAAATAAGTAATAATATACATACTTATACAAACTGCTGTAGTTTACTTAATAAACATAGACAGATTTGTTTGGACAACTCTTGGTTTCAAGGGTTCTGAAATTGAAAATACGAGATATCAAAGGCGACTTTGTCCGTCCATCTGTCTATCATAGTTTCTTATCTCAGCCACTAGGTACCTACTAATGCTCTTCGTCTTTGATTTAAAGTGTAACTTACGTACCTTGTTGGTAGAACAATCGCCATGTATTCTGTCTTCTGCTTTCCTTATAACCTCGTGATACCACTCGACAATCGAACTTGAATCTAATGCTATCGACTTGATCATTGAAATAGTCATAACTACAATTTTCTACACGTTTTCTTCTCATATAAGAAACTCGCGGTGCGCGAGTTAGGCTCGCACTTCACCGATGTTTTTGCTGTTCCAACATTGTATTAGGTAATTCAATGCATCTTGCCCTAACTGCTTCCTTGGTCCCGTAGCATAAACTTCTGCTTTCATATTTGAGCAGCTAAAGCTAGCATCCCAGGAACCCAGGTCTGTATATCAGGTTGTCTAATGTAATTGGGATTTTCCATTAAGAAATATTTTCTAGCAGCACAGAGTCCAGAATTAAGCCTGGTAGATAGCAGTAAGATATACATTGCTGACGAAGTATGGGTAACATACACTTCTATCAGTTTTCGAGGAGATACAGTCAATGCATGTGCGTATCTTGCTTTGTTTTCTTTCTTTACTGGAGTCCGGTGGTAGATCTCTTATTGCAAGAGCCGTCTAGCCATGCAGTGTCACATATTCTACAGCCAAATAGCAGTATGCAAATCGTACACTATTAGGTATGTTTCGGTTTGAAGCGTACTGTAGCTTGTCTGTGCATATGAGACTTAAGAACAAAAGTCTCGGGGTCGACAACGCATGAGTGATGTCTCTGGTGTCGCGAGCGTTCATAAGCTGCGGTAGCCGCTTACCATCAGGCGGGCCGAACGCTTGTTTGCCGATTTCATAGCAATTAAAATAGTCCCCCATAGATTATATAACTGAGGAGTCCCCCAACCGCAGAGTACGCATAGTCTGTCACTAGACACCGCTACACAAGGTTACTATGTCATTATTGGTATTTAATAGGCCCTCGTTAATCTAATCATTTTATTATCATAGCTTAGATTTAAGACGTTCGTTGGGTACGATGGTATAATTGGATGGGTTGTTACTCAACAAATGCGAACTATTTAGATGTATAGACTTACGTAGCGAAAATATTGTTTAGATGTTGCCATCATTTGTTATTAGAATTCATAAAAGAATTATTTTAACCATCCTTGATATGACATTAGGAACTAAAAATAAGCGTGGTCTTACGCCTAAGCAAGCACAAACAAATAAAATTTCATTTTAGGTATTTTACCTATTATGTATACCGTTTATTTATGTAGAAATTCTTAGCTAATTAATCAGGCAATTTATATTGACCAGAATAAAACATACCTACATGGCATTTCTGCCTCCTTGTTCCTAAAACTACTTTTTAAAATTTAAATGCCATAAGGCTTTGTGTGAACCATGCATGGGCACCGACGGCGCTTTAGCTATTACATTAAAAACTCGAAGTTTCTTGCGGGTGACATAGAACATTCGAGTGCATCACGTTGTGCCCCATTGAAAACTCGACGATGCATTTAAGTTCACACTTTTTATTTGATTTTAAAGGATTTGGGTCCTAAATGTACATTCTAGAAAGTGGTTAGTAACAATAAGATCCTAAGAGTTCTTAGAAACCTTTTTTATTCTATACCTTTCAGCTACAGATATAAAAGATGTGTATCTATCTAGCGGGGCCACTCGAGCTAGACTGAAAAGCTAGTGGCAATGCTTTGTTTGTTCAATGTACCTCACGAATTTATTAACAAGATCCAATGTACCTCAATTATTATGGTAGAAATTACAATAAATCGCCTCATTCATCCAGCAGGGCCCTCGGTTGTATTACGCTCGGCATACATAAAAATATTACTGATCGTAACTTGTGTCAATGTACCTCTCGATTCATGAATTAACTCCCAGGATTCTTTAACAGAAAAGGAGAAATTCAGCAAGAAAATTTTGTCTGCCCAGCAGGGCCCTTTGTAATTTAAATTCATACGTGCAAAAAAAGCACACCGTTGGTATGTATTGACCTTGTTAATAAATTCGTGAGGTACATTGAACAAACAAAGCATTGCCATTAGTTTTTTCGGTCTAGCTCGAGTGGCCCCGCTAGATAGATACATATATATAAAAGGTGTCACAGAAATTCTTGGCGTGCTCCTATTGCATAAACTGTAACTATATAATGTCATACAGTCAAAATATATAATCTATTGTTTGGTGACCTATATTGCGTTATATAGAAGATTCTGCGTCACATTATGCCCCATTGTGAACTTCAGGATGCAGCTCACACTTTTAATTAAATTAGGTTTCACGAATTTGCGTCCTAAATATGCACTCTAGAATGTGATAAATTTAATATAAGTCCCTAAAATGTGGAATGAAATCAAAAAATAAATTTATTCAAGTTAGGTTACAAGGTAACACTGAATGTCAAAGTTACACTAAATTTATTCTGTGAATTTACATTTACTGCCACGTTCAGCAAAGCAAGGGTGTAGGGCTCATGAGAAGAACGGGCAAGAAACTCATGGCCATTCTTTTTAATCGCCAGGTTTAATATTTGTTCTATAGTTCTATAGACATATATCAACTACAGATATTTATCACCGTGCCGCTATTGCATAAACTGGAACTATATAATGCCATGCAGACAAAATATATAATCTAAGTATCGTTTGTTGACCTAGATAGCATCAAAAATGTTAAGATTTTTAATTACCTCGAAAAAATGGAATGCTTAGCGAGTCTCAGCTTGGTTTTTGGGAATGAAAATCAACTGAAGATGCAATTTTGACACTTATATCAAAAACAGAACTGAAGATGAGAAAACACAAAATAGTAATTACAAATACTTTAATATCTGTACAAATATACGAATTCATACGACACAAAATTAATCATAAAATTTTGGAATACATTAGAACGGGAATACAAATACGGAATCGTACGTTTCAATAACAGTCTACCAGTGCGACGCTGGCGCCAAGCCCAAGCCTCGCCGTAAATGCGTTGGGACGAGCTCACACCACAAACTATACATACACAGATGGACCTTATACAACACTTCAAATCCGACACACACACATTGACACGTGAATAGAACGATTTCGAATCAAACCGTTACGCATTCGGTACGTTTAGGCGTCATAAGGCGCTTAAGTCATATTGCCGCATACGCAGTCGCGTGTATATCTCACAACTGCCTTAAATGCTTAGCAAAACGTAAAGATTGCTTTATGTTTAATAAAACAGTACGTGGCAATCGCAATGCGTTCAACGCAGCATTAGACGTATACAAAAACTGGGTGCCTAGCGCGGATTTGTTTACCAAGTTTGGCTCTCTGATTGGTTAAGAGCTTAGAGCGGGCCAATCGGAGAGCCGAACGTCAGAAACGCGTCGCGTTAACGTAAAACAAACTCACACTAGGTACTCGAGCGCTTTATATACACGTCTCTATACGTTTGTGAGTAAGTTTTGGTGTGTTGTTGAAACGGTCCATCTGTTTAAACTTAATTTGTGGCCTAGAACCCGTCGCTCCTCCTACTTATATGCTTAACAACTTATAGGTTATAATCTAGTTATGTTAATGTTATATGTAGTATAAATAATAAGTGGAGCACCGCTCAGCCCTGCATGATCAGGTGTACGAAGTTCTCATAGTTGATGTTGCCCTGCGAGTCTTCCTGGCCTTGCAGAAGCTGTTCCACCTGGAGACACACACATTTAATTGTAGTTTTCTTATATGGTAAATGTAGTAATTTATACTTGGATCGTCAGGGATATTCTTAAGGAGATGCTGTGCTACCACCACATCAAGTAGCAACACAAGCGTTCAAGAAAGTTACTTGATGGTTACAATTATGGGTTGCTAAATGGTTTAGTAATACGCATAATTGCATTCGACTGATGGTCGAATACAATTGTGCACAATGAGTTTACTTTTCAAGGCTTGACCTAGGCAAAGTAAACTCGTTGTGCACGCACATACTTGTGTAGTGTTGTCAATACATTCAAATACACCTCTCTGCACATCTCTATAATTATTTTTATTGGTACATGTTTAAACAGTACCATTTGCTACATAATTAATATTATAAGTTACAACAGGCAAGCGGATTCTGTGACATGCGAACTTGATAAGGGCTCCGAGTTACACTCAGTCTTAGCGACAAGTTTTGTATACCAATAAGATGTCATGAAACATACTGCCATTGTGATAAATGGTTACAGTAGTCTGTAATACCAGGGTTAGCAGTAAAGCACCTTCTAAGGCCGTCAAAGTAGAGACCTCAACATCGCCTCGGCTGCTATGAGGGCGGTGTGGAGGCCACTGCTCTTAGACCACACGACTGCTTACCATCAGGTGGAGTGTGGTCATTTTGACGAGGAAAATAAAAAATAAAAAAATAATAATCGCACAATATAAAGGAATCTGAGTGCTGCCAGCATCCCTGGATAGCACAGCATCTACTTAAGGCTAAATATATCACATGCCAGTGGCTCAGAGTTCTTTATTTCTCATTCCTGGTTGCTATCTCATCATCATTGGACATTTGGCATTGCCTTTAACACTACATCCTTCAACTAGCTTTTGCCTTTTAATTTTTTAAAACTGTTTTTTGATGGCTGCAAACTAACTGTGAAGCTACTTTCATAATAAGTTTACTCTAGTTAAGAATAGATAACCAGCTATCTAGCCTTAGGGTATCGTTAGCCTTCAGGTTGCGGAGGTCAGATGGCAGTCGCTCCGTGTAAAAACTGATATCCAGTCAAATCAGAAAGCCGACCCCAAGTGACTTGGGAATAATAAAGGCTAGGGAGAAGAAGAAGAAGAAAAGATAACCAGCTGTATGCTACCTCTATTTATCACTTGCCCAACTCATAGCCTCTGTGTGCCAGACACAATGCTTTTTTCATTGTCTAGTTTTTGGCTATAGAAAAAATAAAGTTCCTTTTGTGTAATATATGATAGTAGTTACCTCATCGTCACTAAGCTTCTCTCCCAGTGTGGAAAGAAGATGGCGCAGCTCAGCAGAAGAGATGAAACCGTTGCCGTCCTTGTCGAAGTGTCTAAGGCCCTCGATGAAGTCGTTGGCGGTGTCGCCACTGCGCGCTTTCGATATGGCCTATGAACAAACATTATATAATAATGAAAATAGTAATGAAACATTAATCTAATAGCTCTCTAGACTGCCTTGATGACGCAAAATTAATGAATGCAACTACTATAATTTTAGGTCTTGGGTTTCATTCAGGCTAAGCATTCGATCTTAATGCAATATTCACAGCACCAATGTGGAATGGTCAGTAGACGCAATAGGTTCGCCCCTAATATACAGATCCAAAACAATATTTAGCAAAAAGTGGGTGTAGTATATTTCTGCATATCCCTTTGGAAACATGGGAGTTAGATTATGTATGTATGTCATTTCGAAGTGTATGGGTAGAATTCCTAATCTAATGAGATATGACTGAATACCAGGGTTTCCTAGCCCAATGTACCATGGAACTAACATTATTGCTAGCAAATATAATACAAAACCCTCAATCCTCATGTTGACTTGCATAGTTCTTCATGAAAACTAGGATCCATATCTTTAAGCTTTCTTTACAAATAACTTATTATGTGGAGTTGAAATGATGCACATTAAAAGACACCTTCAGACAACTTGACTTTACCAACCTTTTTCACTAAAATAATGAAGCAACAATTGCTATAGTTGGCAAGACAAAATAATTTGGAGAGTTATCTTATACATTTCCAACTTAATGCCTGATTAATTATTCTGTTTATCAGATAATGACATTGCTGCACTATTCATTGATTCAAGAAAAATCCTTCAATAAAAGTAATCAAAAGATTGTCACTTTATGCTATTTTCATACATAAACACATAGGTAGTCCCACAGCTATACCCTCAAGGGATAGAAAAAGGTATACTGCATGCATCCACATATCAACACTATGCCAGCTAAAGTTTCAGGTCCCATATAACATAGAGATAAGCATGCAAGTTACATAATAAGGATGGCCAGCTGAGTCTCTATATTATTTGACAACATAATTTAATAATCTTTGGTTAATATTCACCACACAGGTAATTTTGAATATTCAACATACAGTTAAAGTATATTCACAATTCTTTAGTTTCAATTTATTGTAATTTACTTACTACTATCACTTTGTGTATTTTGTGTGCAAGTGTTAACACAAATGTTTGTCTCAGATGAGGAACAAACCATAACACAGGAGTTTGGTATTAAATCTAGCTAATATTTGTTTCTACCATTTTAATACTTGCAAAGTCAATTGTGATGCAGAAGATCTTCTTGATGTAAAAGATATCTTTTTTAAAGAGAATAATAATCTGTTTTAATTACATGACTACTTACTTGAGCCAAATCCAATATACAATGTTTGTAAACAAACAATTATTGTCAAGAAAGTAGGTCTTTTCACAACCGCAGATAAAGTATCATGCATTATGTACAAAGCTTAAGTTTTTCACAAAGGTTCATAATAAAAATACATAATTGCGAAAATTTGAATTTTCTGAAATGCCATTTTCTGAGTTATAGTTGATCTGTTGATTAAAAAGTTGATCCTAAATAGAATTTGGCTTATGTTAATATTATTATTATTTAGCTGTGACACAGTTCAGAAACTAATGCAGCTGTCCACATATCACACTATTGTAAACATTTTAAATTTATAAAATGCTTATTTAGGTATAAATAAATAATGTCATGAGTTAATTATTTTACAACATGCTTTGTTAGCAATTATTAACATTATATGGATATGACCTCCTTATATATATGTATATGAATTTTTCTACAGTTACATGTTGTCTTTCTCCTTGACATACAAGTAAACACAACTTAAGAAACAGATACACATGTCTTTAAGTCGGGGGTGTATGTATTGGAATTAGTTACAAACTATTGATAGAATTTACTCAAGGTTTCAATATTCATTTATTCAACAATTTAGATAAGTTTCCTGTTCACTTATCTTATAACATTATTCTATGTTCAAATAATAAAATATGTTGATAGTTTACCTGGTAGATGGGCAGAAACACTTCAAAAGATATTCTCTCATCCGGCTTCAGGTGAAGAGTGCACTTCTTCACATCGGACTCCGTGGGGTTCTGTCCCAAGGCTCGCAGAGCATCACCAATCTGTGCTACATGGATCTTGCCATCACCACGAGAGTCGAATAACTGAAACGCCTCCTGGAATTCTGTAAACATTACCAGTTTAATGTTTGACCTATTTTACAACAGGCAACTTATACTTGTTTACAATACACGACATATGACGTGATTATGTATTTTGTGGAGCTCTTGCTTTAGAAGCGGCGTGAAGGATATGTACCTTCGACAGATGTTAACTTAAGCTTGGTGGGTGGCTCGTACATGAACATGTTGCTTACGGGACGTATGGCGGCGCACTGCCTCGCAAAAAGTATTTACTGTCACCGCGCTCTCGGCGCGAGGCCAGCGGCCAGACACGACACCTGGATCGTTTTAAAATACAGACCATATAAGGAAACTAGGGCGCTTGTAACAGCCACCGCTTTCGGTAAAGACGTTGATTGACATGACATGACTCACGGATTACGCGAGCGCCACATCGCGACGCCCCGCCCGCCGTTGGTGGCCGAGAATCTCAACTTCTGTTATTGCGTTCTGTTCATATTTATCAATACGCCAATATGTACATACATACGTTTTTCACACAAGTACGTGAAAAAGGAATATTATAAATAATAATATGTGATATCAGATAAAATGACAACTCACCTGCCAGTTGATCTTCTGAGTATCCAGCCTGTAACAAGTAAATAACTTGTAGTAACTACCAAAAACACTGCGTAACGTAAATATTAAATATCGATATTACTTTGACTTACCATTTTTTATTAATTAAGGCCACTGAGGTTTAACCAAAGAATATATTGTAATTCTTCCTCGTTTTAACTATTTACGATGAGTCATAAACATGTATGTATAGTCAACAAAACAATTCATTCAATGACATCTGAAATCGTGCAAATCGTCCTCCTACTGCCTTCCGTCTTTTCGCGTCTAATTACTATTTATAGGTAACACTGGACCATTTTCTGAATATATTTAATTTAAAATATACTTAAATATTTATTTACGTATATTTTAATTAAAGAGAGTCACGTCTACTTGAATACTAATTTTTAGATATTATTTACTTTTTTTAATAATTGTATGAAGTTAGGTCCATGCGTCATTAAATTAACCACGTTAATTTCGAAGAATATTTAAAAATATTGTTACTATACTACAATTCGCATCGTAGATGGACTCGAAATAATTTTAAAATTAAATGCTTTTGATCTTAGTTGGGTAACATTGGCTCTTCACAGATAGTTTGAAATAGAATTCTATGCATAGATTAATATGTATTACTGGTAATTCTATGTGTTCCTTTCATTCATGTAAGACATAAGTATTCTCTTTGTTACTGCAACATTACCATCACATGTCCCATAGAAATTTAGTTTAACTGTGTTTTGGCACATTACATTGATTAAACTGACAATATAAAATTTGAAATATAATAATATGCACTAATATTGGTAAGATAACAGTGGCCTTAGTGTTTATTACTTTTCTACATAATATAGGTATTATATTTGAGACTTACGTTAAATCACGCGAGAGAAAAGTTCAAGTTCATTCATTCATTAATGGTCATTTTGGCGAGCAAAATAAAAAAATAAAAAATAAAAAGTTCAATGGACTATTTCAAACACTGAGGCATATAAATTTTAGCAATATTAGTGCATATTTTTCAAATGTTATGATATGAGATGATATTACTTACTAGCTTATAATAATTGTGACGCCACACGTCACCAGGCTACAAGGGTAGCTGGTGTAAATATCAAACTTAATTAATAATAATTAATTAATACTAATTAAAACTTTGCAGCTTTGTTGTAGTATATAGTATTATTATTAATTGTGGTACACTTATAGCAAGCCATTATGTTACCAAACTGTTTATGCCAAAGAGTAAAGTAATACGGAACGAGCCAAGAAATGATGACGTTAGTTTTTTCGTAATAATACCTATTAATTTAACACAGCGGTCGGTAACCCGCGGCCCACGTGTCTCCTCTTTGCGGCCCGCAACTGTTTTGTAAATAAGGTCTTATCATTTGGAATTATTTTAATATCGCGCCAAAACTAAAATCAATTCCATCTGCGAAAGCCGACACTGGCCCACTAAATACTTCTCGACATTTGTGTTTCTTTTTTTGCATTTTTAACATAATCGATAAAGGTACGTGCTGCTGCAACAGCTTCTTACTCCGTTACTTTTACATAATTTTTTTGGTTTCAGTTTGCAAAATTTCTTCTATTTTATAGCAATCTCAATGATACACATAGGAGAAGATGATACCATGTCTTAAATCTTATTGCATATCAACGATCATACAGATAGTATAACCGCACTCAACTTTATGAGTGAGCGATTAGTAAGACATACATAATATATAGCTACACTCTGAGACTCGAACACAATATATACAATCGCTTCTTTGCATGCCTACAAATGCCGAGAATTTTGGCAAGAGAACGATGTTTGTTTTTCTTTTAAATAATGTTACCTGCCAAAGTTAAAGTAACACATCTTGTTCAGTTTCCTTCGTGGTAAATATATAAAGATTGCCAGCCTTAGAATTATGTAGCATCTCTACTTAATCTGTGATTATAATGTAATGCTGAAAATCTCAACAAATACCTAACTAAGTACAATTGTTTTTGTATGAACAATTTTAATTATTTCACGCTAATACACATTAATTGAAGCCTAATTTAACGTATAGACTACTTGCCCTAAAAAATACTATTTGATCATTTATAAAATACATCATACCTTACCCTATAAAATTTCCTCCTTCATCTTGTTTCTCACGTTCAATGCTATAAATTGGAATAATGTGATGGAACGCGGCGTTCGTGCAGTTCCTGTTCGTGGTTGTTTCGGAATTTTCGGATAGTCGGCGAATCAGCGAGAGCGAATGGCGATTGGTGAACGGACAAAACGGGCGTAGAAGAAAAGAAAATGGCAAAATGGTGTGATCCATTGATCTTACTCAGAAGGTTAGTGTATAGATTGATTTTATTATATTCCTTAACATTTTATTTAACAGGGGCTGTATCAATTTTACCAAAATATCGTGCTAATTTTTGCAATTTCGGGAGAGCGATTACCGTTATCGCATTGTGTGGCGAGTCGTCGACAGACAGGCGACGGCGCCGTTCGGCTTTCGCTTTGTTCGCTCGTCTCCACGTGCCTTCCGCCATTTAGAACAGTTTTATCGGCAGATTATCGTTAATCTCATCATATTTTGTCGTCAATTACAATGAAATTCTCAAACGCGGTCCAGGGAATACGTATTTTATTGTATTTCGATCAATCTTGACGAAAAAATAATAACGCCGCGACCCGGCGGCGTGGTCGTGTACGGCGGCAACGTTTAGTGCAGTCGCAATTAGGCGCCGGCATCTGTAGCATTGTAAGTAGTATCGGTGTGATGAGCCCGGAGCGGCGGCCGGCGGCGCGTGCCGGGCTGGCTGACAGCGCGTTGATGTTGCAGGTGACAGTACGAGGCGGGGCGATGGCGGCCGGCGGCGAGTTCGTCGAGGGCTGGCTCGTCGCGCAAGTCCTGGGTGAAGGTGCATATGGAGAGTAAGTTCATTTTATAAACTTATATCGATTAGCAATAACGCAATAGCTTTGCACTGCCCAGAATAAAATTACCTAGCGTTCCTGAAATGTATTGAATAAAAAAAACATCGCTCTACGAAAACAAAGATCTTGTTTTAACATTTTTCTGAGATTGAAAAACAACTTGTTAGGTATTGTAGTGTTCGCGCACAGAGTCTTGTTACATGCTGCTAACTTAGCACTTATGAAATAAAGCAGATTAAAATAAAATCATACAAAATAAAATTCTAATACAATGTTTGTATTATTTTCTTTTAGTAGGTAAGCTATCTCAGCTGCATAGTCAGTATGTATTGCCTGTATATATGCTAGTATTTTTTTATATGGTATATATTTTCGCACTTTGTGTAATTCCTGTGTTATATATAGCTTTATAGATATTGAGACAATGGAACAATAATCACCCAGACTTGGAACAGCTACTAGCTACTGTGGACACAATTATTTGTACTTACCATATGGTGGTTTTACCCACAACACTTTGTGCATTGACTGCAGGTAGATAAAAACAAATAAACCATTGCAGTCTGAGCAAATTATAAATCTAGGGACTTAACATTATTATTTACCATAGGAAATGCTGATCAATAGTCTATTAGCAGCTCTGGACTGAATTTTATTTGAACATTTATAATTTAACCTTCACATATATATAATTATAAACTAGATCTACAGTAGGATTCTAATAGCCAAGAGATAAAGGAATATAAATAAATCTATTTGCACTAAACATAATATTTTGATTGTTGCAGTAATATAATAACATGCACATACTTTTACATGTTTCAATTATGCATCTCTCGCAGATCCTCACTATATTGACAAAAATATTCACACAATCTCTGGATTTGGTGCATAAGAATCGGTTTAAGGCAATATTCCAATGATTTTCGAACTAAAATGTATAGTGCATTAATTGAAATAGCATGTTTTTAGACAAAGTGCAGAGATGACAGTATAGTTTTAATCCAGCAAGGATGAGGCCTGTGCTGAGTCGATCTGAGCCATACTACAGATATTATATTGTACTTTCAAAAGGAAAGGCAAATGAGTCACATATTGAACAGCAAATCAAATAGTAAATATTTTTTTGTCACATTGTTGATTAGGTTTTACTTCTTTCTGAACTGGTTTGAAATTTTGAAAATTAAAGATGTTTAGACACTGACTGTGTGTAGAAATAACATGTGAATAATCTTGCAATTCATTCACTAATTACAATTGCCAAATTTTCACATGTTATGTAAATTTGCACAATGTATATTTTTTTATACAGCTGTGTGCAAAATATAAATGGACAAATACCTATTTGCAAGAATTGGCTCCAAAGCAAAAAAAAAACTATGAATATGTAAATTTTGTGAATGATTTGATTTTATTTTAAGTGTTTGTAATGCCACACAACTGAAATATATTGATAGTTCACTATGACTTGAGTCTAGTCCGGTCTAGACTAGCACATTGGTGTTTCATGGGATGCACTGATGGATGAAATGAATGGTACTGGTGATACTGACACTCTTCATCATCTTTCTCATTGGTGTTGCAGTGGATGTACCTGTCCTTTACATACAATACTGCTTCTCTTCGTTTATAACAAACATTATTATAAATAATACAAAAACCTTTCTGTTTGTTTATCTTTTTATCAACTTGTTAGTTACAAATATTAATTAGCTACTTGATTTATTTTCTAAAGATATGAAAGCATGATAATAATTCGCTGTAATGTAATTATTTAATTCAATGAACAATGTTCATACTGTAAAATTATTTGCTTTTGAAATGAACATAAACAATTGCTATTTTTTGAGCAGTGATTAAGAAAAATACGGAATATTATGTAGACAAGGCCATGCTACATGGTGGTAGGTTGTCACATTCGCTTTATCTACTTGTTATGTAATACAGTACCTACACCTATGTACAGCAATATTAAATTTTCTTGCTCTTGAGTAGTTAGGACTTGCGCGACATTATCACCGCATTTTAGTCATTCGGTGACGTATTTTCATTTATTTATTATGGTAATTCTTTTTACGTATTCGTATGTACACATGTGGTAGACCGGTTGGTTCCAACAGATCCATATCTTAGGAACTTGTAGCGCAACTTGCCGTACTATTGAGGTGCACTCAAAATAAGAGATGGCCGGCGATTATCAGCAGATAGCCGCACTAATTAGAAGTCAAACTAATGTCCCGTAACATCACCTTAGAGGTGGGATGATGGTCGCGCGGGTGTTGGCGCGAGGCGGTCGCTCGCCGGCTCGGCTAGGCGAACGCGGAACTAGATCGACACTGCAATTTCGAGAGAAAAAACACGAGGCGAGCGAGTCACGGCGGCGGCGGGCGGCGCATCCTTGAAAGTTTATCCACCCCGCGCGGTCAGCGCCGCCTCCGCCGCGTGGCGCGCGTCGTGACTCTCGCACTGCGGCACTGCGCAGGGTGCGGCTGCTGGTGCACGCGCGCTCGGGTGCCGCCGTGGCGCTGAAGGTGGTGCGCGGCGCCGGCGCCGGGGACGACGCGGCCACAGCCGCCGCGCGCGAGGCGGCGCTGCACCGCGCGCTGCGCCACGAGCACGTTCTGCGCTGCCTGGGCGAGCGCGTCCACCAGGGCCTGCACTACATGTTCCTGGAGTACGCGCGCGGCGGCGAGCTGTTCGACCGCATCGAGCCCGACGTGGGCATGCGCGAGCCGGACGCGCGCCGCTACTGGCGCCAGCTGCTGGCGGGGTTGCAGTACCTGCACGCGCGCGGCGTGGCGCACCGCGACATCAAGCCCGAGAACGTGCTGCTCGACCACAACGACAACGTGAAGATCTCCGACTTCGGCATGGCCACGCTGTTCAGGTGAGGTACGTCCGCGCGCGCGCGCCGCCTAATTAACGTATAGTAAGTAGCGTCATGATCGGTGCCGGAGCGCCGACCTTGCCGACGATTCGCACACCACTACAAAAACAATACATTTTTTGTATTCATAAAAGTTGAAAATATTATTTACGTAGTTAGGTTCGTTCACGCCGCGTGCTAAGTTCTGTCGAATAAATGACGCGACTTAGACTGTATTTGTACACATCACTAACTTCACTGACGCGCACTAAACTTATGACGATAAACAAATTTGGAGGTTGTTTTATCCGATTTCATCTGAAAGAGGGTAGTGTTTTTCGACTTCATATATGTACGTATATTTCTTTAGCAGACCGTAAAGCCTAGTACCTCATGTATTTTGTAAATGAAGGGTCGTTAGATTAATATGTATTATTAATTATAGCTACATTTTGGCCATATTGTTTTCGGATGCAATCATACAGCTGTCGCGCTACCATTATGCCACAGCAACCGCAATTTCTTCAAGAATATTTGAACTTTTATTATTAATGACTTGTACTTGAAATTATTATTTGTAAACATTTCAAAACGTACTTTAAAAATAATAATAAAACAATCATGAAAATGTAGAAAATACACATGCCACTGAGGTCATCATTTGATTTAACTACTCGGGAGTACTGAAGCTAGCTGGTAAAATATAACGGTACCACATATTGTATGGTTCTTTAGCTAAATCACGATTGGAGACGAACCATACATAATAGACAACTAACAAAAAACATTTACATTTTTTATGTTAGTTTGTAGCATAGTTATGCCACGTAAGGGGACGTCCATTAATTACGTTAGGCGATTTTGACGATTTTTCGACACCCCTCCCTTTGGTGAGATGTCGTGAGATTTGGCTCAACTTCTTCTCTCCTACCTTAAAATCAATCAATCTTTTCAAAATGCGTATTTGTAGTGTAAATACTTTAATCCGTGCTTAATTGTGTCCGGTTAATTTAAAAAAAAACATAATTTTCGTTATTATTTTCATTGCATACTAGTGAAAACTAGTATTTAAGATAACTCTGCCTAGAATCACCATGAGAAAATTGAACAATAAAATACTTAAATAGGAACTACTAAAATTTGTTAAAGAATATTAATTCTAAATCAGTCCATATTTGGAATGAAACATGTATTACTTAATTTAGCCCAGTTTTCTCGAAATACTTTACAATGTTTCTTGCAAAAAAAAATGACGTGATATTTACCGAGGTCCCCTCTGTCCTCCACGTGAGATTCAGCTCAACCCCCTCTCCCCTCTAAGCGCCTTACGTAATTAATGTATGCCTCCTAAGTTTATCTTGGCATTACAAAAAGATGGACGATTCACCAGATAAGAACTCGGCAAATGGAAAATATGAGCTTAGGTGGTTTCACAGTTTCTAAGTATAGACGTCTATACTTAGACACTGATTATTCAGAAATAGCTCCGTTTAAAAAGTATTGATGTGTTGCTATTTTAGAACATTTCTTTCTGCTTACATTTTGTCACGAATGCGTTCAGATGCGGTTTGATGTGTACCAGTGACATCTCTGGAAAGTTAGGATCTCTTCTACAACCCTCGCTTAATAATATTCACGATTTTTGGCACTTCTAAGGAGGCAAAGAAGCATTCAGTCCGTCTGATGGTAACCAGTGGCCATAGTCAAAGAATATACCACTAATAGCGCGTTATAACAACAGGCTTTTTACTATGTTGCCCACGCAGGAGCAAAGATCATACTGGTCGTCAGTCACGAAGTGTCTACTCCATCGAAGCGCATGGTAGTGATGCATAGTGTAACACAGGTATTCCTATAACTATTTCAGGCACCAATCTCTCACAAATGTCTTTTTATATTTATGTTAGATTAAGCCATATTACTGTTCAAATATTTGTGATGAGAAATTAAATTATTATTATTATGTTTCTTATCACAGGTATTTTCTAACATATTATATTAGAAAATACCTGGCCCTTTGGGAGGCTTACACGGAGACATGGGTCCCAAGTGAAGAGGCCCTTCGAGAGTTTTAATCAAAGGTGGGATGGAACACCTACTTATTATTATTATAGTGCTTTACGTATTACGTACTTTACTATGGCTTATGTTTAACTTATCACCAGATATAGTAAAATATAACAGTCAAAAATAGTAAATGATCACCAAATTGCACAGCAAAATAATTATATATAAAGAGATCAAAATAAGTCGACGGAGCCCCGCTTCCTATTTTTGGGTGGGTTTAAGAAGGAACCTAACATAAACTAACCCTTTCGAGGCGGAATGTAGTGATTTGAGGCGTATGGGTGCTCGTTATGATATATTTTAGTAAGTATATTTTGCTGCGCAATTAGTATTTTCGGTGGTTATTATATTTAATCCCCTTTACTATTATCGAGTTCTCAAAGCCAACTATAACTATAAAAGTTAAAGCACAATGGTATCTATTCCAAATCACCAAATATAGAAGACCGCAGCCAAATAATCTTGTGTTCCTGTGAGTAGGGTAACAGAAGTCTTAGAGTATAATGAGCTGCTGTACGGTGAATACGAAGACCCTTTGACTGTCTTTCGTGCTGACAGATCGTCGTCTCTTTATTTGCAACACACGAATGATATCTCTGGCGTTGTAAGCAGTCTATTGGTAACCGCTTACCGTCATGCGGGCAGCATGAAATAAACGCGTCATCAAGGTTTTTGACTATGTAACAATTTGGTGGATTTTTGTAGTTGACACCTTTAGAAAGCGAAATTTATGAAACGTAAAAATAATTACGAAATTAATAATTATAATTTACTAGCTTTTGCTCGCGTTAATTTAGAATTTGACAATCAATTCGGGTCGTACTCTGCTTGTAATAATATAATTCAATTATGATTCGAAATACACGTGGCGCCATCTATTATCATAAGAACGTTATTGTTGTTTTCCTCGGGAACAGTAATTTTTTTCGGGATGAAAGGTAGCCTATGTCCGTTTCTGTACACCTGACAACGTATATGCAAAATTTCAGGATGAGTGAAAATTTCAGGCGGTTCAGTGGTTTGGGCGTGGAAAGGTAACAAACAAACAAACTCATTTTCGCTTTTATAATATTATAATTGGGATTAACAAGTCATTATAAATATCTATAAAATCTACGATTCTAAGTCTTTATTATACATATTTAAAAATTGTTACCAATATCATAGATTCGATCATTGTTTAACAATCGCACCGCGATGCAATTGTTACGAATCGGCTCGATGCGTCAGATGCCGTAATTTTCAAATTGGTATAAATATGAGAAAATTTCCATAATGATTTTTAGTAACATTTTTATTTGCATTGTTTTTGTAGGTACGCCAAATAAGAGTCTGTCGGTGTCGAATCTCGGCATCGAACAATCATCAAAACGCACTCGTTTATCCATAAATATAATTTAATTCATAAACGTATCTCGTAGAAGCCACTTAACCAAAATATAGTACCATTAAGTTATAAGTTAGTGGGTATGTCGGGTGGCACGTTCTAACGCTTCAGCATGTTGCAGGCATGGTTCCCGCGAGCGACTACTATCTCGCGTGTGCGGCACAGTGCCGTACGCGGCGCCCGAGGTGCTGGCGGCCGCCACGGCGCCCTACCGCGCGCCTCCCGCCGACCTGTGGGCCGCCGCGCTCGTGCTGCTCGCCATGCTTGCCGGCGGTGAGTTTCTCCTCGTTCTCACTTTACCTCCCGCAGCTCAGCTTTCGTCGCTTCACCTCGCGCCGCTCCGCCTGTCGCCGCGCGCGGCTCGTCTCTTTGGTATCCTAGCTGTAGGCGTGCTCGCAAACCCTAAAGTTATGGTACCGAAGTTACGAGTCGCGTCGCCCGCTCCGGTCGCCGTGAATCGTCGCTCGGTAAGACCACCACAATGTCGCTCGTTATCGACCACACTCGTTCTATTGGCTAAACGTGTCTCGTTTGTGTTCGAAGAGCTGCCGTGGGAGCGCGCGTGCGAGAGCGACGCGCGGTTCGTGGAGTGGGCCGCGTGGGCGGGCGGGGCCGCGGGCGCGCGGGTGCCGGCGCGCGGCCCCTGGCACAAGCTGAGCTCGGGCGCACTGGCGCTGCTGCGGCGCGCGCTGAGCGTGGACGCGGTGCGGCGCGCCGACCTGGCGACGTTGCTGGCGCACGCGTGGCTGCGCGAGCCCGCCGGTGAGTGGCGAGTATTGCGCCGTGCCTTGCAGGTGGGGCCGGCGCGGCCGTGTCAGGTACTAGGTGACTCTGAGTGGCAGTGTCTCGGAGCCGCCTGGTGCCTCAGCACGGTGGCGCCGCCCGGGGCCGCTGCCGCCGCTGCGCCGACGTCAGAGGATGCGTGACGCGGCGCTTTGGCGATTTAGCTCCATGACGTGTTGAATGCTCATAAAGCTAGATTACCAAAGCACTGCGTCGCCGCATGATCAACGCGTCGTCGAGTCGCCGGCTCCGTCTTCGTCGCTGAAGGTTTTTTTTCTTTTTTATCTTTATTGTCGCTGAAGGTTACCTCTGTTACTTCTATAAACGTGTATTATTTTGTGCGCAAGATCGTTATAGTTGGGTTCGATGATTTCAAAAACCTTCATGATGTACATTGCAAAATAATTTGAATGTTATCTAGAAGTTGCGATTCCAGTCACCCGCAGTTGGTGTGAGGCTGCACTTATATATTCTACTATCCGCAACACGTGAACATAAAAAGTCATTCAAATATACAAAACGAATATAAGAAGTAGTCGCATAAGGTCACCCGGGGCGAAAGCAACTAAAAAAAAATTTTTTGTGGCTTTGCCTCCCGCCACCACGTGCTACTTATGTAATAGGGTTATTTAAATTAACGTACTTCATTGTATAGCTTTCGATGAACAGTTTCGACGTAAATTAATATAAAAATAAGCTTTGGTTTTTCATTAATTTGCATTCTTGTTGCATAAGACCAGTAAAAGTTACATTCACCCCACTTTGAGGTAAATGCGACTTTTCGTTATAACCATGTTGTAATCTGTTTCTAAATGTTGAGGTTAAGAGTACATGTAGATGCACACAGAATTATCCGCAAAAGCTATCTATAGTCGCTGGGATAGTGTTCAGTTTCAAGTAAATTTACTTAAATTTTTTTGTGGGGCGAATGCAACTGCCTTCCATACTGACTAGTGTTGGGATGTAATATCTACTACTTATATCGATAAATATTTGTGAAGAAATTTGATCATTAAAAATAATTAATTTAATTTCATTAATAAAATAGAATTACTTTATATTATATTCAGCTAGATTATATAGTAATTTTATTTAATTAATGGAATTTAGGACATAAAAGCAAGAAAAATTTACTTCTTTTGTGAAATGCTTTGACAAATATACGATAAATACGTATTGATGACTAACGGCTGAAATTAATAATCGATCCAATCCAAACTTTCGAGATTTAAAACAAAAATTACTTCCGGATTTGATGTAATTTTTGTTTTAAATCTCGAAAGTTTGGATTGGATCGATTATTAATTACGGCCGTTAATTAAAAACTAATATATAGGATTTAGGCAAAACAAAAACGATTTCTGTCTGTATTTTAAAAGTTTAATTAAATAACACTATAAAAGTAAAAAAAAAACTTAGAATAATTCTCAGTCAAAATCAAATTAACTAATATTCCGTATTAATCAATAAAATAACATAAACAAAAACAGTATAAACAGAACTTTGCACCTTGCAAAAAAAAACTTAACATTTTTCCTTATTCACTAATTAATTAATAGTTTACTTTGCATTTACCAATGGTACATAAGTACTTAACGTATTTTCAGTCATTACTCTCAATTACGAGGATATTTTTCTTCGTATAAAAAGGTTGTAAAATAACATTATAAGTAATAAAAGTCTAAACATAACTTTGGTACTTTGCGCAAAATATGACTTTTTTACTTAATCACTATTGACTTAATTAAATACGACTAGTTTGCTTTGCAATTACTAATGGCACATTAATGAAATATTATTTAAATAGTTAAGAATATAAATAAAAGTCTTCATTTCAGTCAAAATAACAGTCTAACAGTGTTGTGATCCTAGACCACCTGGGAATTATTGGTCTGTGGATAAATAATTAACATATAGTATTTCTAATACAAATTATTTCTCAATCACGTTAATGTTTTCCGAAAACTTATAAAGCTCTCCCACGCAATCAGGTTGAGGCAGCACGGTGATAATATCGGTGAAATCAATTATTGACACATCATTTTTAATAAGTTTAAACGTATTTTTTTGTTTATAGGACTTCAAACCTTTCACAACAGCTTTGTCTCCAGTAATATCTTCTATTAAGCAAACATACTTATAAGTTCTCTTTCCCAAAGCAGAGCTGAATTTTGCTAATATAAAGTCACCTTCTTTTGGTACTAATACAAACTCCTGTTTTGAAGTAGATGCTACGCCTTCCAACATATTATAAACCACGCACTGCCTTTCTTCTTGAACATAACTTTCTCTTTTGTTACCTTTATTTCTTTTTTCCGTTCGACATGTTTTTATCTTTCGGTTTTGATTTTTCTTAGTTTCTTGTTTAGATATTTGATAAATATCAATATTTTTATATCTTGGTTCTCGTTTAGGATTTTCAAAAGTTGTTACATTAGGTGAATTGTCTTCAATGTATATAGAATCATTATCTGAGACATTTTCCAGCAAACTTTTGTAAAAAGTTTCGGGGTCTTCGTCCTCTGACGAATTGTTGCTTTGAAACGAACCACTAGTATTACTATCTGATTCATATCTAGTTTTTTTTTTCTTAGTCAACTTCTTTTTTAATTTTCTCTTTTGTCTGGCTTGTTTCTCTTCTGCTTTCACTTGTTTCTCTTCTTGTTCCTTTTCCATTCTATCAATAACTTCCTTATAAGTCAAAATTTCGGCGCCTCTAGTAACACGCTTCTTTTTGGTTTTGGGAGGATTATTGCGACCTATTTTTTGCAATAAAAGTTCCTGAAATGATACGTTCATAACATTTGTTTTAGCTCCATTTTCTAGCTTGCAAAGATCATATGTATCTAAGTTTACCGGCTTTTGTGAGTGTTGTAGGCTTTGGTTAATTTCAATTTTTGTGGTTTCATTATGATTTCCAAAGATAATTGAATGCTCCTTTTTTCCATATGTTTTTAGTTTTTCTTGCGATTCCTTTTTTACTGTTCTATTTTCTTTATTATAACTTGACGCTGCAGGTTTAATTAACACGTTTTCTAGTATTATTATTTTTGAAGATGTATTACCTTTAATACCAGCAGATGTAGCTTTCTGAACTTGTTCAAAGGAATCTTGTTTTTGTGTGGTAGAGACATGTCCTGGTTTCTGTTTTTCGCAGACTCTTGGCGCATTTTTTCCTTGTTTCTTTGTATTTACATATTTTTCTTTTACTGATATGCCTGTTTTGTTTCCGAAAATTTGTTGTTCGAAAATAGTTGATCCTGATATTTCTGCTTGACTTTGGTTTTCTTTATTATTGGCATTTACTGAATCATCGTATTCTGTCACCATTTCTCCTTGTTTTTCTGTTATTTTAACTTCTGTACAGTTCTTGCTAGTCTTCTTAATATTTTCGTGACAATTTCCGGTTATGTTAAAATGTTGAAGGGTCAAACTTAAAAGTGTTGGTACGTTAAAATAAACTTGATTTTTGACAATCTTATGCGTGTAGTCATTTAGATTTTTAGCAAAGGTTTGCAAGATCTTTTCTTCTTCGGACATGGGAAATAAGTTTACATGTTCAACTTCGTTATCCTCAACATTGTGCGTAAGTGCCTGTTCTTTTTCCCATCGAGCTAATGCCAAAGGATCAAATATGTTATGAGATATTGCCTGCCGGCTAAACGGATATATACCAGTTTTTTTAAAGCCATTTTGCAGTATAACTGGATTTAGATTGCTCCATATTTCGGTCAGGATTCTGGCGAATTCACTTTTTGGTAGCTTAGCACCAATATGCAGTCTTTGCCATTTAACAAGAGCCTCGTCCCATCTATCTTTCATTGGTTTCATACCACTGCAATCTAATGGTTGAAGAGTGTCAGATGAGTGTGGTGGTAATTTCAATATGGTAATGTTTTCGGATTGAGCCAACTTAATAACATTTAAGTCCACATGAGTGGAGTGCCCATCATAGATTAATAAAACTGGCCGGTCATTTCCAATTGCTGGCAAAAATACGCTTTTAATGTATTTTTCAAAAATTGATGTTTCCATCCAACCCTTGCGACTGACAGTGTAAGCTGTTTTGACATATGGATCTTTGTAACACCACTCATTCCATAAATGCTTACCCTGGAAAACTATAAGTGGTGGGACTTTATCGCCAACTGCATTTGCAGCCAATAATACAGTTGTATTTTCTCTGCCAGGGGAACTAGTGGTCCTGGTACAACGAAACCCTTTTTGTCCGATGACTCGGGTTTTAGACGGGTCATTGGAAAAACTAGTTTCGTCGAGGTTATATATCCTTTGAGGTTTATCAGTGAGGTTGAGATCTTTCAAAACACTTTCTAATAAATCATAATATTCATAAACTGTAAACGGATTACATGCCCGTTTACGGGCAATTTCTACAGACTGCGGTTTTTTTACCGACAAACCGTTTCTCTTGCGAAAACCACGAAGCCAATCATCACCAGGTATATTTTCTCTGAATGTCGTAACTATACCATTTCTTTTAATGTAATCTGACACTAATGCCTTAACTTCTTTTGACGTCAAAGGAAATCCATTTTTTTCCATTATGTGCAAATATGACGATATTTCTTGCTCATATGATCTCGAAAATACGGTACTTTTGCCAGGATTTGCCTGTTTTTGTCCGCGTGTACCGTATACATGTGATATTATTGTTGAACGAGGAATATTGAAGCGTTCCGCAGCAGCATAACTGTTTAACTGTTTTTCCTTTACTAGTCGTACAGCTTCAAGAAGAGTGGCACTGCAATACGTTTTCTCCTTTTTTCTTTTATAGTTTCTGACCATCTAATAACAAAATTGTAATTTTGTATTAATTCGTACATTTTATTATTTAAGCTATTTATTTAATTTTGTTAAGAGTACGCAGAACCTAAAACACTTCACACTACATACACTAATTGCAGCTAAATGTTTATGCGAATACGTGAAATTCGCTTATCGAAATGTCGACACGGAACGTCACTAGGGATTTGCAGTTTTCATACAAAAAGCATGGGGCGATTGCAACTGCAAAAATAGTTGCAATAACCCACGTGCACAACAAGTTGAGGTTAATGTAACTATATCAATAAAATGTTAATTATAACACCTAGAGTTTTACGAAATATACCAAAAATACTTACGGTTTATCTTGTTTTTAGGATGCACTTTTATTTGTCCTTGCAACGACTCGTAATATTTTTAATGCCATAAAACTCAACACACGACGCGGCAACACGTTGTTCCAAAATGGCGGCTGACAGAAAATGATCTGTCAGTACTATAGTAAGTCAACTAGTGATGCCATCTGTACTTCATTTTAAAAAACTATGATTCCTCTTTACTCCAATAGATAGAGCTATCTACAAAAATCATTAGATTGAGAGAAAATCGAATTAGTTGCTTTAGCCTCATAGTTGCTTTCGCCCCGGGTGACCTTATACTAGTCATGTATACACATCATGTCTGGACATGCTGTCTGGTACCAACAATTGCACTAACTATTCCGATCTCTCGCGAACATTGTATAATATTGTTTTCTATGTTGATTTACGACTTGATTGCCTCTACCTTATAGATTCAACTTTGTTCTATGTATCACGTTTCGTGTTCGCGGGATTCTATTTTAATTAATCTACTTCTAAACAGTATCATTCATTTGAATCCCTCTGAAGTGATCAATCTGTCTCAATCAAACAAATTTAGATCAACAAAGATTGAATCTCGTGTATGTAATAGAATATGTCTTCTTGTGATTTTGTAATTTGTTTTTGTGGCAAAATATTAATTGTAGTATTTATTCTAAGTGTGGTTTTATATTTTATTAGATGTTTTCGCGGTTATCGTTACTGCGCCGCCCCCGTGGGTCGTAGCGTGATGTTATATAGCCTGTATAGCCTATATAGCCTTCCTCGATAATTAGGTTATCTAACATTAAAATAATAATTTTTCAAATCGAACAATAGTTCCTGAAATTAGCGCGTTCAAACAAACAAACAAACTCTTCAGGTTTATAATATTAGTATAGATATGTTACATAGCTGCACTACATACAATGATGAAGTAAAGATATTTAATTGCTTTATTGTAGATTTTATTTTTGGAGAATTATGTCTTTGCTTTAAGTTATGGCTTGGCTGAAAGAGCTCGACTCTTTCAGCCAAGCCATAACTAAAATAATAGCTATGTAATATTTGTTAGCGCCATAGTTAATTCACCTTGTCTCCTGCCATCTTTAGGCTTAGATTTCTTGTGATGTTTTACTAGTATATTGTCTTTCAATAAGATCGCATTATCATCTCAGTAGTAATATTTTATTATTTTATTTATAGTGATCAACATTTACCATTAAACTGTTAAATGGTGTTCTAAATATTAAAAATGATTTATTAAAAGATTGTTTTAGATAAAAATCTATTTTTTTTTTCATTTTACTATGTTAATGTGCACGCATATTAAAATTCAAAACTGAATATAACTTAGTTGTATATGATCGGGGCATATCTTCAATTTGAGCGAGCGACGTCTTTCGACGTCACACGCCATGCTCGGTAGAAACAAGACGAATGTTCTGACTCCCCTCAGCAGAGTGCGAGACGCGCGGTTGGCGCTCGCAGCCCGCGCCCGGCGATGCGGCGTTCGCGCCCGCACCCGACGCGCTGTCCGCCGCCGACATGGACGCGCTCATCAGCTACTCGCAGCCCGCCGCTGCCGACGACATGCTGCTCGCCGACGATCTGCTGCTCAGCACGCCCGCCGGTGCTGCGCCGCTCGTGCCGCTAGTGCGCCGCATGACGCGCTTCTGGCTCCGCGCCGCCGAGACCGCGGCCTTGCGCGCGCTCGCCGATGTGCTGCGCGAGCGCGGATACGTGTGGCGCCGTCTGCATCCGCGACTGGTAAGCACAGCTACTGAAGCTACCGAGAACACTACCATCCTGTGCAGCTCTGACCGGGTCCTCTCTCCCGCAGCTGGCGATCGAGTGCGGCGCGGAACTGAAGATCCGCGCATGGGCGTGGCCGGCCGGGCCGGCGTGCACGATGCTGGAGTTCCGCCGCTGGCGCGGCTGCGGGTTGCAGTTCAAGCGCCGCTACGTGGAGCTGCGCGACGCCCTGCGCCCACTGCACGCGCCGCCGCCCGCCGATGCACTCACGTGATCGCGCTCACCGTCCACTGTAAGGCCGCGCGGCCTGGCTGACTCATCCTCGCCAGAGAGTGTATTCGATTTCAGTCGTATCGATCGCGTCTGATAGGCGACTGCGCGACAGCGACGTGTAGGGGACCAGGGGCGGGCCGGGTTTACCGGCGTGATTGGACGAGGGTTCGGCCCGCTCGACATGAGACTTATTATTAATATGTAAAGATTTTTAATTAATTTTTAATGCATTTTGTAAGTTTGTATTGTTATTTAGTCAAAATGTTTTTTAAATTAAAGATAATATTTTTAATTGTATTGTTTTTTATTTTCGACAACGGTCCAGAACCAAAATGTTTCACTAAATAAAAAATTTAAGAATATATTATAAATTAATTAAGCAAGTAGAAAAAGTATACTATGTAATTAATACAATTTATTTATTCTAAACATGGCTGATGGCTCTATAGATGTGCGCTGTGCCATCAACTTCTATAACGTTTGACAAGTAAAATGCTGTGACATGAAATTTTTGTTTGCTGACACAGCTAAAACTTCGAATATGGATGTCGCAATAAATCGATAAGAGATTTTAATCATTATTATTTTTATATTAGCCAACATCACTAATATGCAAAAATCTTTTGTAATGATTTTCTCAGGCGCTTTTGTATAACCACCTGTTTTAGTCTGTGGAACCAATTTATAGTTATGGTTTCCGGCAAAACAATTTTTAGTGTCTACTTTTTTGTTAAGTTAGTAGGTACCTACCTAGGTAGGTATCTCGTTGTTATTTGAAAGTTAGGTAGGCTAGGCTCCCACCAGCTTAACGTCGAAATGTTGGCTTTAATATTTTATACAGACCTTTCTCACATAACAAGCAAATTAATTACTAAAATGCAAATGATTTATGTATGTAAATTTTAGCGTATGATGCCTGGCCACATTATAACACATCAATAATTGGGCTCAGTTGTAAGATTTAGGTACCGATAACCAATGCCACGAAACCACTACAAAGAAATGGCAAAATGATTTCGCAAATAACTTCCTGGCTAGAATTATAACATACCCTCCATAGTATAGGGATTGGCGTATTTAGGGTTATTTTTTACAAAGGGGCTCGGCCCCTAAGGCGCGATGACCTGCGTACAAATCTAGAATTATGAGTTAAAACCTAAAATCCTGGGTGGCCCAGGCCCGCCCACCTGGCAACCCAATATATAATGAACGTCAAGATGGCCGGACCATGCCAGGTTTTTCGAATATCATGAGAATAGGATTTAATACAATATTTCTACTATTTTATACAAGCATAGAAAAATTCTACACATAAAATTTCAAAATATTCTACAAAGAAATTGGTCCCGCTATTTTGATACCATCAAAATGGCGAGACCACTATTCTGTTAATGAAAAACACATGGCGTAATCTTAAACTAAAAGCATCAAATTTTAATACGATATAGTACGACTGTGTTTGAATCGTTATTTTATCATACTTTTATAACTGCTATTTAATAAATAGCCTCTTATAGGAAAGTAACAAACTAAACGCCTCAATAAATTGTAAGAGCCATAAAATGATATTTGGCTTAAAATAATACTTTTTCTTCAGGCGCTTTTGTGATATAAATAAAATAAACTTTTTTTTTATTGAAATTACAGTTATACAAGTATAATAACGATTAAAATGTAGTCTTACTTTATCGTATTAAAATTTGATGCGTTCAGTTTAAGACCACGCTATGTGTTTTTCATTAACTGAATAGTGATGAACATTTTGATAACAAAATAGCGGGACCACTACTTTCTTTATAGAATATTTTGAAATTTTATAAGTGTAGAATTTTTCTATGAAAGTATAAAATAGTAGAAATATTGTATTAAATCCCATTCACATGATATTCGAAAAACCTGGCGTGGTTCCGCCATCTTGTCGTTTATAATATTTTATTTTATTTATTTTCGAATTTAGAAAACTTACAGCTAGTTAACAAGTATGTATATTTTTGACTAAGCTATGGCCAATTACAAGTTTTCACTTATAGTATTTTTATAAAATGTGAAACGGCTACCTAAAACAATATTGATTTAAAATAAATTATTTTAAGTAGGAGGACAAAATAAGCACATAATAATTACAAAAAAAAGGAAAAAAATAAAAATTATAAAAAAAGGAAAACATACACTCGTTACTAATCGATTTCTAGGAAGGATGTGAGAAAAAGTTATTGCACATAGTCTTTTTTAATTTGGTGACACTGGTGGTAAAAATATCAATGTCAACTCTATATATAGGTACACCATTGATTAGAGGGTATTTTACCTGTTTGACTAAGGGTAGGTTGCACGAAGGCTTTTATTTAGTTTAAATTATTTTAGTGATACAACAGCCTGAAATTCGGGTAGATAAAAATATATTATACGCCAATGCAAGTACCTACTCAGATATAAAAATATCCAAAGTCCAAACGTACTATTATGGCTGACCAAATAGCTAAAAACTAACTTTTGAGGCACATAATGGACAAAAAGATCAACAACTGACTTTGTGGATGTAGTGTGTATGGTGTAGTCAGTGTCCTTTAAATTCAGTTGACATCAAGCATTGAATGTAAACGGTAGGATATTATATTGCTTCGAGTGGTATTTTAGTGACTAATAACGTGGTTTCTGTGAAATGGAAGGTGATTGATTTTTTTATCAGATGTTATACTACTTTTTCTGGATGAAATGTACCCTGTTCTCTTGACAACGTGTATATGCGTAATTTCATGATGATCGGTCGAGTAGTTAAGGCGTGAAAGCGTAACAAACAAACAAACTCAAATTCGCATTTATAATATTAGTTAGGATGTACTCAAACGTGTCGTTGCAGTAAGTGCACGGCTCAGATCTAAGTGACTTTAGAACATGCAGTCTAACACGAGTTCCTAACAATCTACATAGTTCAGTTGACAATAATTATTCTATTAATATATTATCTGTTTCTGAATGTACCTACGTAAAATATAAACGCAATGGTAGATACACCATACGGCAACTATTTATTTATTTATTTTAGGTTCACAAAACAGAACAAAGTACCTACGAGAAAAAACTATCTTGTAAAGTAAACCATGATGTACTTATAACAGACATTTGAAAAAATTATAATAAAGAATACACATGCTTTCATATATTGAATTAAAAACCTTGTTCAGTAAAGCAGAAATTCGACCCAAATTAGCTTTAGATAAAATAATGATCCATTGAGCCCCATCTTCCCCTACAGGCGCGTCAGTGTTTTGGACTACACCACAGCATATTGTTTAAAATCATTGCCATATCACAGAATCTGTAGCGTTAGGGTTTCTAATTTTTCGGACTGCATACCATATTACTACATACGAATATCAGGCTTATAGACGCCGCTACTCGTAAACATTGTTTGTCGGCTGTGTAGAGATTTACAATATAGGTACACGCAGATAATAGAACCAGCAACAGCAGAGGCACACTTCGACGGATTTTAATTTCTATAAAAGTGCTAGGTTCGTAGACGATCATAGCTAGTGTAATTTTATTTCGCCTTTGAGTGATGAATATTCCCCCTTCTGGTAATGGGACACAGCATGCAGTAAATACCAGCTCATCAATGTTGCCGTCTCTTCTCCAACCATAGAATAGGTACCTACCCATATCTAACTTTAACGCTATGTTTATGTTCAACTTATCCACTACAGCTTTGGATACGTACAGTGCCGGATTAACCACGTAGCAAGAGTAGCAATTGCTACGGGCCCCGCGCGAAAGGGGGCCCCGCATATTTAAACCCACTCATCTCTGCCTGAGCGTAATTTTTTGAGTGAAACTTGTGTGATAAGATGTGGTATATTGAATTTACTTGCATGTCACAAAAACGTGAAATGTTACAACTTTTCCTACTAAGACAATCCACGTCAGTCAATTGGTAACCGACTATTTCCTTGGCATAAATAAAAATTTCATACGGTAAACGCACAAGTTCTACAAAAAGTCGCTCGTATAAAATGTGTAGAATTTCAGTCGGCCCAATATTCAGCTCTATAAAAAGTCTGACCTATGCAAGCACTCTTACCCGAAAGGATTTGCTACGGGCCCCGCGCTTGCTTAATCCGGCACTGGATACGTACCATAATAACAATCAATAGTGTTCCTTCACTGTTCCTCTACTGAGTACAAGATCCGCTCAGAATGACCAGCTGTAGGCTCTACGCGATCATACTGTCAAACCACGAAGTAGGCAACCACCACGTAACTTTGAGTTTCGGTATCCACCTATATTTTTCACGGGATCTTGCTTTATCGTTAAATCAAGGTACTCGTATGTTGGTAAGCGCCTACCTAACTATTGACTCCCAAACCAAAGATTTGCCCGTGTCCTGGTTTCGAGTCTAAGAGTTCAGTCAGTCGAACGGTTTTTCTATTAAAATTCACTATGTACCTTGCGCTTAATTAATTTTTTAGTACCGGGTACCTCAGATTGCATATCCCCCAACTCTCATCGTATCATCTATCATACTAATACCCGGTTTACTTATTCGAAGTTAGTCAACGACATGTCAAAATAAAATTTATTTGATTGGGTTACCCGATTTATACGAAGTTAGAAGCTAGTCAACGACGTGTCAAAACAAAATTCATACTATGTAGGTACAATTATTTGATTGGGTGTTGCTAGTAACTACCTACTGTTCGCCAATAACAGTTGTCGATATGCTTTTGACCGTCTGTTTAATTTCTTTGTTAATCAACCTTTCAGAAATCAGGTATGAATCATATAAAACATATCTTATCTTATCTTATGTGTGGGGGCCAGACAGTGCAGACCGGCGACACTTCGACCCAGTGGGATCTTTTGTGTCGGCCCCAAGATTTAACCCTTAGCTATCTCCTTATGAATGTACTGCATAAGCCGCAGTGTACAATTCAGAGGGAGAAGCCTTCAGGGTTTGGATATGCCAATCCCATCAGACCCATCCTCAGTCCAGCCAACGCGTCGCATTCACACAAAAAAACATAACACACAACAATGATTTGAATGATAACAGAATTTACTGGAACATACATCCAAAAGTATTGGGATCCTCGGCGTGGAAATCTCAAATAAAGTCCAGTTTGGGAGTCACTTGGAGGACAAAGCTAAATTAGCGAGTAAAAAGGTGGGTGTACTGAACAGAGCGAGGCGGTACTTCACACCAGGTCAACGTCTTGTGCTTTACAAAGCACAGGTCCGGCCGCACGTGGAGTACTGCTCACATCTCTGGGCAGAGGCCCCCAAATACCAGCTCGACCCACTTGACTCCCTATAAAGACGGGCAGTTCGAATCGTCGATGATCCCAATCTCACGGATAGATTGGAGTCGTTGGAGCAACGAAGAGACTTTGGGTCTCTCTGCGTGTTCTACCGACTCTTTCACGGGGAGTGCTCTGAAGAACTATTTGATTTGGTACCAGCGGCCCCTTTCTATCACCGTACCACTCGACACCAAAGCAGGGTTCATCCATATCACCTGAAAGCGTTCAATTCTAAGACGGTACGCTTTCAGCGATCATTTCTCCCACGTACGTGCAAGCTCTGGAATGAACTGCCAGCTTCGGTGTTTCCCGAGCGCTATGATATGTCCTTCTTCAAACGAGGTTTAAAGAGAGTTCTTCTTTCACGGTAGGCAGCGGCTTTGCTGTGTCCTGACATTGCTGAAGTCCATGAGCAGCGGTTACCACTTTCCATCAGGTGGGCCACTTGCTCGTTTGCCACCAATGGCAATAAAAAAAATACGGCCGTCACCTTAGGTACTATACTGACTGTTGCCGAATAGCCAACCAATAAGTATATCAAGTCTTCTATAGTGCCACACACTGAATATTACGGTATGTGTTAGTGTTCTGTTACTATGTTCCATATCATTAGCGATTATTATAATGTGTAAAAGATTCGGTTACTGTGTCCAGACATTGGTAGACTTACTACCAATCCTTATACAGCTCAGTAACCTTGGTTGTTCCTGCAATGACTAGACAGTTACATATTTGACAAAGGAAGAGTTGCTAGATGTTCTACCGATTTTCAGTGTTATCTAGACTGCCGTCAAACTACACAACCTACCAAAAATATCCTGGTTTTTTCATAAGAGAATTATTGCCACGTCTTGACTTTGATGTCAATCACGATACTCACCACTGACTTTTGAAGGATCGTGCGTATTAAATATTGTCAATCTGCACTTGACCAGCGTTGTGAGCCAAAATAATGAACGCTGGGCACGGATAACGGACTGCAGACAGTTGAGAGCAGCCCTGCCGGCCATGTCACCACGTCTGACACACCGCCTGCTCAACCTACAAAGATTGGACCTTCGGACCATCGTGGGGACCCTAACAGAACACTGTCCCCTAAACAAATATCAGTACAACAACAGAGAAACAGACAGCCCACTCTGTAGAGGATGTCTGACCGAAGAAGAATCTGCTGCCCATGTAGTCCTGGAATGTGTGGGAGTAACAGCACAGCATAAGGAAATCCTGAACAACCCGAGGTCACTCCGCTAAGCCTGCGAAGAGGAAACTTCTGTGCTTCTGGGCGTAGTTGGGCTGGCTATCTCCATAACCGGCCGACTCTCACGCATAATGGACCAACTTGGAGTTCAAATGCGGAAAAGGGAGTCCAATTACAATTGACCAGCGTAGTGGTGTATTGTCCAAACTTTCAAATATTGCGAAGAGGCCTATACCTAGCAATGCGACAATTTATAAAGTTGGTCACCTAGATTAAAGGTAAGGAATAAAACAAAGACTTAGTAAAATTATTTATTACAAAGTGCTTCGATCTGTAGACCGCACACGCTCGAGACTAGCTCCGATGCAAACAATATTGGTTCGTCGCTTCGCCTTCTTAATGCCGCTACTTATCACATAACACGTCGGACTTCATCGCGCGCTGGGTACCGCGGTGCGGCGGTGCCACGCGATCTTAGGCCGCAATGGATACATACAATCATTGGCTAAATGTAAATGTTACAAAATGTTACGTACTATAAGATATAATTTAGTTACGTCTTTATCTATAGTCGGTCAAAGACTATTAATACCATTACTACATAGCGAGAGAGTATTTTTATGAGTTGTTACGGTATATATTACGCCGATATTGACTGTTTCAGCTCGTAGGTTTCAAATACATTGTATGCTGGACGTGATCGGCAGTGGCAGGGATTATCATAGCCAGAAATTTGGAGAAGCTTCGAGACCAAGCGATCCAACGCTCAATTATACTTTTCACCAGTACATGTATAGACAAATGTCATGAGAATTTCACTATAATCGAACAGAATTATAAACGTAACAGTTTAATCAAGCTGGGCCTCTGCTTACCCCAAAAAGACCTGACTACGTCATAGTGGCAGGTACGGTTAGCAAGTCGAATCCACGCTCGCTACGCACCGCACGAAAACAGTTCTGATCGGTATCTATCAGGGATGTTGCGGATGCAGATTTTTTTACGTTCGCGGATGCGATGTGGATACGGATATTTGAAGACACATCCGCGGATGCGGATACGGATGTCCAAATCGATGCGAAAGCTCCGCAATTGCGGATGTGGATGTTGATGAAAATTGATCATCTTATTTAATAGAAAATATCTAATGTAACCGCCTTCGCAGGTTGAAGCCAGTTTTGCAAAGGTTCATAAATTAAACACGTACTACTGAACAACTGATTTCTTTCTTATCGTAACCTACGCTATATCTGGATCCGCATTAAAATCCGCGTTGATTATTGCGGATGCGGATGCGAATATTCGCAACATCCCTGGTATCTATGTACAAAGCAGCGGCCTTTATCCAATTCAAGCTATAATTAATGTCCACTCGAAATATTCTTACAAATAACTAGCTACTTCGTTACAGCGGTGGCTGAAGTCTCAGTCACATCGCTTGTTGTAAACATGTACGAATGTATGTATATGTATACTAACTTTACACTAAAATCTAACGTAATATATTTATATATCACTTGCAGCATGCTGATGCACGCATACGTGATATTGTTACTACGAGCATTAGGTATACTTTCTAGTAATGACACACCGGTTTGCGACTACGGTTCTGTGGGCTAATTCACGTAATTAAATAAGTTCAGTTGCAGTTAAGTTTCGATCAAAACAGCCCTTTTTGTATTCTCGTAATTTTGACAACCACTGTCAGATACGCTTGCGTCAAGTTCGCGTCACGCGAGCGCTTTAGAGTATTCTACTGCTGCGCGTTTTATGTGCGTGATTCAGATCGCAACTTGATCGGTATTCACCTATTCATTTGTCAAAAGTATTACATACGACTGACGTACAGTTGATGCGCAGCACACGCGCAGTTTACGCACAGCTTACGTGCAGCTCACGCGCAGCTGAACAATTACAAGAATACCATTTTGCACTAAGACGTAAACTTAATTGCAATTGCACCGCAACTTGATCGGCGCGTCAAGAAATTACGTGAATTTAGCCTCTGATTGACGCGGCCTAGGTGGCGCTGCTGTCGTTAGCTAATTGAGTTTACACTGAATCGCATACATATTACAACCAGTAACAAGCCCCTAGCTAATACACAAAAAAAAAACAATATAATTCATATTTTTGATGACGTGTTCGATATACAAAATTCCGAGATTGTAATGTTGCTTACAAAGGGTAATTAAAAGTGTAATTTAAATATCTAAACAAAACAGGTCAACATAATCACAAACACAGATTTACTGAACATAAATAAGATTTTAAATATAGTTTTTAAAGTTGGTTTGTACACAAATTAATCGAAATGTTGCACACAATTCGAGATTTAATTAGATGAATTTGTACATCAATACGTATCAACTTGCAATCGTAAAAATATTGACGCTTTATTAATCTTGTTTACCCTAATTGATAAAAGATGGCGTTATTTCAAATATACGGCTAAGCGTATACCTTTGGCGCTATAACGAGTAACTTAGTTTTATACATGTGTTGCCTGGGGCCTGTGTTAAACTGTACTGAAAACATCGACGCATACAGGCGAGGACGAACATACGACGATACCGATTATTTATAAAACAGTTAAAATGTTACACCGCAACTCGCAGTGGTGCGACGGCGACGCGGACGATCCCTTGTAGCGATGAGCGATTGTCACTGCATAATTCGAATATCCTACTTATTCGAATGCGTTAAGATGTGCCCACGGCTGTTAAATTATGTTCATGCGATAATTTTATCCAATCAATACAGTAACTACATAGGTAGATACATTTAAATGAAATAACTAAGAGCGGCGAAATGCAATCGATTATTCGATTTTTATTCAAATATTCGATATTCATTCGAATATTACGGCGAATAAATTGTACAGTTGAAGATGTATTCGACTATTGGTGAACAATCGCGCGTCGCTAGTCCCTCGCTCGTCGACACGGCATGATATGTAGGTAGGTGGTGCACAGTTGTTGGCACGCGAGTGCCACAAGTCCGCGCGGTGTGCGTGCGTGTAATACTGAGGCGTCGGCGGACGCAGGTCGCCACACCGCTCACAACACATAACTACTAGCTAAGGACATGATTATTATAATTATAACTAACGGGAGCGACGCACGGATGCTCCTCGCCCTCGACCCATGAGATTTGGTTCCATAGCCTACAGAGTTTTCGCTTTCTCTAGCAAATCGTTTATGAATTTCTGAAACAAAAGATAAATTTTCATTTAACACATTTATGATCATGCTTACCGATCGTTGTAGTGCTTTCGGACTAGGGTTGCCAACCTTATTTAATAATATAGTGTCCCGTACACAGAATAGTGGAGTGCGAATATTATTATAATTTTAAATATATGTAGTACAGGGATGATGCAGTGCTTTTGTGCTTTTTAATGGTCATCTTGTTACTGCCACATCACCAAACATGAAACTATAATTACATGGTAGTTATTGTTAAAAAGCAAAATTAGTAAAGTAAGTAATGATAAATATTTTTCTGTCTGTGGATATCGTCCGTACAAAGGAATAAAGTTGGCAACCCTATCGAGAGTCATGACATTTCGACTTAAGTCTTTTGTGATTAACACGAATTCGACATCTTTGCTTATCAACATTAAATTTTATGTAAGACGTTAAAATTGTCTGTGAAATTATGTAATAGGTACATTACTTTTGCAATAAAAATAATTTGATCTCTCTATTTTCTATATTGTTACTGGCTTTTTAGATATTGATGGGGTACTAAATATGTTGTATCCGCTTATTTGAACGCTAGTCATAGCCGAGAGCTGCATAAACTAGCAGTGTCCTGACTGCGTACTGAATTACAGACCAAATCGTATAACAACTACATAGAATTGACTAATATACTTACATGTACATCTTTTTGAGGTTTTTTGGCATCCGCTAATAAAGTCTGCAAAAGAAAACGCAAGGTTCAACAAACACACATCCATTTACACCTAAGTATTTAGGTATTTGATTAGAACGCGACGTAAAATATATGCAATTGATGACTGATTTGTGTCTGCTTTTATACGAATATTTATGGCGTAGTGGTTAGTGTAACCGACTGCCACGCCTGAGGTCGCGGGTTCGATTCCCGCATAAGTCAAACATTTGTGTGCATGAACATGGATGGATGTTTGTCTTGGTCTGGGTGTTTCTATGTATAATATGTACGTATTTACAAAAAAAAGTAATACATGTATGTTTATCCATTGTCTTACCCATAGTACAAGCTCTGCTTAGTTTGGGCTAGATGGTGTTGTGTGTATGTGGTAGAATATAATTATTATAATAAAAGAGCCGCTGTGATGCGTATGCTGGAGGCAAAACAGTAATCTCTGTTCCTTGCGCAGTTAGCACAGCCTCTCATTGCTGGCTTGATCTTATTAATATCCAGATTATGGCACATGCTAAACATCAACCGTAATATGTGCAAAAAATTAGATCGTCTGACTATAAACTCAATAATTAGGATTAAAGATTATAAGAATCGTCAACTCTCAAACCAGAGCCGGAACAATCTAAGAACAAAGTAGGCAACCCCCTACTTCACCCGGAGATGTGGATATATTGTCTACATTACTACATAAGTATTTGGGCGCTTCCCCCTTGACCATGACATTTAAAGGTAGTAGAGCCTCGCTGATTTCAGCATGAATGGGCCGGCTCGACCGGGGAAGGACTACCCTCTCACAGAATATCGACGTGAAATAGCAGTATTCCTACTGTTGTGTTTCGTTCGTTGAGTGAGAGTGCCGGAAGCCCAACCACCCTCTTTCCCCCTTCCCGCTCCTTCTCCTTCCCACTTCCTTTCCTAAAGGGTCGGCAACGCGCTAGTGATGCCTCTGGTGTTACAGGCGTCCATAGGCTACGGTGACCACTTACCATCAGGTGGCCGTATGCATGTTTGCCATCTTAGTTGTATAAAAAAAAAGTAGGTATGTATCTCATTCTCAATATTCGTCAATCATTTGAATAATACAAATCACTACATATTATTGCACAGAAAATGCACACTTTTCGAGAGCGTTTAGTCTTTAAGTGAATACTGCGAGAGAATATACATGTTTATCGAGATGGCTTCTAAGGATTCATAAGGTATTTAGTATTCAAGTAAATCCTGCTAGATTGTGGTATGGTGTGCTTACCGTGAGGTGTCTGCGGCGGTGCTCATCGCTGTCCATGTCAAGCAGCTCGTCGATGTCCACCTCCACCTCCTGCGAACTGCCCCCGCCGCCATCCTTCTGTAATACACAGACAAACCTAAGAACTTGCAAGTAACTCTTTCTTTTGATATATTGCTAGTAGTGAGCCTCGATAAAGCACCGGTAGTGTATGAGTACTGCTACGTATGTCAGAATCGGATCTCGGCATCGATTACTGGGCAGGCAAAATGTTATTGGGTTTATCAGAAATTGAGTATGGTTTTTGGAACTGTGGCAAGTAAACAGCTTAGGGACGAAACCCATTCTTTATGTGGGACCTGAATCCATAGGTGACGATATCTGGGTGTTGTTCACTTTGGCCTAACCCTACAGAGATAAAACGTTAGACTATGAATGTATGTATTACTTTAAGTTACGATGTTCTTGCAACTCACGAAGGCGAACGGGCTTTATTTGTGGTAATCGCGTATATGTATGTGTCGCTCGCAACTGACCGCTCTGTCAAACACGCACACTACCGCACTGTGCATATACACGTTCAACTACAAGTAAAGCCCGCTCGCCTTCGTGAGTTGCAACAACTGTACTAGTGTTAATGTTCTTCGTTAGGTGCCAACATTATTGTCTTAGAATCATCTCTGGAAACTTTGGCAGAGGAGTATATATCATACTCAAATTTCACTAGTAACTTTTAAGTTATAGATAATAAGGGACGATTTTATCGGTGTCTAGCATATTCCAAGGTTTCCCAGCAACTAATAATCTACATCTCAATACCATTTTTCTAATCTAATCCTGTTCTCACGATCAGCTGTAAGCATAAGAGCAAACTAACCCCAAGGGCATGCAGTACTTGTGTGTATTTTGTGCCATGGGACAACAAGCTGGTTAAAAGTTAACTATACAATAGTGATAATAAGCCCCAAGGTGTCTTACCGGCGTGTCGTATAATTTTTGTAGTTCATCATAAAGCCACATCTCGACGGCGAGTCGCTTGCGGATCAGCGCCATCTGGTGGCTGCCATACTTAGCCGTGAGGAACTTCTCACGTCGCTCCTTCACCTGACAAACAATAAAATAACCTTAGAAGAGCCAAATATAATAAATATTATATTTATTTAAGTATGTAAATTCTGCCAACCCACACTGGGCCATCGTAGTGGACTATGGCCTAGCCCTTCTCACGCTGAGAACAGGCCCGAGCCCGTAGGTAAGTGGACTGCAGGGCTGATATTATTGTTATTATGACGGCCTACAAGGCCGAATACTGCCAGCACGTACGGATAAATCATGAAGAGACCATGCAAATATTAGGACAGAGTATTTTACTAAGAATGAATTTTCTTTTCTTGAGGTCCATGTGCCTATATTGTCTTAATTGTTGATCCAGCTCATTAGTTCCAGCTTTGATTTTTATCTGTCCGGACGACAGATACAGAATCGTACTAATCGAGTTATTGATCGATTCGATTAGATATCCAATAAGTAGTAAGACTATTATCTAAAACAATTGTATCTGCTGGACGCAAACAATTTGTAGCCCAATCAAATAAGTACTTAAGTTAATTATTTTGAAATATTATGAAATCAGCATGGCGTGGCAATTGAGGATATAAATAGTGTTAACAAGAAATATATGGGTATTTTTTTTATTTTATCCTCTTTCTAATCAAAGTCAAAGGTAAATATAATTTATTAATTTAGGTCACAAAGTAACATACGTATATGAAAGTCAAAATATATAGAGGTTAGTGAGTTTACTAAGTTACTGAATTAAAACACTTAACATGTGTATAAGTAGGTACATTTGTCATACGGTTACGTACATATTTACTTCGTCCGCGACGGAGAAGGACCAGCTGCTTTTTTGTCCTGCATTAGGCGACGCCTATCAGTTTAATTAGTACATATCTGAGACTCAAAATCTGTGTGACTCTGATCTTTGTTTTTTTATGAGACAACTCCCGCTCTAGGTTTAGTTTCTGTGTAGCAGTCTCCACTTTAAAAACCCTCAAACAACGAATACAAAAATCATCGAACTATTTGAGGATCACACAATTATTGTTTGTCACATGTGAGGATCAAACTCTGCTTGGCACCAGCGCAGTGTCTAGGCGAACACTTAAACCATTACGCCACCAGTTCAAACAAAGCCTACCAAAATCACTGAACTATTTGAGGACCACACAAATGTTTGTCCCGTGTGAGGATTAAACCTGGATTCATTGGGGACAATAACAGTGGCTAGGCGACTACTTGAACTACTACGCCATCCGTGAAATCAAATAATTGGTACCTAGTTATCTGAGACTGAATCTGTGCCCCGTGTGAGGATCGAATGGAATGGAAGTTCCTGAGATTAGTGCGTTCAACCAAACAAACAAACTTTTCAGCTTTATAATATTAGTATAGATATCATACCTCTCCTTTGTCGCTAAAGTTGACATGTAGTCCAGACTTAGCTGGCGAGCGCTCGGTGGGCGAGAGCGCAGGGTGAGGGGGGTGCGCGTGCGCGGGGGGTGCGGGGTACCCGCTCGCCGCCGCCACGCCGCACTCCATGCCGCACGCCGCTGCGCCTGCACTGCCGCGGCTCTGGAAACAAGAAACCTCAACGTGAACCTCAAAATGGACATCTCCACATCATATAGTTTATCTTTTCTTCCTTGTCTTATTTGATAAATAAGAAACTCATTATGCTTTCAACCATTCCATGGGCGGTAAGCCAAATTGGCAGTGCCCACCAAAGAAAGTAATGATTCTAGAATTGTATGTTCATAGCCGTTTAAGCGCCAAGCCGTCATTTTAGAAAATAATACTAGGCTTATTAGTAATGCTGTAGGTATGTATGTTCTCTAATAAATAGGAAAAACACAAAAGAAAGTCATCACATAACGGTTACTCTGAATGCACTGTCTCTAGCTCAGTGTTGCCAATTTAGCGACTTTGTCGCTAGAAGTGACGACTCGTTTAAGTTTCAGCGACAAAAAATAAGATTTGACGACAAAAATGTTTTAGCAACTTATCTGACGACTTTTGGAGTACAAATCAAAACAATTTTAGGGCTTCTAATAAATACATTTTTTGTTAACTCGACACCGAATTATACAGTGCCAACAGATATAATTATGTGGAAAATTTTATGAAATTTCTACAGGCTGACCTTTATTCTCGGGACTGAGCCTTACACGGTAGGCGAGCTGACCTTTTTTTTATTTTTGTAGTAATTCTCTACCGAAAAATCTAAAAACCACAGCAGAATCAGTTTTAGCGACTTTCTGGCGACTTTTGATATTGAATCTAGCGACTCGAATTTATAGGAGTTGGCAACACTGCTCTAGCTACTATTACTATATACTTTACTAGTTACTGCGCCGCCCCCGTGGGTCGTATCGTGATGTTATATAGCCTATAACCTTCCTCGATAAATACGCTATCCAACACTAAAAGAATTTTTCAATTCGAATCTGTAGTTCCTGAGATTCACACGTTTAACCAAACAAACAAACTCTTCAGCTTTATAATATTAGTATAGATTGGACCCATAAGACAAAATATATTAATTTAACAATACAAACCGATCATCCTGAAATTTTGCATATACGTTGTCAGGTGTACAGAAACGGACATAGGCGGTAGTAGTAGTAGTAGAAAGGTATTTCATCAAATTTCAAACAAAAATTGCTGTTCCCGAGGAAAACAACAATAACGTTCTTATGATAATAGATGGCACCACGTGTCTTTCGAATCATGGTTGAATTATATTATTACAAGCAGAGTACAACCCGAATTGATTGTCAAATTCTAAATTAAAGCGAGCGAAGCCGCGGGCAAAAGCTAGTCTATACAAATAAATACAATTGAAGTGTTTGTAATGTCGAAATAACAGCTTTTTATCTAATGAATATGAAAGTATATAAGGTACCCATACGAAAACATCTATTTTTTTAATTTTTGTCTGTCTGTCTGTCTGTTTGTTCCGGCTAATCTCCGAAACAGCTGAACCGATTTTGACGGGACTTGCACTGGCAGATAGCTGATGTTATAAGGAGTAACATAGGATACTTTGATTTCAGAAAAAACATTGGTTTCCGCGGAGACTAACACTTTTTAGTTAAAATCTACGCGGACGAAGTCGCAGGTAACGGCTAGTATAGAATATAACAAACTCCCCGTTTATTATCTCTTGTGTGTTGTGTTCTATGTTAGACAATAGATATAGATTTTATTTAGCCGGTTTATAGCTATTAGCTCATCGCGATTGGGACCGCCAATCAAAACAAATTGACACGACTAAATTGGGATGCGAGGAAGAAATTAGGTCATCGCTCTAAACGTAACCCACGCAGATGTTATAATAACAACGTCACCGTGCGAAAAGAATACCTATAGGCTATATCTTTTATTTATATACTAGATGTACCACGCGGTTTTACCTTACTACTTTAATTACATTAACTACTTTAAGTAGCAACATTTGGTGCAATTTCAGCGATGTTTGGATGGTTTGTTATGTTTCCATATCTCGCTTTTTGGTATTAGTTAGGTTACTAAATGATGAAAAGTTTTACTATACGATCACTATACCATGGCGTATGTATTTATTTATATACTAACTGTCCTACGCGGTTTTACCCACGTTTATATTTGCTTCTCCGCCCCCGTGATTCGTAGCGTGGTGTTATATTTTGCCACGATAAACGGAATAACTATAAATAGCAAAAATAATTTTACAATTCCGTCTGACAGTCCCTCAGAATAGCACGTTCAAAAACAAAAAAAAAACAATATCAATATTGCTTTGTATAGATAATTATAAACGCATTAAAAGAGATTCTAATGTCTTAGGATGATTACTATATATAATGTATATTTTATCTGTATTTTTCTGCATGCTAGCTTTAGGTATGATTCATATATTTTTTTAGCCTGTCTTTTCTAAGAATGCCAGATATAATTAAAAAACTACTTATCGTCAATTGCCAGTGTGGCGTGCGCTGCTGCGACTCAATATCCAGTATATTCTGTACATCGTGCATCGTTCAAATTCCCGCGTAAATGATATTGAGATTGTTTGTGAGTAAACTGTACTTACGTTATGATTTGTGTATGAAACAAACAAAACAAGAGGTCACGGTTGTTTATCGACGCGAGCGGTTACACTCGTGTGCCAACATACAATTAGCAAGTCGGCTACTGTTCACGGAATACGTTACACCTCCTTCGCGCCAATGTCAATACAATGAGCACGATTGTCGAAATTTGACATCAATATTTTGATATTTGATTTTAACCATATAATAAGACAAAACATTAAGAAATATCGTTATAAAGTTAAAAGCCATTATCGCGGTCATTTCATCAAATGAGATTGCAAATCGATTTAAAAAACATCGTTAACAATAATTATCTGTTTTGGACATTTATGTATGTACTACATATTATTATTATAGAGGAGACATCTTGAGTAATTTTTTGGAGCACGACTCAACAGCTGTTTCCCGTAACCTCCTGGCTCAGATTAATTGAGTTAAAGAGCATGCACTATAACTGATGTTCCAAAAAAATACTTGTGATGTCTCCTCTAGAACGTAATACATAATAAGTAACTCAATGGTTTTAAAGTACGTTTGTGCATGCCAGTCTTCGCAATAGCTGAACTAACGTGAGAGAGTTTCTGGTGATATATTTAGATAAGATCAACCTACACTTAGTTCGGTTGGTATATAAAGATTTGTCAAAAAAGCATTTAGCTATTTTCGAAGACATTACTATTTTTAGGATATTATGGTCGTGGCACACCAGCTAGCTTCAAATAACATTCAGCATAAGTCTGAACGTATAAACTAAACTACCAGACTTCGTGCTTACTAGAAATACAAAACTTTCCAGATATAAATCCATTAGCTAGGCATATGGAAACAAGAATATGAAATGAATATACATTTAAGAGGGAAGTGTATTGTAGCGCTGAAGTGTATCAAAAGCATTGGCGACGCTTGCCTGCTCAGCGGATAACGAGCACGGAGAAGTACAAGTACGAATGTTAATTACAAATACTATTGTTGAATGTAATGTTCACAATTTGACGTGAGGTCAACACGAGGCGACGACGCAACTAATCCAAGATATTTTAGATTTAATCCGCCGTATCTAACGACTGGTGGCGAGGTCGGCTAACAAGCTACGGACGTTTGTGGTCTAAGAGCGGTTACACTGCCACTTGTAGCGCGTCTGCAGTGGTTTAGTCGCAATGCACTTAGCAATATTTATACGTATGAGTTTAAGAACTGATGCATTCACGGCAGTGTCCAAAGTTTTTATTTATTTATAAGAGCGACTTCAATGATGCAATCCCGTGGTTGACTCGACAGAAACACCTATTAGCATCGACTAGTTTCTGACCGCGTAAATGGTCTGCATATAGGGATAAAAAGTGTTTGATGTTTAAATCCAGAACATGTGTTTTCTGAGCACCAACTTACCTCCTAATACATTCAACGCTTTACGCTTGATTGAGCAACAGACATCAAACATCTTAACATACTTTTACATTTACAAAATTAGCAGGATACTAGTGCAGTTGTGACGCTTGTAGCTTGAAAATGTCGACATGTAAAAGGGTACTAACATTGTCAGATACTACTGCATATAACCGGCTACAAACTGGAGTAATACTTATACCATTACACATCTTGTGCTACTGCACTCAGTGTATTAGCTTGCAATTCAATTGAAAATGCTGGAAACATTACAAGAGATCAGACCTAGTTTCTGACACAAATTCTAGAAGCCAGACATCAAGGGAGCGCTAGACGAAGTTTCATTGAAAGTAAATAGTTCCTTAGTGGTTTAGTAAATAGATCTGACATTGAAATTTAGGTCACAGTCTATGTGATATCTGAACTTCGCATTTAGACATTCAAATTCGATTTCGCTCTTCAATTATATAATCGAGAATTATCCGATATCGCGGTTCGTTCGCCTCGTGTTCGAGCAATATTCGATTCAAGATTATACATGTAAAACGGCTTAGAACGAATTTGAATGGATATTAAGAAGAGACGAAGGTCAAGGTGTCTGTGAGGTACAGCGACCCGGGGATGAGCGGACGTCGTGGCGGGACCGAGGTCCGACGGCGCGCCGCGATCGATCAGCGACGTCTCCACTCCGACTGTCTCCAACCTACACACACCGCATTAACGAACCACCGCTAAACGTTACGCCAACACCTTCTACTATCTGCTGATATCATTGTTTATTGACGCAAGCACCTTGACAAGTACGAATCGGCGACTCGTGATGTGGAAGCTTATCTTTGACGTTCGTCTTAATCTTAGGCACCCATAGTAGTTGAGCATAGATTATGATCTAATAAGTCTGAACGACTCGTTGCTGTGTGGCATGTTAACTCTGATGCTTACTGCCAATTGTGAAATTATGAGGTTTCGATTTGTGGCCATACAGAGTGTTATTAAATTTGCATATTAACAAAAGCAGCATTGAGTCTGGAAGATCTGCCGGATAAACATTGAAAACCTCACCCCTATTAACGTGCGACGAAAAATATGTAAGTAGGTATATCTCGCAAAACATGGGTGTAATACGCTTGACTACCTTTTACCACTACAAGAGTGAGTTTTTAAACGCATTACTTATGTCTACGAGCATAAACGATATATTTGCTTTTAATTCTATTGCAATCGATAGAGATCAAAATTGAAGCAAAGATCTCAACTATAATCTCACTTGACATTAAGTAATTCCTAATTCTATGGTAAACAACTGTTGATTATTACTAATTCTATATAACTAATCTAAGTCTATGGCGTAGGTACCTTAATAATACTTCTAAGACCACTAGTGAGAGGAACTTGGTGCTGAACAGCAGGACAGCTTATAAACAACACAAATAAAGCTTGTTATTAAACCAACACATTAATTTTCGCTAAAGCATAACTTCATACTAACGTCAAATTAGTATTCAGAACAAAATAACAAAACTGTCGTAATGTACTAAGAGAATGGCGAGAGCCAGACGCCGTACATTCTTTATAAACCTGTTGTGTGCGTCCAGACAAAGAGCATGTCGGGGACCGGAGTGCAAGGGCGAGGAGCCGCGAACACCTCGTTCCTCAAACATACACACAGTGTACTAACACTAGTGAACCGTGAAAAGCTTTTGAGAAACAAAACATCTCTCGAGGCAACGCTGTGCTTGCACCCCCGCCCTGCCTCCCCCTCATCCCTGTCTACCGGCTGCAGACACTTTAGATATTATACGACCAGACAGGCTAGACTTTTAGAATCAAAATTACATTACCTACTTTAAGTAGCAACATTTGGTGCAATTTCTGCGATGTCTGTGCTTGGATGTTTTGTTTTTCCCATGTCTCACTTTTAGGTATAAGGTAGATAACTACATATGATGGGTAGTTTACTAAACGATATCTGTACAATAGGGTTTATGTATAGGGTAAAGGCACAGTGGAATTCTCGCTTTAACCTGGAATTACGTTTTTAAATTGGAGCAGCTCGGCTGGGGAAATACTTTCACTTTACAGAAGATAGCATCTCAACAACTTTGTGTTGTATTCTTGCTGTGAGTATCCAGGCCGGTTGCCAGACTCTTAAAACAGCGCCGTGCTATCAGCAGCGGTTTTGTGCCTTGTACATTTACCTTTTTAAAGATAATAAATTCACAAGTGTTATCCCTCATGTTTAAAAAAGTTTATCCTAGAGGCAGAATTTTATGTTTAAAAATGTTATGTTTTATGTTTTTCCTGTTTATTTCTTTAATTAAGTTGTTAGTTTAGTTGTAATTATAATTTGCAAGCTGTAGTTTCCTATAATTGAGGGATTATACACGCTAAGAACTTTATTATTGCTACAAAATGTATGTTATTATATATTCTTTGTTGGAAATCCTTGAATAAATAAATGAGGCTTCCATAGGCCATGGAAATCGCTTACGGCAGTATGCTTATTTGACACTTTAGCTGTTCAAAAAATTTGCATCACAATGTTCAATACTAGGACCCTTCTCTACAATTACACTGCTTATTATAACAAACTTATTACCAAAATGCAAAGGTTGTCTTTTGTGGCCGCTGTACCCACAAGTACCAAGGACGCTTTCAAAAAGCCAAGGACCAACTATTATCTCTTAAAATAAAGCTAGTACTTGCTCGAAAACGAGATATAAGCTAAAAAGCTATACACTATGCAATGCCGAGCTAGGCCAAGTAGAAAGTGCTTTATGCTGTCTGACTGCTGTCTATGACGTCTCGGCTTTCATTTACGAAATCCAATAACACCATTGGATTTCCTATTCCCAACAGCAGCACTATATCGCCTATGTATTGCGTAATCATACATACATACATAGATTTACGCCTGTTTCCCAGAGGGGTAGGCAGAGACTACGGATTTCCATTTGCTATGATCCTGACACACTTCTCTGGTTTCATTCACTTTCATCACATTCCTCATACACGCCCGTCGGGTCAAGGAGCTCTTAACCTGGCCATTGTCCAGAACGCCTCCGATCTGATCGAGAAACGTTCCCCTAGGTTTTCCTCTTGCGACTGTTCCATTCACACTAGCCTTATAAACTTTCTTAGTCAGTCTTTCCTCGTCCATTCTTTCTACATGTCCATTGCGTAATCGATATCAATAATTTGTACTAAATCCATGTACGCTAATTAAATATCAGAACTTTGCGTAGAACCCAAAACATCAGTAGCGAAAGCACTACAGCAGCAAGAAATTGGAACTGTGTCCGTTTACGTAATAAGTTACTTGGTACCTATCTTATCTTATGTTGTGTGTGGGGGCCAGTCAGTACAGACCGGCGACACTTCGACCCAATGGGATCTTTTGTGTCAGCCCCAAGATTTATCCCTTAGCTATCTCCTTATGAATGTACTGCATCAGCCGCAGTGTACAATTCAGAGGGAGAAGTCTGAAGTCTTTAGGGTTTGGATATGCCAATCCCGTCAGACCCACTTGGTACCTAAAACATAACTAGCGAATTTTGTGTCTCATACACCTCTGCTTGTTTCAGGGATAGAGCGAAAGCCTTTATCTTTACTAATGTTATAAAGAGGAAAGATTTGATTTTATTTTTGTTTGTTTGTAAGAATTTAACTTAAATCTATTCAACCGATTTAAAAAAATATTTTTTACTAGCTTTTGCCCGCGGCTTCGCTCGCGTTAATTTAAAATTTGACAATCAATTCGGATTGTACTCTGCTTGTAATAATATATAATAATATAATTCAATCATAATTCGAAAGACACGTGGCGCCATCTATTATCATAAGAACGTTATTGTTGTTTTCGTTGGTAACAGTATTATTTTTCGGGATGAAAGGTAGCCTATGTCCTTTTCTGTACATTTGACAACGTATATGCAAATTTTCAGGATGATCGGTTCAGTGGTTTAGGCATGAAAAGGTAACAAACAAACAAACAAACAAACTCATTTTCGCTTTTATAATATTAGTTAGGATTAGGATTAGGATTAGAAAGTTATATCATCACTGAGAAACATAGGCCACATTTTATATAAAAACTTACTGTTACTAACATAACCTTACCTACATTTATGCGACCGAATCCGCGGGCAAAAGCTAGTATGGAATGAAGGCTTCAGATATAGACAAGTTTCGTCTCCAGATCCTGTTCCCATGAAGCCAAATTAAGTCCACTTTCTCTTTTTCATTGACGTGTATTACAAGTCTCATGGACAGTGTTATCTACGAGTATAATAATATTACGATGGATGAGATTGCATTATTCGCCAATGACAAGTGAGTATTTAAATATACACTGCGGCAAGATTAATGTGATAACACGACACGGCGACGGTGGCGCCATTGGGTGAACAACGACGCTCCTCGTAGCTTTTTAGACTGCGCCGAGCGAAATGTGCCAAAACAGACGGTCACAGTTAAGTGAATAAAATCAACACTTTTTGTTTAATACAAATATAAAATATACAGTTACCACAACAATTAATGTGTTTACAATTACTCCGTGTAAAAAACTCAAAATAATTAATATTTTCGCCTACAAAATTACGTAAATTTGCACGAAAAATGCAAAAACGTAAGCTCGTGTTACGTGATTTTTAGATTATAACAGTAGAAATCTATCCTATTTTACAGCTTAAACGAAACATAAATAGTTATATTACAATTTGTCCGTCCCAAATATTTAAGTTATTGGTTGACAATAAAGATACATATTTATCAAAAAAGCACTTCAAATCCTCCTTACAATTTTACTATGGCGGCCGCGCGCCGATTTGAATATGCGCCGCACGAGCTCTGTCACTATCTGTCTTACGCTCGGCGCAGTCAATAACGTTAGTGTGGCTATATTACGAATAGTATATAATAGTACGCCTGTCTATAATATTGCCGAAGGTAAAAAGGTTCAAAAATTTGGCACCCAACTAGGGACAAATAAAATAAATTAAAATGTAACAAACCAGTAAGGTACTGATTGTTACATTTTGTAATTTTTTCATGACTGACCTTTTTATTGCGTAGGTACTAGCTTTTGCCCGCAGCTTCGCTCACGTAAAAGTAGTTTAGGTTAGGTTAGGTTAGTAACAGTACCTACTTTTTTAAAATAAGATATAGCCTATGTTATTCGGTGATAATATAGCTTTCTTACAGAGAAAGTATTTTTAAAATTAGTTGAGTAATTTTTGAGTTAAGTCCTAAGACTCAAACAAAAAATCAAATCTTTCTTTATAATATTAGTATACTTAGATAGACTAGCTGTCCCCGCAGTTTCATTCTCGTTTATAATAATTACTGCGCTACCGTGGCTCATAGCGTGATGAAAGAGCTATAGAAATCGGTTCAGTAGTTTCAGATTTTATCGATTACAAATGAATAAATGAACTAACGCCGATAAAACAACAAAAACTCTTGCATTATTAATATTACTAGGTAAGGATTTTAGCATGAATATTAATTTGTAATAATCTATAAGCTTCTCTACCTACCCAATAAGGGCGCAGGTGTGAATCTATTAGTATAACTTATGTAAACTTAATACAACTTAATAATACAGGTAATGTTTACGTAATCATTTTGTTAGTCGTATTTCGGATGAATTTTCTCCTCCCTACTCGTTTTTCCCTGGAGACTACAGAATGGGCGAACGCCAAAAGGGTAAAAAACACACGCCACCCAGCCCAATCGTCTGCCGTAAAAAGGTTTTTGTAGGGCTGACAGATAGAGAAAAATATTACTGGCATCGCAAGATTTATAAGCGACCATAAGCTTAGCATAGGGTAGCTTAAGCCGTAGTAATTAGTTTCAATACAATACGTAGATAGATCTATAAGCACACAGTGTCATGAGTATATCCTCAAAAGGGTAGGCAGAATGCAGATACACCAATATTGGGTCACGATTTAAGGTCTTATTCATATGGTCGAACCTATTACACAACTATCGGGTTCATGATCATCAGCAGACATAAAACAAATTATAGCACGAGACTGAAGAGGGACACGTCATGTCTTAAAATCCTACTATATTGTAAAAGTGAACATTAGTTAAGAGGAGAAGATTAGTTACGTTTGTATGTTTGGCACTTAATCACGCTTAAACCACTGAACAGTTTTGAACGAAACTACACACCAATTGACGGTGTCCAAGATTCTCGTGGATTTTACACAGACGAAACTAGCGTACTACTTAATAAAATTGTTAAAGTCTATTTAGATGATTTTCTTGATTGTCGTTCAATCACGCGTAAACTACTAAACGGATTTGACCGAAACTACACACCGATTGACCATATCTAAGACGAGACATAGGATACTCACATAGACCATTTCCAAGATTAACTAATAGGAAACTTTTTATCCCGGTATACGTTCCCGTGGACTCCAGAAACTAGTATTATAATTGTCAAAGACTGTTTAGATGTTGCGTTGTTTGTTGCTCAACACGCATAAATTACTGAACGGATTTGGACACGAATAGACCATCTTCTAGATTAACACATAGTTTACTTTTCCTAGTCTCTCACTCGAAGGATTCGCACGCGCGAACTCACGATAAGAATCTACCGATGAACAATTACCAAGTCCTGATTCTGTCAATTGTTAATTTATGACCGTGTGTGATGTCGTAACGTTATATTGGTTCGTGTGAAATACAATGAGTAATACTTGGTTCGTGCATTATTTATCAGTGGGTAACTGGGTACCAATGTACACGCGCGTACTGTTCGGCGAGAGTTCTGGGAACGAAGTGTGGACGGAATACCGATCGATGGCTACGCGCCGTTCGCGGTATAGGGTGCGTGGAGGGCTGGCTGAATGATAGAGTTATGGGTGATGGTCTGGCTGGCAGTTTGACCACTGTAGTTTCGTTTGATCACAATGTATAGATTTATGCCTGGTATAGCAACAAAAGGTGGATTAAAACCACAATTCGCCAGGAATATTTAAGTCTTAAGTGCTAGAAACACGACAATAGTCTTTTATTAAAAAAGCTTGTTGTCGTCTTTCTAGCACTTTGTCAGAACCGATGCTGTGAGAATTTCGTAACTGAAATTCTAACCAATATTATAAAAGCGAATGTGAGTTTATTCGTTTCTTTATTTATTATACTTTCACGCCGTAACTACTTGACCGATCGGCTTATTCCCGCCCGCTCCGCTATTTTGCTCCCAAGCGCTCCAAGACTAAAATAAAATAATATTATTATTTTGTAAAATCGTTCCCAAGGGCTCCAAAAGCTTATGAAAAATTATTACTCTAAATCCTCTGATCTCCATATATTTATTCCTAGGAGCTATATTACAAATAATTAAATGAAGACCTACTTACTAGTGTGTTCCCGACAGCTCCAAAACAAACTGTGTGGTTAGCAGAATTCAAACATGTAATAATATAATATTAGTTTTAGATAAGAAATAAAATCTCAAAGTACCTAGAGAATGTTTTGGAGCTGTAGGGAATGAAATTGGTAAATGTGGCTTTATTTATTATTGTCATAATAAAAATCTTTGGAGCTCCTGGTAACTAATGTATGGAAAAATGAATTTTAGAGAACAATAGATTTGGAGCGCACGGGAATAAGCCGACCGATCGTCATAAAATTTGACAAACATGTTGTCAGGGGTAAAGAAAAGGACATTTTTCATCCAGAAATAAAGCACTGTTCCCGAGCGAGCGAACCCGCGGACAAAAGCTAATATCTAGAAAGACTTTGTTGACCCGGGTTTCAAATAAAGATCTTAGGCCCACAAATTTAAACGCAATTCATGTCACTCGAGCCACAGAGTAATCCATTAAAGATTAAAATGTCTGCGAAATGTGCTTCATCTTACTGTGCTGCTAGTCTGATCTAAAGCGACGATAGCCTAGTAAGGATATCTACTATGCAAAAGTGTCACGTCCGATCCCTTCCGACTTTTGAGCGTATTAAATATTTAATTAGATATCGCTCGCTTTAACGGGAAAGGATAACATTGAGAGAACTCCTTATATCGGAGAGTCCTCCATAATGTTCTCCAAGATGTGTGAAGTTTATCTAATCGAGCATTAGTAACGGCTCTATATGTATATGGTATACTTAATTGAACTGTTGTGAAGTTTAGGGTTGTATTCCCAGATAGGGTAAAGTGTTACTGGATTTTCAAGAAATTTGCCGACAATAGGTTTTCACCAATAATAAGGTACCTAAAACTTTTCCTGACAAATTGTGGATGGAATACATCTCTTTCCATTTCATTTTATAAATATACTATGTCGGCCTCGATGGTGTAACGGTTAGTGTAACAGACTGCCACGCCTGGGATCGCGTGTTCGATTCCCGCACAAGTCCAACATTTGTGTGCATGAACATGGATGTTTGTCTTGGTCTGGGTGTTTCTATGTATAATATGTATGTATTTACAATAAAAAAGTAATATATGTATGTTTATCCATTATCTAGTACCCATAGTACAAGCTATGCTTAGTTTGGGCTAGATGGTGTTGTGTGTATGTGGTAGAATATTATTATTATAGCTATTAATCGGAAACAGAAATTTTCGGGATAAATGGCACTTTATATCGTTTCTCTAACCTAAATATTGATGAAATTACATCACAATCGGCCAAGTAGTAAAGGCGTCAAAACTTAACAAACCAACATTCTCACATTCGCATTTATAATACTGCCGTCATAAGGACAAAAGACTTATCTGACGGAAAAATTTTTATAACCAAATTGGCAGATGCATCTGTTTTTACTGATTCCAAATAAGTTATAATCTTAATCGAGTCGGAAAAACATGTTAGTTACGTCTTTTTCTGTTATGACGGCAAAATTAGGATTAATAAATGACACGTACGAATAAAATTAGATATAGATAATAATATCAGTTAGTCGTCCCGTTTTTACCAACCCTAGGGTCTGAAAGCAGCCGCCAGGGCGCGCGGTCCTCATCACAGCCACCACCCGCCTCCCGGCCGCGGCTCGCGAGCTGCTCTTTTAATGCTATTTACTACTTAGTTTACTATAGTGACTCTATGTAAATTATTAATTAGTAATTTGAAAACCAACAGATAGTACAACAACTAACCTAAATATACCTTCAGTAACTTAGTAAACTCACTAACCTATTTTAACGTTCATAGGTGTTACTTTGTGACTTAAATGGATAAATGATTTTGGCTTTGATTTTGTATACAAAAAACAATTAATAACATGTTTAACTTTTATTTTATAATAATACTAGATGTTCCCGCGGTTTCACCCGCGTTTATGATTACTGCGCCACCCCCGTGAGTCGTAGCGTGATGTTATGTAGCCTATAGCCTTCCTCGAAAAATAGGCTATCCAACACTAAGAGAATTTTTCAAATCGAACCAGTAGTTCCTGAGATTAGCGCGTTCAAACAAACAAACAAACTCTTCAGCTTTATAATATTAGTATAGATAGCATTATTAAAGCAATATTACTATAAAACTGCTACAAAAGAAGGTAGTTATCACGCCCACAGTACCGTCCGGTTGGCGACACTCACGAATGTCATCTCCAAAGCGGAGTAAGTGCGCGCCGCTGGAGGCTTTATGTGAAATGACCGTAGGTTGTCGACCTTCGGTTCGTGGCGATGGCATCGACATAAAAATGTTAATGAGTGAGATGTGGCGGGGGAGGGGAGGGGGGCGCGGGGTAAGGGGAGCGGTTCTCGCCTCGCGGGAGCTCGCGCTTCGCCAGTACACCATTCAGTTAATATGTATCTACTATGTGCAGTAATATCTCGACTTACGCTAGTTTTTTTTTGTTAATACATACATATTATACATAGAAACACCCAGACCAAAACAAACATCCATGTTCATGCACACAAATGTTTGACTTGTGCGGGAATCGAACCCGCGACCTCAGGCGTGACAGTCAGTTACACTAACCACTACGCCATCGAGGCCGCCATAATATGATGGCAGTCGCTCCGTGTAAAAACTGATATCCAGTCAAATCCGGTTAGACTAGAAAGCTGACCCCAAGTGACTTGGGAATAATAAAGGCTAGGGAGAAGAAGAGTAAATATTAAGTTAATCATCACAACATACCTACATACACAAGTATTATAACACAGTAAACACTACAGCTGTGTGGAACTGCGGGTTGACAGAGACGCTGTGTCTACGGAAATAGAGTCGTTCCAGCTTAGTGATGTGCGAATGAATCGATATCGTACCATCATTTCGTTGTTAATTAATCAGATTTTAAAGAGATCGTGAGTCGATTTAAAATATCGTCTAAAAAGAACCATTCTATATTGTATTATATCTTTGTCGGCACAAACTAAGTTAAGTCTACAGATAAAGAAATCAATGTTTTTGGAAAATAGATCCAGACTGGACTACTCTAAAAGATTCGTTCTAATAATAACTATTGAAGATGTAACTACAGATAAGAGCAGCGTCAAAAAACTGTAGCGACACAAGCCTTTATAATTATGTCCAATCTGGAAGAACAGGCAATATTGTATAAGTAGATTCGTTTTTTAACTTTACTAATATTATAAAGCTGAAGAGTTTATTTGTTTGGTTGAACGCGCTAATCTCAGGAGCTACTAGTTCGAATTGAAAAATTCTTTTAGTGTTGGATAGCTTATTTATCGAGAAAGGCTATAGGCTATATAACATCACGCTACAGCCCACGGGGGCGGCGCGACAATTATAAACGCGGGTGAAACCGCGGGTTTAGCTAGTTTTAAATATTTACATTTTGACAGCCATATTGCTTCGCTCAAAACTATACTTACTACTTCGTCTCTAGTTTATTATTCTTTTGCCGCTGTCCGCCTAGTAACACCGATTGCATCGATACTCCGAATGGTATTTTAAATAGTAACAAAATATCGATTTGTATGGCGCTTCTCTATTCCAATTAATACTATTAACGGTATGCGACAAGGCAACGTGACGACGCGGTCAACAACAACGCTACAATATCGGATGATGCGACCAAAATATAATATGATCCCAATTCCAGAGATGACGACTTCGCTCCGTTGGTTCCACGACATAACATCATTATTAATACCTGCTATTAAATAGAACGTTTTGAACAGCTATATTCGACAACAAGCTTTATGCTCGCGGCTTCGCTCGCGTAAAAGATTAGGTTAGATTATTTTAGGAACAGTAACTTTATCAATAACATAATAATGTAGTCTATGCTGCCATCATAAGGTAAAAAGTAACTGTCAAAAAAACATTTTTTTTAATTATACTGGCAGACTGGTGTCTTTTTATTGAATCCGTATTCAAAAAATCTTAATTTCGAAAAAAACATGTTGGATTTTTCTTTTTCCTTATGACGGCAGTATGTTCGGTGATAACAGAGTGTACTAATGGTGAAAGAATTTTTAAAATCGGGTCAGTAGTTTTTGAGTTAAATCCTTACAAACAAACAAAACATCAAATCATTTCGCTTTATAATATTAGTATAGTTATACTAATATAAAGTACTAATTTATAATCTATATTAATATTATAAAGCTGAAGAGTTTGTTTGTTTGAACGCGCTAATCTCAGGAACTACTAGTTCGATTTTAAAATTCTTTTAGTGTTGGATAGCCTATTTATCGAGGAAGGCTATAGGCTATATAACATGACGCTAGGACCCACGGGGACGGCGCAGTAACGATAAACGCGGGTGAAACCGCGGGAACATCTAGTATCACTATAATAGTATAGAAGTAGAGATGACGTAACGAATCAGCTAACCCAATTTCAAACACAGCGAGTAACTGTTTCTATAATTGCCATCATCGATCTGCGTATAATAACAACTAAAACGTTTAAGCATAGCATTAATCGAGAAGTTTAGTATACCGTTTACGCAAATAGTTTCTTAGTATTTAGTCTCAATGTTGAATCATTACAAATGTTGGTTGTTTTAAAACAAGAACGATTTACAGTAATGGCCACTTAGAACATTTTCTAGTGGCCATTACTTTTTAAGCAAATAAAAAAGAAACAAGTTTGTAGAGATGTCCAATAAAGATTGAAGTAAATTGACAGATGATTGTCACTTTTCGCTTTTTATAATAATGTTGCCATACTAATGTTGCATGGACGGCGTAGTAGTTTAAATGATTGCCGCCTTATTGGTACTACGTCGAGTGTAATAAGTTTGATTCACGACACGGAATATTGTGGATCACACAACTATTTGTGTGATTCAATACACAAATAGATTTATAAATTATGATTTAAATGGTGTAGTTATGTTTAACTAGCGGCCTGGCCCGCCTTCGCACGGGGAGTACAAAATCTTAACAAAATATACACCTAAACCTTTCTCGTGAATCACTGTCTATTGGTGAAAACCGCGTGATAACCGTTCCGTAGTTTTTGAGTTTATCCCGAACAGGCAGACGTGCCGGAGACTTTGTTTTATAATATGTAGGGATAGTAATAAAGCTTATACGTAGATAAGTACTTAGTTAACTAATTATTTGTAATAGAACAGACATTAAAATGTAGTCGCAAGAGGAAAACCTAGGCGAACGATTCTCGACCAGATCGGATGCGTTCTGGACAAAGGTCAGGTTAAGAGCTCCTTGAACCGACGGGCGTATATGAGGAATGTGATGAAAGTGAATGAAGCCAGAGAAGTGTGTCAGGATCGTCGTAGCAAATGGAAATCCGTAGTCTCTGCCTACCCCTCTGGGAAACAGGCGAGAATCTATGTATGTATGTATGTATTAAAATGTACATCATCTCAGCCGAAAGACGTCCACTGCTGGACATCGGCCTCACCCAAGGTTTCCCACACAACCTGTTACATTTTATAGCGGGTGGCCCGATACCGGTCGTCTTGGGCCACCCGCTATAATGAACAGGTTTTATCTAATGCACTAAGCTGGAATACAGGTATCTTAGCTTGTGTTTCAACAGCTGAACGTCATAAACAGGGCTTATTTTTGTAATAATGCGCAAACAACTTCTACACAACTTGAAACGTGAAGAAAATACTTAGATAGTTTTTTTTTTAAGCCAAATGCGCCTGCTCTCAGGAGCGTTCACTGGCCATTTTGGCACCAACGACTTCCTGTGCAGATTGAGATTGGCACACAATTTGATCTGCAGAGCCTGTGGTGAACAGGACGAGTCCATATCGCACCTATTGTGTGAATGCGACGCGTTGGCTGGACTGAGGACGGGTCTGATGGGGGTGGCATATCCAAGCCCTGAAGACTTCAGGCTTCTCCCTCTGAATTTTACACTGCGGCTTATGCAGTACATTCATAAGGTGATAGCTAAGGGTTAAATCTTGGGGCTGACACAAAAGATCCCACTGGGTCGAAGTGTCGCCGGTCTGCACTGGCTGGCCCCCACACATAAGATAAGATAAGATAGATAGTTTTTAACACAGACTGTTGGTGAACAAGTTACTAAATTAAAGAGAACTCAGCTGCGATAGTTAGTAGATATCTACATACGTATTACACTGTTGAATTATTTATTAAGCTGTTCCCCGCGGTTTCATCTTCGATTACTGCTACGCTGTCTATACTAACATTATAAAGATAATGTTATATGTTTGCAATTGATAACCTCTGAAACTATTAAAACCTTTTTAATAATTCTTTCATAATAAAAACCTATTTTAATCTGAAGTAATATAAGCTATATAACATCACGCTACGAGCTACGAGAGTGAAGCAGTAATCATAAAGTGGCTCACTGGTAGACACATAAAATCTTTATTTTTTGAAGTGAAAACTTCTTTAGGCGTGTTGAGCACTTCTTGGGTGAACAAAAATCATGGAACTCGCGTCATCGTCATCGAACGTTTTCCATTTTTGAATTATTTTTGATTTATAAAGAAGTGTTTATGATCAAGGATGAAAGTTTTTACTTCTATCGGCAGTCCCCAAAGACAGCCAGTATTTTTTTTTCGGAAAAGCTCCCGGACTGTTTATAATTCTTGTGTCGTGGGAGACTTTACAAACATTCAAACGACGGACACAAATAACACCCAAACTCGGAACAACCGTTTGTGGATCACACAACATTTTGTCCTTTGTGGGATTCAAAAGCACAACACTCGGCGTAATGGCGAGGCGACCACTTAACCACTACCCATGTTCTACATTGAAACAATATGGCGTCAACGGTGCATGACCTAGCGTGTGGTCACTCAGCAGTTCTGCTCAGTAGTCGGCGATCCTAGAAACTGGCCGAGCGTGACACTACTTACATTCAAGCCCTAACGTGTTGAAATACAAATCTATACTAATATTATAAAGCTGAAGAGTTTGTTTGTTTGTTTGAACGCGCTAATCTCAGGAACTACTGGTTCGAATTGAAAAATTATTTTAGTGTTGGATAGCCTACTGATCGAGGAAGGCTATAGGCTATATAACATCACGCTATGACTTTAAACTTAAAGGATAGGATAGGTTTATCTTAATTTTTCTTTCGTGTATACGTGACAACTTAAGTCGGGACAGCTAGTATCTATACTTATATAAATGTTGGCAACCCTGCTTAAAACTGTAAGTAGGGTTGCTAACATTTTGTGGTATTCCCCATAATTTAACCTTGAGAGAGAACAGAGGAGATTTTAACCTACCTAAGTGTCAACATTAACGTATTTTAAACATGGAACTATACATAATGTACTACTCGCTGATTAGTGCCATGACTTTTAAACGTTGGCCATACGAATGATATCAAGGCCCATAGAGGTTGAATACCACACAACCGATTAAGTTGCATTCGACATACTTACTTATTATTTTATTACCAGCCGTGCCCTGCTGTTTCACCCGCATTAAAAGCTCTTTGTGGTCGTAACATGGTATTATAATGGCCATCATCTACGCATCCTACTAATAAAATTATATGAGACTGCTATAGTTATCGGTAACTATTACTTATTAATCCTGCTCACTCAGTACTTTTCTACAAAGCTACTTCCAGCACTTTCTTTATTTCATTATAGGTAATGTAAATTTATTTGTAATGATAATACCTCATATGTAAGCACTTTGTGTCTACTTCGGGCAAATACCTATCTATAAGTGCACTTTATGTAATTGTTAAGATAATAATAATAATAATAAATAATAATATCAGCCCTGTCTTAACGTGTCCCACTGCTAGGCACGGGCCTCTTCTCACTATGAGGAGGGTTAGGCCATATATAGTCCACCACGCTGGCCCTGTGCGGGTTGGCAGACTTCACATATCTTCGAGAACATTATGGAGAACTCTCAGACATGCAGGTTTCCTCACGATGTTTTCCTTCACCGTTAAAGCAAGCGATAATCAACTATTTAATACGCATATAACTTCGAAAAGTCTGAGATGCGCGCCTTGGGTTCGAACTCGAGACCTCTGCGTGGCAGTCCAACGGTTTACCACTAGGCTAGCGCTGCTTATTGATAAGATAAAATTGTAAAATTGAGAAATATTACTAAAATAAATAAATAATTATTATTATGCGCAAACAAAACGTCTTAGTTAAAGCCCCAATTGATTTGCTAATCCTGGGTTAATGACTCCCGCATGTAATGATATGTATCTATTGTGAACTTGACAGTTAAAGCCGGAGCGTGGGAAGTCATTGAATGCAAATTATATAGAACCGTTTTGTATCGGTAGCTTCCCATGTCTGATCGAGACGTCCGACGATTAACATTTATATAACACTAGATGTTCCCGCGTTTATCGTTACTACGCCGCCCTCGTGGGTCGTAGCGTGATGTTATATAGCCTATAGCCTTTCCCGATAAATAGGCTATCCAACACTAAAAGAATTTTTATGAATGTTCCTGAGATTAGCGCGTTCAAACAAACAAACAAACTCTTCAGCCTTATAATATTAGTATAGATATACTTCGTAGTAGTTAGCTTGGTTGTTGGACGGACGACCCGACTTACTTATAAGTACGATGAGATAGTCGCTAATTGACAGTTACTACCTCATTAATACTAAAAGACACATTCAAAGAATATATTCCACGTGACCCAACCCTGTGTCAGAGAACAAAGCTTCAAGCATAACGAACACACGACGACGTGACGTAACCAAGTAGGCTATATTATAGAGAATGTGTGATGTACAGTCGGTCAAACATGTGGTCTACCACCCCACGGTTGAGGTTCATTTAAACGTTATGAAACAACAATTTTATTAAAGTGAAAACTTCTTTAGGCGCGTTGAGCACTTCTTGGGTGAACAAAAATCATGGAACTCGCGTTATCGTCACGCTTCCACGCTTTATTATTTTTTATAGAACTATATCTCAGATAATTTTAACTATATCTCAGAAATGGTCTATAGGCCTATATTGCGTCCTACGCAAAAAATAACGGAATTTTGACCCCTTTAATAACCCCTAAGAAAGTATCAGGAACTAGAATCCGACCCGCCCCTTTTGTTTATAAAGAAGTGTTTATGGTCAAGGATTAAAGTTCTCACTTCTATCGGCGGTCCCCATAGACTGCCCCAATTTTTTTTATGGGCTACCCACCTGATGGTAAGTGGTCACCGCAGCCTTTGGACGCCTGCAACACCAGAAGCATCGTACACGTTGCTGACACTGTAAAAACCTTATAATACCCTTTTTGAAGAACCCCATACTGTAGCCTTCATTCCACAACCTGAGCGTCCGCGGGGAAAAATCCTTTGGAACCGCTTGGTGCGGCACCAATTAGGTTGTAAGATGTGAGAATGAAATCCCTGTCGATGGCGACGTTGATTTTCTCTTGCAATCATATTATGACAGTGACCACTGCTCTCTTTTTCGTCATGTCATGTGTTAAGTTTGAATTATCACAGCTAACAACAACTGACCTCCTTGTCTAAGATATTCTACACCGTTAGAAAAGTCAACATTAGCGATAATTAAATCACCCAGAAACTTTTTTCAAATCTGGTAGATCAGTTTCTTGGGCGACTGTACTACGTACGTAGTTAAGCAAGCGTATCAGTTTCCTACATGTGTTTGTGTTGCAATATACGCCTAGTGCAGGGGAGGTGAGCCCAGGTAACACGATGGCCTGCGCCTAGAACGAGCCTAGGGCTGCCAGGTGGACGAGAATTGTTAAAGTTGACCGGTCATGGTGTAACCGAATAGAGTAGTTTAGTTTCAAAATCCTCTAAAATACTTTTCACCAAATAATGGAAAATCTCAAAAAACATTTAAAGACATAATATAAATGGACTATTTTAGCGGTGTTTGCAACAAACTGCTACTTTTATGAGCTGATTTAATATAATTTCAGTGGGTTTTGTTGAAAACTATCAGTGCAATGCGATAGAAGCAACGAAGGAGCTTCATATTTAATCGCAACATTATTTTTGTTCTGATATCGTTTTGGCGGGTTTTGAAACTATACTCCTCAATTACGAACACGGTCCGCTAAAAATAAAAAATATATTTATGTAGGTCAGTAAGTAACACTTATGAACGCTCACGGATCACATTCGGCCGTGGCGCACAGTGCGCGGAACATTATTATTATTAATACCGGTCTTGTTTGTGTGTACCCTTGACATTGCCGGAATCCATGGGCAGCGGTCGGGACTTACCATCAGGTCAGCTCGTTTGCCATTACGTAGATTTTAAAAATACGTTCGCCGGTCTTTTTATGGGACAACCGAAGACGACTAGACACAAAACCCAATCCTGACTAATATTTTAAATGCGAATGTGGGTTTGTTTTTTATGCTTTCACGCCTTAACTACTCGACCGATCACCATGAAATTTCGCATACACGATGTTAGGGGAACAGGAAAGTACATAGTATACCTGTCATCCAGAAAACATTATCACTAATCAGTATAGTGTCACTAATGACTCGCTGATTTCAGTATGAATGACCCATTCATGCAGAAATCAGCGAGTTCGGCCGGGGAAGGCCTACCCTCTCACAGAATATCGACTTGAAATAGCAGTATTTCTACTGTTTTTTTTCGTTCGGTGAGTGAGAGTGCCGGATGCCCAATCACCCTCTTTCCCCCTTCCCGCTCTTTTTCCTTCCCACTTCCTTTCCTAAAGGGTCGGTAACATGCAAGTGATGCCTCTGGTGTTGCAGGCGTCCATGGGCTACGGTGACCACTTACCATCAGGGGGCCGTATGCTTATATGCCAGCATAGATATATAAAAAACCCTACATTTATGTGAGCAAAGCCGCGGGTAAAATCTTCTAAAATATAATACCCTATGTTATACACGGTTAAGATATATAATATATTGGATATTACAAAACATATCGACAAGAATAATTGGGTATAATCATGGTTTTGGGTGAAAGGTTTGGACGATATCAGATTGACAAGCATGCATGTATAATACAATGCAAGTGAACGAAGTAAGAGATATGTAAGAATCATAGCAAGTGCACATTAAGTCTGAACCTTCCCTGTCGGGAAACAACTGTAAAATCGTTTTGTAAGTACATATGTATGCAAGTTGGAAGATAACATGTTTATAATCGCGAAACAGTAAAAACAAAGTCGTCAGCACGCGCGCTATCTCCAGACACAACAAGAAAGACCATCAGAAGACATTACGCAGCATACCTACTTATTTCTCTAGACAAATCCCAACATAATACCGATATTCAGAAATGCACGTCTTTTTATACGGCGAGTAGGTAACAGAAAGGCGAGGTCGCAGTTTGTTAGTGATGTAATGCGTTTGTTTCGATGTGTGAAAATAAATGAATAAAGTAACTGAAATAGTAATAAAATCATAACTAAAATCATAAATGCGGATGTGAGTTTGTTTGTTACTTTTTACATGCACATTACGATCCTAAAATATGGCCACACTTTTCTGTAACACGCTGTTTATACTATTGATTACTTCATCGACATTTTTACAAGACATTTTCCAGAAATTATTGGTATTGCATTAAATGCTGACTATCAAACATTACATGGTGCGTCAAAAGATATGAAAAGATATATTTTCTGGCAACCCTAGCCGAAAGCCGAACACTACAAAAAATTAAGAAACCGGCATACGGTAATGACATTAGTGCACAACATAAAAAGATAACGCTTATATGTTTGGTTACAGGCAGTAAAAGTACAGATTATTTATTAGTGACAAATTGTAACAAAGTTTTTCTGTTAGAAGATTTTAAGTAGCATTCCAAAGACTGCTTATGTGTTCGATAGACAGTCGGTGAAATGTGGTCATCAAACTTCTGTTTACTTCTTTAGAGATTTATAGGCTTGAGTCTATGTGTGTTCCAAAACAAGAGTTTTATGACGTCATAATTATACAGAATTCAAACTCAATAGCGTAAATGATGTCAGAATAAAGTAATATCAATTTTGGAAAATATCCACAATGTGTTCCTCTCTTTTCGCTTTCTTAAAGCCTAGCCCTTTGATAGAGGATCGCATATTATATGAGCCGTTTCAGTTGTACCCTGTGTTTGTTACCGGCTCGGATACGACCCACCAAGTGTGTGCCACTTTAAACCTTATTTTACTAACTTTAACTTAAAACTGGTTGATTATCGGCTAAGAATTGATTTTTTTTGGTAAAGGTCATTATCTAGTATTGTATTCTGTTTACGCGAATGTTATTCGTTGAAATTAAACTACTGTCTGCTGTGTGTGAACATGTGCAACAGGGGACCAACCACTACCTGAGATTTGACAAACCACAGATGCTCGCTAAAGAACACCGATTCCTACCAAGGATGCTTCGCGAGGCTATTGAAATAAAAAAACATCCTAATTTCAATAGAGAAGATGGTTGGAATGTACCACCAGCTTGGGATCCAGTCATTCAAATAGTCAAACCCAAGAAGAAGCAAACCACAGCTAGACTTCATGATACTTTGAGCTCATTCTGCGTAAATAGAAACACCCATGATTAAATTATGTTCGGGTAGTTTGAAATAACTACACTGGAACATTGAGACAACTGCCATCTTAGTCTCCCCGCGACCATGGCTGCTGAAAAGAAACCGAAACGTCGGGGAAAGTGTAAACACAAATATAAATAGTATAATAGTATAGTAATAGTATAAATAGTTTTAATAGTTTCAATAATTTAATCAGCTTAAAAATTAGTAAAGTTTAATAGTAATAGTAGTGTAACAGTTTTCAAAAATTTTGTAATAAAGTCTCAAATAAACAACGCGATAAAATCCGTATATAGTAGTTTAATTTCAAAGGTCATTATCATAAGGTATTACGAAAATATAAACAGTACAACTCTTCGCTCTGTAATTGTCGTTAGATGTTCCAATTCTACATACAATACACTTGGTCGCATTGTCGTTCAATTATTAGAAACGTGACGCATTATGCTCTTTTACTGGGCTTAATATATTGCTTGAGTGGTATAGCGGCGAGAGCTGACCGCGAGCGCACAATGTGGTAGTAATAATCGACTAAATAGCCCCTGACTACTCTACACATGCGCGACTGTCACAGACTTGTCACAGAAAAATATAGCGAATGATTCGAAAATAGATTCCGCATTCGAATATCGATTACTAGATAGAATAGCGTTTATCGTTACTGCGCTGACCCCGTGGGTCGTAGCGTGATGTTATATAGCCTATAGCCTTCTTCGATAAATAGACTATCCAACACTAAAATATTTTTTCAAATCGGACCAATAGTTCCTCAGATTAGCGCGTTCAAGCAAAGAAACAAACAAACAAACTTCAGCTTTATAATATTAGTATAGATTCGATGTCACTGTTGATTATCGAGTAACGATCAAATATTCGAATCAAGATTTTCTGATGCCTAGATAATAAATGTTTACTAATTTTTTAGTTTTAATTTAATTTTATTTGATGTCTTGTTCTTATACTTCTAGGGTCGGTCGAGTACCTAGATGTTGTCTGTTTTTATCTCGTTGCACCAGAATTGAAATTCAAGCCTGCAATTTAGATTTAATCTCGCCATACCCGCTTCAACCTTGTCTGCATCATCCTGAAGTTGGCTAAGAGCGAATGTCTTAAGCATTTAACATGCATTTAAACCATATTGTGTAATTTTTTGAAAATACTAGTGTACTACTAGATGAAGTATTGAAAGACGAGTATAAAAATCAATTGAGGAAAATATTTGAAAGATTTTGTGACACTGATGATATAGAAGAATTATGGCAGTCGTTTAAGCATGAAGTGGTTGTTGTAGCGTCAGAAGTATGCGGTGTGAGCAAGAAGAGGAAAGTTATAAAATCGAAGAATGCGTGGTGGGATAAAGATGTGCAAGGGGTAGTACGTGAGAAGAAGCAGGCATGGTTGGACTGGCTATCTGTCAGAGCCAATGAAAGAATGCAAGAAGCAACGAATGAGGATGTGAATGAAGCTAGGAATAAGTTTATAAGAATGAATAAGGTAGTGAAAGATGTAATTAAAAGGAAAAAAGAGGAACTGAAAGACGAGTTTGATAGAAGATTATCTGAAGATTTCCGGACCAACGCGAAGTTCTTCTGGAAATCCATTCGCTCGGTTCGAGGTAAAACCGTAACCACAGAGCTGAAATCAATCAGAGATAAGAATGGAAGTTTACTGAATGAAGAAAAGAGCGTACTGAAGAGATGGAAGGAATATTTTGAAAGTTTATTTGAAAGAGAGGAATGGCAATGGCAAAGTTTCGAAATGAATGATAATGATAGTAGTGATGAAAGCCCTATTAGTATGGATGAAATAATGAAAGCATTGAAAAGCATGAAATCAGGAAAGGCTGGTGGGTATGATAGGATTACAGTCGAAATGCTGACAGCTGGACAGGGTCTTATAGCAACTCAGTTGTGCCGCCTTTTTAACTTGTGCTGGAATACCGGCCGTGTACCAAGTGATTGGTGCAAGGCCGTCATAGTACCTTTATACAAGGGAAAAGGCTCACAGCAAGAGTGCAAAAGCTATAGAGGCATTAGCTTGCTCAGCGTCGTCGGTAAATTGTATGCAAAAGTGTTAATTGAAAGGATTGTGAAAGTAACCGACAAGAAAATTTGGGATGCACAAACGGGATTTCGAAAGGGTATGGGATGTACGGATCAGGTCTTTTCCTTAAGGAGCATAGCCGAAAAAGTTTTGGCCAAAGGTCAAAAGGTCTATTGCGCATTCGTGGATCTGGAAAAGGCTTATGATAAAGTGGTGAGGAATGAACTTTGGTCGGCATTGTCCATGTATGGAGTGAATAGCAACCTCACGCGAGCTCTGAAATCTCTTTATGATGATTCCAGAGCTTGTGTTAGGATAAATGGGACCTACACAGAGTGGTTTAGCATCGATAAAGGTGTTAGACAAGGATGTGTAGCGTCACCTTGGCTGTTTAACCTATACATGGACAATTGTTTGAAAGATTTAAAAGATTGTGAATGGGGATTAAGAATGAATGAGTTACTTGTCAAATGTCTTCTTTATGCCGATGACCAAGTAATACTTGCGTCATCGGCGGAAGAGTTGCAGGCGATGGTAACTATTATGCATGGTGCTTTTGAGAGTAAAGGAATGAAAATAAATGTAAGCAAGACGAAAGTAATGGTATTTGAAAAGGAAGAGTGCGTGACGATGTGTAATATTATGATTGATGGAGAAAAAGTGGAGCAAGTGAAAGAGTTTGTATATTTGGGTACTTTGTTTACAAGGGATGGTAAACATGACGGAGATATTGAAAGGAGAACGATTGCTGGCAACAAAGTGAATGGAGCCTTACGCGCTTTTATGAACAGTCGAAATGTATCCGAAAAGGCACGTTTGGCTGTTCATAGAGGACTATTAGTGCCCACACTTATGTATGGAAGTGAAAGTTGGGTATGGCAAAAGAAGCATGAGAGCAGAATAAATGCTGTAGAAATGAGAGCGTTGAGAAGCATATGTGGTGTGACTCTGAAAGATAGAATAAGAAATAGTGTGATTAGAGAGAGATGCGGCATGAAAGTGGATATAGTTACAAGAATAGAAAAGGGTATGTTAAGCTGGTTTGGACATGTAGAAAGAATGGACGAGGAAAGACTGACTAAGAAAGTTTATAAGGCTAGTGTGAATGGAACAGTCGCAAGAGGAAAACCTAGGCGAACGTTTCTCGACCAGATCGGAGGCGTCCTGGACAAAGGCCAGGTTAAGAGCTCCTTGAACCGACGAGCGTGTATGAGGAATGTGATGAAAGTGAATGAAGCCAGAGAAGTGTGTCAGGATCGTAGCAAATGGAAATCCGTAGTCTCTGCCTACCCCTCTGGGAAACAGGCGTGAATATATGTATGTATGTATGTACTAGTGTTTGCCCGCGGCTTTGTTCGCATAAAAATAGGTTAGGTTAGGTAAGACGAAAAATTATTAAAAAAAAAAATATTGCCTACGTTACGACTTGGTGATAATGAAGCTTTAAAGAATTTTTAAAATCGGTTGTGTAGTTTTTGAGTTAAATCATTACGAACAAAGAAACAAAAAATCAAGTCTTTCCTCTTTATAATATTAGTATAGATATTACCAAGTAACAAACCGTATTCGGTTAGTAATTAATATTATTCGAATACATTCGAATCGTTAACACATTACGCACACTTCAAGCCACGTATAGAATTTTAAATCTATATTCGTGCAATCCTCATTCGCATATCACATTGTTGGGATTTTCCCAATGAATGTGCGTCACCTATCGAGACTAGTTTTTAAAACTTTATAGCTTTTGTGACGTCATAATTACTCAGAACTCAAACCCAATAGCGTGCCAAGGGTGTCAATATAAAGTAAGCTTGATATATTAGCACCAGCTGTCTTTACCCACGTTTATGATTATTGCTTTTTTACGCCGAAAACGTTGGTCTCTCAAAAATTAGGCTTTCAAATGAAAAGGATTTTTCAAATCCGATTGTTAGTTCCAGAGATTATTAATAATAATATCAGCCCTGTATTAAACTGTCCCACTGCTGGGCACGGGCCTCTTCTCACTGTGAGAAGGTTTAGGCCATACTCCACCACGACCTCGCCGAGGTCGGGACCGCATGTGCAAGTGATTCGCGAGGCCCCGTCGATAGTGGTTTTGTCGAGGAACACCGTGATAGGTTTAGTCGGTATTCCGGGAGGTCCATTATCATTTCAACATCTTTCTTTTACACCGGCGATTCCGACATAAGCCCTCCGCCCGCCCCCGGCCGCGGAGAGGTATGCGTCAATGCATTATCCCACGTAAAAAAAAAAGAAAATACTCCACCACGCTGGCCTAGTGCGGATTGGCAAACATTATGAAGAACTCTCAGACAGAGAACATTATGGAGAACTCTCAGACATGCAGGTTTCCTCACGATATTTTCCTTCACCGTTGAAGCGAGTCAGCGTTACAGAGATTAGTGCCTTCAAACATCTGCATAGATGGCGTAGTGCTTTTAGGTGACCGTCTCGCCACTGTCCCTGTTCGAGTGTTGTGGGTTCGAGCCCACACCACTTGGTGTTATGAATAAATTGCTGTTTCAAGGCTTGGTGTTCTGTGTGTTTAATTGTTTATAAAGTTCCCCGCGACATAATTATGAACTACTTCCTTTACGCTTAGACTTGCAAAAGTAAGAAATTATCTATACTAATATTATAAAGCTGAAAAGTTTGTTTGTTTGAACGCGCTAATCTCAGGAATTACTGGTTCGAATTGAAAAATTATTTAAGTGTTGGATAGCCTATTTATCGAGGAAGGCTATAGGCTATATAATATCACGCTACGACCTACGGGGGCAGAGCAGTTACCATAAACGCGGGTGTAACCGCGGGAACATCTAGTTATAGTATAAAATGTGTTTTAAACAGTGATTGAAGTAGAATCTTGCTCCCTCTTATTTCTTAAATTTTATATGCATATCGTGAATGAGCACTAAGGCTTCTAACTAAGGCTATGCATGAATACAATAGGTAATAAATTGCATACAATAAACTATTATGTATTCTGAATCGAAAATAAGGCTAACCGAGCGATGGAACTTATGTAAAGTTACTAGACTACAGCCGCTTATAGGTACTTTGGCCATGTCAGAGAGTGCCATTTTGTTGTAAATGACCTTCTAACTGAATCTTTCTTTATGGCAGATAAAAATATTGTTAAAATGAATGAGGTGATAATTTAACTAATTATAGTAATACGTCTTAGCAGCGATAGGTCAGTGGGGAGACCAACAGACTGCAATGCAGAGGGTCTGGGGTTCGAACCCACGTCGCGCACCTCTTAACTTTCGGAAGTTATATGACTTTTCGAAATTATGTGCGTATTGATGGACAACTATTGCCTGCTCCGTGCCTCGGAGAGAACGTTAAGCCGTCGGTCCCGGCTGCCATGAACATCTATGGCAGTCGTTATTGGGAAGTCAGTGCCCTCTAATATCCTGACACTGGTCTAGCCTTAGGGTATCGTTAGCCTTCGGGTTGCGGAGGTTAGATGGCAGTCGCTCCGTGTAAAAACTGATATCCAGTCAATTCCGGTTAGACTAGAAAGCCGACACCAAGTGACTTGGGAATAATAAAGGCTAGAGAGAAGATAGTAATACGTCTTAGATAATATATGTTGTATGTTAAAGTACATGTTGTTGGATGAAGTCAACAAAATCGTCAGTCGTGGTTACCTACTCTGTCTACGGTCCCGTGCCATGAGGTACTTTCCATGTCAATGTCAAACGAATTGGGGTTGCCATAGATTTTATACATATATCTTTCTTACACTGAGAAGAGGACCGTGCCCAGCAGTGGGACAGTTTAATAGAGCGCTGATATTATTATTTTTCTCTTTCACGGGTATATTCCTAATACGTTAGAAAAATACCCGGCCCTTTGGGCGGCTTACACGGAGACATGGGTCCAACGTGAAGAGGCCCTTCGAGAGTTTTAATCAAAGGTGGGATGGAACACCTACGGTGGCACTAGCCGCAGCAGGCGTAGGACTATTGCTACGTATGGATTCTAAGATATGGGCTATGGGTATGGGTGTTTGATGGACTGGTATATTGGTAACTATGGATGATAAAACGGCGTCTGCCCTGAATACTCTAATAGATTATTATTATCTCTTATTATTATTATTATTATAATAGACTAGTTTTTGCTCGCGGTTAGGCTATATTGGTAATAGTACTTATTTTTAAATAAAATATAGCCTATGTTACTCGCTGATAATATAGATTTCTAATGGTGAAAGAATATAAAATCAGTTGTTTAGTTTTTGAGTTAAACCTTTACAAACAAAAAAAAACTTGCCTCTTTACAATATGACTATAGATAGTTATTACACTGCCGTAGAACCTGCGTTCTGTTGTCTTTAAGGTTCCATTCTAAAACCAAACTTCTAAGTCATCGTAATAAAAAAAAAATACGGCTGTTGCATATGCCGTATAATTTGACAATAGCAAGGGTATCAAAACTTATAATAGGGTACTTCCCGTTGGTTGACCTAGAACCATGAAATCTGACAAGAAGCAATGACTAAAGTAAAGGGCAAAATCCGATATTCGAAAAATCTGTCGAAGTAAATTTTTTAAGATGGCATTGTTATAGGAATTATTTCTGTAGCCCGGGTATTTCAGCATATAGTTATAGAGTTTCGCTAAGCAAATCTTGCTTGGTTAAACTCTATTTAATTTATTACATGAAAAAAGCATATTTCATTATTTATTTATACGAAGCGGTAAATAGAAGAATAATGTACATTACATAAAACAAGAAAATTTTACAACTACATACAGAGAATACTCAAGAATAACAAAAACATCCATCACACATAAAAACATACATAAACTGAGGAACACTTACATCCAAATATTTACACAAACTTCACGCAACTAATATAATAAATGTGAAATCTTGTGAAGAAGTTTGTTACTATACTACACTATACGCGTAAACTGTTGAACAGTTTTGGATAAAAATTGCCACATAGATAGACCACGTCCTGGATTAACATTAACATAGCATGGATTAACATAACTTTTTATCCCGGTATGCCTTGCTGCTTGCACGTAAGCGAAGCCGCGGGCAGAAGCCAGTTTATAATATCCTAACTAATATTATAAATGCATATGTTTTGTTGTTTGTTTGTTACGTTTTCAGGCCTAAACTTCTCGACGGATCATCATGAAATGTATACACGAAATCAGGGGAACAAAAACGACATAGTACCTTTCATCCAGAAAAAAGTACTGCTTTTGGGGGGGATAGAAGTATATTGACAAAATGTACATTAACAATGCGGAATGCAAAATATAGTGAATGAAAAAAATATAGTGAATGAAAAAAATATAGTGAATGAAAAAAATATTGTGAATGAAAAAAATATTGTAAATGAAAACAATATAGTCAATGAAAAAAATATAGTGAATGAAAAAAGCGTGTCAGAAATACATAAGACTATGCGAATTACATATCCAAAGCACTTCTTTATGAGCGTTAGTGGCTAAATGTTCGTCTATATATTAAACGTGAAGCAAAAACTTTGTACCCCTTTTTACAAAAATTGCGCGGACGGAGGAGTATGAAATTTGGCACAGTTAAAGTTTTTATGGAGAAGGAGGGGCGAATCCTAATGTTTTTACAAAATATGCATTAGAAATACATTAAATTAATAAAAATACACTACACGCACACAACCATGAATTTGACACACGCAGTCGAATGGCGTTCGTAGTATTTCGGAATTGTTCGTCTGACGTCGTACAATTCTTAATGACTATAGTTATCTATACCTTATTTATATGTAATAAAGAAAAAAGAAAACAAAGTAGCAAGCTTAGGAATTTTGGTCGAATTTTGACCACTAGGCGACCGCTAGTACAGTCTAATATGAGAACCGATGCACGTACAATATCAGCTGAGCGGACGCACTCCGTGTCGCTACGTGAACACTCTCGATTTCACGTGCTGTACAGTTTTGAGACAATATCGATGATATAATTGAAATGCGCCGATGATTTGACTTAGGTACCTACCAAAATCCTAACGAATGTTATAAATACGAATGTGAGTTTGTTTGTTACCTATTCACGGCTAAACCACTCGACCGATTTAGATAAAATATTATATACAGGTAGTTAACACCTGGCAAAGGACATAGGCTACTTTTTATTGATGTGGGTACCACGCGGGCGGAACCGCGCGCAAAAGCTAGTAATCAATAAAGTCTTACTTTGTTAAAGAACTCTTTTTTATTATTTTTGTAAAGATTAAAAAAAAGCTTACACTAATTTAAAAAAATTGTCAAGCTACATCTCAACTAAACAGTTCTCAAGTTCACAATCAATAATTAACTTTCGATCAAAGGTCCGCTAGTGCTATTACTATTCAAATAATTAATTGTTATTTAAATAACACTCAACGCTGAGTAAATATTTAAAGATTAGACGCTAGTTTATAATTAGCTACTATCTCAAATATTTAAGAGTTGTTTACAAGTAAGATTGTAAAGTGTAAAGCATTAGTTAACTGTTGATAATGAATTATGGATGCTAAACACAACATGAACTATAAAAGACAGTAATATAAAATACATAAATTAATATGAGACGCAACTAAACCCAAGCAATAAGATAGTAGACAACGAATGCTTCTCTCCAAGGCCATAACTATTCAGAATGCCAACATGCATGAATACAAATATTGTGTATTCAGTCCTAGGAATTCTGCAGAATTATTGCTGTTTTTATAGACATGAATCATTCGTCATATTATTTATTTGAATACATAAAGCTGCCTCGGTTTCTATTTAATTATAACCTAAAATTTTCCACAAATTATTACAGTTCATTGGAATTCCTGTGCCTTGGTGTTCTCCAGTGTGCTGAATAGGTATACTACTGAGCGTCCTAGCTGACATTATAAACGCGAATGTGAGTTTGTTTGTTATGCTCTCATGCCTTAACTACTCGACCGATAATTATGAAATTTCGCATACATGTTGTCATGGGAACAGAAAAAAGGACATAGGGACCTTTCATTCAGAAAAATGTTCTAGGTATTACTAATCTAACCTAACCTAAACTACATTTAGGCGAGCGAAGCTGCGGGAAAAATCTAGTTTATTATAAATCTATAACTTCTGCCCACGGATTTATACTTGTATGGCATAGCCTATGTTAGCAGCAGCGATAGCTCAATGGGGAGACCAACAGACTGCAATGCAGAGGGTCTCGAGATCGAACCTACGTCGCGCACGTTATATGACTTTTCGAAATTATGTGTGTATTGATTGACAATTATTGCCTGCTCCGTGCCTCGGAGAGTACGTTAAGCCGTCGGTCCCGGGTACCATGAACATCTATGGCAGTCGTTATTGGGAAGTTAGTGCCTTCTAATATCCTGACACTAGTCTAGCCTTAGGTTATCGTTAGCCTTCGGGTTGCGGAGGTCAGATGGCAGTTGCTCCGTGTAAAACTGATATCCAGTCAAAACCGGTTAGACTAGAAAGCCGACCCCAAGTGACTTGGGAATAATAAAGGCTAGGCAGACGAAGAAGGCGTAGCCTATGTTACTCAGGGATAGTGTACCTTTCTACAACAGGAAGAATTTTCAAAATCGGTTTCGTTGTTCCAGAAATTTCCCTCTACATACAGACAAATGCATGTATAAACATACATATCTCAAGAAGACGTACCCTTCTTGAGATATGTATGTTTATACATGCATTTGTCGCTTTGCATTACGTGCTCACACTACAACGTACTCATCAGTAAGGCATATCTTTATTTAATGTTTACCTTCTATAATGGTAAATATAGGTCAAAGTTCTGTTCCTATCTTGTTTATTTATGAAGTCTCTAGACGTGGTGGATGGCACTTGGATTGCATTCGCATGACACATCAAGTCAATGTGTTAAACTTTAACTAGTTCACGATTATGTGTTTGTGTCACGATATCACCATATAGGTTATGTTCCCTAGGTTGCCTAGCGATGTCCTACATACGATGCCAGGATTGCCTTGAAATCTTTACGTCTACTAGAAAATTTATATCCGAAACTTCGAACCGATCGAAAAAAACATACAATAAAGTTTCTTCGGTTACTTTCTCTGAAAATTACATTACTTTGTTGGTCAGACTACGTCATGAAAAGGATTGGGATAATTAAGAGGTTATGCACCGATATTCAGGACACATTTCGGAATAAATGTGTTTCGCGGTACAAACAGTCTAGTCGGCTAGAAATTTCGGCATTTACTAGGCTAGGCCTATAGAATATCCTGGGTTTAGTACCACACATTTTGAGATTGGCACGAACGAATGTAGATATAGTCATATATATTTAACGAGATGGGTGTAAAAACGCAGGATTTAACCCCTTGGTCTTCATGTGACCTTGTGACTCCTATATCTCGAGGGTCTTTTGACTCACAGGGCCCATATTCAAACTCGACCGAGGTATGACCTCAAGGTGTCTGCACACTAAGTAACAAGTCAATCGGTCTAGTGGTTCCGGAGCTATGCCTGTTACTAACAGACAGACACACAGACCCACATAGTGTTTCCATTAACCTCTGAAGAAGACTCAGAGCTTAATAACATATTGTAAGTCTACTAGCTCGGTGGTGTGGCAGTGGTGTTAGCGGCTATTGTGCACGAGCTCTTGTATTCGATTCCCGGATCGAGCAGCGTTACTTGGTTTTCTGTCTAATTTATTATTAACAGCACGGAGTCTAAAATTAGGTCCAGTAAACAGCAACAGGCCTGCCCCTTATTAAGTAAAACCTTAGCTGGCGAGATGTAGGCATAATACGTCACCCACTTCTGCCTACACCGAAAGAACTGCTGCGACATAGGCGCTATTATATGTGTACTAGAGCATGACCGCAGCTTCGCCCGCACATGTTTTTTTATTTATCCATTTCTTCTCAATCCCGTGGGAATTTCGGGAAATCCCTTCTTAGTGCACCCCTACAGTACCCAAGGAACATACATGTCAAATTTCAGCTTCTTGCGCCCAATAGTTTCGGCTGTGCGTTGTCTGTCAGTCACTCAGTAACGTGAGAGTTTTATATATATAGAAGATAGATTAAGTCCAAATCAAAGGCATGTACCCAGTATATCAGTGTAATATGTCACTGTGGCAACATTATTACTATATGTAATAAATGTTATCCTTTCAGATAATCTTGTCAAGTTCCACTAACAATCAGATTACATTTATCTATACACGACAATCGACATACAGGCCTATACAATACAGATCAGAATCAACGTTCAACGTGGAATATGTACAAAAACATTGATACTTATTGAACTTGATGTTTATACAGGAAGGATAATTATTTTATTTTTATTTTTTTTATAATATTCTATCACATACACACAACACCATCTAGCCTAAACTAAACAGAGCTTGTACTATGGGTACTAGACAATGGATAAACATACATATATACTTCTTTTTTTGTAAATACATACATATTATACATGGAATGATTCGCTAAAATGTATTACGTAGCAATGTTTTTTATCTCCATTGTAAACTTTGCACATACAAGCTTCAAACTTCAAGTGTAGTGTAAATACTGAAGTAAAACTTCAAATAATAAAAAGCGGTCAAGTGTTCGCACTTTAAAATGTTGGCGCGAAAATCTCGGTGCGCGAGACTTACAGTTTTCATTTTCTTTTGAAAACGTTGAAGTCGACAATCCGGAACGCGTCGGTTATTCGAAATTAATATTTTACAATCAAACTATAAATATGGCTGACATAACTTCTATGTATAACTAGTTTAAGGTAAACTAATAAAAGCTTGGAGAAACGTGACCGATAGATGCGTAACAAAATACGGCACGCGTCATGGCCGTGTAAATCATAGAGTGAAAAATATAGGCATATAATAGAATATAGGAGTTAGCGACCCGAAAGAAAGGTAGGTACAACTCTCTGAAGTTATACACTAGATAGGTATATTACCATAGACTTAGTATATTTTCGCATATCACTTCCATAGTAATGGACGTGAAAAATCCGATCCAAATTTCTAATTATTGCACTTGTTTTGAGAATATCCAATAATAAGTAGCAGAATAGATATGTAAGGAGCTTACTTGGAAAAGATCGCTATTATTTGAACAATTGCGCCTTAACTGTTTTGTAAACGATTTTGAGAGGAAATTGGGTCGATTTTGATTCTTCAATTTTCGTAAGCTAATAAAATATCTGCTTCTTTTGTATACTATTGGTACAACTTGCCCCACTGATAAAAAGCTGCTTTTTCAGGAACTCCAGAAACCCTACTCACTGCCTAAAACGTAATACAAGGTTATTTGGCCGAGATATGAATTAGCCTCGACGAAACAGAAGCAATCGCAAATGCAGTAGCGGTTTCATCGTTATCTACATGTGCAGGTAGATAAAATATTCGTTGTATGCGGCAACAACATGTAGTATTCTCTATACATGTATGTGACTGTTGCGGGCTGCTAGCCACGTGCAGGCGGAACTTTGCCAACTGAAGGGTCTTTCCCAAATTCAAGGACTCCTGTAATTAATCTACATTATGGCGCAAATATTGTCACGCATAAATAGTTGCCGATGATTGATATTTTGCTACAGTTGCCGTGATCTTTTAACAGTATTTGCAAAATTTTAAAGTTGCATCCATTGAAAACCGTCCTTTTTTAGTGTCCTGGAAGTGTGATTTTATAAGTTTTAAACGAGCTCTGCGACATGTTTACTCTCGGAGCGATCGAACGGTACTAAATTAAATGAGCACCCAAATGTTGAAGTGGGTGCTAATTTGATGAGGACGTTTTTTGACGCTGATTGTGTATCTAGGTTTTTTATACTTCAATGGTTGCATCTGAGAATTCAAATTCAAAGTGCATTGACTGACAGACGTGGTAGCACTGAGAAGAAATTATAGGTAGTAAGTATAGGTACTAATTCCTAAGGTACCTATCAATGTACCTACGTATACACTTGACGTTATCATAATCAATTAAAGTTATCAGTGGCGTTCAAATGATACGTCGCGTCGTCTATGAAGATGTATCGTCAGGCACCGACTTAACACCTGTATTTTGGCATTGTGAATTTGGCTCGATGGATTTAAGTTTGTGCCTAACATATCATTCACCACGTGGCGTCACCGTTGACGAGTTCTATAATTAGATTATTACTACAGGTCATATCCTTTAATTGGTTTACATGTGCACCTCACTAATCTAGCACAAAGTTCTTTGTTAACCGAACATTGCTATAGGATTGTTATTATACAGTATAGTAAACGCTCAAGTGATTAATAGGAATAACGGTGTTTGTTATGAATCACTACGTATGTGTGTGTGGCAGCCGCTCCATATTTTAAGTAGATGGTACTTGGTAGCACACAGAAACACCCACACACAAATATACACCGCAATAACCTGCTAAGTTTATTTAATTTTGGTTTGCTTTATTTTCGTAACAAATGGATCTCAACAGCGGATGCGCTGAAAGCAGACATTCTCGCAAATAATGGAGTATGTAGGCGCATATGCAAAACGTAACTCAACGTCTTATGTGTGTACGTACTTGTTGATTAAAACCAAACGGACGTCACGGATGTGATCACGAGGCCGTAATTACTTAATTCCTTACAAAACTGTGAAGCTTCTCCTACGCGGCTACCGAAATAGTTTCGTTAATCTTACTAGAATTCGGTTATATTTCTACTAAGCAGCTAAACAAAAAGGAATCAAAGGAAAACAAGGAAGCCGAACATCCGGCACAATAATATAGCTAATGATCTGACTTGTATCTGTTTGGTGTCACCGTTAGATGAGATCTAAGTAAATGACTGAAACAACAACGAAGGAGTACGTTACGCGCGAGTGTGTCACGCTCGCAATCATCTCTGAGCCCGTACCGAGATCGCGGCTGCGGTCACTGCCCCCGGCGGAGGCCGCGCTCCGAACTCGCTGCACGCCGCCACTGACTCCGCTGAGCACACCCGCGGCGACCACTGCTGATCACCGGGCACGAGCCACTCACCACCGACACGACACTGACTACGTGTGCACAACACGGAACTGTGAAGATGCGAGCGCGCGAGGAACCGCGCGAGCTCCGACTGCGCGCGAAGATGGATCGTGCCGCGCGCGGGGCCACGCCGGAGGTGAGGGCGCGGGCGGGGGCAGCGGTCGCGGCCCGCGACCGGCCGCGCTCAGCTGATAGCGCCGCACGCCGCGCGCCGCGCCGGGCCGCACCAACAACCGCGAGCTAAACCAGCCCATCACAATATCCTCTTTGGCTCAAGCCACACTGAATTGGCAGCGTTCAGCAGCGACGCGAAGAGCAGGGCACAGAACTCGTGCCGCCGCGCGACACCTCGCGCTGTCTCGCGCGATCGCGTGGCGGCCGAGCGCCGCGCAAGCGTGCGCCAGTCTACGATCTACCTTTGGCAAGAGAACTCGTGTTTTGCTGTTTTGGAGAATATGGAATTGGTCATGATAGCACTTATTTCTGAAGCAGAGGAGGCACTTCACTGCGCGGGCGATGCATAGAACGCACAGGCTGTGGGGTAAGGGAGGCAGCAATGAGCGGGCGAACAGACTGGCGGGCCGCGAGTCGGCTTGCCACAACGCATCTCGGGCGCTTGCCTGCTCAGCAAGTAAGAGTCATAGCTGGAGTGACTCGGGCCACACCCGGCTTGTAGGCCTATTTGGGTAGGCGTATGGATGTACGTCGGGTAGTGAGCGTGCCTTATACAGCTCCGGTACCATGCTGGAGATATGGGAGGCGGCTTCTCCGTCGGCTTCAGCGAGGTTTTCGTTAGCAACTCTCAGAGTGTGCTCTCGGGCACTGGAAGGTACAGCGGCTCCACCTATTATAACCTGACGGTTGGTGTATGGGAACGCTATATCATAAACTGGACTAGTCCTAGAGAGAGGGGATGCTTGAGCCGGCGCGAGGCTCCGCCACGCCTCGTTCTTGGTAACTTTTTAATACAACATGTGGTTGGACAATGTATGTCTTGGCACGTATTATTATCTGGGACAGCATGGCCTGCATGGCTCATCATTTTATCGTTTACATGAAGTATACCACTATAGCCGATTGGAGTAACAATAGTTGACTATATCATATTACTGAAAATTTCAAATAAACTAGATCCGAAAATACTTCTAAAAGTCTTAGACATAACAAATCAAGAAATAAGCCTAATAACTGTTAACAATCAATGCTTTTTATGTGATAGTCAATGATAGTCAGTTCAATTTAATTATGTTCAAAGTCTCCAAAACAAGAAAGGATATCTTCAATCACAATATTTATCCGTTGTGTGGCAGAGGCTGCCAGTGGCAAATATTTGTTATTCCAGGGACAACAACCCTCTTACGAGAGAGAAACCAGCGTATCGCCAAAAACAACATTTTTATTGCTTTCCGAAAAATATAAGTGCTGGAGGTTTATATACATATATCTTATTCTTTTCCCTTCAGCCTATGTGTAATCATAAACCATGACAACCGCTTATGTACACCGCGAGTTTTGTTGAATAAAAATCCAGAACGAAGGAGTGATAGGTTGCCACCTAATCGCATTATCGCTTACTACTTGTATTAAGCCGCGTCAGAAAAGGATTTATGCCACCTAGCTTGACAACAATAGAGCTGGGCAATGTACTGGTATTTTTGATTGCGAAGTAATATATAAAAACGTTTTTTGACTGCAAGGATGGTGTAGGAGTAAGGTGGTCGTCTCCCAATTACCATTGCGTCGAGTGTTGTGAGCTCGAATCCCACACAAAACTTTGGTGTGCTCCACAAATGATTGTTTCGAGTCTTTATGTTCTTTGTGTCCGTTGTTTGAATGTTTGTAAAGTCTTCCGCGACACAGGAATTATACCTAGTGCGGATAGCCTGTTAAAATCTGGTATTTGCCCACGGCTTCGCTCGCGTAACTTTATCAGTTTGGTACCCTCTGGAACAGTACTTTTTCCTGGATGCAAGTTACCCTATGTCCTTTTCTGTACCCCTGACGACATGTATGCGATATCTCATGATGCTCGTTTGAGTAGTTCAAACATGAAAGCGTAATAAACAAACAAACAGACAGAATCGCATTTATAATATTATTAAGGATACATTGACCATATCAATATGAAAAATATAGCCGTGTATTACATCGTATGACTAGTTAATATCGTCTTGCGTTTATGTGACTGTTCTATATTGAAGTTAAACTACCTTACACAGATTTAGTCGCGGTTTATTTAAAAACACTATGTACTTATTATTATATAATTTTGAAAACTAACAAACTACTGCTACATACTTCTTAAAATTTACTACTATTAGACTTTGCTACTAATAAATTGTTAAACTTTTTAGATTAATACTTTCCGCGATGTTTCGGTTGCTTTTCAGGAGTCACTGGGAGACTGAACTCGTGACCATGGCAGCTAAAACGCAAAATGTACCTAGTGTTTTTAAGTAAACCGCGATAAAATCCGTATAAAATAGATTAATTTCAATAGTATGACTAGTTTTGCTGGCCATTATATTGCAGTTAAAAGGCGTCCGCTAATGAACAACATGACAATAGTGTAGCTGGGTTGAAATTGCCTGAACGTTATTGGCAAATACAGGTACTAAACAGAAAAGTAATGAACAGTGTATAAATTTTTTACCTTACGCCTATGTATTATTATCTAATCGTTTTAAATGTCAATGAATGAGGTTTAGTTAGATTTGTCTTAATCATGGAAACGAAACGGAGTAAACAATCTTTGGGTTAAATTAATATGGCTGACGACAGCACATCTTTGGGCGAGTTGGCGGCCATTGCTTCAAGCGGCTTTATAGGCAGCTTTTGTGTCTTTTTATTAATTTATAACTTGTTTATGATACGATCAGTAACCGCGTTATTGACGCGCCGGGAAATCCAATTTCATAAGTGCTAATTTCGTATTTGGTTAGGTAACAGGTCAATTATGTTGTTTGTGAATTTGTGACAGCTTACGTTTTAAGACTAACTGTCGATTCAATGACTCATGACAATAGTTCTTGTAGTAACGAAACGGCCAAGCCACATAGTTTGAGGTGTAGAGTTTGTGAAGTTAGCCGTTGTAGAGTTAGGGCGTGTAGAGTTAGAAGCTTGGCTCTACATGAGATCTGATAGCTTTTTGACAGTGGTAGATAGACAACATTTTACATGAATATGTTTTTGGTGGGATAATATTATTGTCTGTATACGTTTATAAGTCTTACTTTGTGACCGAAAATAATTTTTATTTAATTTGAGTAGCCGATGTGAATTGGGAACAATAACACTACGAAAAAAAGAGACACGCGAATTCATTCGAAGAGAATAATGCATAAGCCGTGCCCACCATCTTATATAGCTTAAAACCGAAATGCCGGACATTTGGATAAAAAGGCCGGACAGGGACATTCCACCCTTTTTTGGATGTAACTCAACATTTTACTTAAAGGTCTTGTATGTTTTAGTCATGACACACACAACAATTTTTTGGGGAGAACAGTGAACATTTTTAAAAATCCTAACAAAATTAGGACGGGCCGGCCACCGTCTAATTCAGCCGCACACTCAAGCAAAAAGTCTGACTGTGTCCGGCTTTATCCGGACGGCTGGAAACGCTAAGAGAAGCCGATACAGCGCGTTTTGAAGTGTTTTTTGTCTCGTTCTCTCGTGGGCAATAATAAAGCTACCCCTTCTCCCCCAGATCTCACCCACACATATTAATCTTTTTATACAATTATCGCCTGCTCCGTGCCTCGGAGAGCACGTTTAACCGTCGGTCCCGGCTGTCATGTACATCTATGGCAGTCGTTATTGGGAAGTCAGTGGCCTCTAATATCCTGACACTACTCTAGCCTCCGCAACCCGAAGGCTAACGATACCCTAGTTACTACGTTAGCCTTCGGGTTGCGGAGGTCAGATGGCAGTCGCTCCGTGTAAAAACTGATATCCAGTCAAATCCGGTTAGACTAGAAAGCCGACTCCAAGTGACTTGCGAATAACAAAGGCTAGGGAGAAGATACGCCTGAAGCAGTAAACAAGCTTAAGGGCTGCTTAGTAGTAAGTGGTTACTTGCGCGTTTCTTACTCTAGGGACAGACAATTAGAGAAAGGACGAAAGGAAACAAACGGATAAAGTAGGTAGATGTGTACTCATCTAGAATTTTTAGACACTGGTCGAAATACAGTAACGGTTTGACTAATCTTACGACGGTTCAATAAGCATTAAGCGGTTGTTACTTTTTCCGGCATACCGGCTTATTCCTACCGTCACTATTAATACATAAAATTGCGAGATCATTTATTTTTTAAATTGAACCAAAAGCACTATTGATCTAGTCTTTCCCAAAACTGCAGCTGAAATACGACAAAATGATTGAGCTAGGCTAGCTAAGAGCATCGCGAGTATCAATGCCATCCTGAACCTGACGCAACTTCAACAGCCAGAGGCAACATCAACACAACAAACGTCGAAAAGAATCTATCTATACTAATACTAATATTTGTTTGTTTGAATGCGCTAATATAATAATATAATATAATACCATAATATATATATACTTTTTTTTCCTGTAAATACATACATATTATACATAGAAACACCCAGACCAAGACAAACATCCAAGTCCATGCACATAAATGTTTGACTTGTGCGGGAATCGAACCCGCGACCTCAGGCGTGGCAGTCGGTTACACTAACCGCTATGCCATCGAAGCCGACCTAGCTAATCCAGACGAAGCTAATCTCAGGAACTACTGGTTTGATTTGAAAAATTCTTTTAGTGTTGGATAGTCTATTTATTGAGGAAGGCTATAGGCTATATAACATCACGCTACGACCCACGGGTGCGGCGCAGTGACGATAAACGCGGGTGAAACCGCGGGTACATTTAGTCCTTTATAAACAACATTAAAACGTGCAGTATTAGGTGCTAATTGGAGTAATTGATGACAAATAGTTAAAGCGTTTCGGTTACATAGCTTGTTGGTTAGTGCTGGACGCTGGTACTACAAGGACGGAGTGAGGGAGGGGGAGAGGGCAAGCGACGCAACGTAGTGGGGTGCCTTGACCCACAAATAAATCGGATAAATTGTACAATATTATTACGATCCATGAGCACGATTTAAGGGGAGTCAACATAACGCCTTCAATGTAAGAACTACCATGCCGGTTACGTTGGGTAGGTAATTTGCATGAATGAATTACTTCATTAGCTTCTTACTATGATTATGATGCAGCGTAATTTTGACAAGTAGAAAATATATAGTTCAGAAACACGTTTTAAGTTCTCAACCAATCTAATTACCAAAAAAACGAGAATACAAAAAGTTATACAAACAAAAGAACACTATCATAACAAAATTTACTTTTTTAAATAGTCTAGTTAAGCTCAGATGCCGGCATCCTAGCGTTGGTTGAGAGATTAATAAATAAAAAAGTAATGCAATTTTACCAGTCTTTAGAGAAGTGTTGCTAAACTTTTTATATTTTCTTATTCTGCTCCAGTTTTGAATTGTATTGGGGCGATGTCAATGCAATACTAAATAATTTCCTATAAGGGAGCACATTACATTTTTTAGCAGTCTGTAACTGGTTGAAATAGATATCTATCGCAACAAAACATGCATTCAGGTCAAGCTGTCAATAACAACCGTGTTAAAAACAAAAACCCATCCGTTTTAACGCGCACCTATACGCCTCATATCACTGCATTCCGTCTCGGAAGGGTTAGGTTATGTTAGGTTCCTTCTTAAACCCACCCAAAAATAGGAGCCCCGCGGAGCGGGGCTCCGTCGACTTATTTTGATCTCTTTAAATATATTTTGCTGTGCAATTTGGTGATCATTTACTATTTTTGACTGTTATATTTTACTATATCTGGTGATAAGTTAAACATAAGCCTTTTAGTAATGCTTCACTTGTCCGCGGAAGCGACGGAACACCACTCCGTTGAGCGAAAAGTCCTCCTTCATGACTACTTGCAGAAGGCAAGTTGGGACTCTCACTTTGTATAACTATTTATATATTTGATATTCAATCATGTCCAAACGTAGAAAATATTTGGATGTGGTTTGGTATAGATATAGCCAAAGACATTCTTTGGATATAGCCATTGAAAAGGAAAATAAATATGTATTATATACTAAGCGAAGAAAACGTAAAAGGTAAATAAAGAAGTCTGCTGCCAAATTGATTAGTTCGTTGTGTTCTGATTGCTAAGGCCGATGATATGGTAAATTACTGATAAGGAGTAGTCTTGCTGTCTTATCACATTAACCTCTAGTGTGCCAGGGGCTCGCATGCGAGCCAGCAAAAAGCTCTTGTTTATATTTTACTACGTAGCTGACATCATAACAAATTCTGTAGTACCATTTTTTTGATTCTACGAGCTATGAGTGGGCCGGTAATTAACAATAACAAAATCTCAAGTGGCACGCGGCGATAACGGGCGATAATGTAAACATCCAGCTGGCTCACAAGAGGTTAAGCACGGGAGCAATAGTACGAATGGGGCAATGTGAAAGTCTCTAAGAAGAAAACCTACCTAGTACCATTACTTACCCACGTAGGTACCTATATTATGGCTCAATGCGTGAAGGGCTCTTTCCGAGCGAATATAAGTTGAAGCCAAAAGATAAAATAGTAGACACTATTTTATCTTTTAGCTTCAACTTATATTTTGTATTGCACACGCAAGTGGACGTATCTATAGATTTTGGCAAAAAATCGAATGAAATGCATTGATTGATTGTATATATTTTTTTAGTGATGCATCGATTTTATTTTCCCTTTCACCGAATAAAAGTGGATTACTAAATATTCGTATTCGCGCAATATGATGATAACATTTTCTAAAAATATTTGAATAAAACCACAGAACATTATAAGAAAACGGAACACACCCAAGTTACGATTGTTTGTACCTAGGTGCTTTGGTAATATTCGAATCCGGTAATTTGGGAATTACCCTCAAAGCAAAATACATTAAAAAAGTTACGTGATGATACTTCCAGGCCACGTTCAGCTCCTCGTGTTTGCCGAATAGTAATATAATACACATCAATGCTTTTTATAAATATCAATTATCTGCGATAATGTTAAATATCACAAGGACTTTCTATTTGTACCTAAGTACATAATTATCTTAAATATAAATAATTAGATAAATCAAATATAATCACAATAGTTGACGGGATTAGAGTTGTTTTATCAATGAATAACATCCATTAGGTGTGATGACTCATATTTCGTGTTTATAATAATAATCCAGTAACAGACAGCCACTCTGTTTACAACTCAATCACAAGCTATTGTTGATGTACAATTGGCTTAGGCTCGTGGCATCAGTTCTCTTTACGGTTAGCCGAGAAAATACAAGAAAATCAAAATAATAGTAAAAATATATGTTTATTTCGGACTAAGTCAATATCGTGTTCGTAACAATTTACTTACAATTCTAATGTTAGTAGACAATACATAGGTAATATGAATGGTTAAATCACAGCATGTAGCTGTATCCATCTCCGCAACATCGGGGTCTCCCACCGATCCGCGAATACACTCAGGACGGTGTTGGTGCTGCCGCGGAGGCGCGCCATCAAGGAGAGGCGCACCTATTTTTTTTTATACATCTTCGGTGGCAAACAAGCATACGGCCCACCTGATGGTAAGTGGTTACCGTAGCCTATAGACGCCTGCAACACCAGAGGCATCACATGCGCGTTGCCGACCCTTTAGGAAACGAAGTGGGAAGGAGACGGAGCGACACTGACCGAACGAAACACAACAGTAGGAATACTGCTATTTCACGTCGATATTCTGTCTACTACTCTATGATAGCGACCTTTTTCTCATGATAGCGAAGCCGTCAGTATGTCTCTGCAGACATCCCTGACGCACTGTACCTCCACGGCAGCCCCAGTAAAACCCTCAGTATGGTATGGTAGCATGTACGTGTCTGTTTTTATTTAAATTATTAGCTTTTGCCCGCGGCTTCGCTCGCTTAAAATGAGGGTAGATTAGGTTTGGTTATGTTAGTATCAGTATTTTTTGTAAATAAAATGTAGGCTGTCACCCGGTGATAATATAGCTTTTTAATGGCGAAAGAATTTTTTAAATCGGTTAAGATGTTTTTGAGTTAAATCCTTGCAAACGAACAAAAAATCAAATCTTTCCTCTTCATTATATTAGTATAGAAGATTAATTAAAATTTTCTTCGAAGTGTAGTTGCCTCTTTCGGCCCGTGGTGTAAAGTTTGCAAACCGGTCACGAATATGATCCCCAAGTCAGGCAAGAGCGATGCCATAAATTTTATTACAAACTTTATAGCTCTACAAAATGTTATATAACGTTCTAAAATTTGTTTGGTGACGTTTATGGACCTTGTCTATTACAGCAAAGGTAAGAAAATATTTAATACTATCTTTTGCGCGCGGCTCCGCCCGCGTGGTACCTACTTGAATAAAAAGTAGCCTATGTCCTTCCCCATGTTTTAAACTATATCTGTACCAAATTTCATCTAAATCGGTTGAGTGGTTTAGCCGTGAAAAGGTAACAGACAGACAGACAGATAGACAGAGTTACTTTCGAATTTATAATATTAGTAAGGATTGTCTTATGTTTACGCGAATGTTATACATTGAAATTAAACTACTATACTTATACGGATTTTGTCGCGTTGTTTGTTTTAAAACACTTTTATTACATAATTTTGAAACTATAACACTACTATTATTGAACTTTGCTGAATTTAACCTATTTAAATTAATTAAAACTATCACTATACAGTCTCCCCGTGAATATGGCTGCTAGAGTTATAGTTTCAAAAATATGTAACAAAAGTGTTTTAAAATAAACAACGCGACAAAATCCGTATAAGTATAGTAGTTTAATTTCAATAAGAAAATACTGCGCATGGTTTGTTAAAAATGTAATATTTAATGATTTCATATACGTATAGGTATTTCAAATCTCTATGCGGCTTGATGTTTGCTCTAGTAATATGGCAATATGCGAGAACGAACTTCAGTAAAGGTTGTCATGTTTTTTCAAGGAGAAGAACAAAGTATAACTGATTGAGCCAGCCTTTTATTTCCTTGTTACGATAACAAGAAGTTGGCTTTGCGCTTAGCAGCGAGTAAAGTACTAAAGAAAAAGTGAAAATGTGCTTCATAGACGGTAGTAATTATGTTCCCGCCCTGTCTCTTGACAAAAACATACTGACAAACTTCACGGTGCTCTTAATCCTTACTATCCTAACTAATATAATAAAAGCGTCTGTGAGTTTGTTTGTTTGTTAAGCTTTCACGCCTTAACTACTCGACCGATCATCATGGCATTTCGTATACACGTTCTCAAGGGTACAGAATCGGACATCGGATACTTTATATCCAGCAAAAATTACTGTTACTGACTTAACCTTACGTACAATTACGTAAGCGAAGCCGCGGCCAAAATCTAGTATAATATTATAAATGCGAATGTGAGTTTGTTTGTTACGGTTTCACGCTTAACTACTCGACGAATCTACATGAAATTCGCTTTTCTTTTCTGTACCCGTGATAACTCACAGTACAGAAAAGGATATAGGGTACCTTTCACCCAGAACCATATCTGCCACAGACCAGTAACAAATTGTTAGGCGGCTACGGTAGTCCCAAATTGCTTGCCATACCATACCAGAGATATCAGGCCCTATTCGACCCTAAGGAACAAGAATGATAGATAAAATTAAAGCTTACAGAACGCTTATTTACCAGGCAAAAACAATAACGCAATATTACTAGCCATAAGGCGAATTTCTGTAAGAGGTAGTGATGCAAAAAATTATATCAGATTAGCTGTCCCCACGGAGAAAATGGGTATCACCCATGTTTATGATTGCTGTTCCGCTCCTATAGTGTAGCGTCTCGTAGCGGGATGTTATATAGCCCAAAACCTTCCTTGATAATTGAGTTAGCAAACACAAAAATGTTAGCTCCAAAAATAAACGCGTTTAATATATAAAAACAAACAAATTCTACAGGTTTATTTAATTAGGATAGATATTCATATCTATTAACATTGATGTGCGGGCTGTGTCTCTCTCCAAGATATATATATATATATATTTTATTGTTTTGGTGGCAGACGAGCAAGTGACCCACCTGATGGATAGTGGTAACCGATGCTCATGGACTTGAGCAATGTCAGGACACAACAAAGCCGCTACCTACCGTGAAAGAAGAACTCTCTTTAAACCTCGTTTGAAGAAGGACATATCATAGCGCTCGGATATGTAGGCTTCGTATTGTGCAAAATTGGATTCGAATATTATTCGGGAGAAATCGTACGCATCGTAGTAGACGGGTGGTGTTTCTCCGGGTGAGATGGTTGGTTCGGATCGTCGAGCGAATAATTGGCAGATTGGTCGATTGTGCTTCGAATGTCTTATTTAAATATGGCTTTAGCAGATACACCAAGAGGCCTTTAATACCGAATTTATTCAGTTCGTTGATTTATAAAGTCATACAGATGTCAGAGATTTATCAAACTATGTAACAATCACACACACTGTGATGTGAATGGAAAATAAAATAAAATTCTGTAATATTTTACAAGGCAGGATATTTTTTATTCACATAATATATTACCGCATTATAATCCGCAAATAGACACGTAAATTAGATTCAAGTACTAGATACGTTGCCAGACATTTTGTTGCTTATTAGAATTAGGTACCTAAACGAGAAATCTTCGCTCGATTCGGGCTAGAAACCTAACAACCCTGTTTCAACTCGAAAATCAAAACCGCGACCCTTTGATAAGTCGTAAACGACAGCGAAAACTCATTTCCCGGGATTAGCGAAGCAGAGAATCGATAATTAACAATTATAACGTATTTCGATCAGCAACGCTATTTCAGGTAACTGTCACAGACAGATAAACAGCAGTACAGTGAGTTATATCCGTATTGCTTTTATGCAGATCGAACACGGGAATAACGTATGTACGTATGACTATAAGTACCTAAAGCTCAAATAAAAGCCACTTTAAACAATATTGGAACAAACTTTGTATTTTACCTACCTTTTTATATTGTCGACTGCCGCTCTAGGAATAATTCCCGAGTCGTGGGAGACTTTACAAACCTTTAAACGGACACATAATACACAGACTCGGAACAACTATTTATGGACCACACCAATTTACGACCCGTGTGGGAATCGAACCCACAGTACTCGGTGCAGTGGCAATGGCGAGGTGACCTCTAAAACCACTACGTCATCTGTGCAGTCGATTTATGGTCATTGGCGTATTTAAGGAGGACATTTTTTCCCCAAAATTGTCTAGCGCCTACCCCAGGATGTTATATTTCTGGCTTTTTATGTAGACCATCGTATGTGATCGATCAGAACCTCTTTGGAACATAGCCCTCGGTACGCCAATAATAACCGTGCTGGCGACTGATAAGCCAGGATCTGATGGTAGCTTCGATAGGCAGTTAGACCAATAGCATCAAAAAAAAAAACAAGTGACAGCCTACCGTAATAGAAGATTTGGTTATGTTTGATTTTTTTATAGAATTCTAGCAATTATTCAGGTTGTAAATTACTTGACACCTTCAGCTAAAATATGATTGTGTTAGGAGTCAATTCAGTATGAAAGTAACAGCCATTCTGGTCTTTAGTTGGCCATCCAGATCTGTTTTAAGACTGAAATAGAATAATGGTTGCGACGAACCCGTAGCATCATTAAGTAGGCAATACCATTTGCCTTCTCCGGATTCTGCTAAGGCTGGTAACAGAGATGAAAAGAGTTGGGACAGCAGTACAGCGGTTGAGACAGAATGTACGCCATTGATGGCTCGACATCTTGCATGATCTATAGGTTTAAATAAGTTAAACACAGCGAAAGAAACATCATGACGCAACCCGAATGTCTGGATGTCCTATCAACATGACAAACTAAAACTTAACTCCTTTTTAGTTTGAGAGAAGGTCCGTGCACAATAATGGTATATTTTTATATAGGGAACAATGTTACAGTCCATCTCATGATAAGCGGTTCAAAGACAAGTGCATCAATTGCGCATTACCAACCCCATAAAATCTTTATGATCGACCTTCAATTACTTTACAAGAGAGAGGTAGCCGAATAGTATAGGCTCTTTAGAGACAAGACAGTGAGGTCGTTGCCCAACCTTAGTGACCTTCGAAGGAATGACTATATTAGGTACGTGAGCATTCTAGGTCTAAGGTGTAAGGAACAACCAGTCGATGGAAGCCGCTGTGATGCTAAAAAGAAAGAGTAGTTCATAAAACAGCCGATACACATATAAACATAGTTTAATCTTACGCACAGTTGGCCGTAGGATACGCGCAGCAGTCGTAAAATGTAATGTGTTTCGGGTCTCCCAACTGAGGATAGAGTCGTAACAAAGGGCTCTGTTCGTCGCTCTGTTTTCGCTCCCGGACCTCTAGACTCTCTACCGAATGTAGCACATTCAAGACTTTAATAGTGTTACCCTTTTACATTAAAATTTCATTATTCGCTCTATGATAATGACCACAGATAGTTCATTAACTTTTCAATGTTGGTATGAGAACGTGTCAGTTCAAATCAAAGTTTAAATTGCTTTGTTTCATTGACATTGACAACAAGATTATTTTAGGTTGGTATGAAGTATTAACTCTTTATAGCGCCAGTAAAATATGAATTATGTTAACAATTAATTATCGCGATAATTTTAATGTTCACTATATTATGTGCCTACCGAATTTGAATAAAAATTTATTATTTATGTATTATGGCTCACACCTATTTGCCTGGGACTACTTGAAAGATTATTATTATTGATTTATCTCTGTGGTAATAAAATATGCAAGAAATTTGAATTTAGAACGGTTGTCAGTTCATAGCTCAAATTATAATATTGACGTCCTTCTTAAATGGTGTGGAGGAAAGGGGTTAGATTTTAGTCCCTAGGAGCGGGCATATGAGCGGTGCCCGTAAGCTGTGCTCTGTGAGGCCTGGAGCCGTAGCGCGGCGGCGCCCGGGACCTACCTGCGCGACCCACCGCGCCCCTGCGCCTTACTAACAGTACTCCTACGAAGCTTTCTACTTCTCCCCTAATTTACAACATCCCATCACCCACATAATGTGTAAACAACTCAACCGTTTGTTTACATATTTAAAAACCGAATACTGATAACCTCGTTTGATGACCTTAGAATCAATTACGACTTCATATTTTTGTTAAGCGTTATCTGTGACAAAGCGTCATGCATGTATAATGTATTGGATATGTCATTTAATGAATGTGATCGTAAATTATATCCTTGAAGTACGAGACACTGGTGGAACACATAACACTGGTCACAGCAGGGTAAGAATGAATGTGGGGTAACCATGAAACGTGGAGCGGAGGGTACATGCGTGACATGACAGAGGGTAGGTACTCACGCCGCTCCTGAACTTGAAGAACAGCGACATGAGGGCGCGTGTCGCGTGAGTTTTGTCAGTTGTCGATTGTCGCGTGTCGCGTGGCGGCGGAGCTACGGCAGGCGACGCGCCGACACTGCCGCGCGCCTCGCCCGCACGCACACACGCACGTTCTGCCTCGCTGGGATCGGCGCACAGCGCATGCGTACTACCTCGCGACAAATACCTATATCGTTTTTTACGGTTTACAGAATCTATCGGATGCTGCGGCTGTCATACGTGTAAGACATATGAGGCTAATGAAAGGAATACAGGTAGTTAAATCACCTGCTTGGTTCTTTAATTTGCAACGAAGTATAGACCTGCTTCACGCGATTTTTTATATATCCATAAGGTATCCAATACCTCTTACATAAGATCAAAATGAATAGGTATCCTATTTGTAAATTGGAGAATTACCAGAATAATATATTTAACATAACTACTAATAAACTTTTGTCAAAAAACTATCCTTTGTAGACCACAAAAATATAATTTAGATATTAAGTTTGACTTGTGGTCACTCACGCCATCTATCCCACGCTTCGTGTAACTATCTAGTTCATGAGACTGGCCATTACTGAATGATGTTTGTAAGAAAACTGCAAGTGTATCATAAAACTTATCGCCCAACGCCAAGCACACCAGCGCCAAATTGCTAAAAGGCAACATGTGGGATGTTTTCTGTATTTTGGCAGATTTTATGAGCGTGAGACGTCATTGAACACTCAGTGTGTTTAATTTACATTCGTTATTGGAAAATACTAGATATTTAACCTAAAACGCGGCAGACGGCGTTTTGGTAGATTGGACTTGGACCCGTAGTATATTATTGCCCTACTTATTTTACGAAAATCATTTAACGTGACTCCCTCTAGTAAGACGTTTACTTAAACATTTTCAAGTGAAAACTTCTTTATGCGCGTTGAGCACTTCTTGAGTGAACAAAAATCATGGAACTCGCGTCGTCACCGAACGCTTTCCATTTTTTTATTATTTTTGGTTTATAAAGAAGTGTTTATGATGAAGGATTAAAGTTTTCACTTCTATCGGCAGTCCCCAAAGACCGCCCCAAATTTTGATTGACTGTAGTGTTTGTGGGAAGAGGGTCGTCCCCTATTTTGAACACCACTGGTTCGAGATGAAACAATAAACAATACCGAGGTGTTTATTTTTCCATTTAAGTTAACATACTAAGTATGTGTATAATGTTTACAGAGAGATTTGTTTAAATGCGCAAATTGAGTAAAATAGTTTCATAAATTGGCCAACACAGAAATTACGATCAGCCGGAGTGTTGAATGGGTGTGCAGTTAATCTGCGTGACAGGGTTTCCTAGTGCAGATATCAGTCTCCCACAAAGGATCAGCTAATATTCATATCATTATTAATATTATTATTAGTTATATTCTGTAATATGTACCTATATTTGTTAGATATAAGATGTCTTTGTGGAAGAGAAATAAATGTTATTAAATGTTTGTCTTGCGTGGGGTTCAAACCCACAATACTCAGTACAGTGGTAATGGCGTTTCCGGATCTCGAATTTGGAACTCGGTCTTCGATATGTCATTAAGGTCATTCAGGCTCTGCAAGGAAAGGTATCGTTTGTTTTTATAATTTGTTGTCATATGCTGCTTCTATAAATATCGTCGGTCGCTTTTGTTTGTATATCAGACCTAAGATGTCACTGTCCTTAACTATCATATTTCCATTGTTGTATATGACGCACATATGGCATACGTCATAGCATACGTAAATCGTGTTTTTTATTTATTTATTTACAAACAGTAATAAGTTGCGTATACAGATATTGTAAGTAGCAGACAATATTGTAGAACATTGAGAATTTTTGTTTCATATATATATTATTACTAGTTTCTGTTTGTGGTTTTGCTTGTGTGCTTGGCAGAAACCGCGGCAGGAGCCAAGTAGCTAGTAATAAAATAATATTTTGTCAAAATTTTATTGCATGGATACATTTTTCACGCGATGAATTAATTTATAAAATTCACATCTATACTAATATTATAAAGCTGAAGAGTTTGTTTGTTTGAACGCGCTAATCTCAGGAACTACTGGTTCGAATTGAAAAATTATTTTAGTGTTGTATAGCCTGTTTATCGAGGAAGGCTATAGGCTATATAATATTATGCTACGATCCACAGGGGCGTCGCAGTAATCATAAACGCGGGTGAAACCGCGGGCACATCTAGTTTAGGTACCTATAATGTTATTTAGGATAGCAAAACATTGGGTATAATGCACCTGTCTATATATTATGTATAATAGCTACCTGGATCTCAACCGTGTAAGCCCCTCTCCCTTCCCTCCCCGGATGCACCGAGGACGCAGGTCCCAGGTCCCGGCCAGCCTTTATCGATTTTATATCGCACCACTTAGCTGCATAATAACGAGCACTATAAAGCATATTTGGATCTGGTATAGACTTTTATCTCTTGCAGGCGCAGCACAGCATTCGAATCATATTGTTCTATCAGAAAAATCTAGTAACAATCTATAATCTATATACACATAAATAAATATCAATTGTCAAATGTATGATGGAGCATCACGAATGGCTCGACCATTTTTTTTTTGTTGTCTTTTCAAGACAAGATTTGTATGAACGAAAATTTGCGAAAATTCCGCGCGAAATGCCAAAAATTTAAATCGTATTTTATATGAAAAGTAATGTTTGTTTGATATTGAATTTCAATACGTGAAATGTATTTATGTATAGATTGACAGACATCTAGACAACGACTGGTGGGTCTGCTAGTTTGGAATAGAACTACTTTTATCTTGTACTAGATGTACCCGCGGTTTCACCCGCGTTTATCGTTACTGCGCCGCCCCCGTGAGTCGTAGCGTGATGTTATATAGCTTATAGCCTTCCTCGGTAAATAGGCTATCCTACACTAAAATAATTTTTCAAATCGAACCAGTAGTTCCTAAGATTAGCGCGTTCAAACAAACAAACAAACAAACTCTTCAGCTTTATAATATTAGTAAAGATTAAACTATTATACAGAGTTAAATGAGAAACACTTATAAACTTTTTACCGGTGTCTTCTTTACATACAAACTACTTTTGTTCTAGCACTTTTTATCAAATACTTTATCCAAAAAAGAAATCTATACAAATAAATAAAATTAAAGTGTCTGTTTGTAATGTCAAAATAACAGCTTTTTATCTAATGCATATGAAAGTATATAAGGTACCTATACGAAAACATCTATTTTTTTCAAAATTCTGTCTGTCTGTCTGTCTGTTTGTTCCGGCTAATCTTCGAAACGGCTGAACCGATTTTGACGGGACTTTCACTGGCAGATAGCTGATGTTATAAGGAGTAACATGGGCTACTTAGATTTTAGAAAAAAAAATATGGTTCCGCGGAGACAAACACTTTAAAATCTACGCGGATGAAGTCGCAGGTAACAGCTAGTATTTTAATAAAATTGCGAGCTCCCCCCCTCCCGCACAATGCCTGCCACCTTGAGGTATGTTGTTTGTTTTACTTCGCTGCTTTCTTTTGTGACTGTGTGTAGTCTTAGGTCTAAGGGATGCGATTAGAGCAAACAATTTCAATATAAATTATATTGCATTTTTGTATTTGTAACGTATTATGAAAATTGGTAGAACAAAAGTTGTTATATAATAATATCAGCCCTATATTAATATATTTTTTTTTAATAATATTCTATCACATATACACAACACCATCTAGCCCAAACTAAGCAGAGCTTGTACTATGGGTACTAGACAATGGATAAACATACATATTATTATATACTTTTTTTTGTAAATACGTACATATTATACATAGAAACACCCAGACTAAGACAAACATCCGTGTCCATGCACACAAATGTTTGACTTGTGCGGGAATCGAACCCGCAACCTCATGCGTGGCAGTCGGTTACACTAACCACTACGCCATCCAGGCTGACTTATATTAAACTGTTCGCTCACGCGGACGGATCTCGTCTCAGTGTGAGAGTGACCTGAGAAGGGTTAGGCCACAGTCCATCACGCTAGCCCAGGGCGTGTTTTAAATCTTCACATATCTTCGAGAACATTAAGGGGAATTCCCAAGTTAAAGCGAGCGATAATTAATTATTGAATTCGCACATAACTTCAAAAAATCAGAGATGCGTGCCTTGGGATCGAACTCGAGACCTTTGTGTAGTAGTCCAACGGGCTCCCTTAGGCTGTCGCTGCTTCAAAAAGTTGTTGAGTAAGATATAAATTAAACACAGGTAATAGGTATTAGCATATTTCATTTTCATATTCTTTACAGAAGTAAATTGAGTTGTAATTTGTACCCGTCTATAATTAATAAATTATTATTAGCGCTCATCAGTTAAACATAATATAGGGATCAGTCGCCTCGAGGTAAGCCAGTTTCGTTGAGCTAGTCTGACTTGACAATCAATCAGATGTACTTGTACTCGAAAGAGTAATAGTTAATATGAACGTTGAAGCATTAATACACTCAGATATAACTAAACAAAAAAAACATCATATATTTTTCATTTTCCTTTGAACTGCAGAACAAAAGTACAATAATGCGCAAGTCACAAGTCTTCGTTAGATTAGTAGTAAACTAAGGCTCGGCGCCCTTTAAGCCAGGCGATGGAACATTCGCCGCATGGAAATACATTGTCAGGGAACGTAGCATTTTATTATTTACTAGCAGTTACCTGCGACTTCGTCCGCGTAGATTTTAACTAAAAAGTGTTTGTCGCCGCAGAACCCAACTACACTCGGCGTCAAAAAAATCGCACTTCTCTGAAAATAAGTTATAAAGCCTAATAATTTGCAAACCAGTACGTTTACCCCAAACAATGTTAATATTAATTGAAAGTACATTTAATTAGCTTTTATTAAACAACAACCTAATGAATAAATTCCTTAAACACCCGCATGTACTGCATGTTGAAGAAAATGATATCGAAATACTCGTTACATAGACCACAACTTGCCGCACTTTCATGGGCTATAAAAAGGGCAGTAAGCATCAAAATTAGGTCATTCGACATCCAGACGTTGTAGAGAACACATGAAAATAGAGAACACAAGAAAACAGCCCTACAAAATGTATACCACTGCAGATCAAGCCGCTCAAGTGATAGCACTACTGCAAACAGGGATGCGACAGTGTGATGTTGCTCGACAACTGAACTTGAGCCGTTTTGCCATTCGTCGAGTGCTCCAACGGTTTCAAGAGACTGGGGGCTACACCCGGAGACAAGGATCAGGAAGACGGCGCTGTACATCTGAGAGAGATGACCGTTTCATTGTGACGACGTCATTGCGGAACCGTTTCTCCAATGCTGTTGAGCTGCAACAGCAGCTCCGTGGGGCTCGTAGAACCGCAGTAAGCACATCTACGATTAGAAGAAGGCTGCGAGAAAGGAGTATTGCGGCCAGAAGACCAGCCAAGGGCCCGAAATTAACGCCACAGCATCGTAGAGAGCGATTACAGTTCGCTCGAGAACATCTCAACTGGGATCTTGAACAATGGAGGACCGTACTCTTCTCAGATGAGACGAGAGTATGTCTCTTCGTTAACGATAGGCGAAGGAGAGTGTACAGAAGGCGAAACGAACGGTTTTCTGAAGCTTGCTTGGAGGAGACAGTGGAATATGGAGGGGGATCTTGCATGTTCTGGGGCGGAATTTCAGTCGACGGCAAGACGGAACTCGTTTGCGTATCCCGGACTGGAGGTGCTCGTGGTCAGGGATCACTAACCGCTCATCGGTACATAACCGAGGTGCTGGACATGCATGTAGTCCCATATGCAGGATATGTTGGGGATGGGTTCACTTTAATGCACGACAATGCTCGTTCCCATACCGCAGTAATCGTGCACGATTATCTACACGAGGTTGGGATTTCAGTTTTGCAGTGGCCAGCGAGAAGCCCAGACCTGAATCCAATAGAGCATCTCTGGGATGAACTAAAATGACGAGTACGGTTACGTGATCCTGCCCCAGCAACTCTACAAGACCTCCATGATGCTGTAATTGAAGAATGGAATAGGATTCCTCAAGATAGTGTGGTACGGCTGATTGGGTCCATGCAAGAACGAATGGAAGCTGTTATTAGAGCAAGAGGGGGTTGCACTAGGTTTCAAGTAGCATTTTTTATTAATTTCTTTTGTTGTTTTGTAATTTTAATGCCTGTTTTTGTTTGAATATTTTTTCCTAATAAAGATAATTTTTTCACTTGACACATGCACCTTGTTTTTTTTTAAACGATTGTAATTGAATGCATATTTCTGTATTTTACTGTTACTATACCTACCAACCTTTCAAATAAATAGCATAAAACAACCATACAAAGGATTAAACGCGACATAAACCGAATTGAATTAAATTTTTGCAAAGGTGCGATTTTTTTGACGCCGAGTGTATATTTCTCTGCCCAAGTTACTTAAATGGCGTAGTTTTTATAGTGTAAAGCTAGATAATAGCATGGCTTTCTCAAAAACAACATTTAAATATGCGTCGTTAGATTACACGCTGTCATAGAATGCGTAAGAAAAATAAAGATTCACAGCTCCTCCCCCGTAGGTGATAGCGTGATAATATGTAGCCTATATGTTGACTCGACCTGTTAGTAATATTCATGCAAAATTTGAAGTAAATCCATGCAGTACTTTTTGAGTTTAGCCCGGACATACATACAGACAAACAGACAAAAATTCTAAAAACTATATTTTTGGCTTCGATATCGATTGTAGATCACGCCCCAAGTATTCTTTTAAAAAAATATTCAATGTACAGTTTTGACTTTCTTACGATTTTATTATATGTATACCTAGATACCCTATTCTAACTTGCGACTTCTGACTACAGACCAGAAGGTTGCGTATTCATATCACGTCCGGGTCACCACTTTAGGACGTATTGTCTGTATGTGTTATGTGTGTTCTTAGGTACTGAACATCTGGTAGGTATAGAAGCGTAAAATGATAGCACTAGACAAGAATTCAAGTTGAATGCTATAATGCGACTAAACTTATTATATGATCGCGGGCGCAGCCGCAAGTAGGCACACACACTAATGCATTATGCATTATATGTATATTAGATGCTTAGTTAGCAATATCATACATGTGTCCCTGTATAGGACGGCCTCGATGGCGTAGTGGTTAGTGTAACCGACTGCCACGCCTAAGGTCGCGGGTTCGATTCCCGCACAAGCCAAACATTTGTGTGCATGAACATGGATGTTTGTCTTGGTCTGGGTGTTTCTATGTATAATATGTATGTATTTACAAAAACAAAAAGGTATATATCTATGTTTATCCGTTGTCTAGTACCCATATTAAAAGCTTTGCTTAGTTTGGGCTAGATGGTGCTGTGTGTATGTGATAGAATATTATTATATTATTATTATTATTATAGTCACTACAGACCCTACGACACTGCTCTGTGCTCATAAGGAAAAAGATGTATCTAAAATATTTTCGAAATTGAGCTTTAAACGTATTTCGAAGCAGTAAAAAGAGACGCATCTGCCAGTATTTTTATATCTATACTAATATTATAAAGCTGAAGAGTTTGTTTGTTTGTTTGTTTGCTTGAACGCGCTAATCTCAGGAACTACTGGTCCGATTTGAAAAATTCTTTCAGTGTTAGATAGCCCATTTATCGAGGAAGGCTATAGGCTATATATCATCACGCTAAGATCAATAGGAGCGGAGCACCAATGAAGAATGTTTCAAAATCGGATGCTATTTTTTCCTTTTGAGAGCTTCCGCTGCGTGCGCTGCGTAAACAGTTAAAGTTTCGCAAAAATCATGTATGACAGAATTGTTCCCTTTTAAAAGTTCTAAAAAAAAGTCCGCGACAGCATATGTCTATCTTTTAAGGTTGGCTCACTATAACCATTTTTATGCTAACCTAAGTTGTTTCCTAAATAATGCATTATTTGCGAAGGTATTTTTATAAACATGATATTAATCCTTTTACAAATAAGTACGTTATTCATCACAAGTATTTAATTTAAAACAAAATTGCCCTTTACATCATTCGATTTCAATGAATATCTTACGAGATATCGCAGTTTTAAAATAACATCGCAGCAAAATAATTACCTATTACAGATATAGTACAAACGATGTTTCTCCTGGTTTATTCTGCGTGATTACTACTGGTTCGATTTGAAAAATTCTTTTAGTATTGGATAGCCTATTTATCGAGGAAGGCTATAGGCTATATAACATTACGCTACGACCCACGGGGGCGGCGCAGTAACGATAAACTCGGGTGAAACTGCGGGAACATCTAGTTATATTATAAAATAGTATTGTTTGTGTAGCCATACAATTTATTATATTCGTTAGTTACTTTGTTCTGCGGACACTGAAAATAGGAGACAACAGATAAATTCGATATTCATTCGCCGAGAGTTCCGCAAAGACAACGTAAAAAGTTATTTGGTTAATTTCATCAATTAGGATAAGTAACTATACTGCGAATTTGTGAAGTTGAATATACATCACAGATGTCGTTAAATGTTTCTGTTATATATATATATATATATATATATATATATATATATAAAAGAAGATGTCCTGACTGACTGACTTAGAGACAAAGCACAGCCCAAACCGCTGGTCGTAGGAACTTGTTGAAATTTGGAGAGCATGTGTGTTTTAATTTGTAGGGGTGTACTAAGAAAGGATTTTTTGAAATTCCACCCCTAAGGGGGTGAAATAGGGGGGTGAACTTTGTAACGAAATTTTCTCATTTCTGGACTTAGCAGTATGAAAATTGATACATAAGTTTTCGATTACAATTGAAAAATATCTGTGTAGGTGAAATGGATAAAACTCTCCCCTAAAGGGGCGGAAGGTATAAAGTTTGTATGAAAATTTTCTCACTTCTGGACGAGTACGACCCGAATTGATTGTCAAATTCTAAATTAACGCGAGCGAAGCCGCGAGCAAAAGCTAGTTTACCTATATAAACCTTATTATTTAAACCTTTATCTATTTTAATTATTTATCTGAGATATCCGTTTTTCACGCTATGGAGATAACTAATACATATACTACATACAGTATTTTATACTTAATTTGTGATTTTACATCACAAATCTATAACTATGCAACTAAACATTAAACGTCGTAATATAATCTGCCATTTTGTTATAGAAAATAAAAAGCGGAAAACAATCTCATAACAACGCGCATCTGACAGCTGTAGTGTTGCTAGCTTGTACAAACGCCTGTGCACTAATAAAATTGTACCTTTAAGAAATAATTATGTAAACAAAGTTTTCAAGAAAGAAAAAAACATTTAATAAATTTTACCCATTAATCTGTGGACTGATTGACATAGGTATTGATTCAACTCGGTCAATTGAGTTCAAACTTATCTATGTTTTACGTTTGACACGATACTCGAAATATTAAAAAAAGTAACAAGTCGTCTGAAATACCGCATCCGCTATTTAGTGATCTGTGTGTGGGGCGCGTAATACGCAAGTGCGACAATATCGATCGCGACTCCCCGCCCGTCGCGGCGCCGGACAGCGCGAGCTGTGCGTTCGAGAAAACGTTAGTCAATTCCTGTCCACGCCGCGAACTACACACGGAAGTGCAAGGTTTTCGATTATACATGGAAGACACCGCCCCTCGCAGTGAAATAATACTAGATCGTCGCGTGAACATTCGGAAAGACGGGGGTTCATCAACAACCTAGGCTGACGAGTCGTAGCAGAGCCATGGGTGCTCGCGCGTGGGCGTGGTGGGTGGCATTGCTGGCGGGCGTGGCTGTCGCGCGGGAGCTGGACCCAGCCGCGTGTGCCGCTCGCTTCGATGTGCAACGGGACAAGATCATCCGCACTGAGGAGTCACGCGAGATGGGCGCGCGGTACCTCTCCGAGCTGGACGTGGGGGCGCGCCACGAGTGTCTGCGGCTCTGTTGCGAGACTGATGCCTGTGACGTGTTTGTCTACGAAGAGAAGGTATGTACCTATCAGCTCCACGTTATAGGACTCTCGTGAGGCTGCGGCTGGGGTCCAACACCCTGGTGCTCTCTTACAGTTTGCTTTTCCAGGAAGTCAGGAGTCCTGCAGCCAAAAATTTAAAATCCTGAAAAGATCTAAGAGCGGCTGCATAAAGGTTGGTATCTGGAACATTATAAAGTCAAATACGTCAGCCATTTTGTATTTATCGTCTCTGCGCACTGAAAGGTAGAATCAATAATCAAATACATGCGCAGACATACTAGTCAAGATGGCGCTCAGGAACAAAGAACTGATAAGATTCTAGCATATATATGAAAACTAATTTATGGAGGCAGGCAAATAAAGAAGAAATATCAAAAGCCTCGAGAAGAACAAGGATGGGAATAGCTTGATGTTTCATAATACTTTGTATGTGGTACAGTGCTGATAACTTCGGCACATTGTTGGGGTGGCCATTTTAAGTGTGCGCGCTGGGAGGATGAATCAATAATCTAGTACTTGCGCAATGAAACCTTAGTCTAGATAAAGCTAAGAACAAAGAACGGACAGCGTTCTGCAATATATGAAAGCTAATGTATGAAGCCCTGAAGACAAGGAAAATCTGAGAAGCCCCAAGAAGATCAGCAAGTGAGGAATGTTGCATAATATTTTGCTGTATTGAAAACCTCGGTATAAGGGATACGGCAGCCATTTTGTATGTACCTGCGTGCACCGTTACTGCGCACTGCAACGAGTAATCGATGACCTAGTACTTACACAGTGAGACCTAGTCTAGATGGTGCCCAGGAACTAAGAACTGTCAACTTTCTGGAAAATATGGAAGCTAATTTATGAGTCTTTTTGTTCTTTATCTTTGTATTACTCTGTACATTGGTGCGTTAGATACGGCAGCCATTTTGTACGTACCTGCATGCATCGTCAAGTGACGATGCATGCAGGTACGTACAAAATGGCTGCGCACTGCAACGACTAATCGATGACCTAGTACTTGCGCAGTGAACACTAGTCTAGATTGACCGCCCTAGAAAGAAGGTGGAGGTTGCAGATAAAAGTTTATCAAGAGCTGTCATAGCAGAAGTCCCGAAAGGAACTCAGAGTGAGAGTTTTGACAATCAATTCGGATTGTACTCTGCTTGTAATAATATAATTCAATCATGATTCGAAAGATACGTGGCGCCATCTATTATGATAAGAACGTTATTGTTGTTTTCCTCGGTAACAGTAATTTTTTTCGGGATGGGTATGTCCGTTTCTGTACACTTGACAATGTATATGCAAAATTTCAGAATGATCGGTTCAGTGGTTTAGGCTTGAAAAGGTAACAATCAAACAAACAAACAAACTCATTTTCGCTTTTATAATATTAGTTAGGAAGGATAGGATTATTATTAAAAACAACGAAACAAACGCATTACATTACTATCAACAATGCGCCTGGTCATTATCAGGTTGACGCAGCTCACCGAGTCGGCTCTAGTGTTGTTTTACGTATCGACTAGAATGTGCTGATTGATAAGTCGATAACAACAAAATGCTTTAAATATGTTTTCATCCTAAAAACATATTTATGAAACGTTCAAAAAAAAGAAAAATATCAGAAGCTTTAAAGAAGAATAAGCATAATATTTTGCATATAGTGCAGTAGTATTGAGTATATAGGTGCACTGTTGGTGGCAGCCATTTTATACTTGCGTGCATCGCCTATTAATCGTCACTGCGCACTACAACTAGTAATCGATGACCTAGGACATGCGCGGTGAGACCTAGCCTAGATCGACCTCAGGAACAAAGAGTTAGCCGCGTTCTGGAATAAATGGCGATATAATATGAAGTGATAAAGACGAAGAAAATATCAGAAGCAATGAGAAAAGCTTGATGTAGCATAAAGCTTTATATGTGGTGCAGCGTTGAGTACATCGGTGAACTTGGTGTAGCAGCATTTTGGGCATATTTGCGTGCAACGTCACTACGTATTGCAACAAGTAATCGACGACCTAGTACTTGCGCAGTGAACACTAGTGTAGATGGCGCTCGGGAACTAAGAACTAATAGTGTTCTGTAATATGTGGAAACTATTTTAAGAAATGTTGAGATATAGGCATGAACATAAGAAGCCTCGAGTAGAACAAGGAATAGGAATAGCTGAGAGTTGAATAATAGTTTGCATATGGTGCAGCATTGAGTACATCAGCGCATTTGATGTGGCGGCCATCTTGACCACACCTATATATATCTTAACAGGTAATCGAAAATCTAGGACTTGCGCAATAAATGACTAACAATGGCGTCAATGCGCAAGCAGTGAGGACGCCTGCCATTTTTTAAGGCGTTGTTGGTGACCTAATGACCTAACTGTTAACAATACTTGGACGACAATTTAAGATTAGGAATGTTTTTAATATGACAATTCAATTAGTTCATAATAGTTTTGGATTTAAAGGCAATTGTGGTTTGTTTGCAGGGTCCAGGGAGTTGCTACTTGTTCAACTGCGGTCCACCAGAAGATTTTCGGTGCAAGTTCACGGCGCATAGCAACTTCAGCAGCGGTGTGCTGGCTCTGAGTCGCCGCCTTGCTGAGCTTCAGGACCAGGAGCGCCTCGCACATCATGAGCAGGAACTCGCCAACCTTAGGTAAGTGGAACTGAGATACGACATTTGGATATGAGAAATAGGGCTTCGGCCTTAGGTGGAGCAGCTCCACGTGAAAATTCTTTCAGCGTTTTCCCGTGAAAGGGTAGGCAGAGCTGAGGGTAATAAAAAACCAAATAACACTTTGCCTGATCCTAGGATCAACTGGGACCACGACCAACGGAAATATTAGTGCAAACTTAATTGCCAGAAATGCCGCCGGATCAATAAAGCATATCTAAATCTTAGTAATACACCCCTTGGCAGCTTTTGGGCAAAGAATCCCAAAGAAGGAGTGCATCTCCACACAATAATTACTGATGTGTAATGTTATCGTTGTCTTCTTGACGCAGGAGTGCTACCAGTAGCACAGCGAGTACCACAGCAGCTACAACCCCGGCACCAGCTCCGCCACCGAGGCCCACACAGCCACTTGATGTGGACCGTCCACCAGGTATGTAGCTTTTACAATAATATATACAGGTCTTCAAGTTGTCTGCGGTCCGGATTGCCTGTTTGCAGTTTGGTCACTTTCGAAAAGTAACTCAGTTTGTATGGTACGTCTGCACGATTAAACTGTTTTAGTTATCTTTAGGTCTGATCGACCCTTTGAAAGTTACAGTGTTACTTTTGGAAAGTTACTCTTTTTGTATGTTATGTCATCACTACATCAGCCATTATAGTTATCTGCAGCTCTGGTTGTTTGCTTGGAAGTTACAAATCGGTTTCTTTTTGAAAAATAGCTCTGTTTTCATGATATGTCTTAATATTGAGTACAACAGCATCTAACTGATTTAGAGATCGCTATTAACCAAAACATAACACCGAGCAATCCTGTAAATTCAAACATCAAGTCAATATAATTTCTCCATTAACGGCTTGTCTATATCTACGGCATCTCGGCATCAACATTCTATAATAATAATAATATAATAGTAATAATATTCTATCACATACACACAATACCATTTAGCCCAAAGTAAGCAGAGCTTGTACTGTGGGTACTAAAAATGGATAAACATACATAAATACTTTCTTTTTTTTTGTAAATACATACATATTATACATAGAAACACCCAGACCAAGAACAACATCCATGTTCATGCACACAAATGTTTGACTTGTGCGGGAATCGAACCCGCGACCTCAAGCATAGCAGTCGGTTACACTAACCATTACGCCATTACGCCATCGAGGCCGCCATTTTCTAATTTATATCTAAATTTTAAAAACTACAAATTCTAGTTACTTATAGAGATGGCTGTCCAAAGTTTTGTACTTTATCAATATTCAATATTCATTAAACATACTATTTGATCGGGTTGCCAATAATTGGAGCATTGCACAAAACCTAACCTCTATGGCGTAGTGGTTAGTGAAACCGACTGCCACGCCTGAGGTCGCGGGTTCGATTCCCGCACAAGTCAAACATTTGTGTGCATGAACATGGATGTTTGTCTTGGTCTGGGTGTTTCTATGTATAATATGTATGTATTTACAAAAAAAGTAGGTATATATGTATGTTTATCCATTGTCTAGTACCCATAGTACAAGCTCTGCTTAGTTTGGGCTAGATGGTGTTGTGTGTATGTGGTAGAATATTATTATTATTTTGTGTACTTTTATTTTTTCTCAGCTCAGGGCTGGTTTTGACTACATGTACGGGCCGAAACCAAGTAAATGTAGCGTGTGGTGTGTTTAAAGTCATGTAGATGACGTGTTTTGTGTAACCTCGTTTTCATCTAGAGACATGAACTTCCTAACTATTCTGCAGGTGTTCAGAATGGCGGCTTTTTGGAGCATAATGTATAGGGAATCTTTAAGGTCTATTAATTTCAGGCTATGGTGAAGATGTTTAGGAATGATACCGGTGGTGGAAAGCACTATGGGCACTATATAAACTTTGTCTTGTTTCCATATTCTTGTTACTTCATCCTTCAGTTCTGTATATTTACCTATTTTCTCACTAATTGTCTTTTGTAAGTTATGCGTATTGGGGACTGCAATATCTATTAGGTATGTGGTTTTATTGATTTTATCTTGTAGTGTTATATCCGGTCTGTTATAATGGATGGTTCTGTCTGTAAGAATGGCGCGATCATAATAAAGCTTGTGTGTGGTATTTTCAAGTATAGTTTGAGGCGTGTATTTGTAATAGGGCGTATTATCGTCTTGTGTGAGTTTATGTTTATGTGCTAGTCTTTGATGGATTATGTTAGCTATTTGGTTATGGCGGTGTGTGTAGTCCGTCTGTGTGAGAGTTGTGCATGCTCCTGTTATATGTTGGATGGTTTCGGGCTGAGTGTGACATTTTCGGCATTTATCATTTGTTATGGTAACGTCTTTTATTATGTATTTTCTGTAATTTTTTGTATTTATTACTTGATCTTGAATTGCTATCATAAATCCTTCTGTTTCTGGAAACAATGTGCCCAATTTCAACCATTTATTTGATGCTATTGAATCTATATGAGGCTGCTCCAAATCATTGGGGTGTCGTCCATGAAGAATTTTCTTTTTCCAATTGTCAATTTTATGTGTTTGTGGGTTATTAGTGTTAGGTGCTTGTATATTTAACTGATTGCTAAGATTAAGGGCAGTGTAGTTAATGTCATTTTGGACAATGGCTGCATGTATCTTACTTGTGTGAGATTTAGTAATGAAAAATGTTTGTAGGTTGTGGATTTGTTTTTGCCAAAGATGGTGAATATCTATGAAGCCTCTGCCACCGTCTTGTCTTTTGATGGTGAGTCTTTCTATTGCGGATTTAGGATGTAGATGATTATGTTTAGTTAATGTGGTTCGTGTGATTCGTTCTATTTGTTCCAGGTCAGTTTTAGTCCATTTAATTACTCCAAACGAATAAGTTAATATTGGAACAGCGTAGGTATTTAATGCCTTTATGAGGTGTTTGCCAGATAGTTGGGATTTGCAGATAGCGTTTGTTCTCTTTTTAAATTCTGTTGTTAGTGTATGTTTGATTGTTGTGTGGTCTATCCCTTTTAGTTGCTTATATCCTAAATATTTGTAAAGATCATTCGGTTCCATCGCTGTGATAGTATTAAAATCATCAACTACATAGTCACCGGGTCGAATTTTACCTTTTATAATGTGAAGTGTTTTACATTTATCTAAACCAAATTCCATGTTTATATCTTTACTAAATTTTGTTGTTTGTTTTAAAAGTGTTTTCATGTCTTTTTCTGATTTAGCATATAATTTAATATCATCCATGTATATAAGATGTGAGACTGCTATTTGTTCTGAATTATGTTTAAGATAATATCCGACTCGGCAGCGATGCAGCATATGTGATAAAGGGTTTAGGGCAAGGCAGAACCACAGAGGACTCAAGGAATCGCCTTGATAGATGCCTTTGTTAATTGATATTTGTCGAGTTCTAATTATGATGTCGTGGTTATGTAGTTGTAGTGTTGTTTTCCACCGTGTCATGATGTTGCGCATAAAATCTGTTATTTGTGGATTAATTCTATATATTTCTAAAATTTGTAGTAGCCAAGAATGTGGAATACTGTCAAAAGCCTTTTTATAATCAATGTATGTGCAATGTAAATTCCTATTTTTTGTTGTGGCCTGTTTATGGATAGTAGAATCTATGATAAGTTGTTCCTTGCATCCCATGTGACCCCTCCTGCATCCTTTCTGTTCTTCTGCAATTATGTGGTTTTGTTCTATGTGTGTGGTAATTTTCTGGGCTATTGCTGATGTAAGAATTTTATATATTGTTGGGAGACATGTGATAGGTCTATACTGAGAGGGATGCGATGAATTCTTGGTTTTCGGCAGCATGTAAGTTATCCCAGTAGCAATAAATTCGGGTATGTTCTGTTTACCTAATACGATGTCTGTTAAGTTTTTAGCTATAGATTTGTGTAGTAATGTTGGTTTTTTATACCAATAGTTGTGGATCTTATCTATACCGGGTGATTTCCAACTATGTAGTTTAGCTGTAATTAAAGCAATATCAGTTTCTGTAATTTCTTTAAATTCCATTTCCTCTAATGTATTCCAATTTTTAGCTTCTTCTGTAATCCACTCTGCTTTATCATTATGATGTACCTGTTCTTCCCAAATGCCTGCCCAAAATGTTTCTAGTTGTGTTTTTGTTGGTATAACTGTGTTCTCTGTAGATGGTTTATCAGATTGCGAATTGAATAAGTTTCTGTAAAATATTTTCTCATTGGATGTAAATAAAGTATTATCAGACTTCCGCTGTTGCGCTTTCTTATATCTTCTGAGTCTATGAACTTTTAATGCTAATTTCTGCTTTATAGTATCTAAAAATTCTTCAGGCTTTCTATTATCGCTTTCATGTCTAGTGTGAGTATTTCTGGTTTTAAATATTTGTTCTACTCTTTTAGTAACTTTTCTCGATCTATTATTATTAATAAATTGAGTCAGTCTACCACAATCAGCTCTAAGTTTTTCTATGTCTTTTTCTAGTCTTTGTTGCCATGCAGGTTTACGTTGATCTTTTGGTTTTATGTGTCTTGCATAATCTGTTATTTTATAATTGAGTTCTTCAGATATTACTAATGCTGTGCAATATATTAAGGTATGTAAGTCAACTAATTCAGTGTCATCAGACAGAAATTGCTTCAGTATATTATTATTAAACAAATTAGTTAATTCTGTAAGTTTACTACTATATCTTAATTTTGGCAACTTCGGGCGAACACCTGGGTCCATGCCAGAGTATTGTGTTATAGCCGTTCTAAATTTATCGTAAATTTTTTGAATGTGCATTTCTAGAGCAGGACTAGAGTCAACTAGCATTTCTATATCATTTTCTAGCAGTAAATTAAACGTTTCGGTTTGGGTTGATGTGTGAGATATTTGTGTGAATGTACTGACTGGCGATTGTGTTTGTGATCTTAATTGAGTAGAGAATGTTAATTGAGTATGAGGTTGTGATACTAATTGTGAAGTATTAGTTGTTAATACGGTAGGCGACTTATGTATATTATTATCTATATCGTTCTGTAGTTCTGTTCTGACTTCTTCTTGCAACCGGTTCAGTGTTTCTTGTGGTAACAGTTTATTTCTTATTATCGTTCTTCTCTGGTCAGAAACTCGCTGTTCCGTAACTTTAATCTCAGGGTACTGTTGTGAAAAATGGTCGTAGAGTTGTTTTCTGTACGTGGTCATATCTGTTTCCAATTTAGTGATGTAGTAATAGGTTCGCATGATGAATATATTTACATCTTTACTCCAGCTCATGCGTTTCCTAGGTTTGCCAGCCTTAGTGGACGCAGGTAAAAAGGCATTTGCCTCCTGCGTAACAGTTAAGGTTGTCGTAGGTGCTCCGTAAGAGTTTTGTTCCACGGAAGACACAGGTGATGGTATGTATGACTTAGTTGATGGGCTATAAGGTTCTACTATTGAATTGAATGAATTTAAACTAATGTTGTCTGTGGAGTTGGCTGTAGTATCTTCGGGAGACCCGGAGGGAGCCCGCCTATTCAACTCCTCTCCGCTGACGGTTCGTATGCTGTGACACCCAGCGTCAGCTCCAGGTGTGCCCCGGCGATCGCCCCCGGGAAGCGGCCCTAAACGTTTACTTCTTAACATCATCTCCATAAGCATGGGTTCCCAGAGCCATGTTAGCCGCGCCAGTAATAAAAAATATCGCGTATCCGCCCCCCACGTGAGTCAGGTGTTCGACTCGGACGTATGGTTGGATTATAGGGGGCTTATTACTATTATTATTATTATTATTATATATCACGTACAAGGCGTATGAATATTTCGTAATTGATTGACTTTTCAAACGGAATTATTGGCATTATTATGGCCGTATAATTTTAATATATTTATACCTATTATTAATATTTTAACGCCACAAAGCAGACACAAAAGTAAAACTATTGCTTGCGGTCGCGCAGTAACACTTAACTTCTTAAAACAACGTTGAGCTTATCGTACTATTGCTAGGCCATATACTGCTGAATTATGTTAAGACACCAGATTTTGTGGCTTTCCTCGCGTTAATTTAAATCTTCTCCCTAGCCTTTATTATTCCCAAGTCACTTGAGGTCGGCTTTCTAGTCTAACCGGATTTGACTGGATATCAGTTTTTACACGGAGCGGCTGCCACCTGACCTCCGCAACCCGAAGGCTAACGATACCCTAAAGCTAGACCAGTGTAAGGATATTAGAGGGCACTGACTTCCCGATAACGACTGCCGTAGATGTTCATGGCAGCCGGGACCGACGCGGACGGTTTAACGTGCTCTCCGAGGCACGGAGCAGGCGATAATTGTCAATCAATACGCACATAATTTCGAAAAGTCATATAACTTCCGAAAGTCAGAGCTGCGCGACGTAGGTTCGAACCCGAGACCCTCGGCATTGCAGTCTGTTGATCTCCCCACTGAGCTATCGCTGCGGCTCGCGTTAATTTAGACATAGTGAATAAATTTCTAAAAAAACAGTATCTTTTTTCAGGATGTAAGGTACTCTATATCGTTCTCTGTATCCCTGACAACTTGTATGCCAAATTTCTTGATGATCGGTTGAGTTTTTAAGGCGGGAAAGCGTAACAAACAAACAAACTCACATTCGCATTTATGATATTAGTTAAGGTGACTGTTCACCCAACCCTCAAATATGATCATATCTTTTTGTTACCGCTATTTATGCAAATGTTAGGACACCATAATTAAAATGATAAATGTTGCTGATGGCGTCGCTTGGAGCGCATTGGTGTGTGAGGCGCGGGTCATGCCCGCTACGCACAGTAGTGGGTACAAGATTAGGGAAACAAGGGGTCATCGCTCGCGCTCCGCAGTCACATCTGGTGACCCACACCTAAGGAGACTATAGTTATTGCCCCAGCCTACTTAACTTAAAATTCAGAAGGATGTTTACTTGATAGCTTGATGACTCATCCGAATAGGATCGTATGGTTAATCAAGCTTTTGTTACTCGTATAGGTAACGTAATTATAAAAGCTTATGTTTAACTTATCACCAGATATAATAAAATATAACAGTCAAAAATAGTAAATGATCACCAAATTGCACGGCAAAATATATTTAAAGAGTTCAAAACAAGTAGTATTTCCTATTTTTCGGTGGGTTTAAGAAGGAACCTAACATAACCTAACCTTTACGAGACGGAATGCAGTGATTTGAGGCGTATAGGTGCTCATTATGATATATTTTAGTAAGCATATTTTGCTGCGCAATTACTATTTTTGGTGGTCATTATATTTTTAATCCCATTATAAAGTTCGAAGATGTTTATTATTTTCTTAATTCTGGCTATTGGAAGCCGATGTTGCCTGTGTTCAAACCACAAACTTTCTTGTAGAAGACTTGTTTAAGGATACCTACTAGCAATTTGCTTTACAAAAACAAACAAATTACTAGTATTCTTGGTAATCCCTCCAGCTAGAATGAGCCAGGATGCTTGTATTAGGAGAGGGTTCACGTCGATAGTGCAATCGGTGGGATTCGAAGCCGCGACCACTGGATCGTAAAACCGCTTTAATTGACGGCCTCGATGGCGTAGTGGTTAGTGTAACCGACTGCCACGTCTGAGGTCGCGGGTTCGATTCCCGCACAAGTCAAACATTTGTGTGCATAAACATTGATGTTTGTCTTGGTCTGGGTATTTCTATGTATAATATGTATGAATTTACAAAAAAAAAGTATATATGTATGTTTACCTATCCGTCGTCTAGTACCCATAGTACAAGCTCTGCTTAGTTTGGGCTAGATGGTGTTGTGTGTATGTGGTAGAATATTATTATTACTATATTATTATTAATAAGTGGACATCTTTTATACAAAACGCACATTTGCCCCGGTGTAGGATGCAAACCATAGCACTTGCAGCATTACTGGAATTACACCTTAAACCATTGCGCAATCACTCCAATCTTTATAAAATAGATGAACGCTTACATTCGCCGAAGTTTTTTGTTTGATGAGTATATCGCTTCGCCCACTAGCGACCTCACTCAACAAGTAGTCATTGAATGATTACTGTTAGAGTTGACAACACATGGTCAAGCTCTCAGCTCTCGCACACGCCACACATTCTAACGGTGAATATGCTCGTCATCGATACAGTTATTCAGCTCAATAGCCATCGTTATACGATACATCGGTCCTTGACGTATTAAATATACATCGGTACAGTATTTTTGTATACGTCGCACAGTGGTCCGAAATCGAGCTCCATACTCCTAGTATCTAAAACCTGAAATTAAATTTTATAAAATTGACGTATCTATTGTAATCTGTTACCGTATGAATAGTTTTAGTAGCTCCACGTATAAGTTAAAATGTTTTGTTTTTTTGTATGGTACAAAAATCTTCTTCTCCGTAGTCTTTATTATTCACAAGTCACTTGGGGTCGGCTTTCTAGTCTAACCGGATTTGACTGGATATCAGTTTTTACACGGAGCGACTGCCATCTGACCTCCGCAACCCGAAGGCTAACGATACCCTAAAGCTAGACCAGTGTCAGGATGTTAGAGGGCACTGACTTTCCAATAACGACTGCCATAGCTGTTCATGGCAGCCGGGACTGACGGCTTAACGTGCTCTCCAACGCTCGGAGCAGGCGATAATTGTCAATCAATGTAATGTACAAAAATATAAACTAAATTTCTTGAAACTGAATGGAACTGAAGCTCTGGTGCTCACACGAGCTATTATACCATACACGGCGATCAAGATGACATTCAAATCATGCACCTTTGAGTGTCGCTATGCGCTTTTTCTCACAAATGGATCTGCTAATACCATGTATAAGTTACTATTACGTAAAGGGAGATATACCAAAGAAATTTTTAATTGCTGACCTTTGATCAACAATAGGAACTAGATATCGAGTCACGTACAAAATCAAAGCTAAATGTTGTCCGCGTGACAATACGTACAAACGGAGTTTTAAAACAGTTTCAAGTTCAACCTAATTACAACCATGGCACCTAGTAATAAAGTCACAAATCTTCAAAATATTATCTAATTCTAATACTTACGATCATTCGTCATCTAAAACTAGCAAAGCAACAACATTTAGTGTGAAATCAACCTTAAACTGCAACAAATAAAGTACTTTTTTCCCGTTATTGCCTTGAGAGCTACATTGTTTTGTTTCGTTTATTTTTGTTAGGTATAAAAGTTTGTGCGTGTGTTGTAGCGGTGGTTTAAAATCGGTAATTTTGTTCAAAATTTGATATTATTTGTTAGTTTAAAGTTTAAAATATAACTTATTCTTTATGTAATTACCGAAAGTAAGATACTCAGGCCGTTAAATTGCTTTTTCGGGCATTATTTTTGCAACTTTTGAATAGACACCGCGGCATTGTGAGACGTTTACATTGGCTGAGTTTCAAACGACCTAAACAAAATAAGAGCTCACGTCTCAAGTGAGCTGTTATTTACCGAGAAATATTTTTTGCGCCGACCCTATATCTAGTTGCTATTGTTGATCGAAGTTGCTGACTTTAAATTTCTATGAGTATGGAGCTCGATTTTCAGGCCACTGTACGTTGTAACTGCCATAATTTTGTCGTGCCGATAATTTTGCATTAAATTGATTTTATTGAGTGACCTTGTTGCTGAAGTGCTACTGTATATAGGCTTTTTCGAGTATCTTAAGTGAAGCCTGTATTGCCAGTTAGTAGACTAGTAATATTTATTCTTTGTACAGTGTCGCCTTTTTGATGTCGCAAGAGTCTTTAATCTACGGCACTACTCACCGTTTTGTTTTTAGTATAGTAATAAAAAGGTTCATGAACTATAAGATTAACAGAAGTAGATATATACTTCTGTTAATCTTATAATCTTATAATATATTATGTCGGTTCAACCCCTGATACTTTTATATTGTTATCAACAACTTATGATAAAAGTAGTAATTTATTATAAAAATAGTCGTGTGTCAAATAGGAACGGAGTTGATTTTATTAAACAACTGCAACTTTAATCTACTTTGGTCGGTGGAATTGTTCTTTGTTATCCTTTCAAATGCTATAGTTACGTTCCAGCCATGTAACAATGAAATGCTATATACATGATCATTGATTCCTAAAATCAGGCACAGCAATTATTTGATTCTAATTCAATCAATTTGACAAATAACTTAACAGCCCAGAGTGGTTACAATGGTCCATTGATACTTTCAAGACCATATATATCCTTAGCACTTTGCCGGTACTTCAGCTAGGAGTGGTTGGGTGCCAGCGCAAAGGCCAAAGTCCATACCTGGCAGCACGGCGCCTTCTTAAGTTGCCGTGTGTGGTGACTACAACACACACACACACACACATTAACATATTAATTTGGCAATGATCGAAAGGACGATGATGACAGTAGGGATGCTCCAGTTGGGGCTAACTCTCAAGTTTAAACCAGAAATCTTTCAGTGCCTTACCAGTTTTGTAAGTAAGTAAGTAAGTAATTTTATTTTTCAAAATATACGTAAGTACACAAAATACAGACAAAAAGCAAAAAAGAAAAAAAGTACATACATAATGAAAAACGAGGTTACCACTCAGGTTTATTGTTGGTTTGCGGTTAATACCTCAAACCAACCCTGATGTTATGTGGTAACCCCAAGTGACGCCCGGACGTACATCAGCTACTTTTTAACAACTTCCACATTCAAAAAATAAAAGAAATAAAAAAATACCTACGTAAGATATATATATATAAATTATAATTGATGAGTATGTAATTGATATATATCAAATATAAATTAAATAAATTGGTGCAATAGTATAATGTATATAAATGTAATATTCAATAATAATAATAATAACCTACTAACGGTTGCCATTAACGGTTTAGCGATCCGTATTATTACCGTCTCACTTGCACTTGCGGTATACGACATAACTAATGGTGTCTCACTCGCCCGGCAACGCGACGGCGCAGCGGTGGGCGAGGAGCTCGCATGATTCATTTGGCCGCCGCGCCGGCGCTGCATCAACACGGTGGTCGTGTGTGTTTTGCACATACATCATAGAGACATTGTTATAATTGTGGTGTTTTATGTGCAGTGGGTCACTGCAGCCGCTACCAGTTCGAATGCCGGCGCGGTGGAGAGTGCATCGCAGTATATAACGCGTGCGACGGGGTCGCACAATGCGCTGACGGCAGTGATGAGGCCCCTGAGCTGGGCTGTCCACCGCCACCGCCAGCGAGAGCCCCGCCAGCCCACCCTGCCCCGCCTCCCGCACCCACGCGTGCGTCGCCGCCGCCCACCGCGCTGTTGAAACCCTTGCAGGTTAAGTTGCTCCGTCTGAATCTAAAAGCCTATAGGCCTACCATGAAACGTAAATGCTGAAGTTTCGGGCCAACTATTCGTATTACACATTTATGCCGAAATTAGATCTGACTTTCGTTACATAATCTCTTCATTATCCGAAAGCCTTTCATGAAGCACTCCGGACAATAATGTAATGTAATTTTGAAAGGCAGTTTTTCGTTCGGCCCGAAATTTCAGATAGACATTTTCATGGTCGTTAACATCATGGACATTGGCATGTCGTTAAGGTTTTCAGGTTAACAATTCATCATCATTCCGTTATCATTTGGTCTTAGGGAATTAAGATAAAAGATAAAAAAAAATGTTAGCCCATTGAACACACATGCAAGATAATTATAAACAAATATTTATCATTTAGGTTTATCGTTTCATTTTATTATTACGATAACAATGATAATAAGCTTTTGTTATTATCAGAACGATGATTTACTATTATGTGACATTCCACTCGAACGTTATCTATAACACTTACGTCATAATACTCATAAGGCATAATTACGCGTAGGAGAGCGTGGAGACGGGAGGCGGTGGCGAGGGCTTGGTGGTCTCTGACAGCGGTACACTCTCTGATCGCTGGCCACACCGTCTCGCGCAAGCGCAGCCACAACACCGGTACAATGGTACGTCAGTCATATAGATAATGATATCACAAGTTTTATAAACGAACAGCTGGCCCACTTATAGAGCAATCGACATCTCCTCAGACGGAGCAAGTTCTCACATCTTCAGCCACAAGGGTGGCCTACTGCAGGAGCCGGAGGCAGGCGGACAGTTCCCGGCGTTTGAGGCACCGTGGCCGCGCCGCGCCTGGTCAGCCCAGCAGCCGCCGCCGGGTAACGTAGGACGTTCCGGCTTGCGGCGACGACGGGATCCAACAGCCAGTAACACTAGTATATGCTGAGCGTTTGTTGATGCTATGTGTATGCAAAGCGAATACTCCTTGACGAGCCCGTCAATGGCTGGCGATTAGCGGCTGACAGAACAGATTTTATATACAGGCGTGGTCTGCGTGCAGGCATGGACGGGATGTCCGGGGAGCGTGGGTGGGCCGGAAGTTACTCGCGCGTCGACTGGCCAGAGCCCGACCCACGACGAGCCTGGCCCGTGCCGCCGCCGCGCCCCGAACAGGTACAATCATTGCATGAAACGTGGGTATATCTACTCTAGTATTTTTTTGCTAATGCCACTATAACTATAAAATGTCTTTTTGTTATCCAGGAAATACCGGTATACATCCCTCCAAAAACCATGCCAGAGATCCCGGTAGTATACTCGAGTCAGCAGCAGACGCTGCGGGACAGTCCAAAGAAAGGCTTCGAGCTGTTAAAGAAAGTGGACAGCACGGAGGCTCCCCCTCACACCGACAACAACGACATAGACCAGCGAGAAGAGGTCAAGCCTCCGCTGGTTGAGAGCACGACCAAGAAAAAAGTGGTCACAGATAAGGTACGTAGTAGTAAAAAGATGCTTTATAATACCATCTTTTTAATGGAGTGTCTATTAATATCTGGTTATATGTATCTACAGGCGGTACAAGCGAGTAAGCTGACAGACGACAACGTGGAAAAGAAGCCGCAGTCGTCAGCGACGGCGCACCAGCACTATGCGACGATGGACGATCACGAAGACCTCACGGAGCACCCGCCAGCCGCCGTGATGATCCTAGTCATCAGTAATATCATTATCTCTTTATACCTACATAATTCAACTAATAATTTCAACTTAATATTTGATCTTTGTTTTTAAAATGGGCATCCTCCGCTCCAGATTTATTTTTTGTCTTGATAAACATAAACATTTCACAAAGAACATCCAGAACCGAAACAACTATTTGTGGATCACATAATTCTTTGGCCAATGGGAATCGATCATCAAATCTCGGCGTTGTGGTATTGGTGAGACGACCACTTAAACTTAAATACTCATATTTATAACGTACTATGGTGTTTCACAGGTGTGAGTCTTACGACGATGATGGCTGTCATGATGGCATGCAAATCCCGCGGATCTCGTCGTCGCCTGCGTCGAGGCAAGTCACCCTTTGCCCACGATGCAGACTACCTGGTCAACGGGATGTACCTCTGAGGCAACGACACAGCGAGCAAGCGCACTAAGAGGAGGAAGAGAAAGACAACGTTGAAACAGAACATTGTTCTTGTTAATTTAAATCTTGCAAAAATTCCACGTTCCGAAAGTGGACTTGACGGAAACCGTTCCGGTTCAGTGGTTTAGCTTGCAAATGGACAATACTGACTATCACTGGATCAGTGAACTATCTCTTTTTGTGGTCGATATGGTGGTCGACAGATCTGATCGAAGGTACTGCTCATTGGATAGTCGAAGCACGGTATCAATGTCTTGCGATTCAGTCATTTTACCATGTTACAACTTTATACCAATGAGCGACGGATTTGAAGGTTTTATCAAATTATCACTAATGTAGTCACTTCGGTAGATGAGTGAACTAACATATTTTTGATGGAATAAAATATTTTTTATCAATTATAAGTTTACTGCTAATATCTATACAAACTGTCAACTTCATAGTTTCTATCAAATTTCTATATGTGTATAAATAGGCAAAAAGTACCTAAATACCACGTGCGTCTTGATCAAAGACATTGTTTGGCTCTTATACAATGTCTTTGGCCTTGATACATATCCATAGTTAATATAAGAGCGATGTGTTGTAAATTCCTAGTGCGGGATTTTTTGTTCTTGTTCGCACTTGCCAACAAAACGAAACACTAGTTTGCATTTTTTAAAGTCATATTTGAGAGTGCGTAATGCACTTCGTTACATTTGTAATGATTATTGGCAAGATGCGCTGGTCGATAAAGAACCTTCATTGGTAATAGAAATATATTCGTGTTTTAAATAATAATATAAACATACCAACATATAATAAGTTAATATTTAAGTTTGTCTCAATTCACCATCAGTATATCAATAAACGTTATACTGTTGTAGCTTTGTTTTATTTACCAGTCTGTAACTCTGTACTCCTAGTACGAGTGGCTCTCGTTCTCAAGTATAACGAACGAGGGCGAGTCTTCATTAATCAAAGTTGTCGCTGGGAGCACTATTAGGAAATCTATAAAAAGACCTACCCCTCTGGGAAACAGGCGTGAATCTATGTATGTATAAAAAGACGCAGGAAGCGAAGATTGCGTTCAATAAAATGGGGACCTATCTTGGTATACTAAGGGTCAAGTCCTCGTCCTGGCTATTTAAATAGTGTAAAGTACAATTATTATTGTACTAGAGTATTGACAAAAAGGAACCTTTAGAAGTAGAACACATCTTTTCATCTACTAGAGACGATATGATGATCTTCAAACGGGTGAACAGATTTTGTTGAATCATAGGTAGGTAAGAACAGTCTAGTCCAAACGACTTTCCAAAAAAAAAACTAAAATATATTGAATCGTTGAAATTAAACTACTATATACGGATTTTATCGCGTTGTTTATTTGACACTTTATTATAAAATTTGTGTATAGTAGTTTAATTTCAATGAATAACATTCGCGTAAACAGAAGACAATATTATGTAAATATATATCGGTGCATCTGTTTAGGCGCTACGATGCTACAGACAGATACACATTTTCATTAAATTTATAACAACCCTCTGCGTCGGAGGTTAAAACTTAAAATATTTGTCAAAATATAAGTGAAAATCAGTATGAAATTGAAAATTACAAAATTCAAGATGGCTTGTCGCTCATAAATAGGTATATTCGGTATTATGGAAAATTAAAGCACACAAATATCGTAAGGTATCTTATAAGCCTAATCTAAATCTAAACTACAGTAGGTATGTAAATACTTGCCGAAAAAGTATTGCAAAAGAAGAAAGTGCTTTAAATGAACGTTAGACATGCGAGATGTATAGCATCCACATCTCCTAATATTTATTACTAGCTGTACCCGCGACTTCGTCCGCGTGAAAATTTGTATAAAATGTTATATGTTTTAGGACAGAACTTCTGTGTAAACGATGTTAGATGTGGAACCATTGGGGACGTACACATACAGATTTTGGGGATTGCTAACGCGAGACAATGCGACATAGAGTTGGCCATGAGTCATGAGTAAAACAGCCCGTACTGAGATCTACACTTGCAACGTGTAATCTCTGACCTTGCGCTTTATTTATTGTCATTGCATTACATAAACTTACTGGGAATTGAACGCGCTTAAAGCTGAACAGATAATTATTTGGTATGATGGGGTTTCTCGGAATAAAAATTATTTCACCGGCGCCACATCCTGTTAAAATTTCGGCTTCAACTAAGTTACGTTGCAAGATTTTTACTTTAAGTCTGGTTCCGTTACAAAGCCTAGGTGGACTTAAATTTCTTAGCAAGATTATGGGAACGCCCACTTGTAAAGAAATTTTATGGGCTGGAAGACCAGATGCGCGTCAAGAATTAAGAAACTCTACTGGATAATGGAGTAATGTCGTCTTCTGCTGTGTCATTGTGAATAGACGTATATTCGACACTATCACCGTTAATTTGCCTTAGCATCTCAGAATTAATAGCTGTTGCTTGGTCGTTTCGAGGCGGCAAAGTTGTAAGTTGCAGCTTTTTTTTTTTACTTGGGCTATATATTATGAAACGGCAGGCCACTATACGAAAAGACCTACCCTAAGGTCACCACTAAAAGAAATCCCTACTGTCCCCCTCCCCCTCCCTCTAGAGGGGAGACGGACACGACACAGAGGCGCGCGTGTTAACACGCACGCCGCTTCTCGGACCTGGTGCTGAACGAATGGCGGGCAGGCCCACAAAGTCCGCCACCCCCAGGTCAGACCTCAGGGTGGCTGGAGGTCGTCTTGGGCCCTCCGGCGCCTGGCTCTGCGGTTGGGGACAGGGGTTTAAACGCACCCTCTCCCACTCTGCCGCCTCCTTGATGGAAATCACTTCCTCGGCGAGGCGACGGCATTCCACGACCTCTCGCTCCGGACCATAGACTGGACTACGGCCGGGAGCGAGAGGGCAACAAATCCGACTGCCGCGACCAACTCACGGCGCTGCGATGCCCAGGTGGGGCATACCGCCAAAGTGTGCAGCGCCGTGTCCTCAACAACGTCGCGGCAGTCGCCGCAGTGGTGACAACTGGGCGTGTCTTGCCGGCCTATACGACACAGGAACTGGCCAAAGCAACCGTGGCCAGTCATTACCTGTGTCAGCCGGAAGATGAGGGCGCCATGCCGCCTTTCCAGCCACTCCTCAAACACGGGACTTACCGCCACGATCGTGGCGTGCCCGATAGCCATGCAGCTGTCTGGTTTATTGTATCTGTAGGTGACCCATATACTGACGAAATTAAAATTTGCAACGATAGAACCATACAACATAAACTATCTGATAAAATTACCTTATTTTCTGCTCGCTGCTGCAAAGTACCGTCTCCTATTTTACAGTAAACCTATACCTATATTTTGAAAAATAAAATTACTTACTTACTTACTATATGTATAAATCATTACGTCGGGTCTAGTACTAAACACATATTACTAAGAAATTAGAGATGTCATTGTCAATTAGTTAACATTCAACATTGTCTTAGAATTAATTATTATTTATTATTATAACAAAAATTACGAAATTTATATTATATCCGTATAACTGGCTTTCTGTATACGATCCTGATCTGTAATCACAATCTATGAGCTTAAATTTAAGCAAATCTCAACCTTATTTGTAAATCATTACGGCGGATCTAGTACAGTACGATCACATTGCCTACATTAAAATTTAATTTAACTTCAAATGCTCATAACTTTTGATAGAGAAGACCGATTTTAATGAAATATAGACTAAATGTTACTTGAGGATATTCTTTATAGTGTTCTTACTGAGTCTATTGTATTAACTTTGTGCTTCAGGCGTGATGCGAGAACAAACAGACAGACAGACTTTTTAAAAAATGATTAAAATGTGTTTAGTTAATTATTCTGAGCCCCCCTAAATCATTTATTTTGCAAAATTCTAAAATGTACAGACACGTGATATTTACAGTTATATTATGCTAGATGTTCCCGTGGTTTCACCCGCGTTTATCATTACTGCGCCGCCCCTGTGGGTCGTAGCGTGATATTATATAGCCTATAGCCTTCCTCGATAAATAGGCTATCCAACACTAAAAGAATTTTTCAAATCGAACCAGTAGTAATCACGCAGAATAAACCAGGAGAAACATCGTTTATACTATGTCTGTAATGGGTAATTATTTTGCTGCGATGTTATTTTAAAACTGCTATATCTCCTAAGATATTCATTGAAATCGAATGATGTAAAGGGCAATTTTATTTTAAATTAAATACTTGTGATGAATAACGTATTTATTTAGATAAGGATTAATATCATGTTTATAAAAATACCTTCGCAAATAATGCATTATTTTAGAACAAATTTCGTTAGCATAAAAATGGTTATAGTGAGCCAACCTTAAAAGATAGACATGCTGTCGCGGACTTTTTTTTAGAACTTTTAAAGGGGAACAATTCTGTCATACATGATTTTTGCGAAACTTTAACTGTTTACGCAGCGCACGCAGCGGAAGCTCTCAAAAGGAAAAATACTCTCCGATTTTGAAACATTCTTCATTGGTGCTCCGCTCCTATTGATGTTAGCGTGATGATATATAGCCTATAGCCCTCCTCGATAAATGGGCTATCTAACACTGAAAGAATTTTTCAAATCGGGCCAGTAGTTCCTGAGATTAGCGCGTTCAAGTAAACAAACAAACAAACAAACTCTTCAGCTTTATAATATTAGTATAGATAAATTCGAAAGTTGGTAGGTCCGTATATTTCTAAAGATTGCACGCTGTTATGAAATTGCTTAATTCTTGGGAAACTGTATATCTATAGGCTATTTTGACTAAGGTTCCTAGTCGTTTTAGCTACGGACAGTTAAATTTTGACATACTTTTCATAGAATTTGTGACATAAATTAAATGGCCGTAGGTAAAATGACTCGTTTTTTGATGTAGGAACCAGGTCTTAAAATAGCCCATAACTTTCCCAAATTATTACTAAACTTAGAAACATCGTTGATTTTTCAAAATGTTTCCTTTTTGTTTGTTTTTCACAGATAGTTTCATATATCATTCTGTATATTAAATAAGAGATCATAAAATTGCTAAGTAAATTGACCATATGCTCAGGAAGTCTCATTACACCTGCCTTTGGTCAGTTAATTTGTTAAGGTCCTGTTCCACCACCTCCAAATAGCATTCATCTATAAGATAAAAGTCTCGCCATCTCCATTCTTTAAAGCAGCCTTTTTACACAAAGTCACTAATTACGGGTAGGTAGGTAACACAGGTAACATGTACCTACTGCAAGCAGAGCTCCGCGAAGCGCCAAGAGCTGTTAAACCTCGGCACTCATGAGCCTCGATATATTTAAATGATAGTACTAGCAGTTGTAAACCTGCAGGCGGTATAAAAATCTCAAACGCTTGAGCTAAACTCAATGTAAGAATTAATATCAGAAATCACAAATTTATAAAATCAATAAAATTGATGTAGGATTGTTTACCAAACCAGACATTTTTGTGACCAATTGAAGTGGCGCTATTGAGTGTACAAAGAAAATATCACATTCTTACCATTCAATTGCGAATGGTTGTTGTTTTTAAATGTTTGCTGATATGAGTCTTATCAGAACTTAAAGTATTTAGTGTGATTTCCATATAATACCTATCTAAATTTTGACTTTTTATTATTAGATATATTGCGATCGTATCATTCTTGGGTTCTTTTATTTTAACGTAGAAGCGTACGTTTCTCCAAAAACGCGTCACCGAAGTAGGTAGGTAAGTTATTTTCATGCTTGTATGGTTTTCAAATCCATACACATAGCGAATTTTTTTAATGATAAATGTAGTTTCAGTTTTATCATAGAAATTTAAATGATTAATTCGTAAGGCTCATCTTGGCACAGCCACCATCGCAAACTGGAAATCTATTAACGTAGTTAATTAGTCGAATTTGGTCGTAAAATAGCAGAATTGGTCAGTCCGCCGTTTAAAACTTAAGTATAAGGAGGTATTGGTGACTGTGCCAAGATGAGCGCTCATCTTGGCACAGATACCAATACCTCCTTATATCTATTCACCGGGCGGCAGACCGACCAATTCTGGTATTTCACGACCAAATTCGACTAATTCGCTACGTAAGTAAATAGATTTCCAGTTTGCGATGGTGGCTGTGTCAAGATGAGCCATACGGTTAATTCACGTTGTTAGTCGCTAGTATTAGTTTCAAGTACCTATGTAGGTACACTTCCATTCACTTCCACTCTCAGTGTAAAAGTAGCGAAAACTAAATGGATTCACTTTTTAGTTATAGGTAGGTATAGCCTGTCCATTGTATCGTCACTCGCGGCATGCGAGTGCCCCAGATGCGTCAAGAGGTACGTCGCTTAAGACAACGCTGCGCTTTGCGCATTCTTACTAAGATTCACTAGCCGCACATGATTCCGACCAGCCTGACTCCGCAGTATCTTGGTCCAAAAGGGGAGACCCGTACAACCCTCCTTCGAAATCCTATCTACTCGGGTCTAGTTGATAGGACCTTTTAGTCTTAATTTTGCGTACCGCTAGTTACCGTTAGTACTATGAACATCATGTTTTGCCTAAATACCTAAACTAAATACAATATTTTGGCATATTAGATATAGACATTTTCTTTTTGAGGATGACTACTTGGATACAATTCAAAATATTCAGTTTTATAATTAGACAACTCTTAGCTCTTGTTCGACACATTCTTCATTACATTTGGAGTAACCTTTATTAGGTTAGGCAAGAGCAGCGATAGCTCAGTGGGGAGACCAAGAGACTGCAATGCAGAGGGTCTCGCGTTCGAAACCACGTCGCGCACCTCTGATTTTCAGAAGTTATATGACTTTTCGAAATTATGTGCGTATTGATTGACAATTATCGCCTGCTCCGTGCCTCGAAGAGCACGTTAAGCCGTTGGTCCCGGCTGCCATGAACATCTATGGCAGTCGTTATTGGGAGAGTGTCGACACAAAAGATCCCACTGGGTCGAAGTGTCGCCGGTCTGCACTGACCCCCACATAAGATAAAATAAAGGTTAGGCAATAAAAACATAAAAAGAACAGCCAGTATACAATAAAACACAAAATTTGATCAACACTTTAATAATCACATGAATATTTAATATTTTAAACACAAATTTAGATCGGCCTGGCCGCGCCAACTATCTGGCACTAGACTGTGCTTCGCCCCGACTGTAGGCGTGATCGCGCACCACACAACAACACTGTACATATATCATTAATAGACTTATTACAAGGCAAGGATCTCTGTCGCTATACTAATTTGGGAAAATACAATGATTAAGCTATTTATACGTATACAATAAAACGAAGGCATAACCGAATAAAATAACTTTACACATCAAACTTGTTTTTGAAGTGAGTAATTTGGACTAATATATTTACGGTAGGTATTGGGTTAAAATACAGGTTGTCCCAGATATGTGAATCAAATTGTAACGGGAGATTCCTTAGGTAAGGACCTTACAAAAGGGCTAAATAAAAAAAAATATGACCTTAGTGTAAAATTAAAAAATTCAAAGTATTTAAAAAAGTACGACTTTTTCAGACTTTCAACTACAGGTGCTTCGTTTATGGCTAATTTTCATTTTTCCCACTAATATTATTTGTGAAGGATTGATTCGTCAAATTACAAACGATTATTTTTTTTAAACTGACGTAGTTTTGAAATCGCAGCATTATTTTGGTGTATTTTTTTGCACCAAAGTAAATCTTGTTTGTTTGTTTTTTTATTTTTACACAAAGTCCATATTTTTTTTATTTATTTTATTTAGTGCATTTGAAAGATCCTTATTTAAGGAATCTCCCGTTACAATTTGATTCACATATTCTGAGACTTCCTGTATGTATCACCACGTTGGTTCAGTGTGGATTGACAGACCTGCCGTATCTTAAAGAATGTTATTGGGGATCTCTTAGACATGCTGGATTCCGCATAATTTTTTTGCCGCTAAAAAGAGTGAATATTTAATGTTACTTCAGGTATGTTTAAAACTAAATCGATATCGAGGCAAAATCATTTAAGTACCTACCTTTTTAACTATTGATAATTTCTATGCGACTGATTTGCAAATATGTCTAAGATGTTATAAAGTCACTACGGTTATTATACTGTAAACATTTCATAAACTTCGGTAACTTTCATAAAAAAAAAACATTAATATAACAAAACGATTTCCAACAAGTAAAATTATTCATAAAAACATACTTGATTGACAAATTGCCTAAAATGGCGAATTTTATACGTACGAAACTATGATATTTTATAACGATTTCAATAAAACTGTAGCTGAGAGCTAAATAATGATAAATCCACTTTTTTAAGGACATGCCTATTTTTGTTTAGTATAGTGTACTTTCTAGAGTGCACATTTAGGATCCGAAATTTATACAAAAAAAAATTACAATAAAATGGACTTATTCGTACTTACCTCTCAGCTACACAAAATATATATAACATGAGTGTGGTACGTATAAATTTATAACGTAATTGAGATGTAGCATTTCAATCATTTTTATTTTATTTTAAATTCAGATGGTGTTTCAATATTATCCATTTTTTACAGGACATCATGTATTTAATGTATATGTACTAAGTATAAAGTCTTGAATTACGTAGTACTGATGTGTCAAGTGCGCGACCACACCTATAATGTCGTTGCTTCGTAACATATAGTGTGTAAACAATACAAAAACAGATCAATATCGAATCGAGTGCACCGCCGCACCGAGACCAACCGAACGAAGCGATACAGTGCGCGCGGTCACCGAATCAACCAAGGGTGTTGCGGACATTTACATCCGTATTTGCGGCTCATCAGAATAATTTTTATATTTACATCTACAGTTCTAACCTATCGTCGTGGCAATTAGCGGATGTAAATGTAGACAGTTTTGACTGGATTATTGGAGGCCTAGCCGGGTGCTATACACAATTTTGAATTGAATTACAGATTCAGTTCAATCTTACCATAGGTTATATAGGTCTTGATTTTATAAACAATATAAACCCTAATTATAAGAAAACATTATTTTGAATAGTACTAAATCAACAACTGCATTTATATCTGCATATGTTTTAAATCTGCGTCAAACGCCACAAATGCGGATGTAAGTGAAATCTACATCCGTAACATCCCTGTTACAAACAATTTATAGTCAACAATCAATGTCTCTTGTATCTACTTATAATAAACCTAATTAGTTAACTTTAACACATTGATTGTAATCACAATTATAGTTTAGGCACTGTTTCAGCGAAATTTATATTTATTCTTAACAACACAATACCGTCAACCGGGGATACTTATACATTTATGGAATGGACTATAACACAAGCTAACTTATACATAAAATATTTCCAATCACAATAACGTATTGTATACTTGAATGTGCAATATCAAAAACATCCCGTCTCCTATACAAAACGTATAGACATAATTATGTCATACAAATAAATTACTGACCCGTTTAATTGCATTCGAATGAAATTCGATTATAATGCACTGAGCTCTAGCTACATTGTATACTTAAAATAATACTAGACAACGTCTTAACCCTGTTGGTAAATATTTAAAGGTAAATAGCTAAGTATTTATTTCTCGACCATTCGACCGACTTGCATCGAGAGATCGAACGCATTCGAACGTTAAAAGGAAACATTAGGGTATTATTGTACCTTTATATGATTACCAACCCGATTAATACTATCTAATATTATATTAAGTATGTATACAAACTGCGCATGCCTGTAAATGATTTTACATGCTCAAAGGTACACGTAAGTACTTATGATTACAGTTGCCAATTCTTTCGAATATAATTTGAATACAAATGCTCACAATGCTAAAACAAAACCAATTTACAATAAAGTGTAACTTTGACATTCATAAGTGCTACGTTCTTTAACAAATACTTAAGAATATACAATTGTTTTAATTTATAGAATACTTTTTGTATAGAAGACGATTCATTTTCAATATTGTACATTGGTTTGATATTCAACAATGTGTTAGTACCAGCGCGTTTCTGCGAGTGCCGTGTCGTATTGATTCGTCACACCGCCACACTACCGCGAGCCGCAAGGCTGACCAAACATTTTATTTAAATACAACACAGAACAATATCAACTGGTAATATCTGACGTAATGTCTAACGCTCTAGTATTGAAATAACTAGGAACAGATTGTTGTCTTAACGTGATTGCTGTGTATACGTAATAGGCATGAATGTCAGAACAGACTCATTATTGTAACAATAATTATGTAAATATAACATGTAATGCTGTTGGTGTACCAACGAGTAAATAAATAAATAAATATAAACAACAGATTTTTCAATGTCGTCGATAAACTTGACTTACCTACGGCCAGTTTCACCATTATCAAGTAAAGTTATCCGAAAGATAAATTGTATGCCGTCTCACTCTTGTTAGGTTAAAGAATGGAGATGGCGAGACTTTTATCTTATAGATGAATGCTATTTGGAGGTGGTGGAACAGGACCTTAACAAATTAACTGACCAAAGGCAGGTGTAATGAGACTTTCTGAGCACATGGTCAATTTACTTAGCTATTTTATGATCTCTTATTAAATATACAGAATGATATATGAAACTAGCAACTATCTGTGAAAAACAAACAAAAAAGAAACATTTTGAAAAATAAACGATGTTTCTAAGTTTAGTAATAATTTGGGAAAAGTTATGGGCTATTTTAAGACCTGGTTCCTACATAAAAAACGAGTCGTTTTACCTACGGCCATTTAATGTTTGTCACAAATTCTATGAAAAATATGTCAAAATTTAACTATCCGTAGCTAAAATTAAGCAATTTCATAACAGCGTGCAATCTTTAGAAATAGACGGACCTACTTTCGAATTTATAATAAATATTAGGAGATGTGGATGCTATACATCCCGTCTGTCTAACGTTCATTTAAAGAACAATTTATTTATTTAAATATTTAAGGTTCAGTACTTTATTTTCTGATCAACATAAGAGAAATTGAATCAATTCATAACAGAAATTGAAACAATTCATAAGACTGAAAATATTCAATCTATGTTACTTCTGCTACTGAAAAATTATATTGTATAGATTTATATGCGTACAGTATATTATAATATTTTTATATTTAATAATTCATTCATAATACCGATTATTATAGAGCCATTCTACTCAGGCAGGTATGCATACCTGGCTGAGTAGAATGGCTCTATAATAATCTGAAAACAATAATAACGAATTATTACATAGGACTGATTAATAAAAAACGGTCTGCGTATCAAGGCTCTGATATTAGCTAAAATAGTGGCCTATCGGTCAAAAGAGATCGATACAGATGGCTGGTGAAATGTTATGCGTGGAAATAGACGCATTTAAGTACGTTAAGCGATTTCAGCTCAAGTCGGGAGAAGAAGTCATTAGCATTCGGCTGACTTAATCCGAAATTGCTTTACAAGCCGGCAATCTACATCTATTGCATGACGTGTGGCATTCCTTTAGCCAATAAAGTTAGTAAATAAAATATGCACTATTTTCTTTAACCCGTCAACTGTCGAGTGGACATACGCTGTCCGCAAAAATGAGTCATAAAAAAAAAATTAAAAGAAACGACAAATGTATGTCCGCTGCACACTTGACTCGTTAATGAGTCAAGTGTCGAGCGCACATACATTTGTCCGTTTGTGTATTGTTTGCACAATTAATTTTTAATAATTTTTTACGTATTTCCCCTAGACGTTCAAGAAGTTTTGGCAGTTTAATTGCCCAATACCAGTGCGGTGATATACCTAGAGCATTAGACAATAAGCTAAATAATGTAGACATCCGCCGACTATCTTACATTAGTTAAGAATACGTTAACGAGATGGCGTTATATGCCTATTTGACTTAAGACTTGAGTACATCACGCTGGCAGTAACACAAAAGCTGAATTGAGGGGTATAGTTTCAAAACCCGCCAAAACGATATCAGACCAAAAATAATGTTCCGATTGAATATGAAGCTCCTTCGTTGCTTCTATCGTATAGCACTGATAGTTTTCAACAAAACCCACTCAAATTCTATTAAATCAGCTCACAAAAGTAGCAGTTTGTTGCAAACACTGCTAAAATAGACCATTTATATTGTCTTAAATGGTTTTTTGAGATTTACCATTATTCTGTGAAAAGTATTTTAGAGGATTTTGAAACTGAACTACTCAATTATAATTTGACTACTATTTGTATAACACAACGCGGGGACACTAACACACTCAAAACGATTAACCTAATGTCATGAGAATAACAATATATGTGTCGGCGACGGCGACGCGACGGCAACACGACGACGACGCGGTGCGCCCGACACGGGTGAGGTCACTTCACGTAAATGCTGAACATGAGATTAATAAATACAACTATTATAATTATTATATTATGTTGTGTTTTTTTAAGTTACCTTATTATCCAGAAAATATAAGAACAGATTGTCGGGTTAATACACGAAACGGAAACAGATGCATATAATAGACGATTACGATATTATGAATAGAAATTTCGAATGTTAATTACTGTATTCGCCAGATTTAATCTTTACGTTGTACTCCTCAATGGGTGGGTGAGTTTATTTTCGTTGATCCGACCTTCTGGGCTTATCTATTCTATGACCGTTAAAACCATAATAAATTTGTACTTAATATTTTTCATCAAATGTCGTTGAGTACAAAATAAGGTATCCAAGAAAAACACAGCATAACATTGACAAAATAATTGGTCAAAACAATTTTGGAGGGGGTAAAAAAGTAACGAATATCTTTTACCGCCTCGAAAACTTCCAGAAACTTCTTGTATTGTCAGTAAAGTTGACAACTTAGAACTGTGGAACAAATTACATTTAATTCGTTGTTAGTGAAATAGTGATGTTTTCAAACAGACAACAGCATGCGTATATAAACAAGAACAATAATTAAAATAAGTACGTTTAGAAATTACAATGCTCCAAAGTTGTACAGTCAATAACATAAGTCGATACACATCACTGAGGTTTACATTTGCAAATTATAACAAATGGTTTTAAAACAGTACGTTGGAAAAAGTAGTAAGTGGTAGTTAAAGATATTTATTTCATAAATTTCTTTAACAATTTTTAAATTTTCCGTTCTACTTATGTTGCTGACTGTACACATGTGTACAGTCGACAGAATGTGCGTCGATTAATGTGACATAAGATAAACAGAATGTTAACAAAATGTAAAGTATTAATTAAATGCTTTAGGCAAGATACAGATGAATGTGTGACGTCACGTGAAATACTCCGCGGTTAGAAACACCGTTTGAGTGATGATTGCTTGGAATGCGTCACAGTCGTAATGCACTGTAAACTGCGTATGGTTGTGAATAAGCTCGATGATAAGCTACATGTGATAAGCTACAGTACTGATGTACTGTAGCTTAGGATTATTGACAATATATCAATATAACGTTTTTCAAAGGCCACATATATTTATTGAAATGCTGAAACCTCTCAACCTACACTCGGGCTAGACAACTTTAATTTTTTTATGATAAAGTCTACTTTTGTTTGAACGGTGTTTCTGAAACTACTGCTTTTCAACTTTTGTGACATTTCCTGTTTTTAACCCCCGACGTGTCTGTCTATGGCATCGTAGCTCCCGAACGGATGAACCGATTTTGATTTTGTTTTTTTTGTTTGAAAGGTGAATTAGTCGAGGGTGTTTTTAGCTATGTTTGATGAAAATTGGTCTAAGATGGCCGCCGCCACAAAATGGCGAATTACATATTTTTTGAGAATGTCGTCAGTTGAGACGTTAATAAAACCGCATCCGTTACCGATTTTTTTAATTTCGCTTTATATCTATACGTCAGAAATCGCGCTGTTAACTGACCAGTAGTTTATTCCATAACATGCGATATCGATATCGAGATTCCTTCAAACAATAAAGCTCACTTTAAAAGCAAACACATCTGAATTCGTATTTCGACAGTGACGAACCTTGAAAGTCCAGAACAGAATTTCCCTAGAGAATACATACTTCAAATGTCAACATCCTATTACATGAGATAGTAAGTTTTACTGCCGCGCTCGACAATGTGGCGCTACTAGCACATTCGAAATTTACGGAATACGAATTTGATAAATCTGTCAAGATACAAAATGATCTTATAGAATAGCATAGCAGACCGCATAAATCACTCGCGTTTATTTGTAAAGTATAAATGGCATTTGTATAACATAATTATGTATCTATACATGAGTGGCGACAGTAATTGCTGCGTGCCGGCGCAAGATGGATTGCAATCACGCCATTTAAAATACGACACGTTACATATAATATATAGGTAAGCATTATACAACAATGCTGATATTGTTTCCTATGTTAGCCATCCATTAGAAGCAGATTCTGTATCATCTTCAATACTAACACAAAATTGATATTTTATGCCTGAATTAACTTCTAATTCCTACATGAAAAGTAAAATTTCGTTAAATTGAAACAAAATGATAGGAGAAAAAGTAAAAGAAAAGTTTGCCATAAACTGTTACTTTCGTTAAAAGAGGGCCTTACATTTTCATGACTTTACCTTTACAAATACGAAAGATTTCCAACTTCTTTTTTAATGTTTTATTAAAGCATGATTTTAGAGATTCTAACTGTATTTCTTTTACAAAACTACTAATAAACTGAAAAAAATGAATAAACCGCATTTCACGTTACTTTTTGTTTTCCAAATCTCTAGTAACCAGTAACAGTATTGTTAAAGCGTATAACTACGAGATAGAGCGATACGGAGTGTACAGTTTTGTCTCATTCTTTCGCATGCAATAATAATATTTTAATCTTTCACGAGGCTGCCTCTATCGATTCCTAGTTTAATTCAATATTAAGTAACCGCTCATCTCGACCTTGACAAGACATCTTGACAAGACTTCGTCACAGCATTCCCATTTACTAGTATATTACGTTTTACTGTACACAAAATTCAAAACATTGATTCTTGTAACATTGGACAAAATAAACGATATAAACCAGAAATTGAGCAACAAGAAATCATTTGAATCCTGTCTAAGTCTACGTTATTGTACATGAAGTATAATGCAAAATATCAGCGTGAAATAGAACATATGGTCATATCTAAAGTATATTAATTTATAACTAAAGAAAAAGGGTATTAGAACCGGATATGTACCGAGTACCGCTTCGCTGCCGTGCTGTATCATTTTAATATAACTTATAGTGTAGCTTTTAAATAGTAAGAGATTTGTTAAAACTGTTTCTGACGTTACAAAGATTATGCCAAAGATTTCAACAAACTAATTTTACCTCTTTATAATTTTGGCATAAATTAACGAAACGGTCATTTATATGTTGATTAACTGAATTGCAATAATTTTTTTTACTGATTTACGGAAATCCGGAATATCCGTCAATTTCTTAATCACGGTTCTGTTTTTGTAGTAGTAAGCAAAAGACCAGTCTGTGTGGAAAACCTTGGGGGAGGCCTATATCTAGCAGTGGACGTCTTTTGGCTGACACGATGATGATGATGATGAAGCAAAACTTAAATATTATTTGATAATATGGTATTTTAAATTAAAATGTTTTAAAAAACCGACTTAATTAATAATAAGAATTGATATTCTATATCAATTTAGAATGACTTCAACCTACTAATATTATAAAGCTGAAGAGTTTGTTTGTTTGGTTGAACGCGCAAATCTCAGGGACTACTGGTTCGAATTGAAAAATTCTTTTAGTGTTGGATAGCCCATTAATCGAGGAAGGCAATAGGCTATATTATATCACACTGCGACCAATAGGAGTGGAACAGCAATGAAAAATTTGGCAAAAGCGGGGAAAATTCTCTTATATGAAGCGCGTCCGCTTCATATAAGAGAATTTTCCCTTTGTTGCGAGTCCCAAGTTGCGCGGGTCAGCTAGTAATCAAATAAAATTATTATCTTTGTAATATGACCTGTCCTTTCCACGCTGTATTAAAAGTTGAGACAGATGAAATAATTCATTTAAACACTTACATAACGCCTTATACTAAATCTCATGGTAGGTAAAATGCACTTTCCGTTGACTAAATTAATAAAAAGAAAATAACGCTGTTTATACTTTGACATCGCTGAACACTGTTTTAGATAACTAGATTAGATTTTGCCGCTAAAAATTGAAAGCACTTGGTGCACAGACAATTATATTATATAGAAAAAGAGATTGATAAGTTACATGCGCGCCAGAACTACGATGGAAATCAAAAATATAAAAATGTCTTCAATTATTTAAGACGTCGAGCAAGACGAAGAAATGTATTCTATCACTGGTGCGACAAGGACATCGTGTGTCATAAATTACATTAAAGCGGTATGTTTTATATATAGCTATCTATATTTCTCTCGCAGTTCTTGTATCTTCTTTCTTGCAATCGGTGAGACGTGCACTTTATGCAGAGCGATAGAATTTTGTCTGCCATCTTATATGCATGTAATATATAATTATTATCTATACTTTACAATATCATTGTCCACTTATATCTACCGTAAACGTCACAAAACAAGTGACTGTAAATATGACGTTTGTGACAGATATTTATTTATCTTTCAAAGATGGCCACCATATATTTTTAATTGAATAAAAAATTGTTCATTCTAAATTCAAATTTCAAGCTATATTGTAAAAAACTAGCTACTCTTGAGGAAGGGTTTGGTCACTCTAGTCTAGTTGTATATTTAGATTTTTAGTAAGCTGTTCTAATTATAATTATGATGGACAATCACATAGTCCACAAGGTACTTAATACTGGGCATATTTATAAAGTATTGTCTGATACAGGAACAAAAGAACACGAAGCTAATAAAAACAAACCATAGACGCAGGATATATAAAAATGCGGTTTTAAGTGGAAGCTTGCTGATATTATTGCATTGTATTACTGTCTTAAAGCAGAATCAATCTACAACATTTTACAGGCTAAAAAGTGCTTTAATAAACTCTAGAATGGCTGTAAAAAAATAATCATAATGATTATTTGGGTTTCAAAATGTTCTTTGAATCAAAATTGAAGTCCTCTACGACACAAACTACTCAAATACAGATGGCAGGCTCAACACAAACCGTGGCAAACTGAGACACACATAGCCACGTTCGTAAAACCATCACCGTTTTGTCGGTCAAGTATTGACTTACTACATTCACGTCGTCGTTTTCGTGTTGTATTTAACCAGCCATCCTTATCTGTGTAGTTTGTGACATTATTAAGCCGTGACGATTTTATCGTTGGGTTATTATTACAGTCACATTGATGCTAACCAAACCGCTTTTTAGAATGTGAAATTTGGTGGGGAAAGCCCTCTTGTTATGGGGTGCTTCTGTCTTTAGGCAGTAATAACATTATTACCTATTGTATCTGACACGTTAGTCAAGACATGATGACATTCGGGCTAAGTATGCAACTGAATTTTAATTTATAATTTTCCTATAAATTTATTTAAATTATATTATTGTGACGACGCGATACGCTAACTTGAAATGGAGATATCCCTAAATAAAAGACAATCGATCGATCTTGATACACTTATATAAATTGATGTAATTTCCATCCAACCAGTCTAAGTTATGATACTGTTATCCATTTGGTCCGTCCGAATAGATTGCAGTTGCTTTATAGATAATTATATTCAGTCAACTCCAAACGTGGAGATACTAAATAAAGCCAGAATGAAATTTGATAACTATGAAACCAACTTAAAATAACATTTTGATAACCTTCACATCATAATTCAATTCCCTTTATCCTACTCATTAAAGGAACTCAATTCTATCTACACACCGCAATCAATGCTTTATCTACTCAACCTGTTATCTTCACACAAATTAGAATAACATATAGCTACACTTTACATCAAGAAAATGCAATAAATCAATAACGCGTGCATGCTGATAATAATTGATAATCAACTAACTTTGACGTCTCAAAGCACTTCACGAAAATGTACTATCGACTCCAGCGACGGCTGACCACTCCTAAGGTTAAAATCGCATAGCAGGCCAACACTTGGTACCCGTACCCGTGACACACCCCTTTCTTTGTTTGAGTTTTTTTACACTTTACATTTGTTTACTGATTCTAAGGCGATACAAACTCAACTGGTCAACATGTGCAAGTGAAAATTTTTCTGAAATGGTCATCCGTCGCTGGAGCCGATAGTACATTCTATTTTATTCAATTAGATATTCCCTATATATTAATTTATTACATATGACATTTATCAATATAATTATTAAAACTTGTAAATTTAGTAAATATGTAGTGGATACGGATTTCTGAGCACACGGTGCAACAAATATCACTGGTTTGAGCCGCTCCACACCTCGTCTACCTACCGTCTCACTATTCATACGTTAGCATTATATGACATATAATGTGGATGAACGCGGCGGTCCGACACGACCGGGGACGAGCACCGGCGGTGATTACGGAGTACCAAAGTAGCAATAGGTAAGAAAATATAACATTCGAAGGCACTTCAACTTAAGTCGGTAAACCACGTACAAGTCAGTCGCGACAGGCCGCTCGCCCGCACGCTAACCTACCGGTCGCGCAGGCTCGCTCGGCGGGCGCTGACGTCACAGCGGGCGGCGGTGCGCCAGCTGGCAGTTCTCCACGTACAGGTCCTTGACGAGCACGTCGGCGGCCGCCAGGCGCGCGTGCAGGCGCCGCACGGCCGCCTCGGCGCGGCCGCAGCGGGCCCGCAGCTCGCGCACCTCCGCGCCCGCGCTCGCCCTCTGTAACACACACGCGCTCAGCACCGCCCGCACACCGCTAGCGACAGCGGACATAGGGCCGCGTAAAAACTGATCGAGTGGCCGATCGCCTTCTTTTCCTGCAGGAACTATTACATAGCTCGATCAGTTTTTACATGGCCCCGCGTGAGGCGCGGTGTCTCGCGCGGCGGGCTCGCCGACGCCGCGTGCCGCGGGCACTCACCGAGGCGTCGCGCGGCGCGTCGGGCGCGTCGCTGGCTCGCGGCGCGCAGTACGCGGGGTTGTGGTAGTCGCGGGGCCGGCGCCTCGGCCCGGGTGAGGCGGCGCGTTCGGCCTCGGCCGCGGCCAGGCGGCGCTCCAGCGCCTCAACCCGCTCGGCCAGGCGCGCGCTCTCGGTGGCGCCGGCCTGCAGCTCGGCTTCTTTGTCGCGGCGGTATTGTGCGAACTCGTCCTCAAGGTCGGTGAACTGCGCCTCGAGGCTGTAGCGCTCGTCGATGGTGGGCAGTGCGTTGGCTGCGCTCGCGAACTGGCGCTCATACTCGCCGATCTTGGCGACCAGCTCAGCGAGTCGCTCGTCGCCGAGGCGTTGCTCCTCGTTGTACACGTCGCGCTCCTCCTCCAGCTTGCCGCTCCAGTACTCCTCACACCTGTCGTACTCCGCTTTCATCTGCTCTAGACTCGCTTCGAGGTCCCTGAAAGTGAGGTGACAATGTTGGTGAGACCAAATCTAAACCTGTCGCGGGCGAGGCTCGCTGAAATTTTACTAACTTGACGAGTGTGGTGAGTTTCCGTTTCTCTTCCTCATGTTTTTGGTCCACGTCGAGCAGGTCGCGGTTCGCGTCAGCCTCAGTCTGTGCGGCGGCGTGCGTGCGCGGCGGCTCGGCCACCAGCAATGCGTCGCCGAGCTCGCGCACGCGCTCTTGCAGCTGACGCACCGCCTTGCCGACGGAGCCACACGACGAACAAACGTTCTCATCGGGAAATGGAATAGCGCTTACACACTCGAATATTTCTCTTAACCTCGTTACGGCCTCAACGTGCCCCAGAATCCTTTGATCTAAGCTCACAGGTGATGAGTCACATTCCTGTAAATAATAGGCTGATTAGGACTATTTTAATAATAAACTTTCATTTTACATATTGAGTAAGATTTCCTATTTTTATAAAAATCACTTCACGTCTTACCTCTGGTCGGTCCTGCGTCAATAGCGAGTTGAGTTCGGCCGAGAGATCGCCGCCGCGCGCGGCGTCGCTAGGGTGCAGGTGAGCGTGTCGCACGGTGCCCTCGAGCGCGGCGCACAGCTCGTCGTTGCGGTCGCGCAGCTGCTTGTTCTCGGCGCGTAGTTCGCCCAGGCGCGCCGCCAGCTCACCCGACTCGCCGCAGTGCGCCGCGGCCGCCGCACCGCGCTCCAGCGCCGCGCGCAGCTCGCCCGCCAGGCGCGCACGTTCGCGCTCGCTCTCGGCCGCGCGCTCCTCCGCGGCACTCGCGCGCGCCTCCAGCTCGTCGGCACGCTCCCGGAGCGCGTCTACCTCACTACGCAATCGCAACTCAAGGTCAGCACGACGCGCTACTTCCGCCTCAAGGCGCGCACAGGTGGCGGCAGCGCGCTCGCGTTCTGAGGCGGTTTCGGCGGCTGCCTGCCGGGCCACCTCAGCTTGCCTCGCCTCGGATCGGCGCACGCTTGCCTTTAGTTCGGCTTCGATACGAGCGTGACTCTCGTCCACTTCTTGGGCGAGGAGACGGGCCCGTTTGTTGGCCTCGGCGACATCGCAGCGAAGCTTATCCCGTTCGGCGGTAGTTAACTCTGCGCGCCGCCGCGCTAGTTCTAAGCGCAGGCGACTGAGCGCTAGCGCGGCCGCAAGCAGAAGCGCACGCGCGTCTCGCCGTTCGGGTGGCGAGTCGGGTAGCGCACGCAATTCGTCATCAAGAGCGCGCTCGAGTTCGGGTGGTCGAAGCGCGGGCGCGCCGAAGCCGAGCTCGACAAGCAGGCGGCGCGGCTGTTGCACGCCAGCGCGCTCCCACGCCTCCAGCACGAGATCGCTCGGCACGCCGGCGCCCGCTTCGTCGTCGCCTGGTTCATTCCCGCCGTCACCACCGGCCGCAGTCGCCCGCGTCTCCCGACTTGTCTCCTCAATGGTGGTGGTTAACGACGCGTTTAATCTATCGAAGAACTCACCGACGGTAGTGTCGCTGGTCCCGCTGTCCTCGAATATGCGTTCGACGAGACGATGGTCTATGCCATCCATGTGTAGACCGCGACACAACGCTAGAGCCTCATCTCTGTCGATCCGTCTGTCATGCTCGAAAGGCTCGGACGGCGCAGCAGCGTGGTCAGTAGTGTCTAGGTCTCCGCTCTCATAGCGACTCTCCATGGCAGAGGCGCTTCGTCGACACCTCATACGTTGTCTCGCTCTCTTATCGTCGGTGTCCAGGCGAGAGGCTGATGACGAGCGCGGGCTCATCGGTTCGTCCGTAGCGGTAGTTGCACGAGGAGGCCGCGACCGACGCCCGTACTTTTTAGATCCAAAAACAAACTTGGGAGCGACCTCGCGTCCGGACGAGTCGTCGTCGCTGTGCTGGGGCGGCGGGTCGGGCTGCGGCGGTGTGGCGGGTGCGGCAGCGCTAGCAGGCGCGGGGTCGCCGCCCGCGCCGCCGAGCACAGCGAGGAGCCCGTTCCGGAACTGCGCGAAGGTGACTCGGTCGGATCGTCTCTCGAACAATGTATTCACGAGAGCCGCACCGCGGTCCTCCAGCTGCAATGCGTCACAAAGCTCATGTACCGCTGATCTGTCTAGGGCTTCCTCGTTATCTACGTCGAACGTTTTAAACACGGTGTACAGCTGTTTTTCATAGCGATTCATGGATTCGTCATCCATATCTAGAGATTAGATTCGAGGACGATATAACCTCTTGAACAATATTAATCTTACAGCTACATTGATTTACTTTACTTAAGACGATTAAATAAATATTATGTATTACTGATCAACATCACTCACATCCTCGATTCTAGGCTTAATCGTGACTTGTCACTGTCATCAATGTCAAACTTACCATTATAACCAGTTTACAAAGCAAGTTTAATTAAAAATGTTAAACAATAAAACGTTTCATAATACACTCATTGACTTTTTGCCTTGAATCAGGATGAAGATTGTTAAGTTAAATTGAAATTTTAGACAACAATAAATAAAATAGTAGATAATACTAAGCGTAATAATGAAAACACAATTTAAAAAAATATGTCGTCTTTTTTAGCATTGTGTAATAACCTTTTGACATATTATATTAAGACATGTTATTTGGTCCTCTCTTTCTAGTTTTAAGAACATTATGTTCTTGATCTCTTTCTTTTACTTTGTTATGCTTAAAATACGAACATTCAACGAACCAGGCTATGTTGACTTATGTTGTGATTGGATGTATGATATTGAGTTTGTTTGCAGTCATTATCTCTATTTTTCTATTGATAATCACCTATATTTACCCAAACATTCCATTGTTGTTGCGAGGATTGTTTGCAATTCGTGTTATGCTTTTTATAACAGTTCGCTCATCGCTGAGGTGATCTATTGGTAGGTAAGACTTGCTAGCTTCAGTTCATGAGTGAATTTACAGCCAAGGATAAAACGAACTCATTCAATAGGTACCTATATTTCAGATTACTCAATATGTGGGAAAAAATGAACAAAGAAGAAAAAAACAATAAGTTTCAACGTCTACAAGAAAACGAAAAAAGTGTAGACGATGTTGAAAAGAATATAAATATAAAATATTTTGATGAAAACTTGTACAGATCAATTGTGTGGCGATTGGGGATAGCAAGCGCAGGTTTGTTGTTTTTATTTGTAATGATACTGTGTACGAATCAGCTATTTAAAATTAATTCGATGACGTACAAGAGCCCGTGGAGTACGTCAGCACACGTCCACGTCTACACATACACGCACCTGGTGCGCCTAACGTCACCCCAGAACGACGTACAATCTGATAAAGTCGTGTCCTGCTACTACAACTTACCCAGCGAATCCGATTCTAACCAATTGATGCCTCACAACATTCATCCTTACCTATGTACACACATAAATATTGCCTTTGCCCGAATTGTAAATAAAGAGATCGCATTGGATGATAACCAATACAAAAACCTAAGAGAGGTAGTAAAACTAAAGCAGAACAACCCCAACCTTAAGATTTTACTGTCAGTTGGTGGATCTGGTAATGACAAAGGCTTCTCTGATATGGTAGTAGACCATGCATCAAGAAAAATATTCATAAGGTCTATCAAAAAAATATTGAGAAATTATACTTTAGATGGAATAGACCTTGACTGGGAGTTTCCATCTCTGCATAAGGTGGAGGGTGGGAGCCGGGAAAGACAGCATTTCTCACAGCTGCTACGAGAGATCAGAATGGAGTATATCAGAGAAAAAAGAGACTACATACTAACTATTGCTGCACCTGCACCCGAGACGATTGTGGACATATCATATGATGTAGATCAAGTGAATCAGTATGTGGACTTTGTTAATATTATGACTTATGATTATCACTTCTACACCAAATACACTCCTTTCACAGGCTTTAACTCTCCATTGTATTCAAGATCTACAGAACACATGTATCTGGCCACTCTCAACATAAACTATACCATACACATGTACATTGATAAAGGATTGGACCGTAACAAAATAGTTGTTGGTATACCTACTTATGGCCATACTTTTACATTGGTGAATCGTAACAATCCTCGTGTGGGAGGCCCGGCATCTGGATATGGAAAGCTTGGTGGCTCAGGTTTCACCAATTACCCAGATGTGTGTAACTTTGTGAAGAACAACAATGATGTGAACTTAAAGGAAGATAGTGAAGCAAAGGTGCCATATTTATACAGGAATCAGGAGTGGGTCTCATATGACACTCCACAGAGCGTCATGGAGAAAGCAAAGTTCATCAAAGATAACAACCTGCGAGGAGCTATGATATACTCATTGAACGCCGACGACTACGCTGGCGTCTGCAATCCCGGTATCGGCCGCATCACCAAGTTTCCACTATCACAATCAGTTAAAAATACTCTTATATACAATAGTAGTGAATCTATAGAATCTAATGAATTAGCTGATTATTAAACCACTGCCGTTGAAAAGGACTTTGACGATACATTCTAAAAGCATTTACTTTAGAAAGTTAGGTACCTGTTTTTTCCTTGTCACATAAGTGATTTTGTACATGGTGCAATTTTTCATAATTGTTTTGTTGGGCGATCACAAGACACTAGCACTGTCGGAGGCGCGGGCGGCGCTGGTCTCGGGTCCGGGCGGCGCTGGCGCGGCCGTGGTCGCCCACGCCCGCACGAGTCGGCTCGGGCTCGCGCCGCGACTGCGCCGCCGAGCCGAACTGCGGCGCTGTGCTCATCCACACAGAACCGCACGCGCCGCATACATTATACTTTTAATTAACTTTTACAGTTTGAAAAAATGTAAGAATGTTACCTTACTGTTTGATTAGCAACGAGGGTTTCCACTCCACCGAGTTCGCTTAGGACGTGTTCTTTCCGGCCGTGTTGCGATAGCTTTTTTAGTTCTCACTACCTACTTCTGAGGCCAATGAATTGATCACTTCTCTAATCCTTACTAATATTATAAATTCGAAAGTAAACTCTGTCTGTCTGCCTGTTACCTTTTCACGGCTAAACCACTCAACCGATTTGGATGAAATTTTGTACAGATATAGTTTAAAACCTGGGGAAGGATATAGGCTACTTTTTATTGATGTAGGTACCACGCGGGCGGAACCGCACGGAAAAGCTAGTAGTGAATAAATCGAACTGGAACCTAGATGCCGAAAACGATATCAGGCATCACACTCGCCCCATCATTTTGTCTAACATCTAGAATAAGAATGACGCAGTTTTAGTGGAAATTGACTTGTGCCAACGACAGTATTAATGTAAGCAATAACATGTGATAGTTTATTAGTAATAAAAGACGTATTAGTAGTTGCAGAAAACGTCACCTTCAACATATTTATAGTTATGACGTAACTGAGGTTTCATTAGGTTTAGGGTGCGGGAGCTAATGATGGCGACAGGGTTGAACTTTATTGACTAGCGAGAGGTTCTTGCGTCCAGATCTATTATTTTACATAGAGTACAAGATACTGGTATTATTGAATTTTTGTGATGTATTTATATGTATACTGTTATGTTAATTTTATGTTAAGTATTTTGTTTTGTTAAATGTTTAACAATTTATCAAGCGGTTTTGCCAGGAAAAGGCCAAAGCGATATTTTCAATTGGCATGAAGGGCATGCATTCCAAAGATCAAAAATATATAAAAAATGCATTTGGAAGCGCTTGAGCAAACCGCTGATAAATTTTTATTGTGATTAAAACTTTAAGTTGGTGCCAAAATTTAAATTTTTAGTTGGGTTGTGTATTCGAATGTCGCGGGGAACTTTGTAAACAAAAACATTAGAAGTGTTGCACAATGATTATAAGTTATAACGAAGTGATATAAGTAGTTGACATTGAATACCATACTAGTGCACATGCACAGTGGCGTGGGCGTAGCTACCGCCGAATGTTAACTCATTCCTTCAAGGTCTTGCTTCTGATTTACATTAGTTTGTAATCATGGCAGTAATTCCCATTTCTGTCGCATATTGTTCTATTCCTATATGTTATGACATTTACTGTAAGCGGCACTTGTGTCATCGATATATTTATGTACTCCGTGTAACATTAAGGTGTGGTCATAGCTTTAAGTCGTGACATGCACGTGATAAATATATTGCGATCTCTAAAGGCATTTTTATTAAAGTGAAAGCTCTCTATATGAAAACTATAAATGTTCCATAACTATGTTTTTTCTTTAAATATAAACAATCCATATATAATTCCTTATAAGTATGTACCTACCATTCTAACTAATATTATAAAAGCGAAAATGAGTTTGTTTGTTACCTTTTCACGCCTAAACTACTGAACCGATCATCCTGAAATTTTGCATATACGTTGACAGGTGTACAGAAACGGACATAGGATACCTTTCATCCCGAAAAAAATTACTGTTCTCTAGGAAAACAATAATAACGTTCTTATGATAATAGATGGCGCCACGTGTCTTTCGATTCATGATTGAATTATACTATTACAAGCAGAGTACAACCCGAATTGACTGTCAAATTCTAAATTAACGCGAGCGAAGGCTCGGGCAAAAGCTAGTACCTAATCTATAAATTCTATTTCTATTCGTTAATATTATTTAAAACAGATTTTTTTGGAAAATCTGGATTACAGCATCATTCACGAGGTATTTTACCAAATTTTTGAGATTTCAGCGGCACAATGTTTGCGTCAGAGTTCCGATTTCAGAGGCCGTAGTTTCAATTGCCACTAACGCCAAGCATTTACCTTTACCGAAAAGCCAAGCTGCTACTAATTTGTTAAAAACAAATCATGTCTTTTGTTTTGAAAAGGTTTCCAATATATGTATTGGCCATTTTTTTCGTGTGTTCGAGCATTATTATTCATAGGCTACACGACCATTTAATATGACCACATACAAAATAGTATTACCTATATTATACACGTAGTTTTAATAATTTATTTAAACGACCTATAACATGTAACAAATTGTGTCTAAATTCTATAATATGAATTTTGTGTGTATTAAATATGAATAAAAGATCAATTAAAAATAGACAGGAAGCTCTTTTAATATGGCACTACCTTACAGTACCTTTGCGTTAGGTTTACATTACAATATATCTTCGAAGGCATCGCCGGTCGTTGGGACGTGTGCTGAACAAAATGCGACTAATGGCACTCTATACTCATCACCAACTAAATACATTTATCTCAACAATTAAGAAAATATAAGAAATCAAATAACGCATTTGTTCAGTATTCGTCCCAGTTAACCCAAGTTAATCTTTACACCCTATCAATTAAGCTGCCAGTACTAAAACTATCATGGAGACAAATAACGAAAGCACCTAAAGTACAATATTGTACAATACAGAACACTCCATTGATAAATTTTAGTCTTACTAAATTTCATACCGGAGTCTTATTACTAATAATATTCCAATATATACCAACATCTGATATCTTGCAGTATCAATGGAATCACCTGCAACTTTGAAATTAGTGACGTCTACAGTCCGCTTAAAGCTAAGATAACTAAACTAATTATATGGCTGAGTCATGTGTCACAGTAACAATTTGATATTGGTTTCAACAGTACTGCAGCTGAGGCACAGCTTTCTAACAGTGTAATCTAAATAATGCATTGACTAACATAAAACATATAATCAAGTATTTGTTACATTCAGTATGCACCATTATTGTGAGCATTATTTAATATAACATAATATATCTCAATGATTATGCATAAGTGTGCACTGGTTTAATTTCTCACACTGATCAAGTTCTGATACTGTACCAGTAATAGTTACATCTTTACAGTACCTAACATAAATATAAAAGAAATTCAAGCCAGCAGTATTCATTTGTTACAAAGCAAGCAAAAACATATTGAAATTATTTTAACATAGCTTATACTTAACATAGTCATAAAAGTTTAAATAATGTGACCAGTACGAACACTTCATTTGTTCTTATTAATATAAAAATATTGTAAGCCATAAAATAAACATCAGAGAGCATACTGTAAACACGTCCAGAGTATTGTTCGTAAATGCATTTAACAAGTGAGTTCTAATATCCAGTCTCGAGTAATAATCAATTTTAGTAGAAGTTGGTGTCAGATCTAAAAGTACATAAAAATCTAGAAAAGGTCTATAAACTAAGTAATGTTAGTTTTTGTAGGAATGTTGTGTACAGAACTAATTACAACGAAGAGCACTAGTGTGACACACATCCCTGACAGGCGGCGCCGGCGCACGCGGTGCAGCGGCCGCCCCGCGAACTTACACTATCTATCTGTTACAACTAACATTGTAGAGTTCACACAAAATGTAAATTCATTCGTATCACAAACTATAGGTATATAATACTCTATACTTCTCTATGCATATATGATAAAATTATGTATAATTGTTGAGTATCTAAATATTAGGATATGGCAACTTAACAATAACTTATTGTCTAGTGGAATACTCTATCAGCTAGTGGCGAGTGTCGCCGCGCCACTGCGCTCTGTAGAGGCGTGCGGCGCGCACGCTGTGAATACATCATGGCACCACTGCCACCTGCATTACCTTCACCATAGATTAGTATTGTCTGCAACACATTATTATGTTTATCACACAACCAGTGCACTGGTGATGTTACCTTTAATACAAAATACATGATATGTCACGGCTTTCAAATAATGCTAAGCATTTGTTATTATGCTAATGTAAAATAGCAAAACAAACAATATATATAAATTCATTACAGATTTTGTAAATTCATAACAAAACATCATACTTATCACTACAGACATGCTGTATGTTGACATTATCAAATTGAAATGATAATTAATACAATTTAACAATCCAGGGACTGCTATGCCCAATGAAAGCAAAAATTCAAAAAGTTATCATGAAGCTTACATACACTGCACAGCTTGTAAACCACCCTGAACCTTTAATTATTATCTACAGTCAAAGTACATCTACTACTATCTAATTAGTCAATAAATCATAGCAGGACGGTTCTGTCAACACATGTGATCAATTATCATAAAAGCGGCAACATTTTGATATGTGTTAGACTACCACACTCACAGTTGTACCAGATCAATATGACTGCTGCACTTGCACTGTCTATTACTCTAATTACTGGTGCATTCAATACACAATTGGCAATGCTAGATAGGTGTTTATTGTGTAAACAAATGTATGATTTAGAATTTTGTAAAGTAAACACATGGATATGAGTCAATGGTGATAAAACTGCTGTGTTAGTGTGGAGTGTGAGTGGCGCAGTGTTACGTCTGCAGCCAATGGAACATGAGACTGTGGACAGTTGGGTAGTCGAGCTCTGCATTTGGCGAGCTCAAGAACTCCTTGAGGCTGAGCGAGAAGTCACCCGACAGCGCCGCCTCCTTGAGCTCGGCGGCCGAATGCGCCGAGTTGTCGTCGGACGCGCAGTCTGAAGATGCGGCCGGCTCCCGCCACTTGTCGTCGTACGTTAGGTCGCAAAGCGTTGGCGGCTCGTCGCCATCGCTCAGGTCCTCCTCTAATATGAGTGTGCGCGATTTGGAGCGCGCCGCGTCGCTGTCGTTGCTGTCTCTACCACCACCACCACCGCCACCCTCATGCTGTCGCCGAGCATTCTTTAACGCTCTATACCGTCGAGATCGTTCCCTTTGTAATCTTCGTTTCCTTTCATCCGCACGCTCTAGTTCTTCGGGTGTTTTCTTTAAAGAATTCTTGCCGAAAAAATACCTCATAAATGACTCGTCACAGTTTCGTTTGGATAGATAGCTCGCCATTAGTTTATAGTAATATTGGTTATCCATCTCTTCAATATGTTTTATTATTAATTATTTTCACTTTTCTACATAAAACAATAAATTTATGCAGATATTCTCGAAATTGCGAAATAAAAATAATGAGAACGCGACAGTCGCTGACGTGACGTCACTGTGTCACTGACATTTCCAAACGTTTCGTTGCTTTGTTCTTTGAACTCGAAACTACGTTTAGCTTTGACCACTTTCTAAATTATTTATCTTTTAATTAAGTTCGTCTTAAACTTTAGTTTATGATTTAATTATATCTGAAGTAAATATTAGTACTTAATATCTGTCTGCTACTTTAAGTAAAAATAAAAATGCAGATATTCACACCATAATCTACACACCATTTTACCTGTTTTCGTCATTGATCTAAATATCAGATATTTACTGTAGGTACTACAATAATAATTAAAGTATTGTAGCAATGTTTGCAAATCCTGCAATAAAAGAAGCGACAGCGAAGAGAATATTATTTTTTTAAAAGAAATTTCATTATGTCTAATACCGTTATCTATTGAAGTTTTCAGTTGGTCCATCGAGAGATGGCGTTAGCACTGCTATACACAACAGCTTTAAACGAACCCAGATTTCACAACAAAAATAATATATAATATAATAATGACAGCATATAATAACATACAATATTAACATGATAAACACAGGTCTTGACTTGCTAAGCTCTAGATTTACATAATAAAAATGGTAGCAAGCCCGATGCAAAAGCAACGAAAGATGCTGTTACCTGTTACTAAGTATAAGACTTTAGCCGCATCACTTAAGTTTTTGTTATTTAATCAATACAGACTTTATTTCGACACGCCTTAGCCTTAATACCTGTCGTAGAAAGTGGGTTTAGAAACCAAACGATTTCTTTTCCCTAATGGCTTATATTAGTAGATATATAAGCCATTAGGTATATATATGTATATCGTTATAATAAACATTAATTGAAGGTTGTCAGGCAAATAAAATACAAAATGTCTTATTAATAAGTATAGAAAATTTATTTAAAGATCAGAAAACAGCGATCTCTGTGCGCTTGACGGCGGACAGACCGTCATCCCACGTGAGCATCGCGTTGAAAGAGAAGTAGAGAGCGACGGCAGACAGCATGTGCCAGAGGTCATGCGAGTCGTAGAACTGCAGCACCTTGCACTCGTGGTTAAGATGCCGCGACAGCGCTGGTGTACTGGACCAGTTGGAACTGCCTGACGTGAAGAAGTATAAAGCGGGACCCCACGCCGCCGCGCCTGCTGCTAGGTATGCCCACGCGTACCACCGCAGCCGCTCCCCGTGCAACAACTTCATGACTAGGTAGAACACCATGTGCATGAGCGTGTTGGCTAGTAGCACAGTGAGCAGGTGGCTGGCGAAGTCCGCGCTTTGTGTGAAGAGCCCGTAGAGGGCGAAGCTCCAGTTGGCGAAGTTGACGATGAGCAGCATTACCAGCCGCGCTGTGTACAGCGGCCGCACGCCGCTCTGCGGCAGCGAGCGCAGACCTCGAGCCGCCACTTGAAGGCTCTCTTTTTCTGTAGCAATACATATTATGAGAGACTACCTTTTGCCCGCGGCTTTACTCGCGAAAAAGTAGTTTAAGTTATGTTAGTAATAGTACTTTTTAAAAATAAAATATAGCCTATGTTAATCCGTGATGATATAGCTTTCTAATGGTGCAAGAAATTTAAAATCGGTTAAAGAATTTTTGAGTTAAATCTTTACAAACAAAAAACCAAATCTTTCCTCTTTAGGTATATATTAGCATAGATATGGCACAGGCTCCATTTAAATCTGTAATTTCACTTAAACCGGGTCCCGATTGTAGAAGTATAACCTAACAGAGGATCGCAGCCAACCTTGTGTTTCGTTTCCGCAGTAATCAGCTCCATTCTATAACTAATCTACCAAGGTTTATAATAATAGCGTCCCCTCCCACCAACAGTACCTACTGTTATAAGAGTGAAGGCTGTTTGAGTTACTGACAGCGACGACCAGATATAGCCAAGCCTTGTCCCCAAATCTACGGATTCGGTTCTCGTTATAGCGAGTTACCTCGTACCCAGTGAACAATTTTCCAGTTAGGTACCGGAACAAAAATATTGCTCGCAGCTCGCAGCTGTGCGTATTTCTAAAGATTCCAGATCCAAAGAGACCTAATACCCATGTTAGGTACCTCAGCGTCTAAGGTGATTCATAGTGGCTTAGCGAGTTATATCGACCACGAAGAGTTTAGAACTACAAGGTGAGCTGATAGGTTAATAATAATAATAATGATAATGTCCTCCAGACCGAATTTCGCGAAATTCACGCCGGCAAGTCTTAACTCTCATGATCCGATGGGACGGTAATCCGACACGACCGGAGAGAGATCAGGCGCAGGACCAACGGCTTTGCGTGCTTTCCGAGGCACGGGGGTGTCTAACACCGCCAACTTCCTAACTCCGGGCTGATATTGAGATTTCTTAACAGAAAAGCCCAATACCGACCCTGGATTCGAACCCGAGACCTCAAGCACAGCAGTCGCATTCACTACCGCTGCGCCACGGAGGCAGAGGCTGATAGGTTATGGAAGTAGTGAAATCAGTGCTTACCAAATCGGAACTGTCCCACGTAGTAGATCCGCAGCGAAAGCATGAGGAATGTGAACACGTGCAGCACCGTGAATATACTCCAGAACAGCGGTCCGCCGCCCAGCACACCCCACACCACTGGCAACACATAAATTCATAGATTTAACAAAAACGATAGGTACTAGATATTAACATATAAAAAGAGTATTAATTATTAACACATAGTACCTAATAAAGATATAGGTATACCTAACTGAAATCGAATTGTGTGTTTATTTTTATGAACAGGCATCTGCCTGATTTAACAACTTAAATGTCTGTAATTATCTAATTACAGACATTTAATTTGTTAAGGTAAACTTGTGTTGGTATCAATTAGGTACAAAGAATTATGTTAATAGGTAATTTACAATTTAACAAAATCATTGCATGAAGTGCGCAGTGGCGGGCGCCTCGTCGTATTGAAACTGTCGTTCCGTTGTTAAATTATTACGTGCCGATTGTCTCCATCAGCAGTTCGCCGTTTTTTTTTTTACATCTCGGTGACTAGCTAATACAGTGTAGTTAGAACACATTTGTGTTTCTCAAATTGTCTAACTGTATGTTAGTCTATATAGTAAAATCGACAGCAATCGTTTATTAAGAACAGTCAATGAAAATGGTGGATAAGTACCGAGCAGGATGAGCAAGGCTAACACGCCGAAAGTAGCGTGTGCGCGCGCGTTGATATCTGGGTGTCGCGACTGGTAGATCTTGATCATGCTCAGCACCGCTAGCACGTACATGAACGCTGTGTCTGTATATACAAAATATTTAGTACATTAATTTTCTTTGGCTGGCTATTTGTTTAACGTGTTTTTTTCCAGCTTAGAATAACCATTCTCCTAATAATTAAAAAAATATACTAAAATATGAGTGCCTTGATGGCGTAGTGGTTACGGTAACCGACTGCCAAACTTGTGTGCATGAACATGGATGTTTGTCTTGGTCTGGGTGTTTCAATGTATAATATGTATGTATTGACAAAAAAATAGTATATAATATATGTATGTTTATCCATTGTCTAGTACCCATAGTACAAACTCTGCTTAGTTTAGGCTAGATAGTGTTGTATGTATGTGATAGAATATTATTATTGATATAATTATTAATTTAAAAAATATACTAAAATATGAGAGAGCTACTAAAATGGGTAGTATTTAACTGCACAGCAAAATAATACTAATTGCGCAGCAAAAAAAGCTAATTGATCAGCAACTCATAGCCAGCAAACTTTAAAGAGATCAAACTAAGTCGACGGAGCCCCGCTTCGCGGGGCTCCTATTTTTGGGTGGGTTTAAAAAAAGGAACCTAACATAACCTAACACTTGCGAGACAGAATGCAGTGATTTGAGGCGTATAGATGCTCGTTATGCTGTGCAATATTTGCTGACCAATTGATATTTTTGCTGATCATTATATTTAATCCCTACTAAAATTATAGCATAGCAGGTTAGGTATACTGCCGCGGCCAACGTGGGCAGCAGAATAGGTATACGTTCTGTTTAAACCAGGTATATCCTGGAAAAATCACTCTCTACAAAAGATCACAGCATACACAATAAAATCGTTGTGTTATTATGTAAAAAAAAGTAACTAGTTAGGCTAATAACTAAATAACAAAGAAGTCGTTTTCTTTATCGAAATTTTCAAACGAGTCTATTAAAATTATAATAAAATTTTGCTGTAATCGAATTGCAATCGCACACGTTACCGAATTGGAAGTTGAGTCCGTTGGGACAGATGTGGTAGGAGGCGGAGAGTAGCGCCACCATCATCATGGCGGCGCCCAGCGACGACAGCAGTCCGTAGTGCGCCGGGATGCCGTACTCCTGCATCATTATAAAAAATAAATACATTCATATCTCGTTTACGACGCATTATCTGTTGAAAAACATAATTGCATTTGACGGGGTCAAGTGAACATTCGTAAATACCGCAATAAAGAAATTGTCTATTTAGTAAGGTTTCGGGTGACATACCCAAGTTGGGCAAAGTCTTAATGGATTTTTCAGCCAAGAAATTCTCAATAGCAGCAGGGAATCTGGCACTGTGCTCCGAAGAATGCAAAATGTTCGCTCCCTATTAAGAGACTTAATTACCACAGCTTACGAAATTATGGTGAGTACACCTCTGCCCCCTTTGAGGATATCAGGGTGGAATTATGATGATTGTATGAAAATTATTGGTGTCAATGCGTTAGCTACGACTGGTACCTCATGTCTGGGCCTTCGCTTCCGCCGCATCTTTCGACGTCGCACCTGCAGCATAAACAGTGCTCCTAGCAACAAGTAACTGCAATGATAAACATACCCAGTCTTAATGAAACATTATCACATAGTTACAAGATCTTGAGATAAAACTGACGCAGAACATAGGCAGTGTTCGATTATACTTAAGGCAAACTAGGCTCTTAAGGACGCGAGGAACGATGGTACACGTGTTCTGCATAATTATTTTGCTAAATACCTATATGGCAGCCAAAAGAGGTGCCTATGCCTTCTTGCGACCATACCTATATCAAGTGTTAATCTAGGGAGCTCTCGGTATTTAATCTGCTTCGGAACTTATTTATTTATATATTAGAAACTCAACAGCTTGTTTTCTATACACATGAATAAGAAAGTAGATAGCACTAGCAATATTGAGCAACGCCTTAAATACTAGGATTATCGTAGAGTTCATTGCTAGTACTACCTGTAACAAAAGGTTAGATATATATACTTAAGCCAATTACAGAGTTTCCTGGCATGTTTAGCGGTAAGAAGTGAAACACAGAGACAAACAATCAATCAGTAGTAATTACTAGAGCCAAGCAATAGCACAATGATAAGACATGACATGATGTGACATGCTGCGTGGACTTATGCTAAAAGTTTACTTAGGTATAAATTGTTTATAAAAACCTTTGATGAAAACTTATTCATTTAGTGATGTGTAAAACAGGCAGCTTTATTTTTAGACAAAGAGAATGGTAAACAAGTTTACGATCCGTCTAGTAGTAAGCGGTTACCGCAGCATACGATCGCTTCCTCTTTACCGATTTTAGGGAATCGAAAATAAAGATAGGATGAAAGGAAAGGTATGAGAGGGATAGGTATGTGAGTTTCCGAAAGTAACAGTGCTACTTCTCATAAGTCGGTAATCTAAAAGAGAGTGAGGTCCAGCCCGACTTTTTAACACGCTTTTATTAGCTTGGATGTATCTATGAATCTATGTAACGGAATCTTTGAACGTGATTTTCACTCCTTTCAAATCGACGCGCGACGGATTGATTTGAAACTTTGCACACTTTTCGAGGACCGATGACAATAATATAATTTAGAAAAAAAAATAAAAGAATAGTTGTTTAAAAAAAAACACGCTTTAAAAAGTAGAAAATAATTTAATAATTTTAATGTTAAAAAGCGTGGGGTGGGAGTTATTAAAATATCTTAGGCACGCCACGATCGTGGCGGTAAGTCCCGTGTTTGAGGAGTGGCTGGAGAGGCGGCATGGCGCCCTCACCTTCCGGCTGACACAGGTTTTGACCGGCCATGGTTGTTTTGGCCGGTTCCTGTGTCGGATAGGCCGGCAAGAGACGCCCGGTTGTCAACACTGCGGCGACTGCCGCGACGTTGTCGAGGACACGGCGCTGCACACTTTGGCGGATTGCCCCGCCTGGGCATCGCAGCGCCGTGAGTTGATCGCGGCAGTCGGATCGGTTGCCCTCTCGCTCCCGGCCGTAGTTTTGTCTATGGTCCGGAGTGAGAGGTCGTGGAATGCCGTCGCCTCCTTCTGTGAGGAAGTTATTTCCATCAAGGAGGCGGCGGAGCGGGAGAGGGAGCGTTTAAACCCTCTCCCCAACCGCAGAGCCGGGCGCCGGAGGGCGCGAGATGACCTCCAGCCACCCTGAGGTTTGACCTGGGGGTGGCGGGCTTTGTGGGCCTGCCCGCCATCCGTTCAGCACCAGGTCCGAGAGGCGGCGTGCGTGTTCCCACGCGCGCCTCTGTGTCGAGTCCGTCTCCCCTCTGGGGGGGGGACAGTAGGGAATATGTAGAGGTACCAGTGGGTAGATCGTTCGTGTAGTGGCCTGCCGTTTCATACGGCGGGCCGTAACCTCGGCGGGGTCGCGACCGCATGTGAAAGTGATTCGCGCGGCCCCGCCGATAGTGGTTTGTCGAGGAACACCGTGGTAGGTTTAGTCGGTATTCCGGGAGGTTCATTTTATCGTTTAACATCTTTTCATTTACCCCGGCGAGTCCGACATAACCCCTCCGCGGGGGCGGGCGAATCACTTTCACATGCGGTATGCGTCATTGCATTCCACCAGGTAAAAAAAAAAGAAAAGTAAACATCCCACGCTTTTTTACATTAAAATTATTAAATTATTTTCTACTTTTTAAAGCGTGTTTTTTAGTTTTTTTAAACAACTATTTTTTTCTTTTTTTCTAAATTTTTTTATTGTTTTCGGTCCTCGAAAAGTGTGCAAAGTTTCAAATCAATCCGTCGCGTCAAATCAATCAATCCTCGTCAAACTATGATTTATTTTAGCCTAAAATGTTCACTGCTGGAAATTGGCAAAGAGATAGGGCTTGGACCGCTCGCATTCAACCGTTTCCCAGGACCCTTAGATCGTCGTGCGAACCTAAAGAATTGATATTTTGTTGCTCTATGGGCGAGCTTGTGCGGTCACTATATAATTTGCTAACTCGAAAAAAGGAAATTAAAATTATTATTAGGAAAAGTATTGTGTGTGAGTACCCGATGTTGCTGAAGACATGGTTGAAGTCAGACACGGAGCCGACGGGGTGCGCGCACAGGAAATTATAGTAGCAGATATCCAGCGAACCAGATACGTTCAGCACCTGTAGATACATACATTTTATATTTTAAGTTCGGTTTACTTCTTCATTCATTGAATTCATGAAGATAACATCGTAGTCGATTTATACCGCACCTCTCTCGCAGAAATATGAGAATTCAAATATCGGCTAAAGCTGGTTAATTGGTAAATACACAGTGACAGTATAAAATAGCAAACAGGACGCGGTAAGCGAGCGGTTGCCTAGCCGTCGCCACATTGAGAGGAAGCTGTCTGCTAGTTGTTAGCACATGGACAGCGTGCGGTCAGTACGATTTGAGAAAGCGGTGTTGTATACGTGAGTTCCAACCTTGAGCCCGCGATTTCATCGCGACGGCACCAGTACAGTAGTAGTGTGTACTGACCAACTGGAAGGCGACGACGAACTGCACGACGGGCAGCGCGTAGAAGAGTCCGACGGTGTAGAGCGTGTAGAGGTAGCGGTTGGAGCGCGCGTGCAGCACGCGGTCGTGGCGCCGCGCTAATGCCGCTACGTGCAGTCGCGCCGGTAGTCCGAAGGGCCGCGGGGCTGCTGCCGCGTCCGTTTGCACAGGTGTCTCTTGGTTCGGTGGAACGGTCGCCGGCTGAATATCCTATCATACAAAGAAAACAGCTCAATAAGCGCACTGATGTGAACAACAAGCTGCCGGCACCAGCTGACTCGATAGTGCGAATAGGAACGTTATTTATATCAAACGACGGGGGCGTGACGAAAGTGAGTTGTGAAAATTTCGTATTTTATGTGACAATGTGGATATGCAGGTGGTAAAAGTGCCAAGACAAAAAACAAACAACAATTGGTGCTTTGATTTTGAATGTGGTTATGGTTCTTAGACTATTATAAAGCCTACGACAACGTGAGACACATGGTAACAAAGGTGGAATGAGCTAGAAGATGCAGGACTATCAGAGCACATTATGTTTCTGAATACCAACCTCTATGAAGGTTGCTTAGAAACCGTCGGACCAGACAAAACAATGTAGAAAGGGGTAGAATGTGTGTTTAATGGGTAGAAAAGGAGTGCCACAGGGGTTTGTCTTCACCCCGATCTTGTTAAACTTATACGAAAAAGCTAATTAAGTGCAAAACAAGGCAGGTGGAATGCTAGTGTTAAAATTGGTGGCGATTACTGATTTAAGACAGTAATAATTCTAGTCAAAAAGCCGTAATGACCATCACTTTACGGCTTTTTGACTAGAGTTAGACAGTTAGCCTAATAAAGAACTGGATTCGTCAGTAAATATAAAGAAAACCACGCCCATGTTTGTCAATCGTTTCAAATACATTCAGTGCTTGAATACCTTAACTGTAAAACCATGAAAGAATACGTGTGCCTTGGTCACCTTCTTAAGAACAAGGGACACTGTATGTCCAAAATATGGTAACGGTTCGGCACGGCGAATACTACTATGATTTTAACAAAAAAAATTAGTATAAATGATCAACATACATAGTTTGTGCACCGGTACGTTCTCCAAGCTGGAGCAGCCTGCCTAATGCAGGCATTATTTGTTAACTATGGGAAGATTATATCATGTCTAGACGCCAGCGTTCGTACGCCGATGAACTTATTATAACTAACGTAATAATAACAGTCATATAAAGTAGTCCAGTAAAATCTTCATAACTGTTTACTTAATTAGGATGAAAAAGAACTAAAAATTTACTCAATCGCAAACTGCTACTAGATGTTAATAGCCCGAACGTTTGGCTTCTCAAGTCAGCTTGTCTGAAATACCAAGTAGACTTGAAAAGCAAGACGTTCTGATAGCATTATCGATTTACCTTTTTTTATACAACTAAAGTGGCAAACAAGCTTACGGGCCACCTGATGGTAAGTGGTCACCGTAGCCTATGGATGCCTGCAACACCAGAGGCATCACTTGCGCGTTGCCGACCTTGTAAAAACCTTCTAACGCCCTTTTTGAAGAACCGCATACTGTAGTCTTGTGGGAAAACCTCGGCAGGGAGTTCAATCCACAACCTGAGCGTCCGCGGAAGAAAATTCATTTGGAACCGCTTGGTGCGGCACCAATTAGCTTGTAAAGGTGTGTGAATGAAATCCTTACCGATGGCTAATCAGAACACAATCCATCATATAAGCGGTAGAGCACACAATCAAACCAACTTACCTGCTGCGAGTCTCCTTCTACGGAGTAAATCTCATTGACATATCCGCCGTTGCTCGTGTCAGTCCGCCTGTCAACACCGTCACCATTAATAACAGCAGTGGTAGGGATAGGAATGGCGGTGATGGTAGCTGCGGTAGTGCTGGTCACCACTTCCTCTTGTACTTCGTCTTCTTCGTCCGTGTCGCTGTTGTCACTGCTATCGAACGTCGCAGCTATAGTGTACAATAGGAAATCATTAATATTACATTTTTGTTGAAGACTGATTTCGCAGTAGGCTTTATCCCTATGTCGGTGACTTTGCAAGTATACGAAGAACACAATATACAAAGAACAAAGATATAAATACTAAAATGTGTTACCAGTAAGTACTTGTTCAATATCTGAATATTGAACAAGTACTTACTGGTAACACATTTTAGTATTTATATCTTTTTAATGACAAGAAATTGATTGACAATACCGCGATACAAACCTCGAGCTTAGTGCGGAAGCCGCTGCCAATTATAAAAATGAGTGATGTAGTAAATAGATAATTAAATAAATAAATTATCGCCTGCTCCGTGCCTAGAAGAGCACGTTAAGCCGTCAGTCCCGGCTGCCATGAACATCTATGGCAGTCGTTATTGGGAAGACAGTGCTCTCTAATATCCTGACACTGGTCTAGCCTTAGGGTATCGTTAGCCTTCGGGTTGCGGAGGTGAGATGGCAGTCGCTCCGTGTAAAAACTGATATCCAGTCAAATCCGGTTAGACTAGAAAGCCGACCCCAAGTGATTTGGGAATAATAAAGGCTAGGGAGAAGAATGACAAGGCGTGAAATGAGTTTGCTAAAGCTTAACATTTAAAAGTGCCATTAATACTAGCAAACGTCTCACTGGAGTCGCGTCTTCGTCGCGCCGGCGTTGCAGACATGGTGCTGTCTATCTCCGACCGCGTGCCCTCTTCTGGCTCTGTGGAGACAATACGAGATACTTGTTACCCTTCAATAATACTAAAAGTTGCGACATAGATATGTAAGTAATTATATTGTTTTTCTAATAAATATACCATTAACTCGTAAACCAGAACGCAAATCTATGCAGGATATAGGTAACGGGTTTCTTATTATGTCTGAGATGTTGAGAGATTTAGGCCACAAATATGTGTAATATAGATACACTTGTGGACGTCATAATGTTGTTATGATTGGTAGGAAATCTTGCTAAAATGACGATCAGGCAAGTTGCTACGCATAAAAAAGAGGTTGAGTGTAATTACAATCATCAATTAATTATAATTTTGATAACATACAACTTATGTCTGTACGGACTTACTATCTATACTAATATTATAAAGCTGAAGAGTTTGTTTGTTTGTTTGATCGCGCTAATCTCAGGAACTACTGGTCCGAATTGAAAAAATATTTTAGTGTTAGATAGCTTATTTATCTAGGAAGGCTATAGGTTATATAACATCACGCTACGACCCACGGGGGCGGCGCAGTAACGATTAACGCGGGTGAAACCGCGGGAACATCTAGTGTTCTATGTAATATACGTATTAAATAGTTAATTATCGTCCGCCTTAACAGTGAAGGAAAATAAATAAAACCTGCATATCTTAGAGTTATCTACAATGTTGGCCTGGCCTTACCCTTCTCACACGGAAAAGAGGCCCGTGCCCAGCAGTGGGACAGTTCCAATACAGAGCTGATATTATCCTTACTGATCGATGTATGGATGTTTGTTACTCTTTCACGCAAAAACTACAAGACCAATTGCGATGAAACTTGGTATGTAGATAGCTGGAGACCTGTATTAACACATAGGCTACTGTTTATCCCAATATTCCCACGGCATCGGGACTTACGCGAGTGAATTACCTATATTTACGCGAGCGGAGCTGCGGACAAAATCTAGTTATGTATTAGTGTGGTGGGTACGTACTGGGCGCGAGCACGGCGCGCGGCCCCACGAGGTGGCGCCAGCGCGGCCAGCGCTGCGCCAGCACCAGCGCGCCGAACACCGCGTAGAACAACACGAACACCGCCAGCGACACACCCGCGCCCACGAAGTACTGCGCGCGCGACAGCGCCGCCTGCAAACACACGCACTCGTTCCACATCCTGAACTGCATCGCATGTAACTTAGCTTCTTGGCTAAGGCTCTGAACCTGGGGCTCAAACATATCGCTTTATATCTATACTAATATAAAGCTCAAGAGTTTGTTTGTTTGTTTGTTTGAACGCGCTAATCTCAGGAACTACTAGTTCGAATTGAAAAATTATTTTAGTGTTGAGTAGCCCATTTATCAAGGAAGCCTATAGGCTATATAACATCACGCTACGACCAGTAGGAGCGGTGCAGCAATGAAAAATGAAAAAAACGGCGTTAATTCTCCTATATGAAGCAGACGAAGTTGCAGACAGCTAGTGTTATATAAAAGCACTAGGTAAGGTACGTAAGGCATAGGTAAGGTGTTCAAACTACATAGTTACAAACGGCAACTTAACTTACACACCTAATTATATCTATACATACATACAGTCCACTTATCTTAACACGATGTTTGTATAAACAGTAAGCGCTAGTTCAGACACAATAGGAAACGCGCGGTTTCAGATCCGCGCCGAAACCGCGTGGATCTTATTTGTATGAGTATGAAGCAATCATTCAGACATAACCGCGCGATTATTCAAGCTGCGCGGTTACCGCCACTCAACCGCTAGAAAATAGAACTCTTTCCTCAGCGTTCAGTTGCGTTGCGGGCACCGCGTGGTTAGCACGTCACAGCAAGCGAGCTCGCTATGGATCACTTTGACACCGAGTTATTTATTGATGAAGTGGAGAAAAGACATGCAATATGGGATCTTCAGAGCTTGAAATATCTTCACTGATCAGCCCAATTAGTTCATCAAAAGATTTTATTGACATTCTCAAATAGTTGAACATTTTTTCATTAATCATTCTTAATTTGGGATATAATGTTACGAACTGACTATGTACTAGTCGGTCACTTAATATTGGACGTACCCAATACTGCCTTTTTCTTTTCTTTTTTTTATGAGCAACCACAGTAAAACCCATAGTTCTTCGGCGACTTCCATTTTCAAACTGACGCTCCGCATTCTTAAATCGCTTAATAATCGCCGGCGTCTGAACACCATCACAATTGTTGCGGTTTCAAACCGCACGATTTGTAAACGCGCGGTTCCCGCGTGTCTGAACTAGCGCTAATAAATCGTTCCTCACGCTGTCCACACGTTTGTTTCTTTGCAAAAATCCCTTACACACAAAATTAAACCTTAACGCTCTGAACATAAGGTTACTCTACAATTGTCTTACGTTTACGCAAATGTTATACATTGAAATGAAACTATTTTGTACGGATTTGATTATTTGGAAATCCTACTTTATATAATTTGTAAACTTAACTATTAAACTATTTAGATTGACACTTCCCTCGACGTTATAGTTGCTGTTCGGCAGCCATGGTCACAGGGAGCTTTTAGCTGGTTGCCGGCTAATCCTAATCCTAACTTCCTAACTAATATTATAAAAGCGAAAATAAGTTTGTTTGTTTGTTACCTTTTCACGCCTAAACCACTGAACCGATCATCCTAAAATTTTGCATGTACGTTGTCAGGTGTACAGAAACGGACGTAGGCTACCTTTCATCCCGAAAAAAATTACTGTTCCCGAGGAAAACAACAATAATGTTCTTATGATAATAGATGGCACCACGTGTCTTTCGAATCATGATTGAATTATATTATTATACAAGCAGAGTACAACCCGAACTGATTGTCAAATTTTAAATTAACGCGTGCGAAGCCGCGGGCAAAAGCTAGTTAATACATAAATTAAATGTTTGCTGGAAGCAACAAGCCACAATTTAGAAATGCCCGCTCAAGACATGTCAGCCTATGGTCTTACCATATCCTAGAAAAAGAAGAGATAGAGAGGATCTTTATTGACTACATCTGTGTGCAAGTTGAAAGCAGTACACACACACACACATCCTCATACACACACACACTTCAAATAACCATCACCAACCACCACCACTAACATGATACCCACACGATCCACTTATAATAATTATGTATAATTTGAATCCCTATCATACCGAACACTGTCTCTTAAGATACAGGTATTATTGCCTAGTTTATGAGACAGGGCTCAAATAGTGTACCTACTAATTATAATAATTAAATTGTGTACTGTACTTATCAGTTAATTTTTGGTGATAAATAAACTTATATTATTATTATTAGTACAATGCTTTAGCAAAGGAATGAAAATAATAAAGAAGAGCTTCGACCAAAGAAACCATCGTAGTTTTTTACCTTGATGTGTACCGTGAGTGTTTTAGCGCGCTTGCGCGGCGCGGTGGCGGGGTCGCGCTCGGAGGCCGCGAACATGGCCACCTCCCACAGCCAGTCATCAGAGGACGCCTCCTCCTGGCGGCACGGGTCGTCCGACTCGCGCACCAGGGCGATCACGTAGAACCCGCGAGGGTACGCACTGCGCTGCAACACCACGACAATACTGCTGAGTAACATCATTTACTTAGCCATTTCCGGACACTATCTTGTTAACAAAGTTTTGATGTACTACTTTTTGCCAAAATATGAAGTAGTTTCTGCCTATAATAAAAGTGACTAAATTGGCAAACTAATCCTATCTAATATTATAAAAGCGAAAATGAGTTTGTTTGTTACCTTTTCACGCCTAAACCATTGAACCGATCATTCTGAAATTTTGCATATACGTTGACAGGTGTACAGAATCGGACATAGGCTACTTTTTATCCCGACAAAAATTACTGTTCCTGAGGAAAACAACAATAACGTTCTTATGATAATAGATGGCGCCACGTGTCTTTCGAACCATGATTGAATTATTTTATTACAAGCAGAGTACAACCCGAATTGATTGTCAAATTCTAAATTAACGCGAGCGAAGCCGCGGGCAAAAGCTAGTTATAGTATAAAGTTGTTACCGAAATCTGTGCACCTCCAGAATTAAGCACCGTCATCCTCATGGTGGAGGACTCTATGAGGTCTATGGTCTCTGCGATTGGACACTGAAAAACACAACATTTTACATTAACTACTGGGACTGGACATACTAGTGTTCTAATTTTGAATAGCTATCCGTTGGCATCTAACACCTTGATTGAACTATTTGTAAATTCTAGGATTCTAATTTAGGTTCTTAAAATATTGATGATAAATAGAAGCTAAAATGCAAAAATATGTTATTTTAAGAGATTTAAAAAATAAAAATATTGTTTTTCATGGACATACTTTTTTACATGTCATAATTTAGCTATAATCTATATATTGTACTATATACGTGAAGAAAAAACTTTGTACCCCTTTTTACGAAAATTGTGCGGACGGAGGAGTATGAAATTTGGCATAATTAGTTTATATGGAGGAGGAGGGGCGACTCCTAATATTTTTGTAAAATATGCATTAGAAATACATTAAATTAATGAAAAAACACTACACGCACACAACCATGCATTTGACACACGCAGTCGAAGCGCGTTCGTAGTATTTCGACATTGCTCGTCTGACGTCGTACAATTCTTTGTAACCTATACCTTATTTATATGTAATAGAGAAAAACAGAAAACAAACTAGCAAGCTTTAGGAATTTTGGTTGAATTTTGACCACTAGGCGACCGCTAGTAGTTATTTACTCGGCAATTTTTAGTTAAATTCGGATATGGTAAGAGCATATTCAAGAGCTATACCTACAATACATTGCCTTTACTCAAAGCTAAGCAACGGGTTGGCCACCATTCAGTGTAGTTTATAAATAAAAAAATAAACAAATTGTCAGACCGTGTATGTTTGTATAGCGATGGTGGCGCACACGTTGTTCTCGGCCTCCACGACGAGTCGCACGCTCGTCTGTTCCGCTTCGAACTGGTAGTAGTGAATTCGAGGGGCTCCCTGCAAACAGAATACACCATAATTTGCCAACAAATTATTGCTCTCGTGTGGTCTTCTACCGGATATTTTCACAGTAATGCATGAGAGAGTACTCGAGTTCATTTTATAAAACACATTGCATGGCGACCCAGCCAGTGCTGCCGCATCAACTATACTGGCAGTTTTAGAAAATATATATGTTTTACTTGCGTATAAAACCTTTTTTTTAGATTATTTGCGACATTAGCTTCAACATAAATAATACAAATAGCAAAATATGGCTGGAATAAAGTCTTGTAGGTGCCTTACTGACTGGCGCGCTTTGAAAGCGGTATACAGCTTGTAAATAGACTGCCTAAAACATGAATAGGTAATGGCAACATGTTATGTAAATAATACAATATGACTAATACCTACAATATTTTATTTTATTTTATTAATATATTAGAATTGACGTGTCCAAGAATTATTTACATATTTTTAAGGAAATAAAGAAATATTGACTTTGACTTTGTAGTATTGTAGTGACTCCACACAGACAAGGAAGTCTTGACTTAAGACAATAGATGGCGCTTTACACAATTACACACTTCGTATACATTCCTAAATCACGCAATTGAAGTTTACACAGCAAGTTAATATTACAAATTCCTGACATCAACTGTCGAGCTACGACCCGCCACGCACGATCACCCAGCTTGGTTGAAGGATCCTTTGTGCTGGAGGATCTGTTGGACATCATACCATGTTTCTCCACAATATGATTGCCTTTAATAACACTGCAAATTTAAGTGTGTGAAATATTTAATTCGTGTATGTTTACGGGTTTACCTCCTCTGCGTGTACGACCACGGGGTTATCAAAAGGCAGGCGCCAGTCCCGGTCGGGTGAGAGCCGCAGCCACAGGGTGGCGGGCGCTACGCACGACGCTCCAACGTGCAGCGATACTGAACCACGGATTGCTGGCTCAGGACCCTCTGTAGATATCACATTCATGATAATTTAATTATATATAATAGAAGATAGTTTATTTTTAACATCACTGTTTTAATAGTGTGCAAAATGTTGTAAAGACAATCTGATACAACAACTCAGATTCCGTCAATTCTTAAAAGTGCAAATGCAGTTATGAAGCATAATATTATTATAAGTACAATTTATCATTGCGTTATGGAATGCACACTATTCAATACACAGAAATATAGGTAAACGTAAGCTTTTGTATTATTCCTAAAAAAGAAATATGCAATATAATTTTGGTAACTAAATTGCTTTTCCTTGTAAAAAAAAAGATCAGGTTTGTTCTAAAATGATACGCAAACATGAATTTATGATGTCGCTTTGTAGGTACCGCAAGCCTTAATATTTCGGACAAAGGCGCGGCCTAGTTGGTGTTAAATAAGATAAAAATAAACCAATAATCCAATATCAGTTTACAAATTCCTCGAGATTTTACGGCACGCACGTCTGACTTTACAAATTAAATATATTTTGAAATGGAAGAGCAACTCTTTGCCAAATATTCATAAACCCCCTCGCTAGGGTAGTACCACCCTCTTACATAGAATCGGTCACTGTTGCTTAATTTTATTCGATGAGTAAAATTTCATCCGCTTACAAACCTACATTTGCCAGGAGTCGCTTGACGAATGGAACCGGCGGTACAAAGCGGGGAAAACCGCGTCAGTGACGAAAATGTTCTTTCCTGATGCACTGAAGGCATATGGGTTGGTCCGCAAGATCCAAATGTCTCCAGTGATGACCCAAGTTTTTACAGGACACGGCGGGTTCTCTGAATATTTACACCGGTTTAAATGTAAGGAGGACCCGTCGTGTCCCTGCGAGCCGGGATTGGAGGAGACCGTTCTCCATATTTTGTGTCGCTGTCCAATACACGCGATGGACCGCTACAACGCGGAACAGATTATGGGGGACACCATCAGAGCGGACAATTTGCACACTCTCATGGTGGACCCGATAACAAGACAGCATTGTATGAACTATTGCACAAGAATAGTAGGGAAAGTTATTAAAAGAAATAAATAGCAGGAAATGTGGATGCACATATTCTATAATATGGTATACCAGCATTTATACGTAAGTCATGTAATAAAGTCAACTGCTCTTGTGCAATAGGGCAAAATACCGTAACTAGCGTCCATTATTGTATAGTAAATGTTAGAGTATAAGTATCATTAAATATAGTAATAATTTATAGTTAGAATAAGAAAATATGTATAAAATTAATTAATAAATTGCCGAACCATGAGATGTATGAGTGTGACGAATGAAAAGGAGATATGAAAGTTCTCTGATCATGTCAGAGGTTGGGCTCAACACCCTGTGATGACGGGTGCTGCTTTAAATAAAAAATAAAAAAAAATAAAAAAAATATAACCTACATTTGCCAAGACCAATTCCTTTTCTTTCATCTCATGTTTAAATGCTTATGTTTAAGGTCGGCAACCTTCGGCGGACAGTATGTTTGTTTGCCAAAGGTTAACGTTTTTTGGAAGAATCTCAAAGATGTTAAGTAGTCAAAACCGTATTAGACTGGCGAGCCTCAGAATCAGAATAAGGAAAAATGAGTCCGTACCAACAGCTTTACTGAAAGGGTATGTTGAAATACTGTGTTTATAAACGGATATTTTATAAGTATATAAATAATATACGTGTATACTAACCGCAGTCTTCTCTCAGAGCTACGACTTCTAGGCTGTCTTCGGGGCATAGCGTTCGTTCCTGCTGGTACAGAAGAGTTTCTCCTATGTAGTAGGGCAGTTGCCATGTCGTTGCTCCTACACACAAAAATATTTTATTAATACGAGCCCAAAACAGGAATCTTTTTATTTCGACACGTTTACCAAACATAAATTAAACTCACGCCTCAATACTCCGAAGGGGCAGGCTGAGATGTTCAATTCCCTATTTTCGCCAAGTACCTACTAAGTATTTAGGCACTACATATTACAGAAAAATGTTTTATCAATACCCGACCCGGGGATCGTGCGATGTAAATGTATGCCTTAATATAACTACACATCATTTCACATTATTTGATTAAGGTAGCCTCTGTATATGTCCGTAACACTGCTAGGTTACTACGACACAGCTGTGCTCTGTCGATTGCTGAAATGCCAGACATCATTGAAAAGCCACAAGTTGTATAAAGCCGCAGATGATCTGCTACCGCTCTATAGATTAAATCTCACTACCAAACGAGTGTGACTTTTAACTGCTATAATTAACAATTTTCTACAGTGGTTTATTTATATTATAACAGTTACTCTCTGCACTAACAGGTAACTTTCCCAACACGTGCGGAGAGTCAGGTTTAACAATTACACATTGTTACATGTAGGTATAAGAAAATAAATATATAGGTACATTAAAATTAAAATCAAATAATAACAAATTCAAAATAGTAACAAAATAGTGACAAAATCAATAAATATATTAATAACAATTCATTAAATAAACCTAATTATTTAAAAGTTCATAGGAATAGGTACTTTAAAAATTGACACATTAAAAAATAAGTCACACTTGATAACACTAACAACACTAATTAATAACACTTGATTGGTTAGCGATCAGAGCAATGAGTGTAGATATGACCTGACAAGTAGGAGCGAATTGTGCAATTGTGCGGTGCACGTGCGTACAGTCGGCGCCGCGAGCAATAGTTATGACAATACCAGTTGGGTAGATACTATGGTTACTAGCGGAGCAAAATCGAGTTCGAAATGAGTTTTAAGCTGAATAGCACGGCGCCGACGGGAATTACTTATTTCTAGTGGTGGTTGTTGTAAGTTATCTAACGAAGAGCTATATTACCTATTCTTCGTCGTGCAGTCACAAGCAGGGGATGTGCGGTGTCTCCACCATCAGTGCTCAGCCACACACGCGTTGGCCAAAAACCTTGGTCGCCACTCTGAACATATTATTCCATCTATTTAATTCATAGACACACCCAGGGTATCTTTTCTGGATGTTAACCTCTCAACTAATCCAGTTATCAAAAATACGAAAATACAAAAAAGCTATTCAAACAAAAAAGACTATCATAACAAAATTTACGTTTTAAACAGTCTGATTAAGTTCGGATGTCGGCCGGCGTACTAGCGTTGGTTTAAAGCATTAGTTCCTAAAGTGGTCCAGGTGGACCCACAAGGGTCGACGGGAGAGTCGACGGGGATCTACGTTGGCGTGACAAAAAAAATGGGAGTCCACAATTCGTAAGCAGGGCTCCACGAGAAAATTTATTTGCTTTCGTTAGTGAAGAACAAAAATGTTGGCTTGACTTCACCTATCAATGTAGGCAGATAATATTTTAAGAAGCTCAGCGACTGAGGTTACTTGTAAAAACTTGCATATTCCATATTCAGTACCAGTGGTCTCGAATTTACCGGTTTGTCGGTAGACAATTACTAAAAAAAAAAGGTCAGCCCGTAGAGATTTGATCTATTTATGATTTGATAGAATATGGTAGAAATATAGCTGCCGGGGGTCCATCGGAACTAGATAAATTTTGAAAGTGGTCTATGAAAAAAAGTCTGGGAACCTCTGGTTTAAAGGTTAAGTTGTCATTTAGCGCACAATTCTAACATGAAATCTGATAAATATAGTAGATATTATCACGCTCACTCATACTTTAATTTTACATTATCGTGCTCTATCTAATGGCGTTTTAGTTTCCGAGCGATCTAAGTTTGGTGAGGGCACATCTATGCTTTAAATCTTTAATCTGTATATTAAATATGCATGTCTGTTTATTTGTCTAGCTGTGTCTTAGTGACATTTACCTAATCATGTGCATTGGGTAATCAATTAACAAAAAAGTCCGAAACATTCAAAGTAGCCTTGGAACTTACAGTTATAATGATAAACCCGTAGTATAGTTAGTTAAAATAAAATTGTAGATAGCTGAGTGCTTCCGTATCTCAGCCCCTGTCCTGATACGGAGATTCGTTAGTACCTATTGTATAAAAAAATACATCTGTGCGAAAACATTTTGCGATGTTTTTATATAAATAGCTATGTAAGTATATGTTTCTGTGTGGGTTACTTATAAAACGACGAATAAAAGGCGTGGTCATATTTAAGGGTCGTAACGAACTAGGTGACTAATAGAAGGTATGTCAACATTTTGAAACAAATGGTTTCTTAGTTATCGGTACCTACTTAGTTCATGTACTATCGGCTCCAGCGACGGATGACCATTTCAGAAAAATTTTCGCTTGCACATGTTGACCAGTTAAGTTTGTATCGCCTTAGAATCAGTAAACAAATGTAAAGTGTAAAAAAACTCAAACAAAGAAAGGGGTGTGGCACGGGTACGGATACCAAGTGTTGGCTTGCTATGCGATTTTAGGAGTGGTCATCCGTCGCTGGAGTCGATAGTATGTTAGAATTTTTACATATATTGGCGGTATTGACCAAATTTGTAGCGCGTATATTGGGTACCGAATGGTTTTCCTTCTAGCAAACAACTTCATTTTCACGATTACCAAGAAATACCATATTCAAATTTCATACTTATGAATTATACAAGTTATATTGATAACAAAGACAAACTGCCGCACACAATTATATGTTAATTGGCTACACTTGACAATATGTACTTGGCTTAGTAAGTTATATAGGTATGTAAGTACTCACCGGCAGAAAGTCTAGAATGTACTCTATAGACGCGTTCACTTCCAAAACGTGGTTCTCCTCGAAGGATAACCTGTTGAGCGAACTAGCATTAACCTACAGTAGCTTCTAACATTCATCATACTTTTACGATATAAGCATAGTAGGTACAGGTAAAAAGATTGTGAAGAACCTCTAAATTTAGCAATTTCGACCATGTTTTAGTAAGACCAATATGTACCAATATGTTTTTGAGGCAAATTATTGTTATTTAAATATATTAGTTTACAACAAAGCGTAGTCTATCACAACAGGAAGACTGGAAGATTGCTGATGTTTATATCGTAGCTTTTCCTTATATTAAGTGCCAGCCTCATAAGTAATTAAACATTTACGCAAATGATGTAGGTAACCTATACACATTTTTTGTAACACATAGAGCTATTGTTTTAATAGATTCATAAGTGATAGACAGTTGCAACGGTGTAAGGTAAGATGATCATCTCACTGTTTCCTCACGACGGTGATGTTTTGGTTGACACACGCTGCGGCTCTTAGCAGCAGTGCGACCGCAAACACGCACACACACTCTCGCATCGTTCACACACTTAATAATAAAATACACATCACACACAATATATAACTGAACTTAGTTTACTCGTTCCAGGTTCATAAGCACAGGTACTATTTGCCACATATCCGTGTGGTACACTGGCCACGCATCGTTATCTAGTTATCTTGCCATTTGAGTGATAAGCAGATATGGATATGTGATTCATTGACTGATTTAAGCTACCATTGTATGTAGGTCGCTTGAGCCGCGGACTAAGGTCAATTTTTTTAACGATAAAGCGTCCCAAACATAATGTACCTATTACTTAAATACTGATAATTATACGCAGACTAAATAATAAACTAGTTGTGCCCGCGTTTATGGTTACTGCGCCGCCCCCGTGGGACGTAGCGTGATGTTATATAGCCTATTGCCTTCCTCGATAAATAGGCTATCCAACACTTAAAGAATTTTCAATTCGAACCAGTAGTTCCTGAGTTTAGTGCGTTCAAACAAACAAACTCTTCCGCTTTATAATATTAGTATAGATTTGTCTGAAATATCTTTAGTGGATGTTTTTGCGATCAGTCCGTTTATACCAGCGTTGCTAAGGTCTAATACTGTTAGTAAACTAAACAATTGATTTCTTAAATTACAAGCTTAGCCAGTATTCCCACAAAGTTATCCCAAGAAATCACAACGGGACCCTGAATTAAGCCTGGGATTTCGCTCAAATTACAGCGGCCTGGCCAGAAAAGTGCCTTCAGCCTACAAATAATAAGCGCAGTCGAACAATGTTGCGACTTATACAAAAAATTACAAATACGAAAGAGATAAATCTATACAAATAAATAAAATTGAAGTGTCTGTTTGTAATGTCAAAATAACAGCTTTTTATCTATTGCATATGAAAGTATATAAGGTACCTATACGAAAACATATATTTTTAAAATTTTTGTGTCTGTCTCTCTGTCTGTTTGTTCCGGGTAATCTCCGAAACGGCTGAACCGATTTTGACGGGACTTTCACTGGCAGATAGCTGATGTTATAAGGAGTAACATAGGCTACTTTGATTTTAGAAAAAATAGGATTCCGCGGAGACAAACACTTTTTAGTTAAAATCTACGCGGACGAAGTCGCAGGTAACAGCTAGTTTGAAATAAAATTTTATGATTTATACCTAATTATACACCATAACACAATTTAATCGAATGTTCAAAAGATAGATTTCTACTAGCTGGCTCATAGCCAGTTGCACTCACTGATCGGTAAAGGATTAGCGAGGTTAAGCAAAGTCGTGTCCGGTCAGTCTATAGATGGGTGACCGCTTAGTGGTACTTAATCTGAGCGTCTCCGTGTTTCGGAGGGCACGTACCTAAAAAGTCGGTCCAGGTTGTTGTCAAATTGACAGCAGTCGTTAAGCCATGTCAGAGACCTACAGGCGGCTTGAACAACTCTTGACAACATATTGGCCACTAACCACACGAAAAGAAAGAAAAAATAAAGAAAAGCGAAAATGAGTTTGTTTGTTTGTTACCTTTTCGCGCCTAAACCACTGAACCGATCATCCTGATATTTTGCATATACGTTGTCAGGTGTACAGAAACGGACATGGGCTACCTTTCATCCCGAAAAAAATTACTGTTCCCAAAGAAAACAATAATAATGTTCTTATGATAATAGATGGCGCCACGTGTCTTTCGAATCATGATTGAATTATATTATTACAAGCAGAGTACAACCCGAATTGATTGTCAAATTCTAAATTAACGCGAGCGAAGCCGCGGGCAAAAGCTAGTATACTTATATAGCAGAGACCGTTGGCCAAGTTTTCTTTTTTTTTTTACGATTAATGTGGCAAACAAGCATACGGCGTGGGCCGATAGTAAGTGGTCACCGTAGCCTATGGACGCCTGCAACACCAGAGGCATCACTTGCGCCTCGCCTTAGCCACGATAAAATTGTTATTTTTAGCCTGTATTGTCCCACTGCAGGGCAAAGGCCTCCCTCCCCCGCTTTTCCACATATTTCTGTTCTGTGCTAGTTTGCACCAGTCTCTCCTGTAGCTAATTAATTCGCCCCGCTATCGACGCTTGGGTCTACCAGGCTGCCGCATAGCACCACCTGGGATCCAATATGTCCATGTTCGGTGCATCGCGATGAACAGATCAGCATTTTTGTCGTTACACAATTTTATATATGCATCAGCATTAAGTTATTAGAGTTAGTACACAAACAGCTGTCGAATCAGTTCGCGCGTAACTCAAACCATTTACTAAACTAATCAATATCAAATTAGTCTAGTTTAGCTAACCATTTAGGTTTAAACTATTGGTTTACTTTAGTAACCATTTATACGTACTTGTTATTTTTCTAATCCAGTATTAGTTTAAAGTCGTAATTCTCGTATCATTCATATCAACCGTATCTTATCTTATCTTATATTTCAGTACAGACCGGCGACACTTCGACCCAGTGGGACCTTTTGTGTCAGCCCCAAGATTCATCCCTTAGCTATTTCCTTTTGAATGTACTGCATTAGCCGTAGTGTACAATTCAGAGGGAGAAGTCTGAAGTCTTCAGGGTTTGGATATGCCAATCCCATCAGACCCATTGTTATTTTTCTAATCCACTATTAGTTTAAAGCCGTAATTTTCGTATCATTCATATCAACCATAAATATAAACAAATCATAAAACCAAAAAAAGAGTTCGTCAGAACCAGACGAATCCGAATCTTTTCAGTCCACGACAAAAAGCAAAGGAAAATAAAAATACATGAATGTGTAAGAAAATAATTTATTAAGTATAGCACGTATACTGTAAGGTGTGGGTCGGGGCTACTTCTGGCGCGAGTACCGCAGCCCCAACTCGTCGGCGACCTCCCGCACTGCCGCCAGGCACTCGTCCAGTTGTGCGCGCGAGTGAGACGCTGACAGGCAGAACCTGCACAAAATGCACTCCATTATAAACGATTATTACTGCGATCATACATAATGTTTACCGGATTAACCTGGTAGAAATGCAACGCGAAAATTTAAAAGTTATAGTTAAGTGAAAAAGTATACGGTTCTAATTGATTTTGTTGATAAAGAATTACTCATTAGCAACTATGTCCGACAGGTGACAATGGACTTAGTTCCTATGATTTTCATGACTTTAGGTATAATTTGCATAAGAAGGTGACATATCGGTGAAGACTACTCGAAAGATATGTCAGTTATTAGCATTGCGTGTCTGCCGAATGTATTCGAATTGCGAATTAAGGTGTCACCAGCGCAATTCAGATTTTGCTCAAAATCTATACAAATAAATAAAATTGAAGTATCTGTTTGTAATGTCAAAATAACAGCTTTTTATCTAATGCATATGAAAGTATATAAGGTAACTAGATGAAAACATATATTTTAAAATTTTTGTCTGTCTATCTGTTTGTTCCAGCTAATCTCCGAAACGGCTGAACCGATTTTGACCGGACTTTCACTGGCAGATAGCTCATGTTATAAGGAGAACTTAGGCTACTTTGATTTTAAATATAGGGTTCGGCGGAGACAAACACCTTTTAGTTAAAATCTACGCGGACGAAGTCGCAGATAACAGCTAGTAAATGATAAAGCAATAGAAAATTGTCAAGTTATAAACTCTACGAGGCACGAGAGAAAAGAATGCTTCGAGTGGACTGATGACCAAAATTAAAAGTTATCAGTACAAACAATAAAAATTAATCAAATCAATGTTACATACATTAGATTCTAATTATAATCGATTATGATTAGAACAATGACGAGTAAAACAAATAGGTAGATGAAAATTAGAATGCGGAATCATAAGATTATTTTTCTGTAACATTCGTGCATCGCTGTCCTGTCGCTGTCACGGGGACAGAGATTCTTTTGTTGTCCGCAGGCTACGGTAGCCATTTCCTTGTATTTGTTATGTATATAAAGTGAATCAAAACATCTTTAGTATACAAATAAATAGTATTGTTTATATATCATAAATCATTGGCGTACTAAAACAACTGGATAGTGATTAGATCAATATTTAGTTATCGAGACACGCATGAATTGTTTGCTTGCGGATATGTTTTAACAAATATGTCAGAAATTAATTATAATCGCTTATCGAGCAGAGATAAAGTGATAACATACTATAATATGATAACTACTATTATGCATTGTAATACATTTGATGGATGATTAATTATTGCATATGGCCGGTCTTATGATGTGCGGTTACTGGTCTTTAGATGCTTGCAATAGTATATCGAGTAATAGTCTGCCTGTGTGTCGCGCTTGTGTGTGTGTGTGTGTTTGTGCGCACGTGTGTGTGCGTACGTATGTGTGTGCGTACGTGTGTGTATGCGTACGCGTGTGTGTGTATGCGTACGCGTGTGTGTGTCGCGCGCGCGCGTGTGTATGTGTATGTGTACGTACGCGTGTGTGCCTTGCTGAACCGAGTACACCAGCATCGGCACCACCGGCGAGTGGTAGTGTGTGTCTACTTGTATGTGTAGTGTCTCACCGTATCCGCGCCTTGTTGAGTGGCGTGGCGGGGAAGCCGACGCCGACCGTGGCGATGTGGCGCGCGGTGAGGCGCTCCACCGTGGCCGCCATCTTGCTGAACGAGTACACCAGCATCGGCACAACCGGCGAGTCGTAGTGCCCGAACGTCACCACGCCCAGCTCTTTTAACCTGCCAACAACATATTATTATACAGGGTGCCGATTTAATCACATGCAATATTGCGAGGTAAATAATTAATGTACGATGTATTGCCGACATCAACAAGAATAAAGTACCTTAAACTTTTATCACAATTTTCTAAAATACGCAGTCAGTCCTGATAATGTGCGTAAGCGAACTTTATTTTTTTACGTGAGGAATTGCTCCTGATGCGTACCCCCTCGCTACAAGGAGAGGCGAGAGGGTTATGTCGCGCACTCCCGAGATTTCGGGCCTACCGACTAAAACCACCACGGCATGCCAACTCGCTGCTTTGTATGATAGATGGGTCGCTGGAACTGAAACTACGTCAGCGATTCACCCAGAAGTGCAGAAAAGGAAGATCTGCGAGCGACGATTCCTGACACGACAGAGGGCTTCGTTCCGACTCAATGGCTGCCGGCCGGATCCCCGTTCTCTCACCCACGCCTGTGCCGCCCGGTTCGCCGGCGCCGTACGAATCCGGCAGGATATTTTCCTGCGTGAGCGACCCTCGCCGATCATACGGCAGTTCGCGTGCGTTTAAGGGGCAAGTACAACACATCGGGCCAATCTACAATTAGGTACGCATCTAACCTGCGTCCGTTTAAAGATTTTCTTTTTTTTATCAGGTTTACAAAACTAAGCAAAACACCGAAATATTTTTAAGTTTATTGCACAAATATAAGACACAACATTACTGTATGCTCTTCTTGAAGTGATCACTTGTAAGGATGTAAGGAAAAGGCTTGAGTATGTTCATCACAAGAAATTACAATTTAAATCTGAATTTTTAATTTGTAACTAGTAATCAAGGAATACAATTTTTTTCAGGTAAGTACTGTTTTAAAGATCTAACAGATGCACCGAAATTATCAATTTCGTTGCAAACCTTATTATAGGTTGAACACAGATGGTACAACGGGGAGTGCTCACTATAATTAGTGCGATAATGAGTAAGACTGCTTAGTTTTGGAACAGCGAAATTTAACTGCCCAAGTAAGGACGGACTATCAAGTTTTCCATTAGTTAGTTTGAGCAAATACACAATGTCGGCAATATTTCTGTCTTTGTTCCAGTAATACAAGTTTAAAATGCTTAAGTCTAGAGTCGTGAGACATTTGTGTATGGCATAGAAAAATTGTTTTGTGCTTAAAATGCTATGTGCATACGATAAATGATATAAAAACAATTTTTCAACTTCATTACTTGACATATCGGCAATGCAATTGCAAGCGTAGAAATGCTATTATAATTCGCATGAAACCGTATCTGTATCTGTATATTATCTGTAAATTTAATACGATAGCAATTTGAAGAATTAGTCGTCATTCTATTTAATGAGCAGCAATGTTTAATTGCGTTAATGTCAGTTTGGAGTAAATTAATATCATTATGATTAGATATAGTTCTGTATAACTTAAGATCGTCTGCATATATTTGGTAACTGGATGTTATGGCATAACATAAGGCATTAACATAGACTAAAAAAAAGGGGTCCTAGGTGTGAGCCCTGGGCTACTCCAGGCGGGACCATTTTAGATATAGATTTGTAGCCTCTGATTTTCACGAGCAGTGATATATTCGTGAGGTAGGATTAACATCATCTAAGCAGCGAGTTACAAATCCCTGCTTAAGTAAATATTTGTATGACAAGACTGGGATCAACCATGTCAAATGCCTTTGAGAAGTCAAAGCCAAAATCATTTATTCATTTAGGTCACCAAGTAACACTTATGAACATAAAAATATATAGGTTAGTGAGTTTACTAAGTTACTGAAGCTACATTTAGATTAGTTGCTAGGTTCAGACAAAAGGTTGAGCCTATGAGAAGAAACGTGCAAGAAACTCACGGCCACTCTTTTAAATCGCCAATTATATATATTTCAGTATTTTACAACTCATATCAAGAAGGTATTGTAGCCATTATGCCATATATTACTGACTATATAAATCTAATGCTTATAACAATAATTTTAAATAAATAATTACTAATAATGTAAAGGAGAAGAAATTATAAGGATTTAATAGAATTATTTACTATTAATCTGTAATAGACAGTAGGACGGCATGAGGGCGCATACACTTACACTTTGTGACAATGCAAAGGCAGTCCGTAACTAAATGCGATATAGTAATAGGTATAGATAGCATGTACTTCTGTACTGTTTTCAAAAGCAACCCGTGGTGATTAATAATGAATGTGGACCTCAGATGCAAAAAAAAAAAAATGGGACAGTCTTTGGGGACTGCCGATAGAAGTGAAAACTTTAATCCTTGATCATAAACACTTCTTTATAAACAAAACAAAAAAGGGGGGGGGGGGGGGTCGGATTCCCGATACTCTCTTAGGAGTTATTAAATTTCGTTATTTTTTGCGTAGGACGCACCATTTCTGAGATATTGTTAATATTCTAAAATAATTCAAATATGGAAAGCGTGGAAGCGTGACGATTACGCGAGTTCTATGATTTTTGTTCACCCAAGAAGTGCTCAACGCGCCTAAAGAAGTTTTCACTTCAAAAATTGAATTTAAATAATCTTCTTTTCAAATACATTTTCATCGTGGATACGATCTGTATTTTGCAACATTATTCCGGTCTCCATTTTTGTGAATTGGATTAATGTTTGCGATCTTCCATTTAGAGGGAAAAGTACTGCTAGAAACAGACATGTTAAAAATTTGGTAAAGTGTAACAACAAGCAGATCCGCATAATTTTAAAGAGATATTGGTATTGAATCTAGTCCAAACCCTTAGTTATTATTCAATTATTTGAGGAAATTGAAAATATCTGTTTTAGAAACGTAGCTAAAGCAATAGAATCCGGGTAATCAATTTATTCTACCGTAGCGTTAGTTTCTGCTGTCTGATTTTTAGGGTATACTGATTAAAAGTATTCTGATATAAATACTAAGTACATTATTTTGTGCGTAACGATACAATAATTATGAAAATAATTTTGTATATGACTTTTAAGAATGAATGTTCACTAAAACAAAAACAAGATACTTATCATACAAAATTTCCAATACTATTTTATTCACAAACGTTTTATGTTAAAAAATAAACATTTTCTTGGCGAAGTAGTAAAAAGTAAAATCACTGCACACATTGCAAAATGCATATTAAGCTTATAAGAAAAGTACAACAATAAAAAAGAGCTTTCTGTAAAATTCAGATATAATTTATACCAGCCTAAACGATTAACACTCTAAACTACATTCAAGAAAAAAAACAACAAATATCTTCAATTTAATTACTTCGGGCTGATTATTCAATCGTCAGATAACTTTTATCTAACGAATAATGAAAGCGGCTTGACAGATTTACACAAAAGCTGTCAAACATATTCTTCAGATAAATGTTATCTGACGATTGAAAAATACGCCCTTAGGGCCTGTTCCACCACCTCCAAATAACATGTATCTATAAGATAAAAGTCTCACCATCTGTCTTCTTTAACGTTACAAGAGTGAGACAGCATGCGATTTATCTTTCGAATAACTTTTATTTGATAGTAGTCAAACTTGCCGTCAATCTTAATTCTACAAAACGACTCTTAAATACGACCACACCTTAATATGACATGCTGTATAAACAGACATATATAATACCTGAGCTAGCTCATCTTGCGCTGATTGCACATGTCTAGGCCATCAGCGCTGGGTGTGGTCTGTTTATTGAGGCGGGGCTACGTAGCCACCAGTCCTCGCTTACTAAGATGTCAGCCAGCGGCCGCTGATTCACTAGGACATAAAAGCTAGCGTGTGCACAATAATATAGCTTATATCGTCTGACGGTTTTATCATCAACACTTTATGGAAGTCAACGATGTGGAAAATGGCTAGGTTTTACCGAAGTTCCACTAGTTTCGGATGGTTTGACTGCCATCTAACGGTTGTCTAGTTAGATGGCGGTCAAACCATCCGAAACTAGACGGAAGTAAATACAAAGATGTTAGGTGGGCAACGACGCCTAGTGTTGAAGACTTCCGTCACTGCGATCGCCAATCTGCATGCCAAGCATGGCGATTATGGCAAAACCCCCCAAAATAAAGTGAAAACCATGGAGGGAGCCTATGTCCAGTAGTGGACGTCTGAGATCATGATGACAGTGTAGAGTGAGTATGTACGTACTTGTCCCGGAAGTAGTGTGTGTTTTCCTTGAGGTCCAGTACGCGCTGACGGCCGGGCGCGGTGTCGAGCGCGCGCATGGCGCACAGCACCTGCTGCGCGACGGGCGGCGACAGCGCGTGCGCGTACGTGTGCGCGTGCCCGTGCGCGCGGACCCAATCGATCAACTTGCGGGATCCTGCGCATATACAAACAATTATATTCATGTTTTTGCTTCGGTGCCAATGTATTAATATTAAGGCGGAGGCCATATTTGCGCCACGAAAAATTACAATAAGCGACAAGAGATGGCGTTGTACTGAACACACTACTCAATACAACATGTGCTAAAGTGCGAGTCGCGCTTACAAGGTTCAGTGAGTTATTATTTATACCAGTTCTCGATATAAATGATGACACCAGCGAGGCATGAACGTCTAGCATGCTCGGAATCCGTCTTTTGTAATGGAGAAACATCTTATTTCGTTTCTTTATTATTACATAATGCAACATAGGCTGATGAACGATGCGAGGCCTAACCAGTGCTTTTTTCGTCGGTGAATGGTTATTTTTTATTAAACTGTTAGCTTAAACATATCGAGACATAGTTTTAAAAGTATTGTATCTGAATGCCAGGGTCCATACATCGATGAACGAAAAAAACATGCAGACGACCATAATTATATTAATTGCCGTATATTTTTCTAAAGCTAATTATCTATATATTTAATTATTTATTCACAGTTATATAATCGCCAATTATTTAGAATCTATATTTGTTTAATATTATATGAGCTAGTGACTCATTATCCAATATAAGTTTGGCTTATTTCAATTATTTAGAATCTATATTTGTTTATGAGCTAATGGTGCCAATTCAGTTGTCACAAAATTCTCTAAACTTAACTAAAAATCACAAAATTTTTTTTTAGTCCTGTCACTTTTAGCGATTTCAGAATACGAAATGTCATTTGAGAGGACTAAACTAAATTTTAGTGATTTTAGTTAAGCTTAGAGAATTTTGTGACAACAGAATTGACACCAATGACTCATTGTCTAATATAATTTTGCTTATTTCATCTTGTCAGTATTAGATGGTCAGCACAGTTTATTACTCGGTACTGATATTAGCTAAATCATAATAAGCACAAAAAGTATGATGTCACCATATCGAAGCCTTAACTCTTGGCGATATATAATTTGTTTGAGATTTGATTTCTTAAATGTCTACCATTTTTTGAGAATTATCAAATTATATCAGCACCAACGTTTGAATGGTCCACAACCACAAGGGTAGACGTATGGATGTGCGTCGGGAAGTGAGCGTGCCTTATACAGCTTCGGCACCATGCTGGAGATATGGGAGGCGACTTCTCCATCAGCCGCAGCGAGGTTATCGTTAGCAACTCCCAGAGCTGCGAGTGGTGAGCGGCTTTATTGCTGCGGCACCTATCTGGACAATAGTTAGTGCCACTTGGGCACGAGGTAGCTCGCTTACGAGAACTGGGTCTCAGGATTTGGGGACAAGACCTGTCTATAACTGGGCCCTGAAGGTGCTTTCGGGCACTAGAAGGTACAGAGGCTTTCACTTATATACCTAAAAAGGTGGGAAAGTGGGAACGCTATATCATAAACTTGAGTAGTCTGTAGAGGAAGGGTCCCGTCCACCACCCATACTAGTTACGTTATCTAGTAATAAGCATTGTGAAAATAATTCAAATGCTTTACCTAAGTACTATTCAATCGTGTCATATAACTAAAAAGAAATGTATATATTTGATCCAGAATCATTGTGATACATATTTCTATAAGAATAGACGAGGAAAGACTGACTAAGAAAGTTTATAAGGCTAGTGTGAATGGAACAGTCGCAAGAGGAAAACCTAGGCGAACGTTTATCGATCACATCGGAGGCGTTCTGGACAAAGGCCAGGTTAAGAGCTCCTTGAACCGACGGGCGTGTATGAGGAATGTGATGAAAGTGAATGAAGCCAGAGAAGTGTGCCAGGATCGTAGCAAATGGAAATCCGTAGTCTCTGCCTACCCCTCTGGGAAACAGGCGTGAATCTATGTATGTATGTACATATTTCTATAATATTCCATTATTTAATCTCGGCGCAGGTTCCCAGCTGAGTAATTTATGAAGGACGCTAGATCAATCATTATATTTTTTAAAGAAAGCCTCATTTTGTAGTACCTAAAAATCATCTATACTAATATTATAAAGCTAAAGAGTTTGTTTGTTTGTTTACTTGAACGCGCTAATCTCAGGAACTACTGGTCCGATTTGAAAAATTCTTTCAGTGTTAGATAGCCCATTATCGAGGAAGGCTATAGGCTATATATCATCACGCTAAGATCAATAGGAGCGGAGCACCAATGAAGAATGTTTCAAAATCGGAGGGTATTTTTTTCTTTTGAGAGCTTCCGCTGCGTGCGCTGCGTAAACAGTTAAAGTTTCGCAAAAATAATGTATGATAGAATTATTCCCCTTTAATAGTTCTAAAAAAATGTCCGCGACAGCATATGTCTATCTTTTAAGGTTGGCTCACTATAACCATTTTTATGCTAACGAAATTTGTTCTAAAATAATGCATTATTTGCGAAGGTATTTTTATAAACATGATATTAATCCTTATCCAAATAAATACGTTATTCATCACAAGTATTTAATTTAAAACAAAATTGCCCTTTACATCATTTGATTTCAATGAATATCTTAGGAGATATCGCAGTTTTAAAATAACATCGCAGCAAAATAATTACCCATTACAGACAAAGTACAAACGATGTTTCTTCTGGTTTATTCTGCGTGATTACTACTGGTTCGATTTGAAAAATTCTTTTAGTGTTGGATAGCCTATTTATGGAGGAAGGCTATAGGCTATATAACATCACGCTACGACCCACGGGGGCGGCGCAGTAACGATAAACGCGGGTGAAACCGCGGGAACATCTAGTTTGATATAAAGCATAAAAAAGTATATCAATCGTTGTACGCACCAGCTATATATCCGCCGGCGGCGCCAAAACTTTTGGTGAACGTGCCCATAAGTACATCGACGTCAGTGGGATCGACCCCCGAATGGTCGGTGACCCCACGACCGCGGGGTCCCAGCGCCCCCACTGAGTGAGCCTCATCTAAGTACAGTTGGAGCCCGAGCCGCTTCTTGAGTGAAACCAGCGCTTTGAGCGGACAGATTGAACCTTCCATACTGTAGACGCCTTCTACAACCTGCCGAAATACATAGAAATGTATTATAAATGAAATATATAGATAATACATAGAAATGTATTATAAAGAAATGTAAATATTGTTTCTTAGCGTTGGTACTTGTAATGTTGGTGATTATGACGTTCATAAGTGTTACTTTGTGACATAAATGAATAAATGATTTTTACTTTGACTATATTTTAAGATAATAATAATAAGTATTTACTGTTCAAAAAGGTTACATATAATATAACAATTTGATGTCCTAGACCCCACACTAGGATTCCCTATGTCGTGGGATCTAGTCTCTTTCAATCCGAGACACATTTATTTTAATCAAACTTATGATTCTAATACATGTTTTATATAATCAAAAAGAAAAGAAAGTAAAATTAAGATGAAGAAAAATAAAAATAAAAAAGGGCATCAAATGATACGCTTTCATGCCTTAACTACTCGACCGATTATCATTAAAGGAGACCGACCACAATGTATGGGATCCTGGCCTGGGCGTGAACAATTTTATATTGTAATAACAATTTTAATTTTGAGTAGCCTAAACTAAGTAGAAAACATTATTATTTGAAGTTTAGTATCAAGTTCGTTAAATAATAAAATAAAACACATTGTTTAAAATAAATATTGTTTCATTTGTCATCATTACCTTCATAAGTTATTTAAATATTTCCCAAAAACTGGGCTAGTGGAGTGACATTTTCATATCTTGCTCAGCTTAGGTACCATATTACAGACATTATGTGAGCACAGCAACCAACATTACTTCGGCCGACTATGCTCTTGCAGTAATACTGCCATATTGCTTCCAGGCTGTGTGTTTTATAATATTGTCTTCTGTTTACGCGAATGTTATTCATTGAAATTAAACTACTATAAGTATACGGATTTTATCGCGTTGTTTATTTGACACTTTATTACAAAATTTTGAAAACTGTTACACTACTATTACTATTAAACTTTACTAATTTTTAAGCTAATTACTTACGTCCTATTGTGAGTTAGATCGACACACCAACTTACAAACTGGCTCACCACGTAGCGAAGATACTCTCACCACTCAGAGGCAACTTAAAAGCACATATAAAGGATTCATACCATTTTGTGAGTGAGATTAAACACCTACGTCTCACTCACAATGAAACAATGGTTAGTTTGGATGTACAGTCATTATTTACATGCATACCTATCCATGACTGTATTGAAATAACTAAAAGGAAGCTAATAGAGAACAAAATGCCTGAGGAATATGCAGAACTTCTTAAGCATTGCTTAACAACTGGCTATCTGTTGTGGGACAATAAATTCTACATACAAGTCGATGGTGAGGCAATGGGATTCCCAGTATCGCCTGTTGTTGCCGACATATAGGTATATGGAGGACTTTGAGGCTCGAGCTTTGCAGACTGCCCCCATCACACCCCGGATTTATAAGAGGTTTGTAGATGATACTTTTACAATATTACCAACAGATAGTGTAAGTGTATTCCTAGAACATCTTAATTCCATTAATAACAACATCCAATTTACTATGGAATTAGAGGCAAATAATTCATTAGCTTTCTTAGATGTACTGTGTATAGGAAAAAGACCCATACAAATAGGTACTTAAACGGTGAATCTCACCACCATCCTAAACAGTTAGCTACCGTGGGAATGTCTTTGTTTCAGAGAGCCCACGGGATCTGTGACAAGAAACACCTAGACGCCGAGCTTCAACATGTCAAGCAAGTACTGCAAGACAACAAGCTCCAACAGCCGCGCCGCTGTCACAGATCCCGAGAAAAGCCAGCCACAGTCGAGCGCCAGCCTGCCACACTGCCTTATGTAAAGGGTGTCACTGACAAGATTAGCTACATCTTGAAGCGAGCTTCAATCAACACATACTTCAAGCCGCCAACGAAGATAAGTTTTTACCATCCGTCAAGTGCCAACTACCTTTACAAGATGCAGGGGTCTATAAAATAGATTGTGACTTCGGACTCTCATGCATTGGTCAAACCAAGAGAAGCATAGGCACCCGCATAAAAGAACACATAGCTGATGTAATACACAAACGCTCGTTGAAGTCTGCTGTGTGTGAACATGTGCAACAGGGGACCAACCACTACCTGAGATTTGACAAACCACAGATGCTCGCTAAAGAACACCGATTCCTACCAAGGATGCTTCGCGAGGCTATTGAAATCAAAAAACATCCTAATTTCAATAGAGAAGATGGTTGGAATGTACCACCAGCTTGGGATCCAGTAATTCAAATAGTCAAACCCAAGAAGCAAACCACAGCTCGACTTCATGATACTTTGAGCTCATTCTGCGTAAATAGAAACACCCATGGTTAAATTATGTTCGGGTACTTTGAAATAACTACACTGGAACATTGAGACAACTGCCATCTTAGTCTCCCCGTGACCATGGCTGCTGAAAAGCAACCGAAACGTCGGGGAAAGTGCAAAACATAAATATAAATAGTATAATAGCATAGTTATAGTATAAATAGTTTTAATAGTTTCAATAATTTAATTAGCTTAAAAATTAGTAAAGTTTAATAGTAAGTGTAGTGTAACAGTTTTCGAAATTTTGTAATAAAGTGTCAAATAAACGCGATAAAATTCGTATATAGTAGTTTAATTTCAATGTGTGTTTTATTTTGATATATGTAATATATAAATAAAATAAGTCAATTTCATACTACTGGATGGTAACCAATATTTTTTATATATTAAAACAAAGTTTTTAATATTTTACTTTGTTTATAAAACGATTGTCCACGTGCGAGCCGAATATGGACGGCCTCCTTTCGCATACACGTTGTCGGAGGAACCGAAAAGGACATAGGGGAGGTTACACCCAAGAAAAACTTGTTGTTAATATAACCCAGGGGTTCCCAGACTTTTTTTCTCATAGACCACTTTCAAAATTTAGCTGGTTCTGATGGACCCCTTGCAGCTACATTTCTACCATATTCTAAAAAATTTGATCAAATCTCTATGGGACCACTGAATATGGAATATGCAAGTTTTTACAAGCTTAGAGCTTCTTAAAATATTATCTGCCTACATTGATGCCAACATTTTAGTTCTTCACTATCGAAAACAAATAAATTTTCTCGTGGACCACCACTTACCAATTGTGGACCCCCGTTTTTTGTTAAGCCAACATAGACCTCTGTCGAGTCTCCTGTGGACCCCTGAGGGTCCACCTGGACCACCTGGACCACTTTGGGAACTAATAGTCTAACCTTACCAAACCTACATTTACGCGAGCAAAATCTAGTAGTTCCGAAATTTTCAAATAAATCAGCGATAAATATATAAAGATAAAATACATATAGTTTAATTTCAACACTCACGTAAACGTAAGAGCGTATTATGTGCACACATTTTTGCCATTTTTGTTCTAGAACTTGGTGTCTTTTTGTTTATGAGTCGAGCATATCTGTCAATCAGCACTTAGCTTGACCTGAAGGTCTTAAATGTACAATAGCATACTCACGACAACGATCTTCCTCCACTTGCCCTCGGCGATGGCGGCTCGCGCGAGCATCTCGAGGTGCGCCATGTCGTTGTGCCGGAACACGCGCACCGTGGTGCGCGCCAGGCGCAGGCCCAGGATGAGCGACGCGTGGTTGTTGGCGTCGCTCAGCGTCAGCGTGTCGCGGCCCAGCAGACCTGGCAGCGCCAGCGTGTTTGTCGCGAAACCCATACCTACCACGATTGCTGCCTGGAAACGATGGGGAACTATTTATATTGACATTACGGCTATTAAAAAAAAATCCTCTTCTTCTTTGACTTCTGACTTCTTTAGCATTTAGGGTAACTCCTTTTGTCAGAGCAGCGATAGCTCAGTGGGGACACAAACAGACTGCAATGCAGAGGGTCTCGGGTTCGAACCACGTCGCGCACCTCTGACTTTCGGAAGTTATATGACTTTTCGAAATTATGTGCGTATTGATTGACAATTTATCGCCTGCTCCGTGCCTCGGAGGGCACGTTAAGCCGTTGGTCCCGGCTGCCATGAACATCTATAGCAGTCGTTATTGGGAGAGTGTCGACACAAAAGATCCCACTGGGTCGAAGTGTCGCCGGTCTGCACTGACTGGCCCCCACATAAGATAAGAACTCCTTTTGTCACGAGATACATATACAAAAATACAAATAATGAACACAAAGTACATCTAGACTTAGAGCAATCATATGTGGATCACAAAAATAATAAAATTGTACCGTGTGGTTTTCGAATCAAAAACAGATTAGACTGCTGCCGGACAGCGAGCTGACTATTAGCCCGCTACGTCATAATATAAGTAATGGCTGATAGACCGGACTGATTTGATCAGGGAAATCGGGTGCACTAACACACACAATTGCACTTGCGTACAGCAATTTCGAATCAAGTTGAGCAATGCGGTAATAGAGACCGATTCCAACATCTCCTTCCTTGGCTTACTAGTAGATACTCGTGGATCACTGCTGACTGTTGACTACTAGTCAGCCGACCTCCACTAGGAAAGGCAACCATCCAAAATAAAAGTGGTATAGCAATCCTCGCATACTGCCTCAGAGGCTTGTTTTTTGACGCCTTGCTGAAGTAAATCTGGATTGAAAAAGAAACGTGTTCAAGGAGTTAAGAATAAAAATAAGTTGTGTAGTCTATGTATAGTATAAGACAAGCATGTACCTCGACACCGAGGAACTCCGCCGTGGTTTTTTCAAGCTCGCGGTGCAGGTCAGTTTCGCCGAGTTCGGCCCGCGGCGAGGACAGTGCGATGCCGAGGCGACGCGTGGCGGCGGCCACCTCGGCTTGGGTACTGCCACCCTCGCCCTCCGCAAACCCGAGGTAGTTGTACGAGCCTAAGTTGATGCAGCGTCGCTCAGTGCCCGTCAACCTGCAACCGTACACACACCGCTCTTTAACACATACGTTTCTTATCATGACGAAGACACACCACTTTTTAGTACTCCGTATCATTAGAACTCACTTCTCATCTGCGATTGACAACCGTAGATTCACAACTTTTTAATACTCACAACCGGCAACCGTACCATTCATTGTGCCTTCTCGCAGGGATCGTTAGCGATTAAGGTATACGGTTTAGCTACCAGTATACAATTACTGTAGCAATTTAGTTTAAAGGTTTACTGAAAGCGGTTAATATTTGCGCTTACGCTACCGGTATAAAATATTGATAGCGATATTTGTCATGTACAAGATGTTAAATAATTTCGGTACCGAAAAAAGGCCCGCGTATGAGTACCTACGACCTACGCGACGTTGTCAGCTCAGCCTCAACGACAAGTGCATCGCGATTGACATAGTCGGACGTCGACAAATATAATTATATACCTTATTATTAGTGGTTTATGTTGCGTAAACAACAACGGTATGGTTACTTTAAGTCAGCGAAAATGAGTGTGTCGTAATTTGGAGATATTAAAGTAAAAAGGTATGACGTAATACCGTTAACCTTTATAACCGATATTTTTTCGATTTGTGGTCCCTACCTTCTCGTCTACGATATTATTTTTACCATCCCTTAAACCTTATTCAGCCTCAGATGGTAATACAAATTGTATACGTAAATTGTATACGAAGAACCACATTCATTATGTGAGCCTCTGAAAAGACCTGCAAGGATCTCACGGCCAATCTTTTAAATTGCCCTTATCTATCAGGTGTTGCTGCTATTATACTACATATATAAGTTACTGACTATACAAATCAGAAATGTAACAATAAATACTTAATAATGTTAATGAGATAGAGCTATTCAGGTTCTGTAATAATATGTAATAATAGACAGAAACATGACATGGTAATTAATAAGGTAAGTGGAACCAAAAACACTTCCACATTCATAATAAATATTAGTAGGGATTATGATTAACAATATATTATATACTCTGTTTGTGACCTGTCTTTCAGTATCAATTTTAACATACACTCGCCACAGTGAACACTACTAACAAATAATTTCGGTAATAGAGGCCACAGCCTGGAATGAACTGCCTGCTTCGCTTCGATGTTTCCCGAGCGCTTATGATATGTCCTTCTTCAAACGAGGTTTAAACGGAGTTCTTCTTTCACGGTAGGCAGCGGCTTTACTGTATCCTGACATTGCTGAAGTCCATGAGCAGCGGTTACCACTTTCCATCAGGTGGGCCACTTGCTCGTCTGCCACCAACGGCAATAAAAAGAATGATAAAAGAAGCCTAGAGGTACCCAAAATTTAATATTAGTTTAAAAGTATTTAATTTTAATAGCCACGGCCCTAGTAGAAATGTTTAAATGTAGGTGTGATATTGTAACTTTAAATAAATGTTGTGTCAATATTACGACATGGATCTATCGCCTTACAAATATTGTCATAAAAATTCTAACTTCCAAACAGTGTGACGTCATATCGATAGTGGTGCGAGGCCGCGTGGTTAAATTATACAAACTTGTTTGCTATCGAGAATGATGTGTACCAACGTTAATGGATCAAGTAGACGTCATATTAAGTTAGTTAACTTGTTTAAAAGTGGAGTTCATATAACATTTTTTATTGTAAATTATCTATCTGTATACATTTCCACACAAAATATTTTTGTTATGAAATTATAATAAATAAAAATAAATAAATATAAGCACTGTAATTCGTAGCTCGTTAGCGGTGTTAAATGGATGTCGCACGTATGTAGCGAGACTTAAGTTTCGTATAGATGTAATATCCCATATTCAATGAGGTAACCTGATAGGCAAAACTATACGGATCGACTTTTAATGGTAGCACGTTTTGCCATATAGCACACGTACTCGTACATATCTGAAACTCGTTTTGCTAAACTATAAGACTATGAACGGGGTGTAAAATTTACAATAAATCCTTTTCACCATTTATAAAAACATTCTAGACGTCAAAACTCTAACTTAGACATGAATTATAATTGTTGAAATTAAAATAATTCTTCTATCTACCATTACATGAGATATTTCTAGAAGATACTGTACAAAAGAGTATGCTATTACCAAATACCTATTATTCTACTATTGTCTTACGTTAACGCGAATTTTATACATTAAAATATTTTAAATCTTTTTTATTACATCACTTTAAAACATTACTACTGTTACACTTTACGACTATTTATAAATTTTAATAGCTTAAATAATAGTAAAGTTTATTATGTAAAAATTGTGTTTTAAAATAAACAACGCATAAAATTAGTATAAACGTAGTTTAATTTCAATACATATTATTATACATAACTAAGTATGAGTACAAATATCATGATATTCTTTACCATACATTATAATTTATAAGACTTGCCTTACGAGCGAAGCATACTTCATGGTGCTTAGACCGTTACTGTTCTTCAGAGGATAGTACTTCTTGTATCTCTCACGACAAGTCTGGCTTTTGGAATTCACGTGAAAATAAAAAAAAACATTATATGATTGATATCTAGTCATCGGGAGTTGCCTCTCAATCGATAGTAGTTATTAACTTAAATGCAGTGTTAAACTGTAACGGATGAATCTCTGAGTGCATATGGCATCGAGAAAGTTTACGACGTGAAGTGACATCGTACAATTCTTTGACACGACGCGATTCGCGCTGGCTATCGGTTTGTGTACTATTCGACGAGTCCAAAGACTGCGAGAACCGGACGGGTAATGTTATTTGACTTCAATTATTTTAGATATTTGACAGGTTTTCCAATACTAAAGGGTTATTTATCAACATTTTAATAACTTGCTTTTTTATCTGTCTGTTTTGTGCATATTTTGCAAATGATTTGCGATGAGTTGAATTAACGAATGATTTCAAAAAATATATCTTAAACATTTTTAACAGACTAAAAAGAAAAATAGTGTGTCGTATGAAAAATATGGTAGAAATAGTTTTGTATAATTTGTTAAGAAGCTATTTATGTTTCTTGACAAGCAGCAATTCAAATAAGGGCTGTGCGTAATGACTAATGAGATCGAGATTTATTCATTCGCCTAAGTCATTAGTTCCCAAAGTGGTCCAGGTGGACACCCAGGGGTCCACGGGAGATTCGGTGGGGGTCTACGTTGGCGTGACAAAAAAATGGGGATCCACAATTCGTAAGCGGTGGTCCACTTTTTTGAAAATGGTAGAAATGTAGCTGCAGGGGTCCACCGGAACCAGCTACATTTTGAAAGTGGTCTATGAGAAAAAAAACTGTGAACCTCTGGCCTAAGTGAATGATGCAATTTAATTAATTATATTAATTTTAAGTTATCCATATGTTATTGTTATTAATTATTACATATTGATTTTTATCCGCAGAATTTACTAGACGTATAACAGTCACGACATAAAATACTTAAATACGGCTGGCTCGGATTGCTATGTTGCCGCGTCCTTTGTGTTACTGCTTTTTTCAGCATTATTTTGAACAGGTCTTCTGTACCTATTTGTGTTTGTGATCGCAGTACATACTACATCTTAAAATTTGTTCAGTTTTCAGTTCTTAGAATTTGTTCAGTTTTACTTATTTTTAAAGTCGCCCGTAATAAAACTCCCACCATGTCAGTCAATGCAAGAGATTGTACAATGTGTAAATATGTCCGTAAGAGCTTTCTGTTAGTAATGGAAAAAGTAGACCGGTATTTTCCTAAAATTATAAATGGGGCTGACAGTTCACGAAATACAACTGTGCAGTCTTAGTATAAGTACGAATTAGTGATGCAGATGGCAGACAGGACGACGCGCAACATCAGAGGCATTAACACATTACATGTAACATAAACCTACGTGCAGCGATTTTAAATCAAGTCACACTTTTAATAATAAATTCAGCTGACTTAAAACTTAATTCGTTGTCCAAAGGCGTCTGTGCTAATGTGTCTGTTCTCACAAGGTATTGAACCGGTCTTCTGTACTAATGTACTTTGGGATATAAGGTTTCATAGCATTACATTATGGAGTAGTAGAGCCTCGCTGATTTCAGCATGAATGGGCCGGCTCGACCGGGGAAGGACTACCCTCTCACAGAATATCGACGTGAAATACCAGTATTCCTACTGTTGTGTTTCGTTCGGTGAGTGAGAGTGCCGGAGGCCCAATCACCCTCTTTCCCCCTTTCCACTCATTTTCCTTCCCACTTCCTTTTCTAAAGGGTCGGCAACGCGTAAGTAACGCCTATGATGTTGCAGGCGTCCATAGGCTACGGTGACCACTTACCATCAGGTGGGCCGTATGCTTGTTTGCCACCTTAGTAGGATAAAAAAGAACATAATCGACATCTGATAGTATACATGTTCATAGATCAGATTTCTATCTATAATTGGACGTACTTTCTGAAAAACGTTCCAACCCACACTCGGGTCAAAATCGAGTTATTATTAGCAAATTAGTCACGGGGTTACTATTTACTAGCTGGAAAAATTTGGTACCTCTACTATCACTCTAAATATGAAATCATGACTTAGTAGCCCAACCCACATGTATGAAGAAGCACTACGGGATTGAACTTCAATCACGATTATCTCAAAATGTTAACTTTGTGGGTTAGAAATTTGGAACGTTTTTCAGAAAGTACGTCCAATTATTCTTCTTAGTGTCAAAGGCTGTCCCAGTCATGTTAGTGGTTAGAGATTACCAGTTAACCCATAGTATTGATGATATTTACTCGTGTGTGGAAACATTCCCTAAAATGTAAACATTAAAATTATTATTTTACATTTTAGTTCTTATAGTGATGATATGAATATCTCTCTCTGTCCACTGAACTATATTAGTCGGTTAATTTATTAAATAAATACGGGGATGAAAAATTGGGTATGTATGAACGATATATCAAATGGTGTAAGTAAAAAGTATTTATAGCCAAGTTAATTAACATGACATTTTGTTTACGTGAATGTTTTTTTACGATCTGTTAATTAATAATAATAATATTCTATCACATACACACAACACCATCTAGCCCAAACTAAGCAGAGCTTGTACTGTGGGTACTAGGCAATGGATAAACATACATATATACTTTTGTTTTTATAAATACATACATATTATACATAGTAACACCCAGACCAAGACAAACATCCATGTTCATGCACACAAATGTTTGACTTGTGCGGGAATCGACGCCGCGACCTCAGGGGTGGCAGTCGGTTATATTAACAACTACGCCATCGAGGCCGACTAAAGTAACTATAGTTATAGTTTTGATTGACGATTGATGAACAACGGACAAAGTGACAATGATTCATCATCATCATCTGAGCCGAACGACGTCCACTGCTGGACATAGGCCACCCCCAAGGATTATCACACAGACCGATCTTGGGCCACCAGCATCCAACCGCTTCCCGCGTCCCTTACCAAGTCGTTCGGTACACTTTGTGGGAGGCCTACCACTGCTGCGTCAACAATGATTAAATTAAAGTAAAATGATGCCACGAAAATGAACGTAGAATCATTGGCAGCCAAATGACGAAGATGATAATGATTTTTACCTTTTTATCTCATTTTAAATTGTTTATATTTTTATCTGTAAACTTATCTGACGTTTTAGATAGTTTTTAGCATATATCGTCTTACGAGTTTATTTAGATTCCTAACATGACAGACAGTAATGTCCAATGGAGCGGACCAATCCACCGTTACTTAGATAGTAAGATTCCTAACATCGTACTTGTCACCTAAAAGGAACAGACAGTAATAGAGCAGGCCAATCCGCCGGGTAGTGTTTTACACGGAACGATTTGATATACATACGATTATAAAAATGCTAACAAAAAGATTGATGGCTCTAGGATCAGAGACATGGTAATGAAGATCACTATTTTGAGGGGTCTCCAATCAGAGGACATCTGTTTCTGTCCTGAGTTTTCTTATCTCTCGACAAACTTCGACATGTTTGGTTTTTACATAAATTTCCTTAAATGTACATAATACGTAATACAAAAAAAATATGTGTCGAGGTACGTCGAGAGCTATGAAAACTTTGGTAGATTTGTTAGCAAAGCCGCTTTATCTTTTATGATCAATATATTAGCATGGCATATAAGCTAAAAAGAACTGTCTGTGGTACCTGAAACTCCAGTTATGGTCGTCGCTGCATAACTCCTTAAGGGTGAGCTCTGCGCCTGGTGCAGAGCATATCGGCCTGTTGAAGCAGTGCCGCACTCGCCGGTACACGTACCGCGAGAAGAACGTCTCAAACTTGTCATAGAGAGGCGCGTAACCCTGAAGAAGAATACATAATCATTTTGTTAATAAGTTAAGACAAAAAAGGGTAACCACTTAACATCAATCTGGAAGACTGGGGCAGTATCTCAACGCTACATAAGCTCGTATCAAGGCCTAAATGACATAGAATCGGGTTCCTGAATAGGATCAGGATTGATTGACTGCCACATTTATACAAAAAGAATAATCTAAAATGACTACAATCGAAGTATAAGTAGTTTAAGCGTAGAAAACCATTTATTTCGAGACGATAAAGAAAGAAAAATGAAAAAGATAATTTACTAATAGATTATCTATTAGTAAATTAATTTTTTGGTATATGAATAATAGTTAACTAATTTGTGCCCGCGGCTTACATCACATGTATCCCTCGGGAGCGCATACTGAGTTCAAACTATCTTAAAGTGTTAATCCAGAACAAACTAACTGTGTTTCATCCAAATTCGTTTAATTGCTGCGTCATTGAGTACCAAACATCCAAACATCTTTACAAACTCTCGTATGTATAAAATGACTAACAAATATAGGAAACAAGCAGTAGACAGCACGTACATCTGTAGGTGTCAACTTTATAAACACCAGACGATATGGACCGATCATAGATATAATAAACAAGGAGATATGCCCTGTAGACGAAAATATATCGGAAACCTGTGTCTCCAGTTTACCCCTACTACCCGGCTACTACTACACGTGCAGTTCAGTAAAAGCAATAGAAATGCAGTCGCGCACACACTCGCAGTTTTTAAATCAGAACGTACAAAATAATCAATTATGAACCTTATCCTGTCAAACATAGCGTGTATTTACCATGCACCGTTCAACTTACTCACACAAAAACATCGGACGCTATCGTTGTGCTGTGTACCGACACGCCCCCTTGGCACTTCTCCTCTTTTTTATATTTCTATGGGACCGATAGACTTAAATAGGCGAGACATTGCTTATTTAAATATTTACATTAATCAATCATGTATGATGGCGTCCCCACACATGCACACGGGCACATATTTGCCAGTGACAAGAACCGATCATATCTATATATTCACGCGGAGCCGATTAGATAACGAGTAAGTACTTATAGAACATGGTTTACCGGAATCCTTCAAGTTGGTATGTGTAACACGCATCCCCTTTACTTGATGATAATTATGCTGACGTCACACACTTGATGTACTCGATATTATTAATATTAATATTTTTATCACTATTAGAAAAAAATATCATGTGTACATTTTGGGTGTTACAGTTTGAAATAGTTCAGTACATGAAACCCTGTCAGAGCACCACAATTTTTATCTTTACTTGGCTAGAAAAGTCAAACTGCGAAACAATCGGTAATGTGGTGTTAACATATTCGGTCAACCTATATGTATTAATAATAATAATATTAATAATAATATTCTACCACATACACACAACACCATCTAGCCCAAACTAAGCAGACCTTGTACTATGGGTACTAGACAATGGATAAACATACATATATACTTTTTTTTGTAAATACATACATATTATACATAGAAACACCCAGACCAAGACAAACATCCATGTTCATGCACACAAATGTTTGACTTGCGCGGGAATCGAACCCGCGACCTCAGGCGTGGCAGTCAGTGACACTAACCACTACGCCATCGAGGAATACATTTTTTTATATTATTATGAATATAAAATATTGAATGTAATCATTTTATAATCATAATAATATAATAAAATTTATTCGGCTAAAAAAAGAGTACAATAGTGGACTTAAATGAAGGATGTTCCTAGCGGAACTAGATAACAGTTATCACTTCTTTTAAGGAAGTTTTTTTACTAGAGCGGGAGACTAGGAATAATGCCTGTATCGCGGGAGACTTTCCTAAATTCAAACAACGGACACAAAGACACTCAGACTTGGTAAAACTAGCTGTGGATCACAACATTTTTTGTCTCGTGTGTCCGTTTGTCACTACGCATTCTGTACAGTCATTAACTACATGAACATGGTGAATATAACATAAAATATATTTAGTCAAATGGGACCACGTTCGGCATCTGCCAGGCAAAAAATGTCTGGCGGTGGTTATCAATTAGATCCCTTTGGTGACTGTAACAGGTGATAATATTTCATGAGAAGGTGCATGACTCAATGATATTTTAACTATAAAGCAAATTCGAATTACACACAGAAAAGCCGTAGAAATACTTGCCATTGCTTCTTGCCAAAAAAAAACAGCCGTGTCAATGAATTATAGGCTATCATGCGGTACGCTGTCATTCCTGCCATCAAAGGCAGTCCTAACTAATATAAAAGCGAAAATGAGTTTGTTTGTTACCTTTTCACGCCTAAACCACTAAACCGATCATTCTGAAATTTTGCATAAACGTTGTCAGGTGTACAAAAACGAACACAGGCTACCTTTCATCCCGAAAAAATTTCTGTTCCCGAGGAAAACAACAATAACGTTCTGATAATAGATGGCGCCACGTGTCTTTCGAATCATGATTGAATTATATTATTACAAGCAGAGTACGACCCGAATTAATTGTCAAATTCTAATGTTACTAATCTAACCTAACCTACGCGAACGAAGCCGCTGGCAATGTCAAGTATAGAATAAATTACCTTAACGCGAGCGAAGCCGCAGGCAAAATCTAGTAAAATATAAATTGACCTGCTCGCCTTACCGATTCTTACACAATTGTTCGTATACTTTTGCAGCGTTTACATTATTTTAAAACCATACACTATGGATTACAAAGAAGCGATATATTATTTAGTACTCCAATGTAACTACAGTTTGCTATGTAAGCACTGGATAACGCTTTATCCCACGTTATCGCCGGCTACAATAAAACATTGTTACACTTGTTTATATTGCACATGAGCGATAATTGTAAAGTTTATCTCTTAAATTCCTTTTGAATGCCTCAATTTTAACTCTGTTGGGATACAAAACGCGGATAGCAATTGTGTTCTATGTCAATCTTTAAAAGATAGATACTGAGACCGGTTCAGTCAATGAGCGAAAATAGACGCACATTAGTTCGATTGTCAATTACTGCAATCCGCCAATTTCTTTCGATTGACTGATGTACAAGTTTAGGTAATGAACAGCTGCATTATTTCATGCAGATATTCTAGGAAGTTTCATCAACATCCTTAGCTAATATTGTCTTCTGTTTACGCGAATGTTATTCATTGAAATTAAACTATTATAAGTATACGGATTTTATCGCGTTGTTTATTTGACACTTTATTACAAAATTTTGAAAACTGTTACACTACTATTACTGTTAAACTTTACAAATTTTTAAGCTAATTAAATTATTGAAACTATAAAAACTATTTATACTATTACTATACTATTATACTACTTATATTTATGTTTACACTTTCCCCGACGTTTCGGTTGCTTTTCAGCAGCCATGGTCACGGATAGACTAAGATGGTAGTTGTATCAATGTTCCAGTGTAGTTATTTCAAAGTACCCGAACATAATTTAATCATAGGTGTTTCTATTTACGCTGACTGAGCTCAAAGTATCATGAAGTCTAGCTGTGGTTTGCTTCTTCTTGGGTTTGACTATTTGAATTACTGGATCCCAAGCTGGTGGTACATTCCAACCATCTTCTCTATTGAAATTAGGATGTTTTTTGATTTCAATAGTTAGCTAAGCTCGCAATTTTGGACAAAAATATCCAATGATTGCATTATTATAAGCTACATGTTACATGAGTGCATAATCACACCTCACTATTACACGCAACATATTTCTAGGTTTTATAGGTATTGGTCTCAACAAGATGACGAGGCCACAAGTGGGTTATGCCTAATGTGACCATTTATTTTTTTGTCAGAGCGGGACGCTTGCGAAATGTTGCAAATATACTACTACTTATTTTACTATTATTTCGAAATATTAGATTTAATTTGCAGACGCATTAATTTCATATTTTTCGCCGGAGCAAAATAGCTTCAAAATGTCAGCTCAAGTTTTTAAATAGGAATGGAGCTTATCGAAATAAATATTTGTTGACGTTAGACTTAGTAATCAAAACGGCTTTCGGAACTGCGACATTTAATTGTGTTGTGCACTTGTTCATGAGAGAAAAATTCTTTCTATTCTCCACGCTGCCGCGCCGCCGCGCCGCAAGCGCTGCTGCCGTCACTCGTGCTTTTCGAATTTAATCAGGTAGATACTCATAACTTATAAGTTATATAGCTTGCTCTATTTGCAAAAGCGGGACATTTTTGCCCTGGCTGGGGACAACGGGACAGACAGCCTAAAAATTGTCCCGCCTGAAGCGGGACGTATGGTCACGTTAGTTATGCCCTATAGGAGGCGCCGTGCGGGCGGGGTGGCGCGTGCGCAGGTTAACAGTTCGATAATTGAGCTAAAAACGGCGCACAACAACAAACGACGTGAGAGGTGTATTCGATGCTCGGTGACCGGTGCAATTAGTGCACGTGCACTTAACGCACCGAGCGTGGTGTACTGCTAGATCTATGTTTATAATTGAGGCAATTTATGGAATTCTACGTTTATAATGTTATTTACTCGCTACGCGGTTAATGGTTATGATAATGAGCATTACTCATAACTAAGATAATATGTCTGTAAATCTTTGAAGGTTCAAGCCTTGATGGTGTAGTGGTTAGTGTAACCGACTGCCACGCCTGAGGTCGCGGGTTTGATTCCCGCAGAAGTCAAACATTTGTGTGCATGAACATGGATGTTTGTCTTGGTCTGGGTGTTTCTATGTATAATATGTATGTATTTACAGAACAAAAAAGTAGGTATATATGTAAGTATGTTTATCCATTGTCTAGTACCCATAATACAAGCTCTGCTTAGTTTGGGCTAGATGGTGTTGTATGTATGTGATAGAATATCTATACATAGAATAAAAACGTAGATAAGTCAAAACTGTACATTGAATATTTTTTTAAAAGAATACTTGAGGCGTGATCTACAATCGATATCGAAGCCAAAAATATAGTTATTAGAATTTTTGTCTGTTTGTCTGTATGTATGTCCGGGCTAAACTCAAAAAGTACTGCATGAATTTACTTCAAATTTTGCATGAATATTACTAACAGGTCGGGTCAACATATAGGCTACATATTATCACGCTATCACCTACGGGGGAGGAGCTGTGAATCTTTATTTTTCTTACGCATTCTGTGACAGCGGCTAATTTAACGACGCATATTTAAATGTTGTTTTTGAGTAAGCCATGCTATTATCTAGCTTTACACTATAAAAACTACGCCATTTAAGTAACTTGGGCAGAGAATTAAATAATAAGAACGGAAAACGGGCTAAGTACAAGAATTTATTTACTATCGGTTCCGTGCTACATAGTACCATCGGCCAAGAAAGTGGTCTACCAATTTTGACAAAAGTTTCTGTGTGATCTAACTATCGCTAAGGTTGACACATGTTGACACATGACATGACGTGAATATAATCCTATCCTAACTAATATTATAAAAGCGAAAATGAGTTTGTTTGTTACCTTTTCACGCCTAAACCACTGAACCGATCATCCTGAAATTTTGCATATACGTTAACGGGTGTACAGAAACGGACATAAGCTACCTTTCATCCCGAAAAAAAGTACTTTTCCCGAGAAAAACAATAACAACGTTTTTATGATAATAGATGGCGCCACGTGTCTTTCGAATCGTGATTAAATTATATTATTACAAGCAGAATACGACCCGAATTTACTGTCAAATTCTAAATTAACGCGAGGGAAGCCGCGGGCAAAAGCTAGTATATTATAAAGCTGTCTCATATCCATATTTCGGTAGCTATGTGTAACTTCCTCATAAACCCTCTTGCCGTGTACCGCTTACTTGGGTTGAGAAAAAGCCCATTATCTTAGTCAAAATTTAAGATGTATTAAAGGTCAGTTTTATGGAACTTAACAGTTTCGACAAGACTACTGTTATACAAACTTCTCGAAAACCAGCTGTATAGCACTCCTAATGCGCTACCTCCAATGTGGAATTTGATAACTTTGATATAAAATCCAGGAATTATTAGCAGTTACAAATCGTCGTTCGGACCTGTCTGAATGAATGTAACCACAATGTACAATATTGTATGTATTCTAATTTCGCTGTTTTAGATATATGTAGTTATATTGACTCAGCCAGTAGCACTCACTGATCGGTAACGATTAGCGAGGTTAAGCAACGACGGGTGCGGTCAGTCTATAGATTGGTTCATCTGAGCGTGTCCGTGCTTCGGAGGGCCCGTAAAATGTCGGTCCCGGTTGTTGTTAAATTGACAGCAAACATTAAGCCATGTCAGAGGCCTACGGGCGGCTTGAACAACTCTTGACAACACGTTGGCCACTAACCACACGAAAAGAAGAAGAATTTACTCATTGAGGAAGTACAGCCCATACGTATGTACAAAGCGTAAATAAAACACATGTGCGTTATACGTACATACATAGGTACCGTCGCAGTGGCCCTGATCCTTCAACAGCGCATAATATTATCGGTAATCCTGCAGTTTAAACGAACGAAGATTTCAAAAGGATGTATGTTAATTTGCTGTTTTAGAATCATAAAAACTTAAACCTGGGTGAACCTTACATCACATTAGATACAAGATAGGATCATTATTGTGAATACTGAGCCATTAACTAATGATAATTAGGTACATCTAATGAACATTACGGATAATCCATAACTCAAATAAATTGCCTTCCTCAACGCCCATGACCTTGTTGACGGACACCTGGTCCAGTAACATCTACTTTACCTTATTGATTCAGAAGTAGGGTAACGTTTTTCGAGTATATCTATGTATGTATATATACAATGTACGTCTGGGGTACGTATCGGGATGTTCTGTAGCGTAAACGACTAGTTGCATATTATTTTATAAAATAAATCTTTAATTTTTTTTTCATTATTTTAAAAGACTAGCTTTTGCCCGCGGCTTCACTCGCGTTAATTTAGAATTTGACAATCAATTCGGGTCATATTCTGCTTGTAATAATATAATTCAATCATGATTCGAAAGACACGTGGCGCCATCTATTGTCATAAGAACGTTATTGTTGTTTTCCTCGGAAAGAGTAATTTTTTTCGGGATGAAAAATAGCCTATGTCCGTTTCTGTACACCTGACAACGTATATGCAAAATTTCAGAATGATCGGTTCAGTGGTTTAGGCGTGAAACAACAAACTCATTTTCGCTTTTATAATATTAAGTTAGGAAGTTAGGATTGGGATAGGATTAGGATTAGATTCGTAATAATAAGTGGGCGGGACATTGTTTTTAGCAAAACAATATATGGACGTTGCCCCACTATTTTAGCCGTAGCGATAATGCCATGCAGTCTTTTAAAATAAACTATTGGCTATAGTAATCCATCCCTGTTATTTTAAATTGCCTATTGTAAGGATGGGTCTTTTCTCTACGAATAGTAATAAAAATAATATGGGTGACAACAAAGTTATGTAATGTTAGTGTCGAGACCACTGAGTGCAGATAAACTGATGATTTTTGCGTCGACCGCCACACAAAGTGATACGGCCTCCAAATTTAGTTTTTATACTGTTATTTGTGTAATGTTCATTTATTATCTGACACAGTTCTGCATCAATCAACATGAAACTTGGCTTATATCTCGTGATCTGATGTTAAGCAGCGTTGCTATGGTTATATTAAACAGTAAAGGGGCTTCTACCCAACCAGGATGTTTACTGCAGTATTTAGCTGACTATAGCCTGACCTGTGCAAAAATATTTATTGGCGACCTCGATGGCGTAGTGGTTAGTGTAACCGACTGCTATGCTTGAACTCGCGGGTTCGATTCCCGCACAAGTCAAACATTTATGTGCATGGACATGGATGTTTGTCTTGGTCTGGGTATTTCTATGTATAATATGTACCTATGTATTAAAAAAAAAGTATACTTATATGTATGTTTATCCATTGTCTAGTACCCATAATACAAGCTCTGCTTAGTTTGGGCTTGATGGTGTTGTGTGTATGTGGTAAAATATCATTATTATTTGCTCCGTCTGCCATTTCAAACATTATTCTTTGAATAGCCATTATATTATGCTCAATATCGACGTGTATTCTATAATATAGCTGGTATTGCCGGCCAGTATTACAGCCACGTATTGCTGAAAATAATGCCCATTTAGAAGCTCATTAGCGTAAAGTGCTGAACGTCGACTAACGCTGTGTGTCGTGTGTCTCGGCTCGCATATGCACCATGAAAGCGTGACGTCCGCGTCGCAGCATCGAGTGTATTGACTTATACATCTGGATATATGTCTGATGAATCATATAAAGACGTTTAATCTTTCTAGTCTTAGAATACCAGACATAATTAAAGATCTATTGTGCCTGGGCACCGGTATGCCGCTCAGACTCGATAGGTTAAGTCGGAAAATAGGTACTGCTTCTTTGGTTCATTCGATGAACGAGGTCAAGTGTAAATACCGTTTAAAGCTCTAAAGCAGCTCGCCTAGAGAAGTTCCTTTACCCTACAGAAGATCACAGCTAAACAGGCTTGAGTCATGTTCCTGTAGTAAGATGGATTTCTTTGAGCGCACCGGCAACTTGTAGTGAATATTTGATTTTAATATTACTTCCTAGGTTTCGTCTTAGGCTTAGCTTTTATAGATGTCGATTGTCGCCACAATAACTATAACCGCCTTATCTTGATCACATTTTTTATTGTAACTGTAAGACATTACAATAATACATTGCCGAAAAGTGTCCAATAGATATTATGATAATCCTATCCATAGCCTTCTCGCCCGTCCAAATCAGCTAAGTTATCATTCAATGAGAAGCATTCAAGTATCTAAACTTTCACTATTACTATAATCTATACTAATATTATAAAGCTGAAGAGTTTGTTTGTTTGTTTAAACACGCTAATCTCAGGAATTACTGGTTCGATTTGAAAAATTCTTTTAGTGTTGGATAGCCTATTTATCGAGGAAGGCTATAGGCTATATAACATCACGCTACGTGCCACGGGGGCGGCGCAGTAACGATAAATGCGGGTAAAACCGCAGGAACATCTATATTAACTAAAATTTGTCTACTATTTCGTACGTTTAAACTGCAGTCTGCTCTATCACGGACTAAAAAGTGTAAACAACTAGAAACAAAACACGATTTTTTTAAAATTATATTTTGTTTACTTTGTAAAAATGTCGACTCATACACCATATTCAGAACCCAGAACCAGAACGTGTGGTGCTGGTTGCTTTCAGATTTGGTGTTCGTTCTGCTCATAGTGCAGACCAACCATGGTTGCCTATATGTATATTGGGACAAGCATCTTGGTTTAGCTCAGCGTTTACAAACTAGCTGCGAATGTCTTATTGTCGAACCGTTCAATAATAGGACCAGCGCATATGCACTTTGATTGTATACAAGATTTAAGTGGGCAACTTGCCAATATTGAAGTTGATGCAATCCGCAGACATATCTTTTGATTTCTAGTCCTGCAGCCACTGCTTGTTTTTAGTGAGTAATAACGGGCTGAATCTTCGTGAGCAGGTTCGGTTCGACGAGACGCCCAAGCTTTTAGAAAATAACGAGGTCATCAATTGAATTTTGATGACCTCGTTATTTGGACATATTCGGAGTGTAGGACGCTCCAGTCAAACCATCCATTCTGTAGGACAATTGTTTTTCCGAGTTTATCGTCTAATTACCCCAATATTCGAAAAAATCTGTTATTCAGACGATTTCGAAAACCTATCAAATCGACATGTTTTATACCTGCGCACTTCATTAGCTAGCTCTATCGAGAATTTTTCAAAGGAAAAGCTTGGGCGTCTCGTCGAACCGAACCTGCTCACTTAGATTCAGCCTATTTATTACTCACTATTCGTGAATGAAAAGTGAAGTGAATGGAACAGTCGCAAGAGGAAAACCTAGGCGAACGTTTCTCGATCAGATCGGAGGCGTTCTGGACAAAGGCCAGGTTAAGAGCTCCTTGAACCGACGGGCGTGTATGAAGAATGTGATGAAAGTAAATGAAACCAGAGAAGTGTGTCAGGATCGTAGCAAATGGAAATCCGTAGTCTCTGCCTACCCCTCTGGGAAACAGGCGTGAATCTATGTATGTATGTATTACTCACTAAAAAAACAGGTGGTGGCTGCTGGACTATTCGCGTGCCCTTTTATTTGTGGTACTAATGTAGATGTGTATATATAACACTCAAATTTTGTAATACACATCTGTTTATCCTTTCTTGGATATACAGGCGTGGTACTAACTATGTACTATTCGTAAGATTTTGTAATTCCAGTTGGCTGTCTTAATGATTTAGGATTTGTGAAAAATAGCAGACACGTAACTATCACAAAAATCTTATAAAATCAAGTATAATAATATTCTACCACATACACACAACACCATCTAGCCCAAACTAAACAGAGCTTGTACTACGGGTACTAGACAATGGATAAACATACCTACATATTATATACTTTTTTTGTAAATACATACATATTATACATAGAATCACCCAGTCCAAGACAAACATCCATGTTCACGCACACAAATGTTTGACTTGTGTGGGAATCGAACCCGCGAACTCAGGCGTGGCAGTCGGTTACACTACCCACTAAGCCATTTTTCTTTTTTTTTATACCACAAAGGTGGCAATCAAGCATACGGACCCTGATGGTAAGTGGTCACCGTAGCTTATGAACGCCTGCGACACCAGAGGCATCACTTGCGCGTTGCCGACCCTTTAGAAATGGAAGTGGGAAGGAGAAGGAGCGTGATTGGGCCTCCGGCACTTTTACTCACCGAACGAAACACAACAGTAGGAATACTGATATTTCACGTCGATATTCTGTGAGAGGGTAGTCCTTCCCCGGTCGAGCCGACCCATTCATGCTGAAATCAGCGAGGCTCTACTAGTTTTCTCTTTTCGTCTAATATTTAAGATCTTTAGAATTAACACCTGAAGAGAAAACTTTATAGTAATTTTGAAGCTAGTATTATTTTATGCCAAATCTCACACGGAGTACTGTGGGTTTTTTTTGGACGAGTGTAGAAAACTAAAATGTATGTATTTAATTTACGTTATGTATGTCAATCATTACGCGACCAGTTTATTTAACTTTAAAGTACCTATAATAAAAGTAAATTATGTATTTCATATGTTACCGTTATTTAATATTAAAATTAGACATAAGTACAAATAGAACAGAGTACATTTTTTTAAAACTGTATTTTGTTTGCTCGTCATAGACAAGAATCCTGCACCACCTCATACAAACCATATAACCTACCCTAAAAATTTACGGTTCGAAATAATACACAAACGCTATTCCTGTGCCGGTTTACTTTATACTGACACTACAGTTCAATAACCCAGTACAAGCTTAGTGCAACGAGTACACTTGCACTCAACCGCTTCACCGACCGGTGCACCGGTACTAATTGCAGCGAACTACATATGAGCGATTACGAGATACGTTACTGCAATAGTAGAGCTGAGCTTTTTTCTTTTAATGTATGGTGATAATTTGTACTACAATTTAAGAGCGTGTCTCGCCGTTAAACTATGTATAATGTTACTGAATTAGCACTGTATTGAATATAAAAAAAAAATCAACGGTTTGCACTCCGGGAGTGCCGGCAGAAGTGAAGACTTGAATATTAACGTTGTGCATTTTTGATATTTTGGAATGGTTAGGGAATAATTTTGCACGAATTGCTTTAATTATCAGTATAAAAGTACTATCATTTTTGTGGTAAAATACAATATTCATTTATTGCGCTATCGTACACAAACATCACAATTCTCCCTCCGTCTTACGAATTTTCGATCAGGTCACGTGTCCTGACGCGAGTTTAACATTTTTTACCCATCACAAAAAAAGTGCACAACGCCGGCGCCGCTGAAGAAGTTTTCACTTAAAAAATGTCTAATAATCGTACGAACTTATAAATACTTGCTTATATTTTGTTATTATGTTACTATTAGTAGAAAATCTACACAAAGCAATTTGATAGCATCAATACAATAACCGGCTTCTGCATATTAAATTGTAGCGATAATTAAATAATCTGACTACCTAGGTGAGACAACGGTAGCAGTAAATACTGTGTATGAAGTCACCGGTTCGATTTTCTGTTCGGACAAAGTGACATTTCAATTTTCTGTCAAGAAATTCCCAGTAGTACGAAGTCTGGAATTGTGCCCGGCAGACGGCAATAGGCTTTCATATAGACTCGCCTCTTATTACGTGTGGCCTAAAAGTATACTATAACTGGCTATAAATGGATATAATATTATGATTAATTGATTATATATCAATGAGTATAATCTATTATGTTTATATTTCGACAGCTTGTAAACAAAATAAAAATAAAGTTTGTGTCTAATCCAAACAAACTTATTTTATTACGTTGTTTCACGCAGCTCTCTAGCTGCGTGAAACAACTTGCGCTTGAGTAAGCCAGCACGAGCGGTCGGCAACCCGCGGATCACAACTGTTTTGTAAATAAGGTCTTATCATTTGGAATTATTCTAATTTCGCGCCAAATCTGATATCAGCTCCATCTGCGAAAGCCGGCACAGGCCCACAAAACTACTCCGCGGGCGCGAACGTACCTAATGACTCGATGTTTGAGGCTGTTTTATTAGTTGCTTTTTTAATATAATTTGTAAAAAAAATTGTTTATAAAAAAATTTTGAACAAAATAATGCGGCCCGGCCCGTCTTTATTTCATTTAACCACTATGTGGCCCGTGCCTGCTAAAAGGTTGCCAACCGTTGGAGAAAGCTATTCGTCATAGCGTCGAAATCTATAATTATACCTAACTAGTCAGAATATTTGAGCTTGTAATTGTTGTCATCGCACATCGCTAATTAATATACCAACGATATGAGTCAGAGAGCGACCAACCGCCTGTCATTGTTATCCTGATAAGGACCCTCCACGACTTTATTACTGATCCATAATTAGAACCATGATTTTATGAACTTAGGTACCACATTTAATGCTGTTGTCTTAATATAACATAACCTCTGTACGCATCTAACTGGTGCTTAGAATGTAGTAAACAACATTTTGACAACTTTTGTACTACGAATAGTTGTACAAACATTCAAACAACGGACACAACGAACATCTAGACTCGGTACAACCATTTGTGGATCTCACAAATTTTTGTCACAGTGGCAGTTGCAAGAAGACGAACACTTAAACAGACACTGAACAGATAAGTAATGTGTTAATAAGTACCCATATTTGTTTGTCAAAACATTACCACGCGATTAGCTGTATATTAGAAGGGGATTAAATATAATGATCAGCAAAAGTACTAATTGATCAGCAACTCATGGCTAGCAAACATTTCAAATGAGCCCCGCTACGCCTCAAATCACTGCATTCCGTCTCGGAAGGGTTAGGTTAGGTTAGTTAGGTTCTTCTTCTGCGAATCTGTCATCTCGCAGAAGGAGGCGGCGGAGCGGGGGCGTGAGGAAGATCCTTACGCCCCGGAAGTCCGCCGCCGGAGGAGGGGGCGCAGGAGACGCGCTTATGTCGCTCTCTTGCCCCCCACGTAAGGGTTCCGGGTGGCAAGGCTCAGGGGGGCCTGCCACCCACAAATTAAGAAACCCGAGAGGGCGCGCGCGGTATTCCCGCGCGCCTTCCAATGTCGAAAGAGGAGAGCGGTGAGGCTCTCCCCTGGGGACGAGAGGTGGTCGGGTCCGTTTGACCCGGCCCGCACCCACGCGGGGGGGCCTCCTATGGATGACTCAATTCTTTTAAGAGCTCCCAACAGGCCCCTCCATTGAGTGAGAGAGGGAACACCCCAGGTTTTTTAGTGGGTATACCAGTATGGGGAGTCCCACACGCCCCGCCGGTGCCGTCCCCTAGCCCGGCGGATAGTGCATCACTTCCTTCTTAAACACACCCAAAAATAGGAGCCCTTGAAATGTTTGCTGGCCATGAGTTGCTAATTAATTAGCTATTTCTGCTCACAGATTATACACTCGCGTGCAAGTAAATCGACTCAAGGCTCAAGTGCGCATAAAAAGTGATATAACTTAAAAATGCCTTATTTTACCTCTATATAATGTTTTACATAATTATAGCCTAGTAATTAGGCTTTAAAATGGTAGCATAATTTCAGTAATTTAAATAAACACATGTCCTTAGAATGCAACTGAACGCAACCTCCCATAAACTGCTCTGCGCTCTATACACAACTTGCGCGACACAACCCGCTATAAAAACCCCCTGTAATCGTTTTTTCTTATCAGTCGCTCACTAGACGTTGACCTGAACACATCTCTGCAAATTGAAGCCGTCATTTGAAGAAAATTATGGATACAACACCTGAAGAAGCCGCTCAAGTCGTTGCCCTGTTGCAAGAAGGGTTGAACCAGCGAGAAGTCGCTCGTCGGTTGAATATGAGTCAGTCTGCTGTCTCGAGAGTGTACAGGAGGTTTCAAGAGAGTGCTGCCTTCACTCGGCGGCCTAATACCAGCCGACGCCGGTGCACCTCGGAGCGTGACGACCGGTTTTTGGTCTCGACCTCTCTCCGAAATCGACACCTTACCGGCGTGGATGTGCAGCAGGAGCTACGTCAAGTTCGCGGAGTAACTGTCAGTCAGTGGACAGTTAGAAGAAGGTTGAAGGAAGCTAACCTTACTCCGAAAAGACCCGCTACAGGCCCGAAGTTGACCACAGCCCACCGTCAAGCACGCCTTCACTTTGCTCGAGAGCACTTGGATTGGAGCATAGAGCAATGGCAGTCGGTCCTGTTCACAGATGAGACGAGGATGTGTCTCCATGGCAGCGACAGGAGAGGTCGGGTGTACCGGCGTCCTGGTGAACGGTTTTCACAGTGCTGCTTTGTTGAAACCGTTGCATATGGTGGCGGTTCTTGCATGATGTGGGCTGGAATTTCCTTAGAAGCAAAAACGGACCTTGTTTTCGTTCCTGGGGGAGGCCGGAGAGGAGGTCTGACCAGTGATCGTTACATTGAAAATGTTCTACTGGATCAAGTTGTCCCTTATCAAGGCTTTATTGGGGATAATTTCATCTTGATGCATGACAATGCCCGATGTCACACTGCTCGGGCCACACGTGAGTTCCTGAGTGAAGTTGGAATTCACACTATGGATTGGCCAGCGCTCAGCCCCGATTTAAATCCCATTGAGCACATATGGGACGAGCTCAAAAGTAAAGTTAGGGCGAGGAATCCAGCTCCGACAAACATCAATGAGCTCAAGACTCGTTGGTAGAAGAGTGGGGCCGAATACCACAATCATCAATTAAAAAGTTGATAAGGTCGATGAAGAATCGCTTGAGAGCAGTGATCAGGGCTAGAGGAGGGAACACCAAATATTGACACGAATAAATTTTTTATCTTATGCACATTTTGTTTCATTTATACCCAATAACCCCCATACTGTGAAATTGTATGAATTTTCAAAACTTTTTACAATATCTTTGACATTCACCTTTTTTACTAACCTACTGAATCGATTTTCATGCAACTTACATAATTTTAAAGCTCAATTACTAGGCTTTAATTATGTAAAACATTATATAGAAGTAAAATAAGGCATTTTTAAGTTATATCACTTTTTATGCGCACTTGAGGCTTGAGTCGATTTACTTGCACGCGAGTGTATTTATCTGCTCACAAAAATACCAATACTATGCTAACCATTTAAATAACACCCTATTACAAGTAGGTATGCATAATATGTCATAATTTTAGATCGTTTGTAAGGTAGTACAGAATGTGGTTGAAGTTAAAATGTATTTTGTATTTACTTAGTTTCCTTTTAGAGTTGGAAAAATCTCTTATACAACAGCTTTGTTCGTACGTCCGTCTGTCTGTTATACAACTTACAACTCAAGAACCGTAAGAGCTAGAGACTCGCGGTCAGCGCCATTCGACTCAGCATAGTCGAAATACCCCGAAATGACTATGACCTTTGACCTCTGGTCCTCTGGACCTCAAGGTCACGTGATACTATTTTTTCGAACTCTAAGATTTACGGCAATTCAATGCTGTTTGTCACTTGCTTCTTAATGCGAATTTAAAATATTGAATTTAAATTTGCATTTTTTTTAATTTCTTTTTTATTTTGCTCTAATGACCACACTCCACCTGATGGTAAGCAGTCGTGTGGTCTAAGAGCAGTATATACTAGCTAACAACAGTATAACCAGGATACTTCAATTGTATAAGGTTCCTAGTAGATCGGAGAAGTTCTGGACAAAAGCCAGGTTAAGAGCACCTTAAACCGGCGAGCGTGTATGAGGAATGTGATGGAAGAGAATGAAGCCAGAGAAGTGTGTCAGGATCTTGGGAAATGGAAATCCGTAGTCTCTGCCTAACCCTCTGTGAAACAGGCGTGAAGCTATGTATGTATGTAGTTCTCATATAAGTTAAATTATAAAAACAATCAACACATAGGGAAATGGCAGTGGTCTGCTCATCTGCTTTGGTATCATTATTTGGGCAGAAAGCAAAGAAATAAACGGGATCAGTAATTTGTTTTAAAATAAAGCATTTCGCGTTTGTATACTCTATCATGTTTATATAGGTGGCGCAGCGGTAGTGAATGCGACTGCTGTGCATGAGGTCTCGGGTTCGAATCCCGGGTCGAGCCAACAAAAACGTATCGTGTTTTCTGTTAAGAAATCTCAATAACAGGCCGGAGTTAGGAAGTAGGCGGTGTTGGACACCCCCGTGCCTCGGAAAGCACGTAAAGCCGTTGGTCCTGCGTCTGATCTCTCTCCGGTCGTGTCGGATTACCGTCCCATCGGATCATGAGAGTTAGGGAACAGAGAGTGCACTTGTGTTTGCGCACACACTTGTGCACTATAATATCTCCTGCGCAGATGGCCAGTCTCCGTTAAGACTGGCCATCGTGACCAAAGTAGGTCTGGAGGACATTATTATTATATAATTAGCTCTATGCCAATTCAACCACCGAACACTAAGTAGACCCGGACGCAGCAGCACAGTTTGTGCAACAATTGTTTGTGCACTACAAATACGTAAGTAATAATCGTCTGGTCGAGCACTTCAATTAATATGGCACCCGTGCATTCGAAATCACAATGTCAAACTTATTTTATTATTTCGAAATGTGTGAGAAATCAACAGAGCGCATCAGTTATCTCTATAAATGCATCAGTATTGGTATCTTTGCCGTGAAGTTCGAAAACATTTCCTCACCTTGAGGTTTATTAAATTTGACTCAAGTTGAAGATACATATACGCTTGTTCAGCCTAGGTAACCTAAACACCCATTTATATAATTTTAAAGCTTTAAAAGCAGTTGTATCTTATCTCTAATCTTAATCATACTTGGCGAATAGAACAGGGATAGCATGGCGTTTGCTCCAAGACACTTGAGTAGTGTGTGGTCCTTAGATCACACATACAATATTAGTATAGATTATAAAGCTGACGAGTTTGTTTGTGTTTGTTTGAACGCGCTAATCTCAGCAACTACTGGTTCGATTTGAAAATTCTTTTAGTGTTGGATAGCCTATTTATTGAGGAAGGCTATAGGCTATATAACATCACGCTACGACCCACGGGAGCGGTACAGTAACGATAAACGCGAGTGAAACCGCGGGAACATCTAGTTTATAATATTATAATTAGCATAATAAAAAATAACCCTTTTTTTTTTACTTAGGAAAATCCTTTATGGATACCCCCTCCTCCGGGGGAGGGGGGGGAAGGTGGTTATGTGAGACTCTCCGCCCCTGAAGGGGGTCGGTATACACACTAAAAACCTGGGGTGAGCAGTCCCTCCGCCGACGGGGTGGGGCAGGATGGGGTCGCGTTAGCAATGACCATCCCGCCCCGGCGGTTGGCCCGGCTGATGGTAACCGGGCCTCAGCACCTGTGGAGGGGTGGCCTTGCTCACCAAGGCCACCCCCCAGACGTATGGGGCCGTGCAAGCTGGTACAGAGTCCCCCGACTCTGTACCAGTGACCCCACTATACGGGAGCGAGAAGGCGGGCAAATCGCCTCCTCCTCGCTCCCGTCCGTCTGCGCCGGAGAGGATCAGCGAGGGGATTGTTCTCCCTGACCCTCTCCGCGGCCTCCTTCTGCGCCATGACAGCCTCGCAGAAGGAGACCACCGCCTGCCACGATCTCTCACCGCCGAGCATGGCGTTGATCACGCCCGGCAGGGAGAGATCCCCGCCTATTATGGCCGAAAGCGTGTGCCGCTGCGGCCCCCACGCGGCACACGCCTCCAGCGTGTGGAGCGCCGTGTCTTCCGGCGCCCAATAAAAAATAACCCTCAGTTAACCTGTACTAATATACATAATTATAAATATGAATAAACATCTCAATTATAATATTTAATAAGTAATTTTCAACTTCACGTAACACATTAATGTAACAAAAAATACATAATTATAATTGTATATAAGTTATATCACATAATTCACTGCATACATTAACAATTAGCACATGTTAAATGATTTGTCAGACTTTTATTACTACATTGTTTAGGCTTAAATAGTATTCAGAAAAAATGTGGAGGTTCAATCAACGCGTACATTTTTTGTGACCACCGATTTCTAATATACAATTATACATATTATGTATATACTTAGCTATACTAATTATATAAAGCTAAAGATATTGTTCAAAACGTAATTCGAAATTATTCGATTCTTAATTAGCCGTTAATTTTGTCGGCCTCGATGGCGTAGTGGTTAGTGTAACCGACTGCCACGCCTGAGGTCGCGGGTTCGATTCCCGCACAAGTCAAACATTTGTGTGCGTGAACATGGATGTTTGTCTTGGTCTGGGAGTTTCTATGTATAATTTATGTATGTATGTATTTACAAAAAAAGTATATCTATACTAATATTATAAACCTGAAGAGTTTGTTTGTTTGTTTGCTTGAACGCGCTAATCTCAGGAAGTACTGGTCCGATTTGAAAAATTATTTCAGTGTTAGATAGCTCATTTATCGAGGAAGGCTATACGCTATATATCATCACGCTAAGATCAATAGGAGCGGAGCACCAATAAAGAATGTTTCAAAATCGGAGGATATTTTTTCCTTTTGGGAGCTTCCGCTGCGTGCGCTGCGTAAACAGTTAAAGTTTCGCAAAAATCATGTATGACAGAATTGTTCCCTTTTAAAAGTTCTAAAAAAAAGTCCGCGACAGCATATGTCTATCTTTTAAGGTTGGCTCACTATAACCATTTTTATGCTAACGAAATTTGTTCTAAAATAATGATTTATTTGCGAAGGTATTTTTATAAACATGATATTAATCCTTATCCAAATAAATACGTTATTCATCACAAGTATTTAATTTAAAACAAAATTGCCCTTTATATCATTCAATTTCAATAAATATCTTAGGAGATATCGCTGTTTTAAAATAACATTGCAGCAAAATAATTACCCATTACAGACATAGTACAAACGATGTTTCTCCTGGTTTATTCTGCGTGATTACTTCTGGTTCGATTTGAAAAATTCTTTTAGTGTTGGATAGCCTATTTATCGAGGAAGGCTATAGGCTATATAACATCACGCTACGACCCACGGGGGCGGCGCAGTAACGATAAACGCGGGTGAAACCGCGGGAACATCTAGTATAATATATGTATATTTACCCATAGTACAAGCTCTACTTAATTTGGGCTAGATGGTGTTGTGTGTATGTGATAGGATAGAATATTATATTATACTATGTTGTTTAAAGTGTTTCCTCTTCTCGAGCTTTGGCTCGGTATACTGAGCACCCGCCCTGAGACCCTCAGGGAAAAGGTGGATCAGTGCCCCCGCTAACAAAAACTGTATCTCCTGAAACTTTGCTGACTATTGTTGGTGTGTGTATTGCTGCCTGTTTTTGAATTATTGAAATGTTTATGTTGGTATCTAATTTGCTACAATATCTATTTATGTTTTTGGCTATTACTCCGGTGGATCCTACTACTATGGGTATTATTTCTGTAGGTGTTTTCCATAGTCTATTTATTTCTTTCTTAAGTGCATGGTTTATATTATTATATTATATTATTATAAGTGAAGAAAGAAGAAAGAAAGAAAGAAAACATACTTTATTTCTAAAAACACGAAAGCTTTCACAATATTATGTAAATATGTAATTTTTTAAAGAGAACACATAGATAAGTACAAATTTAATACCTAAACATTAATTAAAATTGACAGCTCTGCCACCAGTACATATTAATAAACTTTGGTCACCCGCTTACGCTACGAGATTGCCATGAAGGTATAAATAAACATTGTTTATCTATACCTTTATGCAGACTGCACGTCACGCGCAATCGAATTTTAAGTTTTTAATCTGTGCCTCAGACGTGGCAGGCATTAAAACTTTTTCTATTTAAAACTTTATTATTACTAAGGCAAGTGTGACAGATGAATTTAATCTGTAACAAATGCAAAATGAATGTGCACGGCAATCGCATTCACAACAGTTGCAGTCAGTAGAACTTAATTATATTAAAACTAAGTACTAAAAATAGTCAATGATAGTCACGGATAATATTTACAATTAGTTTACTTCATACCTTGGTAAACGTACAAAAGATTTATTTGATAACGTGTGTTGTTTAAACGAACTTAGGCTGTTTAAATTTGCAGGCGCCTCAGTGCCTGTGTATAATGTGTCGGGTTTGATTTTCGGTTCAAGCAAAGTGTTATTAAAGTTGTATACCTGTTGGCGTAGTGGTTAGTGTAACCGACTGCCACGCCTGAGGTCGCGGGTTCGATTCCCGCACAAGTCAAATATTTGTGTGCATGAACATGGATGTTTGTCTTGGTCTGGGTGTTTACTATGTATAATATGTGTGTATTTACAAAAAAAGTACTTATATATGTATGTGTATCCACTGTCTAGTAGCCATAGTACACACAGCGACACATCAACCTAGACTGTTTGGACTTTGAACTATTAGAAGTTGAACGCTGCGAATCGTGCGAGAGTGCGTTATATTTTTGTTATTTTGTCTCACTTACGCCACAGTACATAATTAGATAGTATTACCGTGCTTACGCTGAACGGGACGCGACGCTTTATCCTTACCATTACATCGACACCACTATGCACTGTCCCTTTCCGACAATTCTCTATTTTGTATAATAATAATAACTTTATTTATTTATTTTGTATGTACCGTAGTTATGTGTATATAGGCTGTCTAACTTGATGTGTGGCCGTGTGTACCATAACGACTTTGAATAACAACATACAAAATATAATCTAATATAATCTAATGCAATACGTATTTTACGAGTCTCATACGAAATAAGAATATAATCTCATTACCTATTTGTATGAGCTGTTGAGCGAAACTGGAGCGAGTTTTATGATGTGATTGTTACTTACAAAATGTATAAATAAATATATTTTTATATACAGCGTGAAACAGAAAGGTGTGGTCAAATTTAATCGTCGCATAACATAGACACTGTACATTGGACAACCACCAAAAATAAATGCGTATCCATTATTTTTACTCATAGCATTTTGTTCTTATCGACTTATCAATCAGCACATTCTAGTCGATACGTAAAACAACACTAGAGCCGACTCGGTGAGCTGCGTGAACCTGATAATGATCAGGCGCATTGTTGATAGTAATGTAATGCGTTTGTTTCGTTGTTTTTAATAATAATCCTAACTTCCTAACTTAATATTATAAAAGCGAAAATGAGCTTGTTTGTTTGTTTATTACCTTTTCACGCCTAAACCACTGAACCGATCATCCTGAAATTTTGCATATACGTTGTCAGGTGTACAAAAACGGACATGGGCTACCTTTCATCCCGAAAAAAATTACTGTTCCCGAGGAAAACAACAATAACGTTCTTATGATAATAAGATGGCGCTACGTGTCTTTAGAATCATGATTGAATTATATTATTATTAAGCAGAGTACAACCCGAATTGATTTTCAAATTCTTAATTAACGCGAGCGAAGCCGCGGGCAATAGCTAGTAATAAAAAAATTAAATTTTTGAAATTGTCATAAAGTTCAAAAAATTATCATATACCTATGTTTATTTAATCCGCGACATACATAGGTTGATTTTCAGATATACATTTCAGTCCTTATATATGATCACACCTTTTTGTTACACGATGTATACATAAGGAGGTGGCAATTAAGTATATGACTTATCTGATGGTAAGAGGATATACCGCTTGCCTATGATCGTTTGCAATACCATAGGGTTTAAAACCCAAGCCAATAAAAATAAAAAATTGTTCGTCCACAGAGTGATATATTTGAGTACACAGTTTTACCTAAATACTAGTGACCAGCCCCGGCTTCGCACAGGTAGTACAACACCTTAACAAATTACACACCTAAACCTTCCTCGTGAATCACTCTGTTTATTGGTGAAAACCACATGAAAATACGTTCAGTAGTTTTTGAGTTTATCGCGAATAGACATGGCGGGGGACTTTGTTTTATAATATGTAGTGATGTTCAATGATTTGCGCGTGATTGAGTAACAAACACTTTAACAAATTCACTAACTTTAAAAATTATAATATTATAATGATACAATTACAAAACATAATAATAACTGTAAACATTCGTAAAGATAAAGTTAATAAGTGTGGGGACAAAGTCACACACATATATAGCCACGTACGTTATACGTAGCTACATGTCTATGCATGTGAAAAGGTGTCAACGGCGACGTTTTCACCAGTCCGGTAAAAACTGTATATGGAAGCATATGTTATTATGTACGTTCGTAAATTATAATATTTAAATGTAAAAGTGATAAATATAACATATATTTCGTTCTTACGGATTTTATTTATCTCTACCGGGCTCAACCCTACAATAAGCTTGAGGCCGATGCCTCAAACTTCTTTAGAAGGCGACACTATGGCCGTATACAGAAAGAAAGCAGGCAGCCTGCGCCGATCTACCAACGCTTATCGTAACCGGACTGCGCGGGTTTTCGGCGCAGGTAGCAGGAGCCGATTTTCTATGCAATGTGCCAAACCAGTACCGATAAGCGCCAAAAGTGGTCAAACGTATCCGACAGGTTCCGACACCGCTTATCGGTACTGGTATGTGGTACACCTGCTACCTGCGCCGATTGGGAACTAATGGTCTAGACAGAACGAAAAACTTAACAATACATTCTCCACTCCGTGACTAACTACTCAAAATCGGTTCATCTGTTCGGGAGCTACGATGCCAGAGACAGACAGACACACACACACACACACACACACGTACACACACACACACACGTCAAACTTATAATTAGCATAATAATTTATTAGCATAAAGATATTTTACAATAGTTGACATTATACAGTTCCATTCATTACAGGTTTTTATAAATAGTTATGATTAGCAATTACCATAACTACCCGCACCAGGCTGAGCCTGTCCCGCGGGCAGTTCACAATTATTATGAAAGTTAACAATTTATTTTTGAATTTGCTATTATATACTGAGGCAATGAACGACCGGACGGTATAGGTATAATAATTAACTACATGTATTTATCTATCAATATTATTACAATTATCAAATATAATTTATGGTATGTGTTTTTTTAAATTCTAGGTAAGAAGACAAAGAGCCGTCGTTTTTGCGTCGGGGGTTAAAAACAAGAACATCATGGTAAATGTATGTGCAAACTAATGCTACAGTGCTAACGAGCTATTCTATTGATGCAATTACTTGAATTGCTGGTGGCATCGTTTAAACAAGAGACACTCTTGTGATTATAGCAATCAAGATATGAGGCACGAGCTATATTAATGTACACATCAATGGCATAGCAATAATCATTATGCCTTTATAACCGACGACTCTTCTAAAGGTAGTTTCTTATCAGTTTTTTTTTATTTTTGTATTTCTAGAGTGGCAAACAAGCATACAGCCCCCCTGATGGTAAGTGGTCACCGTAGCATATAGACGCCTCCAACACCAGAGGCATCACTTGCGCGTTGCCGACTCTTTAGGAAAGGAAGTGGGAAGGAGAAGGAGCGGGAAAGGGGAAAGGGGTAATTGGGCCTCCGGCACTCTCACTCACCGAACGAAACACAACAGTAGGAATACTGCTATTTCACGTCGATATTGTGATTGTGGTGACACGGTAGTCCTTCCCTGGTCGAGCCGGCGGCCATTCATGCTGAAATCAGCGAGGCTCTACTCGTTTTTTTTTTTTTAACCTGGGGGAATGCATTGACGCATACCCCTCCGCGGAGGCGGGCGGAGGGGTTATGTCGGACTCGCCGGGGTAAAAGAAAGATGGAATGAGAAAAATGTACCTCCCGGAATACCGACTAAACCTACCACGGTGTTCCTCGACAAACCACTATCGGCGGGGCCGCGCGAATAACTTTCACATGCGGTCGCGACCCCGCCGAGGTTACGGCCCGCCGTATGAAACGGCAGGCCACTACTCGAAAAGACCTACCCACTGGAGCGAGGCTCTACTACTGCAATCTTCTACAACCTACAACAAGGGTGAAATGCAACGATACTCCACGTTATTTATAAAAGTCAGAGTCTTACATTTATGCAAATTAAACTCATTGACTTTAAGCTTGTATGAATTTAGCGAGGCAGATACAAAATACTAATGTGCTAATAGTTAAACCAAAATTAAACTATGATAGGTTACTGTGAAATAATTATACCATCACCCTCTTGTCTTCCCGTCACCATGGCTGCTGATATGCAACGAACCCAAAGAATACGTTTAAAAACGTAAAACGTTGTGAAAATATTAAACTGCGACGATACCTAAATAAAGTAGTTTTCAAGTTTCTAGTTTCAGCCAAACGTTTATGTTTTAAAATTCAAATAAAACGGTCATAAATCTTAAAAGTATATTAAATGTAAAACCTTTACATCATTACACAACATTTATATTTGCAACTTACATTTTGTATTGTGATATGTGCAACTTATAAGAATATTTCATATGGAGTATTTACAAAATGTTGTCAGATTAAAATCCAAGTAAGCATTTAATCATCAGTTGCGCGATAAGTTGATAATATATATTAAATATGGATAGTAAGCCTTCGGGTACGTTAATAATGTTATTACCCGAATTCAAACAAGTAATTGTTTATTTTATATGTAAGAAATGGTAGAGTAGGTATTAGGTTGATAGCTAATTTCCCTTCCATATCCAAACCGATAGATTGTTTCTTTTTTAAAATAGCTTTTTTTTGTCTCTGACTGCAAATTGGTTACATTGGCTAGGAGTTTAAATTAATACATTCACAAGTGTTTTAATCAATCATTATCAACTATTTTTTTACTCGTAATTAATTAAAGAGATAATTGTTTATTTTATAAGGATTCCAATGAGACAATTAACTGACAAATGAGAAAGGCAAAGACCTAGGCGGACGCTCTTCGAAGAGGGGCAGTATTAATAATTCCCTTAAACGATAAGCGTGCTTGAAGAATGTGATAAAAGTGAATAAGGAAAGGAAATATGCCAACATTGCAGCAAATGAAAATGTGTTGTCTTTGCCTACCGACGTGAGTCTATGTCCGTTTTTGTTTATGGAATTATTCATAGATACCTAAACCATTTCCATGCATTTGAACCTCAAACCTTATGCTCATCTTTTAAAAACATCGTCATTGCATGCCTGAGAATGACACAAAGCTATACACGCTGTCTCACTTTCGCTACCTAATCATTTCATAAAATCGGTAGCGTGTTAATATGTCATAGGTGCTATTAAGCCTTGGGGTACGTTATAAGGCATGTTTATCATCCAGACATAATAATTTATAACACAAATTAAGATTAAGGATGACATTAAGCATATTAAGCAGAGATGAAACGATTTTATTGATATAACAATCGTTCGTACGCATGGTTTTAGAGTACCCACAATCGATTAATCATTATAATCGATTATTCTGCAAGGTTAGCCCGTAATTATTGTAATAGCTAATACTAATTACTGCGACACGCGTTTTTGTATTGTTTCTCGGCGAGGTTCAAACGCATGCCGTGCCATACATTGTTAACATGCTTATAATACAAAATAATACATACACCTGCCACGTGGGGGAATGCTTTGTCGCATACCCCTTCGGGGGGGCGGGCGGAGGGGTTATGTCGGGCTCACCCGGGGAAAGATAGAAACTCCCGAGTCCTACCGACTAAACCTACCACGGTGTTCCTTCACACGGTCTATGGCCGGGGCGCAGGAATCGCTCGCGCTTTCATCCTGCAGCCCCGGCAGATCTTGGCCGCCACTGAATCGTGGCGGCTTCGTCCAGTCAACTTTCTGGAGCGGCGCGCGCGGAACACGACGCGCCGCCGCGCCGTCTCAGGCCTGGTACTGCGCGGGCAACAGCCTGCCCTAGGTCTGTCGCCCCAGGTTAGCGCTCATGGGGGCCGCAGATCGTGCTGCGCCCTACGACGCCCAGTGCGTCGTCTGCGGGCCGGGAGATTGGTGTTCTTCTCCCGTTCCCTTGCCGCCACCTCCTTATCGAGCATTACTACCTCGCAGTATATTCTCGATAGGGTAGTAGGTTTTATTTTAAGAATAGTTTTTGAGACAGCTTGGCTTGCGTAAACGTAGGTTAGGTTAAGTTAACAATAGAGCTTTTTCTGGATAAACTGATGAGATGTCCTTTTCTGCGCCCTGACAACGTGTGTGCGAAATTTATGATGATCGGTCGAGTAGTTACGGCGTGAAAGCGTAACAAACTCACATTCGCATTTATAATATTAGTAAGGATACTTCCTCACAAATAAGCGGCAAAAACACCACAAAAATAATAACTAAATCTAATAAAACAATTCCGATGCGACTTACGCCCAATATACATTTAATATATTCTATTCTACAAAGCCATCTTGTATTATAATTTATTTAAATTATGAGTTTTTGTGGTTCTTCAAGTTTATAAGAAATGTGCAAGGTCAATTAAGTTGAATCCAACGAACTATTAAAATGCATTTGAATTATTCTTGATCTAAATCTATACTAAAATTATAAAGCTGAAGAGTTTGTTTGTTTGGTAGAACGCGCTACTCTCAGGAACTAATACCTAATGTTTACTACGACTAGGTATACCTAATTATCTAGGTACGTAATGTGTAAAAATGTATGTCTGTATTTGTATAACGGATGCTCCGTGGCACAGCGGTAGTGAATGCGACTGCTGTGCATAAGGTCTCGGGTTCGAATCCCGGGTCGGGCCAACAAAAAGTATTGGGTTTTTCTGTTAAGAAAGCTCAATAGCAGCCCGGAGTTAGGAAGTTGGCGGTGTTAGACACCCCCGTGCCTCGGAAAGCACGTAAAGCTGTTGGTCCTGCGTTCGATCTCTCTCCGGTCATGTCGGATTACCGTCCCATCGGATCATGGGAGTTAGGGAACAGAGAGTGCACTTGTGTTTGCGCACATACTTGTGCACTATAATATCTCCTGCGCAGATGGCCAGTCTCCGTTAAGACCGGCCGCCCTGACCGAAATTCGGTCTGGAGGACAATATTATTATACCGCTTATCTAATTTGCGATGAAACTTAAGAGAGTTGTGCACCGCAAATGTTTAAAAAAAAAATTTTTTTTAGATATATTTATTTATTTATGTATTAGGAAGACCAACAGCTTTGAAATACATAGTAGTGAAAATAAATATGCAACAGAGAGCCAATGATAGGTCTCCACGACTAACTCTTAGATAACAATGCGTGGACAGCAACTATTTTATCACTTAAACATCTAACATATAACAAATAAAGTAAAATTAATCAGCATTAAACCTTGTAAAAAAATCAAGACTGAGCATGCGCTTCACTGCATCTGGTTGAGTATTAAAAACATCAATGTCGAACTTTCTTGCTTGTTCGTTTAAAGTATCACCCGCTCGCCAGAGAAATGTATTCTGTCTGTAATTTGTGGATACTAAAGGAATGTGTATAGGCTAATATTGTCTCGTGCTTTTTGTAGGTACGTTAAAATTTATTTTAGAAAGTAGGCCTGGACAATCAATTTTGCCAGATAACAAATTCTAATGCATAGTGAGTATTGGCTGGTAATACATAACACTAATTCATTTATAAATAGTCATGCGACAATAACTGAATGTCCAAACTCTAATTATAGTCAGAGGAGCTGGCTAGAACAATCCACACCTGTTAATTATTTCTACATCTAGAATTATTTAAAGTCTGGACTAATTGCAGTGAACATAAACTGATCAGATGACCTAGAATTATTTTTTTATACGGCACAGGTGGCAAAGAAACATACGGTCCTATGATGGTAAGGGGTTGCCGTTGATTACGATTTCTTGTAACTAGTGGTCGCCAAGTGGTCGAAATTCGTCCATAATTTATTTAAATTTTAAATTTGATCGTTAGTAAGGTTATATTTTCTATAACTATACTCTTATAATCACATTTCATTTAGTCACCTACTCCACATACATATATATTATTACTAGCGGTCGCCTAGTGCTCGAAATTCGACCAAAGTTTGCCTGTGCTGACATATTATGTCATTATATATTGATATATGTAACCATACTTACGCGCTTCGACTGCGTGTGTCAAATGCATGGTTGTGTGCGTGTAGTGTTTTTTCATTAATTTAATGTATTACTAATGCATATTTTAAAAATATATTAGCATTCGTCACTTCTTCTTTGTATAAACTATAAGTGTGCGAAATTTCATACTCGTCCGTCCGCCCAATTTTCGTAAAAAGGGATCCAAAGTTTTCGCTTCACGTATTAATATATAGATACCAGGGGTATCACACGCGCGTCGCTGCCCATACATGAATAGGAAAGAGATCAGAATATACAAACGTCACGAAGGTAAGTATTTGCTTAAGCTGGGATAAGCAGGCGTTACAGCCTCTTCGATCCCGGACTTAGAATTTATCGTACGATTTATATATTTATTTCTTCGTAGCAACTGCATTTCGCTGCTTGAAAGATGTCAAGGCTTACGCAACATTTGAATTTTGTTTCAGCCTTGACATCTTTAAACCTTGACATCGTTAAAGTTTACGGAAGCGAAAAGATATAACAGGGACGAACATGACATTTGCTTTTCATTTACATCCAGTTTGCTCGCTCCGCTAGTGTTAATGTCGAAAACAAATCCTGTTTAAAGATTTTATTTCAGTACCTACATTTTGTGTCAATTTTGGCGGATGATTTCTATATGAACGCTTGATTTTTTAAAGTTGGTTGGTGTTGCCTTTCCCTCTTTAAATCCATAGAGACAAAGAGATAAAGATATGCGTGATTTTTTTCTACGGGATCTCTAATCGAACCTGCCGAAGCCTATTAAAGCAACTGCCAATGTATCAGAGCAAAGTTCAAAGCACAAGGCCTAGAAACTTTAAAATGTTGCACAAAGATGCCTTTTACATACTACAACGTAAATCCTTTAAAAGGTTTTCAACATTCATTATTTAACTATTCTGACTGAGGTTCAACGTTTTGTAAGGTTCTAAATAGCATACAGGATACTTTCATCCATAATAGTTATTATACAGGGACTTACCTCTCTGTTCTTCTCGGTAGCGACTTTAGGCTTGAAGATAAGCTGGTTGACGAAGCCAAGGAACATAAGTATGTAGAGCCCTAAGTGCGTGAGCGCCGCCGTGAGTAGCGAGCACTTCTCGAACGATCCGGGGAACGTGTCGTATTTGGACCAGTCCATCTTTGGTATTCGTCTAAGGCCTCCGCCTTCCGGGGACAATTTCTGTTGGAAAAACATATGTCATATAAATACGAGTATCACGCATGTTTTAAACTGTTTTTTCACCGATTGATACGGGCGTCTTCTCAGTATTAAAAAGAATTGGCTATGGGTAACCACGCTGGTCCAGTTGGGGTGGTTTAAATAACTGATATATAGATTATTATTTGTATACTAATAAAATGGCATACAAGACTACGGCTCAACGGATAGTGAGTGGTTATCCTCATAAGCCTGATTTTGATTAGAGATAGAAATGACAAGCGCGATGCCGTTCAATGAAAAAATTCCTGGGTACAGTCAGTAGTCAGGGGGTGCAAGTGCACCCCCTTGCACCCTGCTGCCGGCGCCCATGGCTGGAACTGTGCCCTGTGCCCTGTAGATGGCAATAGGCTAGCTTTCTATGACGTAGGATCTAAAATCATAGTTGGCGAAATGTGGGTATAATACATGTCTGTCCATCTATTCGTGAATAGATTCGAAGACTATGTCTGTGTTATTATAAAACCAACAAGGATAAATTAAGATTAAAGTCAATTTTTTAAATTCGCCTTATGAAGCAAGTGAGAAACGGCAATGAATTGCCGTAAATTTTAGAGTTCGAAAAAATGGTATCTCGTGACCTTGAGGTCCAGAGGACCAGAGGTCAAAGGTCATAGTCATTTCGGCGTATTTCGACTATGCTGAGTCGAATGGCATTGACCGCGAGTCTCTAGCTCTTACGGTTCTTGAGTTGAAAGTTGTATAACAGACAGACGGACGGACAGACAAAGCTGTTGTATAAGAGATTTTTCGAACTCTAAAAGGAAACTAAGTAAATACAAAATACATTTTAACTTCAACCACATTTTGTACTAAAAGATCTAAAATAATGACATATTATGCATACCTACTTCTAATATACAGTTAAACGCGTGGTAATGTTTTGACAAACGACTTATTGTCATGTAAATGAAGCTTGTATTGTAAATTACATACATACATACATAGATTCATGCCTGTATATGTAATTACGTTGAGAATTTAAGTTATCGGTATTTTCATAATATTGTCTTCTGTTTACGCGAATGTTATTTATTGAAATTAAACTACTATATTATACGGATTTTATCACGATGTTTATTTGACACTTTATTACAAAATTTTGAAACCTGTTACACTACTATTACTATCAAACTTTACTAATTTTTAAGCTAATTAAATTATTTAAACTATTAAAATTATATACCTATACTATTACTATACTATTATACTGTTTATATTTATTTTTACACTGTCCCCGACGTTTCGGTTGCTTTTCAGCAGCCATGGTCACGGGGAGACTAAGATGGTAGTTGTCTCAATGTTCCAGTGTAGTTATTTCAAAGTACCCGAACATAATTTAATCATAGGTGTTTCTCTTTTACGCAGAATGAGCTCAAAGTATCATTAAGTCTAGCTGTGGTTTGCTTCTTCTTGGGTTTGACTATTTGAATTACCGGATCCCAAGCTGGTGGTACATTCCAACCATCTTCTCTATTGAAATTAGGATGTTTTTTGATTTCAATAGTTAGCTAAGCTCGCAATTTTGGACAAAAATATCCAATGATTGCATTATTATAAGCTACATGTTACATAGAGCGCATAATCACACCTCACATTTACACGCAACATAACACAAGCATCCTTGGTAGGAATCGGTGTTCTTTAGCGAGCATCCGTGGTTTGTCAAATCTCAGGTAGTGGTTGGTCCCCTGTTGCACATGTTCACACACAGCATTTATAATAGTATGTCTGTACGTCTTGTTGTTTCGTTTCATTAGTAAGCGAGTCTGGTAGCCCGGTGAGTGCTAATGGCCGCGGCCCTCATATTAATTGCTATAATTTTGTATTGTACTGTAATCGATCGTTTCACACACATTAAGGAGCTGATAACAGCTAAATACGGGCATTTTTAATGTAGCGAGCATGCTTTCGCTTCGCCGCAACAGCTGCTAAGTCCGAGTGTATTTTGTATTTATCTATACTAATATTATATAGCCGTTTGAACGCGCTAATCTCAGGAACGACTGGTTCGAATTGAAAAATTCGTTTAGTGTTGGATAGCCTATTTATCGAGGAAGGCTATATAACATCACGCTACGGCCCACGGGTGCGGCGCAGTAACTATAAACGTGGGTGAAACCGCGGGCACATCTAGTCAATTATATGTTTGTAAAATTCCATGAGAAAACATTGAGTTTTGGTTTTGACTGTCAAACTGTTAATTAGAGATCTCGTAAATTCTCCTTGATTTCGCTTTGATTCTTTCTTTATACATTTTAACTTATTCAACGAAATAAACATGAGTAATCTTTATTGGAGTCAACTAGCTCATTGTAATCCCATTCAGCTTATAAAGCAGACAATGGCCACTTGCTGTGATGCCTATAAATGATTAGAATACTTTCTTAGGCATGGACGCGAGACATAGCTTTTTCTAACGCTATAATTTTTGTACCATTTTGTACTACAGATAGTTTGTCTAGTGATATGTGTTAGTGATGTGCAAAGCTTTGAAGATTCCTATCAAAAGCAACTACAAAAAATACTCATGGTCGTAGCCTGCCCGATGATATTCGTTGGCGATGTGCTAAGGTATTGATTTATATTAAAAACAACTTTAACCCATTCGCTGTCCCGCGACAGACACAATAGAAAATCTATTGTTATGTATCATATGTGATTCATCGGACAGGGAACCTGTTAAAAATACTACCCGGCATATCCTGCTCTGGGAGTAAATTCTGTGTCTCGGGTGACTTAACAAACATTCAGACAACGGAAACATATAACATACAGACTCGGAACAAACATTTCGCTCGTCCAATATTACAAGGTCCCATTTTACATTTTTGAAAAAAAATTGTTTTTAATATTGCTTGGTTCTATATGTCATTCCTTTTTGTTTAGACTAATATAGTAATAGATGGAAGCACTTACCACCTCACAATATTAAATCGCAAATAGTTCTAAGTTATTTTTACTTATATGCAAATTTTAAACCTCAATTCCCCAAAGTAAAGAAAATAACATAGAACCTTGTAATAGTGAGCCAGCGATTTGTAGATCACACAAATTATTGTCTCATGTTGTATCCGAACCCACAACACTCGACGAAGTGGCAGTGGCGAGGCGATCACTTCGAACACTACGCCATCCGGGCAGTCAACTACTGTGACAGTACGGAGTTTGGATCCGTGCCCGGTAGAAAACAATAGGCCAGACCCCTATCATGTGAGACCTAATACCATTGCTAGTAAAATGTTGATATCAATTCTCTGCTTATGCCTTCAGGCATACAAGCGAGAGACGATCACCGATTTATAAGTCTAATCAACGTATCAAAATCAGTTTTATGCCAAGTGATTTAATTAGTGTTACTAATTAAGATTAATAGCTCCTTGAACCGACGGGCGTGTATGAGGAATGTGATGAAAGTGAATGAAGCCAGAGAAGTGTGTCAGGATCGTAGCAAATGGAAATCCGTAGTCTCTGCCTACCCCTCTGGGAAACAGGCGTGAATCTATGTATGTATGTATGTACTAATTCAGTCAGCCAATTAAAATTTTTTGTATTAATTTGTCTTTTAGAAACCTCGTGTAAATCTATTTGCATGTAATCTGAAGTTAGCAAAGCTGATGTCATGTCTAACATATATGACATGGGCGTGTCTTGTGAACTGAAATTAAGCAGCAGTTGCCTCATAAATAAAGCACTGGACTTGCGATTGGGCGATGATTTGAATCCCACTTATCGAACTAGTGACGTGAACTCTCTTCGGATAGAAGCCATTCAGCTTAGCTGGAGTACTAGTAAATTATTGGCAATGCAAGTTGCTAGTCACTGTTAGAAAAAACTACAAGTTTCATTCTTAGTTCGCTGTGTTTACCAGCTACTCGTATCTACGCAAGTGACAATACTTTTAGGGTAGTATTTAACTGCACAGCAAAAAAATACTAATTGCGCAGCAAAAAAGCTAATTGATCAGCAACTCATGGCCAGCAAACTTTAAAGAGATCAAACTAAGTCGACGGAGCCCCGCTTCGCGGGGCTCCTATTTTTGGGTAGGTTTAAAAAAAGGAACCTTACACTTCCGAGACGGAATGCAGTGATTTGAGGCGTATAGATGCTCGTTATGCTGTGCAATATTTGCTGACCAATTAGTATTTTTGCTGATCATTATATTTAATCCCATACTTTTATCTGTAGGTATATTTAATCTGTACAATAGTTTAATTTTGACAAAGGTACTAAAATATTATAGATTAATAACATTATCAACAGATAAAATTGACTATCTGGGTCGCCAACATTATGCGTACTTTCATTTATTTATTCGCTTTATAAAATATAGATAGAAACTAACCTATTTCGTCAGAATTCGTTCTCAGATGTAGCGTGGGAACTAACTCTAACTAAATAATATGTTTATCTAATAGACATTATTATGTATATATTATATTGAAACGTCTGGTAAAGTGTAAATATAATATTTAAAGATGTGTTTTTTTATAAACAAACCGCGGTAAATTTGCATAAAGTGATTTAATTTCAGACTTACGTCGAATTAAAATACCAAAATTATTTGTAGTAGTGGTCGCCTAGTAGTCAAAATTCGACCTTAATTCATTACATCAAAGAGTTAATTATAATTTTATATTTTAACTAGATGTGCGCGCGATTTCACTAGCTTTTATGGTTACTGCGCCGCCCCCGTGGGTCGTAGCGTGATGTTATATAGCCTATAGCCTTCCTCGATAAATAGGCTATCCAACACTAAAATAATTTTTCTACTTGAACCAGTAGTTCCGGAGATTAGCGCGTTCAACCAAACAAACAAACAAACTCTTCAGCTTTATAATATTAGTATAGATTAACATTGCGGACCCCATACTGCCACTAAGAATTTCGTATCAGTTTAACTTAACCTTTACACTGATTCGATGGCGCAATTGCATTTTTCTGGCTCGGTTAGTGTTATTTATGCTTTCGGTTCGGGAATTCTCTGAAACAACACGTAGTATGACGCTTTGCCCGACAGACGGCAATAGACTCACATCCTTTTATGTGGGAATGAAATCCTAGCGACATTTAGATGTATTACCAGGAATATTAGGTCTACGTATTGCTAGATTTTAGGTAGGTTACATAAACCTTTTTAGTGTGGCGTGGGAGAGCCACGCTTCGGCACGAATAGGCCGGCTCGACCAGAGTGATACCACGGCCTCACAGGAAACCAGCGTGAAATAGCGCTTGCGTTGTGTTTTATCGAGTGAGTGAGGGTACTGGAGGCCCAACCCCCCTTATTTAAAAGGCTGGTAACGCATTTGTGACTCCTCTGGTGTTGTGGGTGCCCATGGGCGGTGGTAATCGCTTACCATCAGGCGATCCGTCTGCTCGTTTGCCTACTATAGGTACCATAAAAAAAAACCCTTTGAGGGTTATAGTCATGAGAACGCATGTATCTTTCTTAACTCAAACAATGATGATTGACCTGGATTTGTAGGCAATTACGCAATTGTTCCCACCTATTCCGCTGCCTTATCCTTTGGGGATAAACAAAGACGTGAAACTAAAGCACTTGTTCAACCTAGGACCGTCGGCAGTTACGCTAGTGGTACCACTTACGCCGCTGGACCAGTGAGACGGGATGTCATGTCCTCATCTATATTATTCTTTTAGTGTCAACCGGTTCAGTAGTTACGAACGAGTTCAGTCAGGTAGGCCGGCAATTGCGCAGTGTGACGCCCACGGGACGCGCCCACCCTTCTTCATGAGCAATGTCACGTCATCCTGATATCGTGCCACTAAAAGGTGTGGTCATATTTCTGGGTCATAATGTTACGTATTAAATTTTATTGTGAGTAAAACATTTTATTGGATGTTTATCTGAATTGGATTTGGTTTGCCCATAACTAATAACAACAGATGATATTTGGTTAAACAAATATAAATATTAAAAGAATTTGGGACAGTCTTTGGAGACTGCCGATAAAAGTGAAAACTTTAATCCTTGATCATAAACAGTTCTTTATAAACCAAAAATAATTAAAAAATGGAAAGTGTTCGGTGACGATGACGCGAGTTCCATGATTTTTGTTCATCCAAAAAGTTAGCATGCGCCTAAAGTAGTTTTCATTTCAAAAATATTACGAAAACCAGATTTGTCATTAAAAAAAATGAAGAGTTTGTATGAAAACGCTACGGTGTAATTTTGTAGGTACTGGCCCAATCCAATAGTTTATTATATTCAATTCGCCCACGTGGACATATTGGTATAAAATATATTATATGTTAATTCATGACATGGTCAATTTGTTCGTCAAATTGTTTTCAAATCATGTTAACAGTTAACGCGTGATTGAGTAACAGATGTACAAAGATCTACACTAACTTTCACATTTAAAATATTAGTAGGATTAGTAGAATTATCACTTGATAGGAAACGAAACAACTGCTAGCGTTATCAATGGTTCAATAGAAAAGGATATCTGAATAGAACCGGCTTACATTTGTACCGCTGGATCAAGGAAGCATATTATTATATTGTTACAGACTGCGCGGAAGGCAGTGCAGTGGTTTAAGCGGTCGCCTCGCCACTGCCGATGTGCCAGAGGTCGTGGGTTCGATTCCCGCACAAGTCAAACATTTGTGGATGGATGTTTGTCTTGCTCTGAGTGTTTCTATGTATAATATGTATGTATTTACAAAAAAAAGGATATGTATGTTTATCCATTGTCTAGTACCCATAGTACAAGCTCTGCTTAGTTTGGGCTAGATGGTGTTTGAGTGTATGTGATCGAATATTATTATAATTGATTTAACATAATTAAAATAAAACTTAACCCTTAATTACTCGCGTGGGGTATATTTTATCCCAGTCAGGTTTTGAAGTGTTGTAGCTCCACCATTTTTGAATTGAACGGAATGGCGTTTCGTGTAGCTGCCTAAATATCTCCCCCCACCCCGGTTCAGTCGCGTGCGCCGCTCCGCACGGTGTGGTTGTGTCCAGAAATCGCGTCTGGGGTATATATTACCCCACGCGAGTGTTAGTGCGACTTTTTTTTACTAGTAAGTATTAATTAATTGTAGTATTCTATAATGTGTTATGAAGGTGTAGTAAAGTGGATTTGTTGCTTATTGTTAATTAAATGTTTGTTTTTAGGTTAGTAAGCTCGAAATGGCATATCAGCGGCTTTCTGACCGCCAAATTGGTCAATTTTTACCAGTGTTCCACTTGCAAACATACTTTTGAAGGATCACCAGCTCACTATGGTTGGAACTATTCGTAAGAACAAGCCCGAGATGAACATTCCAGTTTATTTGGATTTCAAGAAGACGTAACTCTTTGCTCCTATGTTTCGAAAAAATCTATGGATGTGCTGTTGATTTTATCTATGCACCATGATAAAGCAGTAGTCGAACATGAGAAGAATAAACCAGAAATTATTTTGTACTATAACCGTACCAAAGGTGGCGTAGATACTAACGACCAAATGTGTTCAAATTACAACGTCGGTAGGCGCACAAAAAGATGGCCCATGGTTGTATTTTACCATCTTCTGAATGTTGCTGCTATCAATGCTTGTGTCATGTATAGGCACAAAATTAATCACAAAATGACAAGAAGGGAGTTTCTTAAACACCTGGCATTTGATTTGGTGCAGGCTCACCAACAAAGTCGATCAACAATACCGCAACTGCCCCGGGCCATACAAAAACGTCTGAAGAGAAATGCTGAACTTCAAGATGCTGGCTCCACGTCCAGAGGCGGTCCATCGACAAATTATAAAAGATGCCATATTTGTCCAAGGTCGAAAGACAAAAAAATTAGATTTGTGTGTGCGAAATGCCAACAGCATGTTTGTCATGACCACTGCATCATGACATGTGATGAATGTACCAACTAATTGGTTCCTACATATCTTGATTGATCTCTTAATTACTATAGAAAAAATGTTAATTATAATACTGTTATCCTAAAGTACATAGTTGATTATTTCAAAATTTTATAATAAATATAATACAAATGAGTCATAACTATTTTTATTTCACCTTCAAAATTGGGGTTAAATATTCCCCACGCGAGCGTTAGTGTAACTTTTTTGATGCAAGTAACTAAGGGTTAAGGGGACACCGCGAAACGTGACGTACGTACTCATTGACACTCATTGTGTATCAATCGTTAAAGAGCGGTCATATAGTCTAAAATTGCGATGCGCCCGCAATGATCGAGAGCGCTTAGAAATTCTTAAAATCTTAAAATATTATTTAAAAAAGATTGGTTTTAGTTATGGAAATAATGAGCTAGCAAATTACTAATATTGATGTTGCGAATATATTTGAGTAATTCCTAAGCATAATGATAGTGTAACTTCCTTGTAATTTCAAAAATTGAAATTTTTCAGACGTGTTTTCGGAAATAATTATGATCGAGCCAAAATCACAATATCGTGTTTTTGAGCTAGGAAATTCTAGTTAAAGACATAAATTTATCTATATCAAAATTCTAGATTAATTGGTCTTCTCATAGTCCTATACTATTCGATGAAAGTAACTAATTTTTTCAGTGTATCCTCATAATAATTACTTAGAATTAAATCTCAAATAATAATAATTAATGGGCAACCACTAGTAAATCTTACTTAGGGACCTAATTCGGAAAAAGCAAACATGAAGCTTTGGGTTGTTCTGAGGTCCTCATATCTAGTGAAAATCCAATAAAAATGTAGGGTCGTCGCCGATGGTACGGCAGCATGAATATGTGTTGTTACGTATACTGATAAGGGATCGTACGACCGCGAGCTATCGCATCGATAAAACAATACGGCCACTCCACTATTGTCGCCGCACTGCACTCATATTTTATTGTATAACTAGATGTTCCCGCGGTTTCACACCGTGTATCGTTACTGCGCCGCCCCCGTGAGCCGTAGCCTGATGTTATATAGCCTATAGCCTTCCTCGATAAATAGGCTATCCAACACTAAAATAATTTTTCAAATCGAACCAGTAGTTCCTGAGATTAGCGAGTTCAAACAAACTCTTCAGCTTTATAATATCAGTATAGATTGGGTTTGCGGAAATAGTATTGCAATACCAAAAATAAGGCATTTAAGTACCTTTTTAGAGATTTTGTGTATTTTAAGCTATATAATCCGGTGTAAAGATGCAGAACTTATCTAAAACGCTTTATTTAGACTTAGTTTCCGCCGCGCTGTGTCGTAGGCTTTGATTCCACGTGGAACAATCACAAATGCTTGGTCTGTGTTTCGGGTGTTCTTTGTGTCAGTTAATTATTATTGTGTTTGTAAATTCATCCACAATAAAAGGCCTAGTGCGTGAAGGCTTTTTTAAAAAGACGAGATTTGTATAGGATGCCCCATCAGACACCCAAAATGCCCAGTTTTGAGCGGCACGAAGATATTGGAGGCACGTTTATCTAATAAACACATGTTAACATAAATAGTGGATGTCGTTTGAAATCGTTCAATCCTAACATAATATTATAAAAGCGAAAATAAGTTTGTTTGTTTGTTACCTTTTCACGCCTAAACCACTGAACCGATCATCCTGAAATTTTGCATATACGTTGACAGGTGTACAGAAACGGACATAGGCTACCTTTCATCCCGAAAAAAATTACTGTTTCCAAGGAAAACAAGAATAACGTTTTTTTGATAATAGATGGCGCCACGTGTCTTTCGAATCATGTTTGTATTAAATTATTATATATTATTACAAGCAGAGTACAACACGAATTGATGGTCAAATTTTAAATTAACGCGAGCGAAGCCGCGGGCAAAAGCTAGTCTTAAATAAAACCGAAATTTTAATTCGACACATATTTTATGTTTATCGCGGTTTACTTAAAAATACAAATTTTAATTTTATTCTATTTATTTTAACACTTTTGCCGACGTTTTGACTTAGGTCTCATAGACGAAAATTATTTTGTTGTGACAATTTCCCTGCAGACTTAGTGATTTCTCTGAATGGAATTCACTAGAGACCTGAATCCTTCAAGATAGGTATCGAGGATGGTTATGGGTTTTTTTACCGACAGTGACGACATGACGGAAAACCACTATTATTTCCCCTTTAATAGCCGTAAGGAAATATATGAATTAATACTGTTTACTAAATAATCTTAATTATGGACACATTTATGTATAAAATATACAGAATACATATTATTAGAGGACAAACGTATAATAAGCCAATTATACCAGTAAACCTTTGAAGCTGAATATCAATATTGTATTTATTTTTATTTTGCTGAGGTGGCAATACCATACCGCTCGCCGATTGGTCACTGTAGTCTAAAGACGATTTATGGACAAGGTCATCATGTGTATTGGCAACAGCCAGAAAGCTAGTACCTACAATGGCCAAAGAGCATTGGTTTTGCATGACGACATAGCTCCTGGTTTAGAAACTTTGGAAATTATTCTCTAGACCATTAGTTCTCAAAGTGGTCCAGGTGGACCCCCAGGGGTCCACGGGAGACTTGAGATGGGTGAATACGTTGGCTTGACAAAAAATGGTAAGTAGTTCACAATTCGTAAGCGGGCGTCCACGAGTCCACGAAAATGTAATTGCTTTCATTGTAAAATCTGCATATTATATATTCAGTACCAATGGTTTTTCGATTCCATAGAGATTTGATCAAATATTTTAATTGTATGAACTTGTTTAGCTGCAAGGGGTCCACCGGAACCAGCTAAATTTTGAAAGTGGTCTATGAGAAAAACATCTGGGCACCTCTGCTCTAGACTAAACATAAATAAAAATTAAGCATTATTCGGCTGCGATATTTTATCGAGTGACGGTAGATCTGTGCTATTCTTGAGTTTAACTAAATTACCGCTATTCATTATTATTTTCGGGAAATTATATGCTGATAGCATACGTATATTTATCACGAGACTTTAATGAAAAGCTATAGTGCTCTATAAATATCTAACGAAAAATTTAACTCCATTGAAATGTGATAAAGAGTTGACTGTCATTCTCGTCATCATATTATCAAGCAAATAATATTGCTAATAAATTGATAATAATTGAACAGGTTAAGCTAATGACTCAGTTGTAATCAGAATTTTTAATGAGACAGACCATTATACATCATTAGAAATGATTAATAGGCATGTAATCCTCACTTTATAATATTGAAGATATCGGCAACCAAGTGCATGTTGTTTCCACATATTTTGGTTGAAGCTCTTTCTACATTCTTTGCGTAACTTTAAGTTCAAATGGCTATATCCATAAGATTTATTTGTATGCCAAACTTATTGTAGATAAAGGCAAGGTAGAAAGTAGATGGTCAGAAAGGCGCTTTAAATTTTAACACATTCACATTTTATAAAGAGATCATTCTTACTTATTGTGCTAGCTGTAGAATGAAATATGTAATAAGGAGAGGAAGGATATCTTTTACCCTGATGATCCACACACTTTATAGAAACATGAGGAAAATTAAATACTGCTTATTTGTTACTTATGATATCTCTTTCAGAAGTCTTATGGATTACAAATAAAATAATTTCAATGTAAATAATATTCTTGCAGTTATGAAAGAAATTTTGTTTTCATTACCAATGGCATAAATTAATATTCCCATAGTCAGTTGGCATTATGCTGTTTCCTTGTTGGAAATTAAAATAATATAGTAATTACCATGCCCCTTTTAAAATAAATAAAAAATAACTGACTCAACACAGTGATCTCAAATATGAATGTACTTGAATCCAAATTTCAGAAGAAACAAAGTTTAATAATTATTCAATTTAAATAAAACTAAGCTCACCCTGAATTGAGTTCCTTAGTCCTCCTCTTCCCACCGGGAACTGAACATGAAGAACTCATTCTGGGTTATTTTATACAATAATATATAATTTCCTCTATAGTCAAGCAGGCATTTTAGTCTATATTTTCCTTCTAAGTCATAAATAACCCAGCATTTGTTACTAAGTTCATGTTTGTTTACTAACAAACTACTTATGGATGCAAACGGTTTAACAAGCTATCAGTTAACTATGATTCAACAGTAAACTTTAAAAAGTATATTTTTTCAGTCGTTATAAATTTTAATAATGATTATATTATAAATTAAGTAATAATCATTGGTCTATAACTTTAAGGCCTATATGAATGTAACTGTATACCTATTACGACATTAAAGTCTCATTGATATATTAGACGGAGATAAGAACTAATTAAGTGGCCTTGGTGTACAATACTTTGATTTACAATCTGCGGTAGTAAGTGTGTCGGGAGGCTCCCGCAGTGGCGTACTGGGTAATGGGGCACCGGGTACGTCCCGCCGCGCGCCGTCTCGGTGGTGGTTTCGCATACCGCAACACACGCACCATCATTGAGGGCGTGTCGCATGATATTGTACACCGGTGAAATTAAACATATAGTCACAAACTTTTTGGTAGGTTATAAAAATAATTGAAAATCTACTTACATTGACACCATTACTTAAATATGTTGAATTCACGTAACCATTTTTGTAATTATTTAATTTTCCATTTAGTAGAAATCTCTCTTTTCCGGTACATTCTTGTTTTTTATTCGAGTTTATCACACTCGTATCGACACTACCGTTCGCTACTACCGCCGCCATCCTTGTGGTTGAATGAATTTACAGAAACAATACACGGTCGTACAGCGGTGACTGCGCTGTCTAATCTGACAGCAATTTACAACACGTTGGTGAACCGCTGAATGAAAAATGTTGACAATGCGCTGTATAGCTTTAAGATAATTAAATTTATGACTGCTTTACCGACTTTTGACAATAAGCGCTTGACAGCTCCGCAGTGCAGAATTTCGTTCTAAAATATAACACAGTCAATAAATATAATACATTGCCGCATTACCATGTGATAATAGCAACAATTTTAAATTTATTTAAAATTTGAAATATTAAACTATTCAGATATCTTTAAAATATTATAATGATAAGCAAATAAAAGTACTAAGTCAAGAAGAGAATTCTGAACGTAACTAGAATTTCATAGGCTTTGCCTCTAACATTATTATGTATGTAGCCATCAACAATGCTTTAAATAGTTACTAGTATTGATGACTGTAATCAATATAATGATGTTTAACGAACACTATACGTAACAGTACATTACGTTTTATTATTTTAGTCTTAATAGTTTAAGTTGTATTAGTGCGAGTCTTTTAATAGGAGACAAAAGTATTTAAATCAATTCCATTTTATTAATACTATATTTTTTGTCGAAATTGTGTTTATTTCAGTCTTTATTTATTTACTAAAATCGTTGTTGTCAGGCTTTGGATTTGGTCTGTTTCAGAGTCGAGCCAACGAAAAGTTATTGGGTTTTTCTGTCAATAAATTGTAAATAGCAATAGAAAAAAATTATCTATGTGACATCATCAGCTTATAATCGATAACTACGCACTTTAGTGTATACCAAATCACATAAAGTTGAAATAAAAACTAGCACCATGCCTATACATAACCTAATAACGAACAAGTGGGTATAAAATAAATGGTAAGAGTAGGTAAAAACAATTATAATACTGAAATTATATTATGCTTACTCTAAGAGCAGCGATAGCTCAGTGGGGAGACCAACAGACTGCAATGCTGAGGGTCTCGGGTTCGAACCCACGCCACGTCGCGCACCTCTGACTTTCGGCAGTTATATTACTTTTCGAAATTATGTGCGTATTGATTGACAATTATCGCCTGCTCCGTGCTTCGGAAAGCACGTTAAGCCGTTGGTCCCGGCTGTCATGAACATCTATGGCAGTCGTTATTCGGAGAGTGTCGACACAAAAGATCCGACTGGGTCGAAATGTCACTGGTCTGCACTGACTGGCCCTCGCATAAGATAAGATGCTTACTCTATCTATTTTAGCGCTGGTTTAGATTTTTTTGAGTTCGGCAAAATAAAAACATACTACACTACAAAATATACTGATATAATTATAATCCTTCTTTTAGGAATAAAAAACAGTACGTTTTCTTGATATTTTTTAAAGATATTTTCTACTAAAATTGGTATGAATTGACAGTAACAATGTGGTATAGACTAAACGTAACAAATAATTGGTCACATTGTAACAGCTGTTCATTTCATGTCGCTAGTGTCGCCCCTTCGGCTTACAAACTCCATAGTGCTCTTGTGCACAATTGACTAGTGTCGGTAAAGCAGAGCTTACTTAGCGCGCCTTCAAAAAAAGGTCAGAATCGGAAAGTCAATACTTTAGTAATTTCTTGTACAATCGGCATTTGTTATTTTATTTATTGTCAAACTGTACCTAAAACAGCGCCTTTGATACGTAGGTATATAGATTTGTATCGTTGAAAACTTTTGATTTGTAACATTTATTTATTTGCTTATAATTTTGATCACCGGCGAACGGCACCGCCCCCGCTGCACCGGAGGGGTCGACGATGAGTAATACCGTTCGTTTCTCGTGCTGAGTGACGTCGTGCAGCGCCGGCCGGCACACGGCTCGCAGACCGCAGTACGATACGGCGAGGACGCACGACAGGACCCGCCCTCCGCATTCGCAGCATCGCACCCGCGCTCCTCTCACACCCTATCGATCACTCTCGATATTGGACTTTTTTATCTTTCACATAAGGAAATATGGAAAACGCTGACGCACTCCTCGGTTACCTCGCGAGCGGCGACAAGGTACCAGACGCGCCTCTTGCCGAGCCTGCCATGAAGCGCGATCAGGACTCGACGGATGACTTCGAGCACCTGGATGGCGAAGGCAAACGCGAGTTGACAGAGTCGCCGGAGGACCAACAAGCCTTGGCCACTGCCAACTTCATCGACATGGAGCGAGAGCAGCAGATGGACGCGCCGCGCACGCCCTCCGCCGACCACATCGCCGACAAGTTCACGGACAGCGAGTCGGACGCCGACACCGCCGGCGCCGGCGAGTCGCCGCTGCACCAGCCTGCCTCAGGCCAGCCTACCCCTGAACCGCTGGCAGACGCCACGCCCGTGCTGGCTGCAACACCTGATCCCGCTTCCGTTCCCACTCCAGTCCAAACTCCAGTCCAAGCTCCAGTCCAAACTCCAGTCCAAACTCCAGTGCAAACTCCAGTGCAAACTCCAGTCCAAACTCCAGTCAAAACTCCAGTCCAAACTCCAGACGCCGCCGAGGCGCCCTTGGACACACCATTACCAGAGGAACCTAAGTCCTCGCCTACTCCAGAGCCACAACCTGAGACCCCTAAATCTGAGCTTCCAAAAGTAGAGACCCCTAAATCTGAGCTTCCAAAAGTAGAGACTCCTAATCCAGAACCCGTGGAGAGTGAGCCCAGTCCCCCGCCGAGGACGAGCGTCCCCGAGGCGTTCCGCACCAGTAAGGCGCATGTCATCGAGGCTGAGGTTATCTTCTGCCAGATGGGACTAGGTAAGCTAAACATTGTTTGTTACGATGCATTTATACGTCTCATAATTTCTCCGAAACACTTTCACGGTTTCTAGCACACTCGCCTTGATACTGAATATTATTATATAAGTGTATTTTTGAACATGAATCAGTTTTCTTTATTACAAGAATATGTATCTCGTCGTGTTAAATGTTCATTGTCCGTTGTTGAATGTCAAGCGGCACTTTTTGTGACGCGACGAGTCTCTAAAATGGTTTCATTTGGAGGCGAACGCTGAACGCACGGACCGTGAAGAATCACGACTACAGGTGAACAATGGCCGCGCGAATGAATATCCACGCAAGTGTTGCGCCACCTGATATATTCCTGTGGGGTTATACCAATCACTACGCATAGCCATACTAAACTACGTCATTATGTTAGTAATTACTGTGTTCGAAAGTTCCAAGTTGACATACGGCTGCATGACCATATTGCAACGATCATGATGTAATTGTTTTCAATCACGACATATGACTCATATCAATGAAGGCTTATTAAAAGCTCACGATCTAGACAAAAAATGGTATCCAATATAGAGACAACAATGGATGAGGGTGTAGCGGTCGGTGTGCGGGGCTGGGGGAGTGGGGTGTGTGAGGAGGTCGGCTGCAGAGGTGGCGGAGCGGCAAGAGCGTTGACCGCGGCGCCGCGCTGCAGCGACGGGCTAACGGCACCCGCTGAAGCCCACGCCTCTCACTGCACGCGGAAAGGAAAGGACGTCCGATTCCGACCCGCACACCAATATATTATTCAAGTGGCGTCCGCCCGCTGCGATCCCTTTGCTATTACGACATGACTTACGGTACCCCACGCGGGGCCTGCCAGTCTACCGGTCCCCAGACCACGTTACATGACAGACTCTATTAGTCGCTACATTATTAACTCGCTGCTCTGGTCGTCGCAACCGTGGCTGGTATGTCTTTGTTGGCTTTATTCGTATTCACTTCGTGACTCGAGCAAAATTCGGCTAAAAGCGTAATGTGACGCAAAGTTGCACTTCCTTGAACCGCATGAGTCACCGGCGGACATTAGTAGTTCGTCCATATATCGATTTTTTGTTTTGATTCCAAGTTGAGGAGTTTCATTCGATATGGGTAGTAAAGGTAGAGGGAACTATTAGCGAAAATGTGTTATCTTATCGTCTTATCTAATGCAAACGTCGCTAAGAGCTCTTGACGCTGCAACGATGAAATTGTTTGCTGTCTGTTGTATCTATAGGCAAAAGTTGCATGAAATTTGCGTAGTTCTACATCAAAATACAGCGCTACCATATAGCTACAGATCTTAGGATGAATCTACAGTAGTTGAGACGTTTGCGTAATTGGGACTGGTCGAGAGTTTCGCCGAGATCCATTTGTATGTCTGATACATACGTTATCAGAATTCCACAGATAAAGATTGAACGAAAAAACGTGTCAGTGGGTATGGTTTGGTGCGTAGAGGGAGCGGGCGCGCGGGCGTGACGCGCGGTATGCACAGTGGCCGCCACCATCGCTAATTTTAGCCGCGCGGGGCAACACCGCCTCGCTCACAAGCGCAGCACCCGGCGGCGCGCTCACGTCGCTCCTAGTTCCTCGCTCCTCGCCACCAGTCGCGCGAACGTACATGAAACGTCGTGGATCCGCGCTCTGACTCACTCTACAGGACTTGCTTAGCCTTTTGTGTGGATATTGTTGTGTGGTGAAACATGGGATCCGGAAGCGACGATATCACATGTAAGTATCGCCAATAGTACCTGGACGATGCCGATATCCACGCCGGTATCCACACCCGTTTCGTCGCCAGCTTCTTTAATCATTTGTCTGTCATATTTGAAGCTGGGCATTTGGTTTTAGTATGGCTATAGGATATCTTTTTGATGAGAAAGTCAATGGATGTCTTGGTCACATACCTATAATGAAACCATTTAATAGTTCCGCGCTATATTATGCATTAAACATTACGTCAGATTCGTTTCCGTTGTTAATGTTGGCGCAGTTGTCCAGGAAAATCAACAACATACTAAGTGCAAACGGGAATATAGTTTTCCTTGTTCTTATATTTCCAATATTATTTGTATTAACATCATCGATAAGTATACATACATAATTATGAACATATGTAGATGTCGTATTATTTTTGTTCTCAAATGAGACGTTCGTCCGAATCGACCTCAGCGTTGCACTTTGCATATCGAATACTGAATTAATAAATGTCTCTCATATATTGTCTTTTGTTATTGACTGTACGGACTCGTTTGGTTCTAGAAAACGCACACTGAGCGATAGAGTTTAAAATAAGGTCACCATCGAGTCCGAATATAATTGACGTTAAAGCATTGCTACTGCGGTTTACGTGTTCATAATCAAAATGGTTGTTACAATACCCATTAGCCGTACCCTAATCGCGTTCAGGGTCAAGGCCGTGTTTATGACGCCACCGTAGAAAAATCTTTCTTATATTTCTATGTGAAATACCGCAGTTTGTTCTAATAAGCGACCTTGTAATAATGTACGACATGACAAATAAGCTGCCAAGCTGCTGGCTATTAAATGTGTGTTGTACTGTTGCAGAGGCGCCCGCATGTCCCGCATGCACGTTATTGTGCATTCTTTATAATCTCACTTTTAAGACAGTTTTGTCTCAGTGTCATTTTTATACGCAGGTTTCTAATATAGTATACTTTGCTCAAACACTCTCACCGCCATGCGGTCCGCCGACGGCCTGTACGTTTTCGAGTCCAGCACGCCACCTGTATGTTGCACTGAACTGTTTCTGTAACAGCAGGCCACGCACTATAAAATTAATATGAAAATGCGAGGTTACAGCGGACCGCATGGCCTGCTAGCAAAAGTAAACGGTAAGCCCACCAGCCACCCGTATGGTTTGCTGGACTCGATGTAGTATTTTCACCTTGGCGTGCACGGTTAGGCAAAGTTGAGGACACCGGCGTACCGCATGGCCTGGTGCACTGGAAAATTCTGTATAAGGGTGGCGGTGAGAGTGTTAAAATATCAATAAATGAACACAGGAAAGTTCGTGTAGTTCAAAAGTCACGGGACCCTATTTATATATTCAATCCTTGAAGTCTAAAAGTAGAAATTATTTTTACAAGCGGTATAAACCATTTTTTACCCCTGTGAAATTTAGCGACCCCTACAGTTTGTACGGGCAAATTTATTTTTATTTGTAGAAGCAATAGCAAACTAAAAGCCAATTGTTTCTAACATCGTAGATTTTGTTCTATTTTCCGTTAATAGAAGGATTCGCATTTGCAGCAATAAAATTTATACCTAATAGCTTGTCTAATAGGTTTGTCATAATCTTTCCAGAACTAAACTTACTTTTTATTGATATTAATGTTGCTGATAAAGAAGATTGTTTAATCCACACATTGCCATTTCGTTTGTAACGATAGATTACTAAAACCGATAAGCTTCATAAATTACACGAGGATTATCATAATCTATAATCGAAGAGGTTGAAGAAAAATACTCAACTTAGCAACGAAAACTTTATAACAACGCCATTGTCAAGAGCAAGTGTTCCCCACGCCTCGTGCCGTGCGCCTTGTGCACTCGTTGACCTAATTTTGACTCTTCACAAAAATGTGGCGCAGGGCCCTTGTGTGTTTGTGCTCATCTCGAGTGTGACGTCACTTGCAGCCACCCTTCCATTGTTTGTCCGCTTACCCGTCGTAATGACGCAGATATTCAAACGCCTCGTTAAATCGCTGGATTGAGATAATAGCTTTATTTTGTTAATTCTCCAAATAATATATTTGCAGACGATTTTACTCTGACTGAAGTTTTTACATTTGTATTTTTTCACGCCTTTCACTTTTGCGCAACTGGTTACATCATGAGCAACTTAATTGCGTTAATTATCAACAATGTTCAGATTATACAGTCACTGCATTACCTCACAATAAGCCATGTACCTATCGCATACGGACTGAGATGAATCACGTTAAAGGTTTCCATGTACTGTCACTACTATTAATAGAATTACGTTTAAGATATTACATACTTAATATCTATTCGTCATTGTACAAACATTTCTGTCGCAAATTTCGCTTGTTATTCTAAAATTTCATATTTTATTTAGAGCATACTTTAGGTGTAGTTTAGCGGCGCCAGTGTGCGTGTTTCGATTGCTTTATCACGTCGGTGAATTAGTGGAAAGCCCAGACATCGTGCAATAAGGCCTGGCTTGTGAGTGGCGGGTCGCGACCAGCCGCGAGGGTGGCGAGGGGTGCGCCCGATCGATATCGCCGCTACGGCACACAGACACACCGTCTGCTCTCTTTATATAAACGGATCAGCCTTGTTGCTAACCCGTGAGCTACCCTGCAATTCTACTTTCTGGACTCATTTTACTACCTGCCGCTTTATATTACTCATAGACCGGCGGCGGTAATTCACCCCCTTCCGGCCAGCAATTTATTAGATTAGGGCGATAGAGTGAGTAGGGGATAGGGAAACCTGTTTATTAAATCAATTACCCCGTTCGTGTCTAGCTACCGCTGTCAACTAAATGACATTGCTGGCAACAAAAGTTTGCTTGTCATTGTTTGCGTGATTACACCTTATACCTTGACTTTATCAGAGTCGTTGTTGACTTATTTGGTTTAGAATTTCATCGTATGCACAGACAACAGCTGATTCATTCGCTTTCGTCTAAAGTTACCCTTCGTCAAATCTTGTTGGGTGGACCGCAACCACTCACTAGGGATTAAATTAAACTTGACACGACGCAACGCATCCGCTAAGGCTTCCACGCTCTTAGAGTTAAAAGGTTGAAAGTTATGAAAATAGCTGAACGTACGCTCTGTCAAGATTTTTGGCTAGGGAAGTGTAGATCGATCCAGACCGGCTACAGTCTACGCTACTGTCCTTGACTGTTAACGATTAGTTCGACTCTACCAACATATTTGGATTCGTCTACTGTTGGCATGAATATACATCCAGGCATCGTAACTTTGTAGTATATGAAGTCTATCAGGAGCATCAAGCAGTGGTAGTTTGCACAGGTAGCGATGACGTCACGTGTCGTGGCGCGGATATTTTTACCCGGCGACAAGGCGTCGTGCCCACGTCACGCGACATGTTTAATTGTCTGTGCAACGCTCACCATGGCGAATTCCTTACGCACAGGTGTTTTAATAACAGGAACATAAAGCCCATATTGCTATGTCAAGTTTTGGCGGGCGGATTTTGTCGAGTTTTACAGTGTTTTTCGTGGCCTGCGTGAGGGTAATAATTTTGAAAAGAATTGTGTCGTATTCAGGGATACTCTAAACATAATGTGCTACCTTTTACGACCTCACATAAAAGGTTTACATCAAATAAGGGATGATACCCTTTAACATAGGTAGTAAATTTTGCAATGGCAACATATACCTGTCGAGCTATTTTATATTTTATCTATTTTATCAAATTATAATATTTACATACAATGTTGTATCTTTCCATTTTACAAATTTCGCACAAAATTAAATTAAATCTATTCACAAAAATATATATCTACACATTACTAGTATCGCCAATGTTATCTCAAACTAAATATTTTCTCTAAATATCGTAATAAGACAAGCAAGCAAGGTGAATAATAAAACAATGGCGAAAGCCAAGAAGAAGCCCTCAAAACAAATTTTGGCGATGCACCTGCTTCTCATTTCGATCGTTTGCCAAGTGTGTCAGGCAACGTTTATGGAAGAATTATTTTATTTGGGCCATTATTGTAATATATAATGAAGGAGACTATTTCATTTTCTATTTTTTAAGAACTACGCAATTTAGATGTGCTGCGATTAAACGCAGAACGCGTAAAATGAATGTGAGTTGAATAGAACTGAGGTAATTTTCAGCTGTCATTGTTAACTAAGCGGCTGTTGGTAGTGACATAGTCGTGTGTATTCCCCAATATCCAGGTAGTACATTGTGCGATGACTCACACGACACGAGTAGCGTCGACTTGACCGGTTACGCCACTTATTGAGCTATTAAATCAATCGTCTCGTCCAACTTCATTTCGATTTGTGTTTTAACATGCCTTTGTTCAGTCTGTTTGCTAGTACCCTTGGATGCTGTCTTCTGGCTTAGAATTAAATTTCACCGCAACCTACACTCTGAAACAAATACTTTTTAAATTAATGTCAACAAATATTTGTGAGCCAACAAATACATTCTTCAAAGACTGTTTCAATTATTTATCGAGGAGACGAAACCCATTTCATTATTTATTTATCGCCGTGCTAAAGAGAATAACTAAGTCAAGACTGGAAATTATTTCCAAGTTTGGAGTTGTCGTAACGTAAGTAGATGAAGTCATTTCTATCCGACAAAAGGCCTCAGTTTATTCTGTCAGTCTATCATTGTAATTTAGACATTTTTTGTGCCATGTCTCGCCATGCATGAAGGCGACACGACTCGAAAGTTTCTGGTTTCAGCCGTTTCATCATAGCTATATGAAACACTGAAAGTAAAAGAGTGACTAAACTAATTTGTGTCACCGAAGTGAACGTTCTAGATAGACTTCCACTTTACTGAATCAATAATGAAAGTGTCTACGGTCGAGTGCTTATCCATTAGTATATTAGTTATCTAGTTGTTAGCGACATCTATTGTGTGTTTGCGGTAACATTGTGTAATAAGTAAGAGAGTTGCACTACATGACTCATCTGAACGTAAAGTTAGAGATAACCTGTGATAAGACGTAAACAGTCTGCTGTATCGGCACTACTCGGTGTGTGCCACGGTAACTCTGTTTAACATAAATCCTGATTGGTGCGAGTAGTACATGAGGCGAATGCACTTTGCAGGTCAGTGCAGCTGGCCTCTGACATTATTTAATGTAGCGTCGGTGACCCGCACCCGTGGGCAGTAAACAACATGCATAGGTACTACACCCCGATAGCTATATCACTATGTATAACTTCTCATTAAGTACCTATATATAAAGCACTAACAAGTATATAACTGTGTGCTGCACTAACCATTGGTTTCATACTAACCGCACGAGAAACTTAACACCTCGCACTAATCGATGTAATATGTGGTAAGCTAAGACATGTGGTGGTGGTAGCATGCGTGTGTCACGGGGACGGGACGGCGGTGGTCGGTGGTCATGCAGCACATTGGGGGTGACGGAACGTTGCCGTCGGTTCTCGGGCGGGTGGTGCGCATGCGCGCGGCCAGGGCGCGCGGTGCGGCGCAGCGGGCGCCGCGGGGGTGCGGCGCGCGGCAGCGGGGGCGGGCGAGGCGCGGGGCTGCGCCGCCAGTATCGACGCGAGAGTCGGGCGCGGCGCGCGCTCCGTCCGCCGCCTTCTTTCCTCCTCACGCTCCGCGTTACGTAAATCGCCAGCATGACGGACTCCGGGCCCTCCCTCTGCAGCATCCTCAACCCGAGTAAGTGTCGCCGCACCCCCCTCCGGCCCCCCGCCGCGCCGGCTTCGCTTTGCCTGCTTTTCTCTCTGTCTGTCGCGACTAACCCGCTAACGCGCAGCCTTCTATTCCAGATGCCTGGTTCGACCCGCAGAGGCTGCATCCCGAAGGTGAGTGGTTGCCACGAGCGGAGGGCAGAAATACGTTTAGGTGGCGCCGCGCCAACCGGGCCGTCCGCGCCCGGGCAGCCGGCCCTGCGGCCCTGCGCTGTGACCCAGTGGCGCAGCGCCGCGCCGTACTGTACATGTAGTGCTCGTGAGCTCAGTGCTAACTCCGCTCCAGTGACATTGACGAACTGATCGATCGTCGCGCGGATGTGGTGCCAGTGTACATACGTGGTACGTGGTAATGGTGGTGGTGAAGGTGGTGGTGGACGGTAGGTGGCGGCCGCCCGCCGGGCGCCCGTGTCGCGGTCTCCCGCCTACCCACGATAGAATCGCACAAAGTCGCCGTCGCCGGTGACAGAACAATAATAACTCCGCGTGTCGAGTCAAGGTTCAACAAGACCATCCTAAATGTATCTGTATTATTAAATAATGAACTACTCGTGACGTAATACGTCATGGCAATGCTTTACAAACAAATGTTTCAATATAATTGGCACAGAGACACTTTTATAAACTGTTCCAATGTCAATCCTAGTAGCTTCTATGCTCGCTCGGGATTCCGACACGGCACGCTAATTGTCTAAGAGCTCGGTAGTTGAAAAAATTCCACTGCACCGCGTCTCGTATCTATATCTGTCGTATGGGACATAAAGGTGCAAATATGTCTGCAGTGCGTAAGTAGCTAATTGTGTGTCGTCACAGCGGCTGCGACGCCGTCCCTCGGCGTACACAGGCACGTCGTATGTAATTATATCAGTGCGTCTGATAAAGTATTGTACTTCATCGTGGTGCTCGCTCGTCGTCTGTATCTTGGATGTCATTAATATAGGTGTAGTGTACGTGTAGCGCGTGTGGCGCGCATGCGCTGCTGCTCACGGCTACCGCTCACCCTGCAGACATAAACTCACCATTGCCAAGATGAAATTAGACTCATTTTAACTGACGCTGAGGCCGGTATCTGCTGATTTATAGCGATCGACGGACCATCGACTTCGCATTGGTCCTAGCACTTGGTCATCATTCCGAACGTCGCTTTTTAATTATCAAGTCTCTTTGGCGACAACAGACGGCGTCTTGCCAAAAATTGTCCCCCGCTATTGGCATAACCAATTGATTTTATCGTTCTAAGTGATATTGTTTGAATTATAATTCATATTTCATTTATTTTATCACCGAATTCAGTCTGTGGTTGGCAGAAACTATGCAAAGTACATTATACCTTTTAATTTTAGTACTTCTTGCGCTAATGACTGAAGGTTAATCTAATACATCAGAACATGGCGACAATTCGGCCTAATTGCTTGAGTTAAACCAATGGTAATGACCCAAGAGACGTATATCAAAAGTTTTGTTCTTTCATTCGGCTAGTATAATATACATATTTGTAAATTTTATAAGCTATCTAGTTTTGCTTGCAGAAGCAAGCCCGATCATATCGGCCCTCCTATTCACAGAGGTCTTACACTGACCTAATTAAATTAAGGCCTAACGCCCCATACTGCTGACACGTGTCTTCACAATGACGTATTTAGATCCAGTTAGAACTTTGACCATCTAAAAATTTGTCGCAACTAGAGTAAATTTACTGTCCGTCAAAATCTGACTCCCTTGCGTTTGGTGTTCTCGACGTAAGTTTTACAATTACTTGAATACTTAAATGTTTAGCGGCTCGTGGCTTAGTCGTAACGGACGGTGGTTTCCTTTGTTTCCTGGTTTTCTACGCCGAGCGAAACTCGATCACGCACTGGAAGGCCACATCCTTCGTCTATACGTAGTACAGTAAACCTGCCACTGGATATCCGTTACGTTGTCGTCTTGTAAGGCGACGCTATCAGTACTGAAATAGCTTTATCAGTTGCTATAATATTGATTCTGTCGTCCAATTCCTTGATGTAAATAATTACCTTTAAAACAGTAACAGCCGGTATGTTTTACGGACACGGTAGCCGATGTCCTTGGGCCGTACATTGTATAATGATCGTCAACAAAAACTAGCTATACGTATATGGCGTAGTATGGTTATGATCGAGGTGGCATTGTTTCTGCTACCTGCTTGCACGTGACCTCGCTGGCAACTTGTATTCGTAGTGATTTCATCTGCATTTATGGGTTTCACCTTGCTCTGGTGACTACTTACTAATTGTACAATTGCACCTCTTGCATCACCTCAACCAGATATTACTGATGTTTGCTTCACATACATACGATAATGTCGTGAAATAGATGGCGGACTGTCGATAATTTGAATAAGATTCTAGTTAAAATTCTTTATAGATTCAGGCGAACGATATAGAACTGCCTCAAATAAATATATTTTGTTTCTTTTGCCAGCGGGAATACGAAGTATCGATAACACGTGTAGAATCCCTGTTCTTTACATACACTGCCGCGCACGTGGTGTCCCCTAGTAACAAGTTCTAAACATATACTACAAAAGCATGGGCAATCAGAATACCACGCGTTTACATAAAACTCGTAGCAGTTACTATTTTGGGAAGTTGAGCTATCTTTATAAAGATGTTTGGGACAAATGTGACAAAAATGTTTAAGCAATTTTAATGCACCTGCATATATCGTATCTTCACGACGCACGCCTTCCCACTTTGTGTTTCCGTCATCCATATTGTTGTCAACTACAATTCCTAGCACTTCTGACACTAATTGTGTTGCTACTTCGGTAAAGCTCCTAATTAAAATACTACACGCAAGTAATAAACAACAATGACTCATAAACTAACTAACACATTAGGAGTCCATTATTTAGTTGCGATTTTCCGCTATGTTTGTGTTGTATTTCTACTATATACGTTTAGGATGTTAATGTTATACGGACGATAGTGCATTAGATACAATCAGTTGCAAGCGGAGGGTGGGAGACCGTCTATTATGAACAGTTTCCCGCGGCGCGGTCACGTCTGGTCGTTGATTGACGACAGATAAGCGTTCCTATCGCGTCGTCACTTCTCTAGTACCAGCCAGATACATCGAGCACCTGTCACGCATAGATACGCGACCTGTCACTCGCCCTAGCGTAATCTTATTAGTTTCGTAACTCGACATACCTCACCTGTGACTAAACGTCACATATACTTAATAGCCCTTCAACAAACAATAGCGCTTATACAGCTACGTTACATCTTTGTCATCGATGTCCATTACAGTATTGCCAATTTACATAAGCACGTAACGCGTTTCGAAGAACAAAGTTTCAAGTTAAATGATGAAACTTAATACAGATTGACAGAGTTTTTGTTCAACATTTCGCTACAGTTTTTTGTTAGTGTTGTTTAACACGCAAACCTTAATTACGTTCGTATCAGTTTTTGTTCCATCTTGGTCACTATCTGCTTTGTACGACATAAAACATCAGTCGATATCAGTCGAATCTAGACCTTCATTGGTTTTGCAATTAGATATTATCGAACTCCGTGGACTTTACTATCGCTAAGACAAAGAGTCGTTATTTTAGCTTATCTCAGTTATTTGCCTTTGTTAACTGTTTCCATTTATTGAGACCTATTATTGTGGTCACATATTTTAATGACCCGGTTTTACATCGTTCACAATTTTATTAGGTTTATCCATTTGGACGAGAATCTCTTTAATAGAATTCAGTTTATTTAAATGCTTGTGAAATTTGTGAGTGTGTGAGAAGAATGTTTGGTTGAATTAGATTATTTCTGTTTGTAAGAACGTTGATATATTTTTGTGTGTGTGCGATGCGGAAGCCACAGTAGCACTGTGCGTTATTTTTACCGGCGTGTGACGGCTGCGTCGCTGCGTCGGCTCCCGCCTGTCATTGTCTTTCTATTCATTACTTATACACGACTTGTTGTGACGCTCCCGCCATCATGATCAAACTACGTTTATATTCGGTTGGTTCTTGATACAATATCTAAGACTGAACATTGTCGATTTGAGTAAACATATCTACTAGCTCATTGTCATAAGTTAGGTTAGTAAACGTTCCGTACGATTGAATTAGAAACGCGGAGCAGCTGTGCGTAGTACGAATCAATTAAGTATAATATGTAACATGCAAATGTGCGCTGTGTTCTGTGTGGCCCGACAGGCCGACTGGTGGCGACGACCGACAGCCCGATATGCGTGGACAGTGGACACCATTCATAAATAACACTGAATTAATTTTTCATTTAGATGCTAATATAGGCATTCTGCATTTCTCTGTTGTTTAACTTACTTGTATGTACATTATGTGTAAGTAATAGTTTTATAACACTATATACAACTCTTTGTTGTAGGTAGTTGATAAAAATGATATTTATAGTTTAGTTTTTTTGCATACAAACTTGTAATGTAATAAACAAAAGGTTTGCAGCCTATTAGTTCGAAAATGAGGCTTGTAGAAATCAATGAAATGGATGTATTGGACAAGAAAATTGGCAACGAAAATTGATCAAGATTCGTTAACCCATTCAATGCGGCAACAAATGTTGCTTTCACTAGCCAGAATCGGCTCATATTTAACGTAAACGCCGATCGGCGTCAGCCGCCTTTGATGAAATAAAAATAACCAAAATATCTAAAAACTACTCATATCAGGCATTTCATTAGTAAATTCCAAACACATTTGTTGTTTTATTAATATAATATCTTTAAATTTGGGTAAAATATAAAACAACTATACATGACGCCGATCGGCGTCCGCCGCATTGAATGGGTTAAGCAATTTCTTGAAGATTATATTATACTTTGACTATGGGCGCATTCTTCAACCCAAACTACTAAGTTTGCGTTTTGCAGGCATACAAAAGTAAACTTTCGTATGCAGTTAGCTGTAAATTCCCTTGGTTGCTGACTGCAACTGCACAACTTTTGAAACACGACATTATAAAGCTATAAATAATAATAATAATAATATTCTATCACATACACACAACACCATCTAGCCCAAACTAAGCAAAGCTTGTACTATGGGTACTAGACAATGGATAAACATACATATATACTTTTTTTTTGTAAATACATACATATTATACATAGAAACACCCAGACCAAGACAAACATCCATGTCCAAGCACACAAATGTTTGACTTGTGCGGGAATCGAACCCGCGACGTCAGGCGTGGCAGTCGCTTACACTAACCACTACGCTAATACTACACTGCTTTTTTCTAATTAAAAAAAATAACATCAATAATTAATGCCGTAAATAATAACGGGCGGTCTTTTTTATTGTCCCTTATTACTTACTACATCAGTTATTGTTGTTATTTTTTTAAATTAGTAAAATATTAAGATTGTGTCGGGTGGTTAACATATGACTATCTGATTCTGAAACCATTTCACGAAAAAAATGGGTAAGTTAATTTCTCCAAAAATTCTAATAAAATAAATATATGGTCAGGTTATTGTATATCACCAGTAGAATGCGTGGTTAAAAGAAATTACACGATTTCACAATCACCCTGTATAGATGACAGAGTTCATATAATTACTGAAATGTTTATAAAGGCTTAAAACGTCTAACGAGGTTGTCTGTCTGTATGAGTCATAGACAGTTTACAAGTCTCGAGCACTGGCGGTGACATAGCATAAACAGTAGATATCATTAAAGGTTCTCGAATATTTAAGAGTATAAATCTGACATCATTATGTACCTATGTACTTATGCTTGGGGCTTATCGTTAGGTACCGGGTTCGGAACCAAGGCAAGATAAATTTTCAATTTCTTTTTTAAATAAGGAATATATTTTGCTTGTGAGTATGATCCATGTTTGGGCAGCGATAGCTCAGTGAGGAGACCAACAGACTGCAATGCAGAGGGTCTCGAGTTCGAACCCACGTTGCGCACCTCTGACTTTCGGAACTTATATGACTTATCGAAATTATGTGCGTATTGATTGACAATTATAGCCTGCTCTGTTCCTCGGAGAGCACGTTAAGCCGTCGGTCCCGGCTGCCATGAACATCTATGGCAGTCGTTATTGGAAAAGTCAGTGCCCTCTAATATCCTGACACTGGTCTAGCCTTAGGGTATCGTTAGCCTTCGGGTTGCGGAGGTCAGATGGCAGTCACTCTGTGTAAAAACTGATATCCAGTCAAATCCGGTTAGACTAGAAAGCCGACCCCAAGTGACTTGGGAATAATAAAGGCTAGAGAGAAGAAGAAGTATGATCCATGTTTTTGCAGCGGTTTTCAAACATTTAAATAACGGATAGGTACATATTTTTAATACTGGTCTCGTATGGATACCGAACCCACAACACCCGGCACACGAGCTTGTGGTCTGCCACAAGCTTGTGCAGTTCTCAGTAATAGAACGAAGCCTGCCAAAGAACCTACACCTAAATCCCAATGGATAGGTTTAAGGCACATATTATTGTTTATTTACTACTAGATGTTCCCGCGGTTTCATTCGCGTTTATAGTTACTGCAACGCCCCCGTAAGTCGTAGCGTGATGTTATATAGCCTATAGCCTTCCTCGATAAATAGGCTATTCAACACTAAAATATATAAATATATAATAAATTTCAAATATAACTATAAATTTCAAATCGATTAAACAAAGAAACTCTTTAGCTTTATCATATAAGTATAGATATGCACGCTACAAGCCTTACAAACGACCACACCTTACTGTTCTGTGGTCTATTTTCTACTCGAAATAAAGAGGTCAATATATTGTCGCTCTCTGTTCCACGCTTAGTTAGATCATATATTTACCTGACCTCTAGTTCGATAATTAAGTAGTTATTTACTGATAATTCTGTGTAAATAACTACATAGGTAGGAGCTTACATACATTTCGACACGTTCGACAATTATGTCTTTAAGTTCTACGTAATAGGGATTATTGTCTTTTACCGGACTACATTGTATTATGTAAAGGAATAAAATCTGCTCTGTTTATAAACAGTCTACTGGTAGGGGCGGATCTTTTCTCAGTATAAAAACTGCGAATTCATAGGCCACCATGCCGCTCTCTGCGAGTTGGCAGACTTATGTCTTCAAGAACATGGACCACACTCAGACATGCAAACTGTCGCACAATGTTTTATTTTACTGCTAAAGCAAGCGATAATTAATAAATAACGTTTTGCTCCGTTTTACGTATTCAGCAATGTCTGCCTTAGAAGCGAACTCGTAGCAAATCACCGGTCTTACCAATAAACTATTGTGCAAGTTATTTGATTTTAATGTCTTGTAACAGCATGAAAAATTCAGCGAGTGGTTTAACGGGTTTTTGTGTAAGAAAATTCTCACTAAAACCTTACGTATCGATACTAGTATTGTATTATCTATGGCACCGATATCAAAGGCAATCTGAAGTCGAACAAATAATTTCGATCATTATTATAAATTTAATGTAAAAGTTTGTGAAGATGTTTGTTATCCTTACTAATATTATAAATTCGAAAGTAACTCTGTCTGTCAGTCTGTCTGTCTGTTACCTTTTCATGGCTAAACCACTCAACTGATTTAGATGAAATTTGGTACAGATAGTTTAAAACCTAGGGAGGGATATAGGCTACTTCTTATTCATGTAGGTATCACGCGGGCGGAGCCGCGCTCAAAAGCTAGTTCAATATAAATTATAAATTATTATTACTCGTAAACCGTTGGAAAGATTTAGATGAAACTTGGTACACCGATGGACGGTGTTCTGAATAAACACATATTACTTTTAATCCCGATGCGTGTTTCTGCAAGATTCATGCGGTGCAAGCCGCGAGCAGAACATATATACCACCTGCTCATATTTTGTTCCTTTCGCGATAAACGTGAAGCACGTTAGTCGCTAAGACTGCGCCGAGCGTAAGACAGATAATGACAGAGCTCGTGCGGCGCATATTCAAAGCGTCTCGCGGCCGCCATAGTAAAATTGTGTAGAGGATTTGAAGTGCTTTTTTGATAAATATGTGTCTTTATTGTCAACCAATAACTTAAATATTTGGGACGGACAAATTGTAATATAACTGTTTATGTTTCGTTTAAGCTGTAAAATAAGATAGATTTCTTCTATTATAATCTAAAAATCATGCAAATTTACGTCATTTTGTAAGCGAAAATATTATTCATTTTAAATTTTTTACACGGAGTAATTGTAAACACATTCATTGTTATGGTAAATATATATTTTATATTTGTATTAAGCAAAAAGTGTTGATTTTATTCACTTAACTGTGACCGCCTGTTTTGGCACATTTCACTCGGCGCAGTCTTAATCTTTAAACTGATATCATAAGTGCGTGTGTGTCTAGTATCAACCACTCTGTAAATATACTTGTGATTCGACGAACACTTCAGAAAGTGTACCCGGTATCAACTATACTTGTTCCTATGCTATGGTATTAAGTAGGTACACACACACCGATTTCCCCGAAAGAGTACCTAGGCGGATGTGTATTTGTTTCTGTTAGGTCCCAAGTAATAGCGGTAAACCTGAATCTCTAAACCTGTTTCTAGACTTTGTGCTTCTATACCGCAATAGATAAAAACAGCTTGCCCGATCCAATAATTGAATTTGAGACCTCATATACAGCAGTCGCATTCGCTACTGCGCACACACTGCGCTACCGGGGCAATTAAATGTAGACCTCGTAAATAACGACCTCGTAAACATTATGTTGGTTTTTAACACAATAACGTCTTGGATTATGTATCAAATTGAGACCATACCGCAAGAATCTGTTTTGAAAATATAGCTTATGCCTGTAATCGATTGTGAAGTCTAGGATTCGATTTCTAATTTAGGCCAAAGTATTAAAAGATTTTTCAGTTAGGAAATTTTTAGTAGTAACACTAGATATAATAATAATAATATTGTCCTCCAGACCGAATTTCGGTCACGGCGGCCAATCTTAACGAAGACTGGCCATCGGCGCAGGAGATATTATAGTGCACAAGTGTGTGCGCAAACACGAGTGCACTCTCTGTTCCCTAATTCTCATGATCCGATGGGACGAATAATCCGACACGACCGGAGAGAGATCAGGTGCAGGACTAACGGCTTTACGTGCTTTTCCAGGCACGGGGGTGTCTAACACCGCCAACTTCCTAACTCCGGGCTGCTATTGAGATTTCTTAACAGAAAAACCCAATAACTTTTTGTTGGCCCGACCCGCGATCCAAACCCGTGACCTCATGCACAGCAGTCGCATTCACTACCGCTGCGCCACAGAGCCAGGCACTAGATATAGAAATGTGGCAAAGGGGCGGCACCAGGTAAATCTGGATATCTGGAATAGCGTAAAAATAACAAAATTCCACTGTCAATTCAATCCAAGATCTCTATGAGTAATTATGTACCCGAAACGTCAGCATAAAGAAAACATTCCTCACGAAAACCTCACTAATAATAGTTCGTTATCATACTCTCGAACTCTTATCTCATAAAAAAACAAACAGTTAAATTATCTCAAACGAGTGACACTCGTGTTCCTTACAGAGGTCGGTTATTTGACAAACGTACAAGCATACGTCGTCATAGTAACATTTACAGTAATATCGATAAGGCAATTATTGTGTGTGGCATTGACCGAGAGAGCGCAATGCGTGAGCGCCGTGCCAAGAAGCGCCTGCATGTTTACTCTGCGCAAGCGTCGGTTGCGCGTCACTGACTCCGCTAGCGCCACGGTAACGAAAGCCTTTCTACATGCAAGGACTTTCAGTTTCAGTTGTAGTGTACTTCATAAACTGGTTATTGGTATTTATTACTTAATCGATGTGGATCTTATGGTGGGCTGCTTGTGGTCTTTACATTGAATAATACGATAAGATAATTTCATTTTTTTTAATAGTTTACTAACGAAGCTGTTAAGTGATGTATTTTTAATACTAAATCTAATTGAGTACCAAGATACACAAAAGTTTAATCCGTTATTTAATTAAAAATATGTGGTAGTATTCCGAAGATAATTTTATTCTTCTTTTAAAAAAAATATTTATAGCCATTTGGATTATAGCCTTAGGGTATCGTTAGCCTTCAGGTTGCGGAGTTCAGATGGCAGTCGCTCCGTGTAAAAACTGATACCCAGTCAAATCCGGTTAGACTAGAAAGCCGACCCCGAGTGACTTGGGAATAATAAAAGCTAGGGAGAAGAAGATTTATAGCCATTTGGATTACGAAGTACTAGTATTTTAGATGAACTTTACCAACTAGGTCAATATCCTTGTTTTGAGAGTGGGTTTACGTCGGTACTGCAATGGTAGGGATTCAAACCTACCACCTTTCTGTAGCCTCTAAGCCTGTGCTTAATTTTTACTGTTTCTATATTTTAGAGTACATGGTGCAAACTTATAGGTAATCTATGGATAATTATTTGAGTCTAGGCATAGCTGTGATGTTTTTAAAATCTGTCACAATACAATATGTAGGTAATTAGGAATGCCATTTGCGCCATATATTTATTTAAAAACTTGCTGATATAGCACATACAATATGTACTTACTTAGTCGTAACATTGAACGATCGTATGCGTCATTATGTGACCTACATTCTTACATACGAACATAGTTATGTGGACTCTCACCTGTATAATATTCCCAAAGAGTTAATCGGAGGAATTTCACACACATTTCGCCAACAGTTTTTATATCTCACGTAGATCTTATACGAGCCTGTTTCGGTCCATCGAGCCCTTCTGGACTCATCTTTGTTCTGTTTCATTGTTACTATTTTGTAACAAAAAATCCTGTAGGAACCAGGCCCTTAACAACGAAAGCATACATGAAACCTCTGAAAATTTTTTACTTGAAACCTGACACACCACATACTTATGGGGTGGCCGCTACCAACTGAACCCTTATATACGTCAACTAATGAATTTAACTACGTAATAGGGATTGTACTCGGCCGGCCGCATAAATAATTGTAAGCTTATCCTCCGAGACCAACAAGACAGTCTTTTGTTCCCCAAATAGTAATAATTACTTTCCTTGACCAAATATTGGATCTATTTTGATTTGGATTCTATAAGGCAGCGCTTAGGTAGATTTATCCTTGAGAATAAATTCCTAATTATAATATTTAAGTAAAATTAATCACTATAAAGTTGTGTGATGTCAGACTTGCCGCGTACGTGGCGTGGGTACATAATGGCTTCCATATAAGTAAGAACGCCAGTGTAGGTGTCTTTTTGATGTCATTGGCATGCCATGAGCACAGGGAGCCCATGCGATGCCAACAAAATGTCTAACTAAAATTACGTCAGCATTTTCCACCTATATAGTTGAGTTATGTAATTTTGCACCTGGGCATGATTCACGTAAAGCATAGTGCTCCAACTTGTTTGTGAAATAAAAATACTTATAAATTAATGATTTGATACGGAATGTTGTCGGTTTTGTTTATAAAATATTGGCAGTTTTAGCTTCTCTTGCTTTACAGATAGAGCTGTAATGATTATTTCTTATCCGTATCCCTATTTATTTCAATAAAAACGAAAGGGGTAATATACAATTGGGGTCACGAAATGTATTTTCTTCCTATCGACTTTATTGGAGTATGGATTGCCTTGTATTAATTGAATAGCCTGAGACAGATCGCGGTCTCGGGTTCAAAGTAGCAACCTAAGAATTTTGGGTTCAACTAGTGGTGACCCAAAATGTTTTAGTAGGAAATTCTGAGTATACTAGTTCGATTGAAATTAAACTACTCTATACGGATTTTATCGCGTTGTTTATTTGACACTTTATTACAACATTTTGAAAAACTGTTACACTACTATAATACTATTAAACTTTACTAATTTTAAGCTAATTAAATTATTGAAACTATTTATACTATTAATATACTATTAAACTATTTATATTTATGTTTACACTTTCCCCGACGTATATAGTAGTTTAATTTCAATGAATAACATTCGCGTAAACAGAAGACAATATTATGTACTAGTTCGAACTTTACGGAGTATTTAAAAATACGCTATGTAAGCGAGTGTTAGGTACCCCAACTACCGAGAACTTTTTAGATACTTCGTAGCAGGCCAATTATGGGTGTAATAAACCCCTGTCCATCCCCTCGGCGATATTACAGTCGTCAGCTTAATTTTCCATACTACTCGTCATTTTATTGTAGAGTCATCTCTTACACAATCCGTACATACTTAGGTAAATTAAAATGACTTACATTAATCATTTTTAATGGATTGAATGGAAGCTTATCAAAATAAATTATGTTTGTTATTTTAGGACGATGTGTCAGTTCGGAAATCAATCAATTTATACACCGGTAGTTGTAGGAACCGATATAGCACTGACTCACGCACAGTTCATACTTACCATCCATCAATTGTCGATGGTGCGTCTGGCTTTACCCTTAATGCAATCCAAATTATTTGAGTTATTTACATCCAGTTAAATCTTGAACGTCTCGTATCAAGTTCAATGCTTCGGTTGATATCTCAGTAGGTAATTATTCGCCGTCTGTGTACGAGGTTAAACGCGCTGCTTTACTCGTTACATTTTTATCAGCTACGTCTCTATGCTAAGAGAATTCAGGTATAAACTAATGTCAAATCAAATTCAAAAATTATTTATTACTCTAAGTCTTCTTCGAAGAGGTTAATGAAAACACTAGGTGGGTCTGTGTGTCTATCTGTTAGTGACCGGCATAACTCCGGCAACACTGGACCGATTGACTTGTAACTCGGTGTGCAGACACCTTGGGTTCATACCTCGGTCGAGATTGAATATGGGCCCTGTGGGTCAAAAGACACTCGAGATATAGGTCTCATTTCTTTTCATTACTATTACATTTAAGACGAAGAGGTTGAATCCTGGGTTTTTACACCCATCTCATCATTTTGGACAGAAAGTACTCTTATGATCGTCAGAGTTTAGTAGTTTGTGAGTTTGGTCAAAGTCAAAGATCATTTATTCATTTAGCTCACAATGTAACAATTATGAACGTCAAAGTTTACTCTCACACTAAGCTACGTTATTTAGATTAGTTGCTAGGTTCAAGCAAAGGGTTGAGCTTATGAGAAGACAGCTGCAAGAAACTCACGACCACTCTTTCGACCGCATGTGAATTTTGGCAATTTAAATGTAATATTCACGGTGCGTAATAAAATAGAAGACACTTTTTTGATAAGATAATACCGCGATTTTGTTTGCGAGAGTTAATATTTTATAAACATACTAGCTGTCCCGACAGACGTTGTCCTGTACACACGCAAAAAAAACCAAATCTAAACCATTCTCGAATCCACTTGAACACACACAAAAAGTTTCATCAAAATCGGTCCAGCCGTTTAGGAGGAGTTCAGTGACATACACACGTACAGTAGAATTATATATATAAATATATATACTTTTATCTCTTTTACTCTAACTAGATAGCTTTATTATATGTTATGTCAAAAATTGTGAAGATTTAAACCTGTAGCTTTGTAAATAGTGCATATTGCATCTTATCATGATTATACCCGGTTTTTATAAGACTAACTAGCGATCTTGTCAAAATCAATCACAAGTCAAGTGTTTTGATTGTTGCTAATTCTTTTAGACAATACCAGCAGTTGAGTAGCGTTTGACTGTCTATTAACAAATTTCTTGATCTGCCGATTAGAAACTAGATATATTATATTTTATACTAAATTTTGTCTGTGGCTTCGCTCGCGTTATAGTACATTAATAGGCAATAAATTTCTGTCCTTTGGGAACAGTACCCTTTTTCTGGCCTAAAGATGTTATGTACCTTTTCTGACAACGGGTATGCGAAATTTTATGGTAATCGGTCAAGTAGTTAAGACGTGAAAGCGTACCAAACGAACAAACAGACATTCGCATTTATAATATTAGTTAGGATAGCTACTTTTACTTTGAGTTTTCTTAGCTATACTGAATAATGTTTGCGTGTCTTTACATATTTTAATAAGTCATTTAGCATAAACGAAATGAATTAATCTATATGTATGGTAAGTCATGCGCAACGTTCAACATATTCGAGAGCTATAATAGACATGTTGATTTAAGATCGGGTAATTGAAAAGTCAATTAGTTGGGTAAACAAATCGATTTCAGAATGATCTAACACTGGGTCGATTCTGTTTATCGATCACAGCATCCGGCGAATTATGATAGGTAAGACGAATCGAACTGCAACCTTAACTCTAATCTTTAATTTAATGACTGTTAGCTTTGAAACTAATCTAATGGTGATCTATTTAAACAAAAATCGATTCTTTTGCTCTCGATCCCTATGCAAGCGAAGATTAATGAATTATTTTCAAAGAAATACTACTGGTACCTACCTATAAGGATGCTGAAACAGCTGTTGTTTTCTTATAGCAATGGTATTGGTTTCGGAAGATTTTAGTAAATGAAGAACAAACTGACCCGTTCTTGGTACTTAATACAATGCAAGATAGAGCTCGTGTTCAGGTATACAATATCGATAGCGTGATTAGTAAATAGCATTATTGTCCTCAATCGCGGTGAGCACGCAACGGACAAACAGAAACGCGCTCGGCGGCAATATTAGATAAGCTAAGAGTCGGCGTATAGTATCGATAGTTGGACAGAGCAGTGAATAGTGCCGCGACAGATTGCGTGGCAGTGCGGTGTCAGCGGCGGGTCACGATGACGTGTGTAGAAAGGTAGGGCCGCGTGGCGCGGGCGCGGGCGTGCGGTCACTCCGTCGCCATGGCGCGCCCCAAGCACTCGCCGCGACACGCCGCGCAATTCGACGACCTGCCGCCCCGTGGACCAGGTATTATTACCAAACATCACTTAAAAACTTAAAACCAACGCGTTTACAACCATCTCTCAAAACCACAGCAGTGTTTTTAGTCAGAAAATTGTTATTTACCGTGTTGGATTTGCGTGGACGTGGAACAATCGTGGCTACACACTACGTGGAATAGGGGAATGTCCTGAGTGGCTTCTTGCGTTTAAAGTTTCATTCATGTTCCCTTCTGTGACCAATTTTGTCGTTGGTGCTGATAGTTTATTTGGAAGAGTAGAAGGGCTTCGGTGCCGGCGTAACATATGTTTGATACGGTGTGATTTATAGTGGTATTCATTGTTTTACAAGATGCGGTTCGTGTAGTTGATAACTCGACCGACGGTAACATAACGGTAAAACTATAGCGCCATTCGATTCACTTCGCTCCATAATACATTTGGACGATCTTAAATGAATTAAGAACAAATTTGATAGTTTTTAGATAGACGATAACGGTTTGGGTAAAATTAATAAGTTGGTATCTAGATCGCCTGGCGTTTTGGTGGTCAACGGTGTAGTATTTGAGCGGTTTGGTGAGATTCTTGACAGGATAAACAGGTTTCATTCGATACTTTCTCCGTCACATTGATATGGGAATGTGTTTACATTACAAAATTGAAGCCATTTTTAGTTTTTATAATTGTTTCTTTATGTTTGTATTGAGGTTTCTTTTACACAGGTTTATTTTTATTTAAATAGTTACATCTGGCAACTATTTAAATAAAAATAAACCTGTTGTGAAAAGCTGTTTTGTTAATTTAATATTTTTGGTCCTGTAACTATTTTTGGCAATCTTACCTGTATGAAGAGTCTAAAATAGACGTAGGGACCAAAATTGTTACTTTTAGCATACCTGTATCCGTGTTGGGTTTATACCTAATTTGGGAGATGGAAATTTACCTAAGTCCATGTTATGTTTAGACTTAAAATGGGCGCAGGTATATTCTTTTTACATGTTATGGACATGACACCTGACTAACGTAAATCTGGTTCTAACACAAGCCTTATTTAATAAGACCGACTAGTAATTTGCAAAACAAATTGGCAAAATCTTTAAAATGTCAAATTAATAATAATATCAGTCGCTCCGATCTTATGTTATTTACATCTAAAAGAAAATTTACATAATAATGTATACGTTTACGCGAATTTTACACATTGAAATAAAACTATTTATCACGGATTTTGTTACGGATTAAAATTTACTTTGTATTTATATTTACATTTGCACCTACGTTTCAACTGATATTAATATAAATAGTTCCAAATTGTAATAATTTTAATAAACCACGATGAATCCGTAATAGGCGTATAGTTTAATTTCAATAATGGGACACCTGTCCCAGTTAAATATACCTATATTTACGTCACTCCATGCAGTTTTAAAATGCCTTTTATGTTTTTGTGCATGGGTTGATTGGAGTCCCCAATAGACCGATCTGAGACTAATTATGTAAATGTATGCGTACAGTGGAATCCCTGATCTACTGGCGGTCAGCGGCGCACAGTGGCGCGGCGCTTGGCGCAGGCCTAGCGCTGCTGGTGGCGCTAGCATGCTGCTCAGTGGTGTCGGTGACTGCGTACGCGTCTCTGCTCGCGCTCTCCGCCGCCGTCGCCTTCCGCATCTACAAGAACGTGCTGCAAGCAGTTCAGAAGACTAACGACGGACACCCCTTCAAGTTAGTACCTCACTCACCTTTAATACATGGTTACCAGCAATTTCTGTTACATTTTATGTTTAAATAAGACTGCTAAACGCACTAGGAATAATTCCCGTGCTAAAGGGGACTTTACAAACATTCACATAGTGGTCACAAAGAGCATCCAACACAAATCCTGTGTGGGATTCGACAACATACGAAGTAGTGGCATAGCCAGGCGACCACTTCAACCACTGTCGTAGTGGTTTAAGTGGACACCGTACAGTCAACATTGTTTATATTAACCTCTCCAGATGTGTTCGAAAGCTTGCGTGAACCCACGTCGATATTAAGTGGAATTGGTTCCTGCGACTATAGTCCAATGTCTTATACTCAAGATATTATGTTAGAAAGCTTGAGTTGAGCCCACGTTGGTTTTACAGTAGGTGGTACTGGAACCCCAAGACCACACGACCGCAAGTTAAATGTGTTATATGCCCTTGGGTTCTTACAATACGTGGAACTAGATCGGGACAGTGAACCTTCGCCAATAGTATAAGGCGCTGTTCTGGTTCTGGAATGAACTGCCTGCTTCGGTTTTTCCCGAGCGCTATGATATGTCTTTCTTCAAACGAGGTTTAAAGAGAATTCTTCTTTCGCGGTAGGCAGCGGCTTTGCTGTATCCTGACATTGCTGAAGTCCATGAGCAGAGGTTACCACTTTCCATCAGGTGGGCCACTTGCTCGTCTGCAGCCAATGGCAATAAAACAAAATAAAAAAATAAAGAAAGGAGCGGGTCCTGCAGATACGTTGGATGGCAGATCGATGTCTTATCCCTTGAGCTATCGCTTTTGAACATAATTTTAATATTCTTGTGAAAGAAGTCGGACCTACAATGCGTGATTTCTAGAGTGGACGATAGCAAAGTTAGATCTGCAAATCACTTTATAGAAATTAGTTGTTATGACGATTATTGATTGCACCATCTTGGTGCAATGGTAAATGTTTGTTGATAGGAAACACAGCTATGACTATAAACAGTGGTATTCATAACGATTTACTTATACACCTTACAGTAAAAAAAGGGTTTATCAACCAGGCAGGGCTGCAACTCTTGACAGTGGTCAAGAGTTGCAGCTCTGCTTGGTTCATAAACTTTATAAACAGTGTTGTTCCAAGTCTCTATGTTATTTTTGTCTATAGTTTCAATCGCTGTAAAGTCAGGGATCGTCCTAAAAGATGCTATCTTTTTCATGGAAAGATAAATCACGATTTTAACAAAGAAGTGTATTGTTGGAAATATTTATATCTAATCTCTTAGTCAAATTCATTAGTTTACTGATACAAGATCTGTGACTGGCAGATATAATTGTTCTATTATATCAAATTTTGAATTACGTTTCCATACATTTGATATACGTAGGAAGCAATATAATACAAACATGTGTGTTATCTAAGATTTTCTAGATAATTTTATAAAATTAAGGTTAATGTGTTGAAATACCATTGAAAGCAAATAATTATATACTATTTTTTTAGACCCGTAGCATGAGTTTACGCTTATATTTGCGACAGCTCCTGCGGTCCTGGAATTGGTCACCGGTTCTTAGCTCATTCTAAGTTCTTAGTCGGAACAATGTGTTTAGTGAAAGGCAACACAGTTTTCCATGAGTTTGCTCATAAGTAAAAATAAGCATAAATGCGCAAACTCATGGAAAACTGTGTTGTGTGTGAGTAAGTACTCATATCGGTGTCCGTGAGGCATCAGGGAATCGAACCTAAGATCTCATGGTCGTGAGCGATAGCGCAGACTTATGCGCCAGACAGGTATACTAGCAAGTTATTAAGTCCGACAAGTCACGCCCACACTGCAAAACATTAAATTATTGTTACATAATATATAACGTTGTAGACACAAGACATCACATGTGTTAAATATGATAAAAAGAATGTATAGGTAGATATACTTATACATGACATCAGAGGGTATTTTGTTCATCGACCTGTAACGCTCAAACATGCCTACTAATAGGTTTACTATATTGAAAATATCAAAAATATGCTAATCATCTATTTAACATTTTCCAATATTAAGATGTTACGTCGCATATTTGGATGTTTAACACATTCGCTGTTCGAACATATAGAATTATACAAAACCATAGATATTTTTCTGTGTTATCAGTATCACTTATCATATATAAAAATGATTTTTTTAATACTGTATACGCAATCCAGTAGATAATAAAAAAGTTTCTGTTTGCGGACACCAGGTGTCTGCGGCAGCGCTCAATATCTTGAAGCTATCGCCCGCTCTAGAAATAATACCTGTGTCGCGAGGATCTTTACAAACAAAAAGAAATCGATACAAAGAACGCTTAGCTTCGGAACAATCAATTATTGATCTGGATAGATTTGTAAAAGACGCACATATAATTACATTATACATACCTATGACTATATAAACATTGAATAAATACAAAGTATTGCGCGATTTGAGACGAATATTTGTGGATTTAAGACAACTCTCGGACTGGATTTTATTCCTGTATAGTAACTGACTTTAGAAATATTGAAACAACTATCACAAAGAACTCATAGATTCGGAATAACTATTTGTGGATTACAGATTTTTCCCGTGGTGTTCAACACAACTCTTGCCATAGCGGCAGTACCGTGGCGACCTCATAAACCTAGATCATCCATGCAGTCAAGTTTAGGTAATGGATGTGCGAATTTGCAACCAAATCTGATATTCTTCACAAGTGACCATTTCATTCATATGTCTGTACAATCGTAATGTTTAATTCAACGCGTGGCCGCTGGACGTGGCCTGGTGCCAATACTGGCAGTTGAATTCTTAAAAAATATATTTTATGTGGAATAACTTCTGAAATCACGCGTGGGACATGTGAGATTCACTACACTAATATTACAATGTAACTAGGCTAGCGATATCGGCACCAATGATATTATTAATAGCCTTTAGAGCTGACTTGCAATGCACCCAACTGTCCACTGACTGAAATGAAGTCCAAATTATGGTATACCTCCAGCAAAAGAAGGTTTGGCGGCAGACATTAAGGCATTAAACAATATAACTTGCAATTGAATTGGACAGCTTTGTCTTATACCATATATTACAGAACGAGACAGCGCTATATTGAGTGTATAGCTGTGTCTCGTTCTCGTGTCTGCAATAAAAATGCTTTAAGAAACGGTGGTACGATTCCTAAACATGTGTCCGCGAGCCCTTCAAACCTAAATCTCATAGATATGGTCCTAACACATCCCTGAGGCAGTCCAGCGATTAGCGCCTTCAACACAGCATAATGGTCATGTTTTAATATGACTACCAGCATATAAAGTCAGCATATTCTACGAGTCTACCAAATGCTCATAGACAAAATTAACATTTCTCCAAGTTTTGAAGAGCACGTAAAGCCGTTGGTCCCGGCTCTCATGAATATCTAAAGCAGACGGATTTCAAGTACGCTCAAATATTCTGATCAAGGCTAACTTTACAAAATCGTTATTCCTTTGGGTTGCAGAGATCAGATGGTAGTAGCTCGATCGAAAACTAATATTCAACTGAATTGGTCACCAAACTCCACATCCTTGAAGCATAAGCAGTCTTTAGTTAGCAATGGCGGCTTTACTCATAGATTATCTAATGTATTTTTTTACAAGTCGTAGAGCACGATGCTTTATTCTTTAATTTTTCATTCACGGCTGTTCGACTAATACGTTTAGCTTCAATTACTTTAAACGAGAAACTCTTTTGACTCATCATGTAACACAAAAAAGATAATGTTTAAACATAATCACTACAGCGGCAGCGAGGACATTTTTGTTTATACAGATGTGGACAAAACTGACGTGTGGCCCAACAAAGCCCTTGATTATCATTGAGTGATCCAAAATGAAATAAATACATATTATATGTGGATTACTTAGTATTGTCTTCGCAAATACACATGGAAATATTTATAATTAAATTGCTTTATACGGATTTTATCACGGTTTATTTAATTTTCAATTTTTATACTTATTTTTATTTACACTTTATTCGATGATTCGGTTGCTTTTCGCTTAAATGTTCACGAAGATTCGTATGAAGATAGTAGATTGAGTAGCAGATTGACTCCACGAATGGCGTAGTGGTTTAAGTACACGCCTCGCCACTGTCATCGCGCTAAGATCCTCACACGGGACAAAAATTTGTGTAGTCTACCAATGATTGTTCCGAATCTAGATGATCTTTGTGTCCGCTATTTGAATGTTTGTAAAGTCCCCGCGAACCAGGAATTATTCCTACTCCAGGTGGTGTCTTTTTAAGAAAAAGAAGGAGGTTGAAAATGTACGTAACTAATTAGTTTAATTTTTACCTCATGATTGTTAAGTGAACCCGGGCTGTATACAAAATTGTTGGACGTTGATTGCAACTTGCTATCTTCATTTCGTTGCCAACGTTTTTCCACTATTCAGCATGCATTATCAAGAGTAGAGCTCGGAGTGAATTGGTTTTGTAAAAGTAGCTGACTATCGCTGACGTCTTGTACAAAAATATATATAAAAGAAGTAGGTTGCGTAATATAAAAACTAGACTGTAGAAAACCATTAGGCAGAATAAGGCGACAGCAAAGCATACATATGTATATCATTGCGTTTCGAAAGTTCAGTTCTGCATCATATTTGGACCTATTCTTCATATTCCTTTTTTATTTTGTAACTCTACGTATCGTTTAACACGTATGGAAACAAAGGTGAGAATTGACACAGCTTGATGTGCTTTGTGTCATACAAAGCACATCAAGTCTCAGCAGTAAACATAATTCCTAATACAGCAGTGAAAATTATCTCGGTTCAATACCTACTGTTACGATGGTACAATGTATTATTATATACAGTGTTCTGAATATATTGACAACGGATTATTTTTTAAAAATTAAACTTTAGGTCACGTGGCTGAAATAGTAGTATACATATAACAATATTGGGATCTTTAAATGATCTATTAGATCATTTGGAGACCCCAATTCTGTTTGTCTCGTATGGGAACTGAATACGACGCATTGATAACGAAGAGGCGACAAATCCACGTCGCCAAACATTTAATTAAATAAATAAAATCCATAGTCAATATAATTTAGAAAGATTGTAAATCTTAACAACTTGACCTACAGGTATTCAGTCTAAATCATTTCACTGGTATTGAATCTAGAGCAGGTTAAAATATTCGATTACACTCGATGGCAATTTTAGAACTGAAATGTGAAACTCGTCTGACCTAGATTAAATTTGAATCAGCTTTTAAATTATAATTTCTTTACTCAAATATGAAAGTAAATGCCGTTTGCCGTTTTATTTTCGCGGTCGATATTATTGCCGTTATATTTTGTTTTCATCTAACTTATAACTCAATTGAGTATTGGACTTTTGGTCATAAATCCGATTCCAGACATTGATATACTAACGTGAATTAGGTACCTTGTAACACAAGCTTAGTTTGAAATGTTAAAATGCCTAATAGTAATCCGTAATCCAAATTGACACAAACATTTTCTATTATATATTAAAAATAAAGATCATCAGTCATTGCCCGCGACTTGGTTTGCGTGGGCTACAGTTTGCCACGATTTTACTTACACAGTCGAACATATTTTGGTTACAAATCTTCCGTCCAGTAAAAAATGATTAGTTTAATTGTTCTCATTAAATTGTAGGTATGTTTATAAAGTTCTCCGTGACACTGATACTGAACTCTAATATCAGGGTTGTCTTTTTAAAAGATAGTTTGAGTGTCTGACTCGCCAACGACTTTCATTTAAGTTCATGACATCTAGAACCTATGGTTTTACATGGTTTTTGAGACATGGCAGTCTACGTCATTTGTAAATATTTACATAAGCAGGTTTACATCGGTTATATGTCTATCAATATCGCCTTCGGCTACCTCTGCGTCACGGGGTCTTCCATATGTTATAATTCTGTAGCAGAGTGGACTCTGCTGTAGTGTCCGTGTTCTATTCTTGTATGCTAACGTGTGTTTGTTTGTGTTCCGCAGATGGCTGTTGGAGAAGGACCTGTCGGTGTCGGCGGAGCGCGCGCAGTCGCTAGCGGCCGCCGCCGCGGCGCATCTCAACGCCGGGATCGCAGAGCTCCGCCGGTAAGCTAATATTAATTGCCTTTATCCTACCCTACCCTATCTTCAGGACCCGAGTAGATAGGGTTTCGGGTGGAGATACGGGTCTCCCCCTTAGGACCAGGGTACTGCGGGGTCAGGAAGAGTCCACTGCGCCTCGAAAGGCGTGTTCTATAGACTGCTGACTAAGAGTGCGCGGTGCCTGACATTGAGGTTGGACTCGCAGGGGCTAAGTGGTTAGCCGCAGAGGACGACATGTTCGTTGTTCGGCAAGCACGTGGCGTTCGAGCGTCGGACTCATGCGCGGCTAGTGCGAACCAGTCGGTCGCGCTACTCACGGAGTTGTCTTTAGCGAACTGGCAGCGTGGTTTCGCTGCCACAACGCATCTCGGGTAGTAAGAGTCATAGCTAGAGTGTCTCGGGCCACACCCAGCTTGTAGGTCTATTTGGGTAGACGTATGGATGTACGTCGGGAAGTGAGCGTGCCTTATACAGCTCTAGTACCATACTGGAGATATGGGAGGCGGCTTCTCCGTCGGCTTCAGCGAGGTTTTCGTTAGCACCTCCCAGAGCTGCGAGTGGTGAGCGGCTTTATTGCTCCGGCACCTATCTGGAGAATAGGTAGTGCCACTTGGGCACGAGGTAGTTCGCTTACGACAACCGGATCTCTGGAGTTAGGTTGGAGAAATAGAGATTTGGGGACAAGACCTGTCTGTAATTGGTCCCGGAAGGTGCCCTCGGGCACTGGAAGGTACAGCGGCTCCCACTATTATAACCTGACGGTTGGTGTAGGGGAATGCTATATCATAAACTGGACTAGTCCTAGAGAGAGGGATGCCTTTAACTTTATTACTGACTGTGCCTTCACACTGCAGGAGACTGCAGCCAAAAATCTTGTCTTGTGTTAAGTGAGTCAAAGATATCACGACTAAAGAGTCGTGGCAACACAAGACAAGATTTGGTTATTAAACCTGGGGCCACTCTAAAGAGAGAGGACCCAGGTTTAATAACCGAATCTGGTAATGTGTTACTGAGCATATTTGTTAGGCAATGAAAGAGTTTTAAAGGGTGTTTGATCTATGAGCAAGCGCTGTTTGTCTACTATTTAGCCGTTATAAATAAAGAACTTTAATCAATTTAAGACTTAAGGTTTAAAGTTTGTTTGTCGTAAAGACTTTAGATGACATTGATTATTAATTTCGTCTGTATGTAAGACAAACACATATAAGACATTTTTACTAGCTACCTTAGCGGAATATATAATGTACATTAGCTACTGTATATTGTTTAGCTCAAGTACTAAAATATCGGCGCATTGACGCTTGTTATCGATTCCCCGTGCACTCATAACGCATATGAATACATTGTACGCACACAAGTTACGTTCTATCAAAGCATATAATAGTTGAATAAACTAATTAGTCTATTTCTTTGTAGATTGTGTGGTATTTATCTCTTATAATAAGGGTGAAAAGGTTGATTCATTTTATTATCATTTATAAGCATAAAAGTAAGTCAGCAACAACGTGTTCGTCTGACCGAAATTCATCGTTATATAGGGTCGCACAATATTCATTATATCTCTTATTTATTTTTTATAAACCTTATGTTAACTTTAGTAGAAAATTAGAATCAGAGTAATGAGAAATAGAATATTGTAGGTACATAGATACATATTATATTGACATCCGAACAAAATAAAAGACAATTTCTGCTCCAAATTTTTAGAAAATAATTTGGTTGTGTTTTTGTCCTAAACAATAGAAAACAAAATGTTGTTTTATCATATTATAATGTAATCACCATTTACATTTTTACAGCAGAAATACAGAAAGAGAACTATATTAATGACAATGAATTGTCATTAATATAGCTTAGCTGAAAAATAATAATAATTAAAGTTCTCAATGTTAAGCTACATGTGTGTGAGTGTACTAACGGCGGCGCCATTGTTCTGTTCCAGGTTATTCCTGGTGGAGGACCTGGTTGACTCGCTGAAGTTCGGCGTGCTGCTGTGGTGTCTCACGTACGTCGGCGCCTGCTTCAACGGCATCACGCTCATCATACTCGGTAAGTTTGTTTATTTTTTTCTGGTTTTAAACGACAATTCCCGCACTAGAAATAATTCCTGTATCGCTTTACAAACATTCAAAGAACGGACACAGAAAAACTTTATACTATATATTATATGAGACTGACTATTTATATTAGACTAGCTGTCCCGACAGACGTTGTCCTGTACACACGAAAAAAATAAAATAAAAAGAAAACCAAATCTAAACCATTCTCGAATCCACTTGAACACACACAAAACATTTCATCAAAATCGGTCCAGCCGTTTAGGAGAAGTTCAGTGACATACACACGTACAGTAGAATTATATATATAAAGATATAACTGGCTGTCCCGCGCAACTTCGTCTGCTTCATATAGGAGAATTTTCCCCGTTTTCGCAACATTTTTCATTGCTGCTCCGCTCCTATTGGTCTTAGCGTGATGTTATATAACCTATAGCCTTCCTCGATAAATAGGCTATCCAACACTAAAATAATTTTCCAAATCGAACCAGTAGTTTCTGAGATTAGCGCGTTCAAACAAACAAACAAACTATTAGTATAGATTAAGACATAATACTGTAAAAACATTTGTGATGAGAGAATAAATTACTTATTTTATACCTGCACAACCCCTCATTCTAGCTTAAATGACTGTATGCGAAGTACAAGAAGTAGAGCATTTACTTTACCTTCTGGACTGACAGCGGTCCGCTGATAGCCAGTCACAATTGGTTTTCAATTATGTCATCAATTGCCAGGTTAAAAATCAAATGTCTGCTGCATCTCCTAAGTGTAGGTGTCCCCCAGAGATGGCATTATACTCGCATATTACATGGCACTCAATACTTTTTATCATTTTAACATCTTACGTTTTTGGTATAATCCGGGATAGCCTACTCCGGATTAACTCAAATACAGAAGTAGTTTTTTTTTAATTTTTATAATAGTAATATAATTTAAACGCAGCAGGGGTATCCCCCAAGGTGGACCGACGACCTGATAAAGGTCGCGGGAAGCGGTTGGATGCGGGTGGCCCAAGACCGGTCTGTGTGGGAAACCTTGGGGGAGGCCTATGTCCAGCAGTGAACGTCTTTTGGCTGACATGATGATGATGATGATGAATATAATTTATTTTTCTCCCATATCACAATTAAACACAAAAGTACAATGTTGTCAATGAAAGGTATTGGGAGACTGGTTTCCAAGCTAGGTAAAAACCTGTGTTATGGATAACCAGGTTTCCATTCCACGGAAAAGTCTAGCCTCTAAAAACAGTTACAAACAGTGAGATCAAGCATCCAGACTAGGATCAAATGTTTGTGGATGTTGCCAGTTTTGTATGTAGGTATTGCCACATATACCTACCTATTATTGTAGGTACTATTCGTGCAATAAAAGTTTTATAATCTACACTAATCTATAGGTTTGTTTGTTTGTTTGTTTAAACGCGCTAATCTCAGGAACTGCTGGTTCGATTTGAAAAATCCTTTTAGTATTGGATAGCCTATTTATTGAGGAAGGCTATAGGCTATATAACATCACGATACGACCTATGGGGCGGCGCAGTAACGATAAACGCGGGTGAAACCGCGGGAACATCTAGTAATTAGTTCAAAAACGAGTTCACTGGAACCTCTGCAACTCCGTAGGGACATTGCCTCATTGGCATGTTTCTACAGAATATACCACGGGAAGTGCTCTGAAGAGTTATTCCACCTTATCCCGCCCTCCCCTTTCATATCCAGAACGACGCGTGCTGGGCTCAGATGCCATCCTTACACGGTAGAGTCGATTAGAGCGCGTACCAAAAAGTTTGGGTCCTCATACCTCTGCCGAACGACCAAGGCATGGAATTCTCTGCCAAGGCACGTGTTTCCTTCTTCATTCAATCCTGGGTCCTTTAAGCGGGGCGTGAAAAAGCACCTTCTCAGGCCGTCAAAGTAGAGACCTCAACATCGCCTCGGCTACTATGAGAGCGGTGTGGAGGCCACTGCTCTTAGACCACACGACTGCTTACCATCAGGTGGAGTGTGGCCATTTTGACGAGCACGATAAAAAAAAAAAATATTAAAGATGATTAGGAAATAGCAGATAATATATGTATGTACCTACATATTTTTGTAATGAAACTGATTGATGACTTCTAATGAGTTTTGTATCTTTAGTAGCTCGATTTATTGTTAAGCTTTCAATTGTTCTTTATACTTACGTAAAAAGTTTCACCAAAATTGTTGCACCAACTCAGCCAGTAAAGCGTAACGAACTGACTTTCACATTGATGTATACCATCAGTATGAATGTAATAAAATATTACGAGTATCGTTTGACAGCACGAGTTGTGACGTCAACGAAATTAATAAAAATAGGCACGCGACATGCACGATTGGTCTGTAAATAACTGGCGACGTTGCTATAGGTATAACTGATATAATCACACACTCAAATATATCACGGTATATCATAAACTATATTTAACAACGGCTTATGTTTAACTTATCACCAGGCATTGTAAAATATAACAGTCACAAATAGTAAATGATCACCAAAAATAAAACCGGATTTTAATACTTACCAAAAATATTAATTGCACAGCAAAGAGATCAAAATAAGTCGACTATTTTTGGATGGGTTTAAGGAGGAACCTAACATAACCTAACCCTTCCGAGACAGAATGCAGTGATTTGAGGCGTATAGGTGCTCGTTATGATGTATTTTAGTAAACATATTTTGGTGTGCAATTAATATTATTAGTGGTCATTATATTTAATCCCTTTAACGACTAACTTTTATCCAATTAAAAATCACTAGATAAAACCAGTGGCTTTAAATTAACAGAATTTAGAGGGATTAGGTATGTATCTTTAATAATTGAAAAACTCAACTGCTTTATAAGGAACTAGATGTTCCTGCGGTTTTACCCTCGTTTGTCGTTACTGCGCCGCCCCTGTGGGTCGTAGCATGATGTTATAGTCTTCCTCGATAAATAGGCTATCTAACACTAAAATAATTTTTCAAATCGAGCCAGTAGTTCCTAAGATTAGCGCGTTCAAACAAAAAAAACAAACACACTCTTCAGCTTTATAATATTAGTATAAATAATTCCTGTATCACAGGGACTTTATATAACGAACACAAAAACACCTATATTCAGACAACGTTTTGTGGCTCACACAATGTTTTGTGACTCACACAATGTTTTGCTTCGTGTAGTATCCGAGTTCACGACACCCATCAATCATTTAAACCACTACCTCATCCGTGTAGTCAAACTAAAATTTATTGAGTGTGAAATAACCTGCTTTCATAAAATAAGAAATTATAACATAATTCTTAGTAGGCGCACGCATTGTAGAGACGTGCCCGTTAGGTGGCCTTACGCTCACCTATTGGCGGCTTTTGATACTCGTATATAGTGGCGTAGCTAAGCGTGGGCGAAGTGGGCCCTCGCTCACGGCCTCGCACTTAAAGGGCCTCGCGAGGCCTCTTTAAATGCGAAGCCTTAAAATAAAATCCTTACTAGAGGACTTCTGTAAAGCAAAAAGCCGAAGAACATTACTTTTGTAAAAAATGTAATCAATTAAGTTACAAAATAAAACCTTTTTTCAAATCTATATGCTTTTCAATATTCTACCTTCGCGCATTTATATTTTTCACTATCATAAGTAGGTATGTCATGTCAAAGCATGTTTAGTAAGATAGATTTATTGGGTAGATCTTGGGAACGAAAGAAAAGGGGCCTCGCTGATGCGACTTTGCCCACGTCTACATTAGTCTACGCTACGTCACTGCTCGTATAGATGTAATTTTTGTTTGATCCAAAATCAATATTTGTTATTTAAAAGAAGGGTTGCCCTTGTTTCAATGTTTATATGTCCCTTGTAACATTAGGATTATGCCTTCCAGGTTTCTTATATTGTTTATAGTCATTAAAAGTTGTTGTAAGTCTATAATCGATCAAGTAGTATCTAATGTGATGTATGTTGTATTCCAGGATGGATAGCGTTGTTCACACTGCCGAAGGCGTACGAGATGAACAAGGCGCAAGTTGATGCCAACCTTGAGCTGGCGCGCGCCAAGATTAACGAGATCTCTGCCAAGTGAGTACTCACGCACACACACACACACACACACACACACACACGCACACACGCACACACACACACACACACACACACACACACACACACACACACACACACACACACACACACACACACACACACACACCTTCCAGTCAGTCACACAAACATACATATACAGGTGTCCGGTAATTAATGGATAACCTTGAAATGTCTTATAGTAGAACTGATGGCCGTTCAGAAAAAAATTTAAAAACTGCAATAGCTAGTCATACTTTTGACTGTCTATCTATTTAATTAGTGTTTAATAATATGACAACAAAAATCCGATGGAATTAATTCATTTATGGTCGTAGTGTACAAGAAAGTAAAATACGGTAATTAAAAAAAAACATATCTTAGGTATCAGGATAGATTTTTTCATATTTTTTTCTGAACGTTCATCAGTTCTACTATTTGACATTTCAAGGTTATCCATTAATTACCGGACACTGTATATCTATATAGGTATTTAAACTGTTATGACAATACTTTTTATAGTAATACTAGCGACCTACTCTGGCTTCGCACGGGTAGTACAAAACCTTAACAAATTATACATCTAAATCTAAACCTCATGAATCACTCTGTTTATTAGTGAAAACCGCATGAAAATCCGTTCAGTAGTTTCTGAGTTTATCGCGAACAGACAGACAGACGCGGTGGGGACTTTGTTTTATAGCTTAAAGTTCTGTAAATTAGTTTAGTATTCCTATTATAACCACCTATGGTTTTAATAGGAATACTAATCTAATGGAAATGAAAATAATGTTATTCATGCATGCAGTATAGTAAACACATTACATTATAAAGTATTAAAGTCAATTCTTAGTGTTACTTTGCCCTACGAACTCACTTAAAAATGTAAAATAATCGTTGTGACAAAGATGACATTAGGTACGAAAGTGGCCATCACTTTCCGTAATGTCATCTTTTTGAGTATACGAGAGAATAAAAATACACTTTGATAAAAGCGTAGTTTGAGCTGCATTTCTGACTGACTCTGCATATATCCAGGTTCAAAGGAATAACGTAACGCTTGTTACTGAAAACTCAATTTCTTATGGTATTAATAATTTGTTAATATCCCAAAGTTATGCCTTCATTATGATTTTATTTGACAAATAAAAAAGACTTGTAATTTATAGATTAATTTATTTTGTATAATAAATGCTGAGTCAGAACTAATGATGTGCTGACAATTAATAAATGCATTGTTACAATAATTATGCAACTCGCTAATAATTTAATGAGTTCAAATTTGCAATAGCTATCATATTACGTGAGTACCAACATATTGCAATTAGTTATTTAATTATTCTGCATAATAGCTAATGATGTAGGTCCTTGCAATTATCGTTTTAAAATAAATGTGCATTGTAGCGCATTTATCAGTAAACTAACTTTTATTAAGGCGTGTAAGCCGTAGATTGCTTTTTTCTTTTGTAGTTTTTCCTTTGCGGACAGATCGTATAGTGTTTTGCATAAAGAAATTAAGGAAACATAATCTTTACAAGCTAAATTGCGACATCATTGCAATAACTTAATAAATCTCGACCTAATAATCTTGTGCTGTGTGTTATTGCATTAAATAGCGATTTAAGCTCATAAAGAAGTCCTGTGCCATCAACGTGCTGACGATATTGGTCTAGGGTTGCCAATGCTTTAAATAAAATATGACAATATTACTGTTGATACACAGTACAAGACAAAAAAGAACATAGCACAAGATAATTTTTTAATTTTACAAGGATGTTTCGTTTGGAATGTCTATTTGACAGAACAAGTATCGTTCAGAAAAAGATAAAATTCCATTGTACGCCTAAATGTTTTGACATGAATAAAGTTTTTCATTTTACATGTGGTTGGCAACCCTATATTGATATTACTCGCGGCTGGTAACACATCAGGTCTTTGTTTGTTTCACGCAGCGACGGGTCACTGATACCAGGCGAGCAGTTCTTGAACATGTATAGTACAGCTGAGTAAAATGTATGTGTTGTCCACAGGGTGCGGGCAGCGGTCCCACTGGGCCGGAAGTCTGAGAGCGAGAAGGACAAGTAGGGGGTGGAAACTTGTTTATTAGCGCCGAGTACTTCTCATGTTTGTTATATTTATTATTATGTACTATTAAAGATAACTACTTTACGTGTAAAGCTTTATGAGACGAGTCATGCGGAGATTATTGTATTTGCTTTTTGAAATTTTAAATTAAAATAACTGTCGAACCGAGCATGCGTTTTATTTGTATTGTAACTGTTCCTGAACGAAGACTATCCTATATAATTATATGGTCATAGCTAAGATTTTATTAGGTCTTGGAGGTAGTAAGCCTTCCTAGACCTATCTATATCCTATCTCCAACACTAGAAACTAAGAATTACGTTAGCCTAGATTTATATAGTATTTTACCTAAACTATACATGCTTTTTTAGCCGACAGGCTGATTACATACTTGATTATGAGGTATTATGTTGGAGTTACAAGAGACTAAATAAATGACGATGAATTTCTTTTTGAAGTTCAATAACTTTATACGGATTTTATTTCTTTAAGTTAGAGATCAAAGCGAATCAAACGATCTTAGTTCTGTGGCTGCTGTAAAGCGACCGAAAGCTAACCAAAGCTAAAAAATATATATTATGTATATATCATTCCATATTAGTTTAATATTTGCAATTAAAATAAGCTGCGATTAATAAAGTAGTTTAATTTCAATGTAAAAGTAACACAGTACTATGCTTTCTGCGATACAACGTAGTTATTTTATCAATAAGTGCAAAGCTGGCTTAAGAAGTGACAAATGGATTGTTCACTAATAGGCGTCAAAAGGATATAAATCAATGTAAGGTCCTCTCTGAATATGGGGTAAAGACGCCATAATGTGAATAATATATTACACGCAGTTGATGGTGCTCTGACAAATCATATCCTATACATATACATATTAAGACCTTGGTTTATTTAAAAATCAGCTACTGCTGCAACAAATGATACATCTGCATATCAAAACCATACCTTGTGCTCCTGAGTGTTGCGAGAGCGATAATAATTAGTATAAAAAGGCTATATGCTCTCTGCAATGAATATTGTACTTAATTTTTCGTTATTTGGTCACAGATAGTGATAGGTATCTAGCATTTCTCGAGCCTTGAACACAGAATAACAGAATAATGGCTTAATAGGTCAAGTGTTAATTGATTTTGTTGATGAACCAGTAAAATTAGTAAGCACTTATTTCCAAAGTATGTTTACTCTGAGCTAAGTATAAACTACGAAATTATTTGTGACCTAGGTTTTGCCCCGCGGCTTCGCTTGCGTAATAGTAGGTTAGGCTATGTTAGTAACAGTACTTTTAATAATAAAGTATAGCTTATGTTACTCGGTGATAATATAGTTTCCTAATGGTGAAAGAATTTTTAAATTTGGTTGACTAGTTTTGAGTTAAACCCTTACAAACAAACTAACAAAAATCAAATCTTGCGTCTTTATAATATTAGTATAGATTAAATGGACTGTCGTGTATGATTTTTATACGGCAAACGAGCATAAGGTCCTTGTGATGGTAAAAGTTTACCAAAGTCTATGATCGCTTCCAATATCAGGAGTATTAACTATATCACTCGCGCTTTTGTCGAACGCAATTGACAAAGTAAAGATGGAAATTGGAATGACGATGTAAGAGAGTGGTCCATGACCACTCTCTTACATCGTCATTGTCAATGATGTCATCGTCAATGACGGTACGAATAAACCTGAGGTGGTCTCAGGTTTATTCGTACCGTCACTTATTAACTGGCAACAAACATTGGTCTTTTAACTCTACTAATTATACTAAACCTTAACAGGCCAATACAGTTGCTTGTCACTATGAACATTTCATTAAAATTAGAAACTTAAGATTTATTAACCCAACCATTAATTAAGTATGATCCAGTGTAAAAATTGCGCTACCTTTTGTCGCAAATAACTGAGACGAGAAAATAATAAAACCTTATAATATATTACCGAAAAATAAATAAAAAGCTTAGAGAATCCTATACCAAAAATAGGTGTTTGTAAAATTGACAATAACCACAACTTTTATCCAATTCACAGTATCCAGTCCAACTAATGCTGAGTAGAGAAGCTATAATACAAAAATTAAGTCTATGCTATAGTAGATGTTTGTATAAACCATGTTGTCTGCCAAAGTATTCATAGTTCCTAGTAATTACCGCCGCGGCAAAAAGCATAAACTGTTTGCCTTACCAGATTCTCGCACAGTAGCCCGTACTAATTCGCATATACCTCGGTCTGTCGCCACACTCAACGCTCTCCTTGTTGACAACACTCAGTGTGATATGTTTGCGGATGTGAAAAGTTAGTATGATAGTTGCCTCCTTAGTATAAGTGGCCTGCGGCCGTTCTAATTAAGTAAATAAATAAGTAATAATAAATAATAGCTTCTTATGGCATTCGCCACATTTGATCGAATTTGATTAGGACAATAACATACCTACACGCTTTTAGTACCTATATATGTAGGGATATGCCAACGATCAAACGTACTATACAGGTTTATACTAGAGGGCGTGAAAGTCACGGTAGAAGTTATAAAGAAAAGCCACAGTAAAAAATAACCTGTGCTGATACATGACAGGCCTGCACAGAGAACACTGTATTATGAAATGAAGGGTATAAATATTACACTGCTTGCACAAGTCTGGTCTCATTCGTCGATTCGCAAAGGTTTTTGCAGCAAGGGTTAGCTAATTCGTTCTAGAAATGCCGAACCACATTCATGTGAGCGGCTACTCCTTATGCTTGTGTGTGAGCCGAGACATTTGTTTAAGGCTAAATATGAATTACCGTAAGACAAAAGTTTGTAGATATGTAAATGCATTCTTGAGTAAACCAACGCAAGATCATTTTGCTTTACCTGCATCTCAACTATATATTAATCTATGATCTCAACGATAGGTTACTTATGCAGTTGACCAACAAATTTATATGAATCACAAATACGATATTTGTTTTAAAGTGTTTTTAAACTAGCAATACTACACGTTAACGGCATAGACAGAGAAACTTCTGCGACTATTGTTGCTATCTCATTGTTTTGTCTACGTCGCAATGAGACAGCAATATACGTCATGACGTTTTGTGGTTTTATGAAGTTTCTTGAACTTGAAGGACTTGCTGGATGTCAGCTGTCTTACAGACACTTGACAGTCAGTGTCAGTCTTGTCAGTTTTATACATTCAAGAAAATGTGAAACGAAGGTTTCTTTTATTTATTAAGTACTTAATTTATTGTTACGAATAGGATATGAATAAAATTCATAAAATCTGTATATGCCAAAATTGTTTGTATTTGTTACCTATATTGTTACCAAGTATTATAAATTTTATCAACACGAGAGTTTTATGGTGATGTAAGGCAAGTTTAGTTTTATGCAACGTTATAAGAAGGCAGCGTGAACTGTGGACTGAGTTGTGATATTGAACGGTCGAAAATAGCTTACTATTTTGTGATTAAAGTGAAGCGAAGTGCCTTAGAAACAGATATGGAAGACAACGTAAGGTTGGTATAATATACACTTAATTATATTTATCTAACACTGTTTTGTTGTTAATCATTTATATTAGAAGTTAATCCAAGTGCTTATTATTTATTTCGTGTTCTGGATCAAGGCTTTATTGTAGTAATTAATTTGTTTGATTAGAAGTGAAACACCAGGTACATTTTATTTAAATAATTTATTATAATAACTACATGCAGTTGATTATCTCAGTTGTAATTATTTCTTGTAAATTACGTATTTTGCCTTACATATTTCAAAGAAAAAAGTTAATCAAGGCAATTAGCAGCCAGCATTTAGTTAAAGTGCTCAAATACAATTAAAATGCATTTAATTTACTTCAACTTAACTTTTTAAAGATTACCATTTTCAAGCAATGGTTGCATGTTAGCATTATCCATGTTAGTTCCTCCTATAAAACCTTGACATCCTTTATATAATCATACATCAGCCAACAGCTAGTATATAATTATAATATTGCCATAATTTGTATGCAGCGATTGACCCAGTAGCCGTTTACCGTCTCCCATGATTAGTGACATGTTATAGCTGTCTGGAATCCTCTAATACGTGTAGTTCTATTTAGCTTCTTAGACTTAAGTTCTGTGGTTTTCAGATGTTTGGCTTCTTCTTAGCCTGAGGTGATAGCACCAGTACCTCTTCTTGCACCGTATGTAGTATTCTACTACTATACTAACTATTAACCTGGTGCGTGTGTGGGAATGTCTTTCAAAAACATAGATTGTTATGTGTAGGTATTAAATGTACGTAGTGTAACGGTTGATTGCTTACCAATTGAGACCAATTTAAAATAGTTTCTGTAATCAATGACTTCAAAGAGTTACTGTTCAAGACATTTTTCATTTAAAATCGTACTGCCTTCTGAGACAGTGGTTAATCTTTTTTAAATGGGTATCTCTGTTGTTAAATGAAATTTTAACAATGGAGCTATCAACATTAATTGAAATTCCATTGGATAGTGATTAATCAGGTAACATTACCTATGGTCTGAAACATAAGCAAAGATACAAATTAGGTATATTTTAAAGTAACTGAGACTGTCCTTTTTTACTCAACATTTAAATTACCATTTTTGTTATGTTCTCTAAGATTTAATTAAACTACATAAAATAAGTTCTTTAACAATCTTAGAGCACTTAGACATTTAAACTATTTCTAGTGTCAATATATGATTATTTTCGTAAGCTTTTTTATATGTAAAGAAATAGTTTTTCAGAAATCATAAAAAAGAAGTTCTGTTTCCATTCTACTAGAAATATTTATTATTATATGTATTTTCTATAATTGATATATTTTTAATGACTACTAAATTAACCAATATTGATGATAACTACAAATCTCTTCGAAATTATGTTCTATATAAATGAATGTTTATAGAAAAGATTTATATATTTACACTAGTGCAGTGATAGCTCAGTTGGGAGACCAAGAGATTGCAATGCAGAGGGTCTCGGATTCGAACCCACGTCGCGCTCCTCTGACTTTTGGAAGTTATATGACTTTTAGAAATTATGTGCGTATTGAATGACAAAATTATCTCCTGCTTCGTGCCTCGAAGAGCACGTTAAGCCGTCGGTCCCGGCTGCCATGAACAGCTATGGCAGTCGTTATTGGGAAGTCAGTGCCCTCTAATATCCTGACACTAGTCTAGCCTTAGGGTATCGTTAGCCTTCGGGTTGCGGAGGTCAGATGGCAGTCGCTCCATGTAAAAACTGATATCCAGTCAAATCCGGTTAGACTAGAAAGCCGATCCCAAGTGACTTGGGAATAACAAAGGCTAGGGAGAAGAGAGAGAAACTAGTGCAGTATACCAGATACTTTAACTAAATAATAGGTATTGCATAAATTAATGTACTTGTTACATAGTAGGTACACCCTATTACATCAGATTTAAATCTTTGCTGGTAAGGTGTATAATATTTCTGCCTACCAGTTCAGAAATATAAAACCATACATCTATATAAGCATTTATGTAATTTTAATCTCTAGCTGTTATATCATGATTTACACTAAATTATATTTTGACTAGATTTTGCCCGTGGCTTCACTCGCGGAAATTTAGGTTATTAACAGAATTTTTTTTCTGAATGAAAGGTACGGTCCTTCCTCTTTAGCCTCCCTGACAATGTGTATGTGAAATTTCAGGATGATTGGTGACTTGAGTAGTTAAAGCGTGAAAGCTTAACAGACAAACAAACTCACATTCACATTTATAATATTAGTTAGGATTGCTATATAGTTTTATGAGTGTATAACATTAGTGTAAAAATATATAATATAGCACAACTTACATACTCATAAGTCAGTTCAATATGTTTATTTTTCAAAGTTTCTCCTTATTTAGATTAACATTTTCAATTCTGGAAAATACAGTTACCTTTGACATCTAGTTTCCTGTTACATAGGCACACAGTTCTATCCTCAAATGGATAGGCAAAGGTCTATCAATCTGTGAAGTCTTAGAATACCAGTCATAATTCAAATGTATTGTGTCTGGCCACCAGTGTGCTACTACAACTCAATAGGTTAAATGAGTCGAGACTATCAATCAAAATGTGAATGAATGCTGATAAATGTAATTCAGGCCTTATTAATTATTGCACAACTATTTTTTTTAACACAGTTTTATTAGCTTCACCTGTATGTTTGTTTGTTAGTTTGTTTGTAACCAATTGACTTGATTTTGACCCACTTCAAATGGTCAGATTTTATTTAAACGTTGTAGACTTATCGAGGACCGATGACAATGCAATAATTTAATAAGATTATCTCATTATCCTGATTAGGATCGTGAAGATTAATGATTTTCTTCTCACAAGTCCTTTGCGTGAGAGCGAGAGAGATAGAGCAAGCGCGTGGTCTACAGTTAGCCGAACTAAAAAATAGAAAATAAATAAGAGTATAAAAAACTTAAAAAAACACGCTTTATTTAAAAAAAACAAACTAAAAACTAGAAAACATAATTTTTTTTAAATTCAAAATAAGGATAGAGTGATTAATAAACGAAATCATTTAATGTAAAAAAGCGTGGGGTGCTTTCTAAGATATTTTGATAAGTTGCGTCATTATCAAAATATCATAGAATGCACCCCACGCTTTTTTAGTTTTGGTTATTTAAATAAAGCGTGATTTTTAAGTTTTATTAATTTAGATGCAATGGTAGCTTGGTATAGTTGGCAGGTTTATTTGACGCGATTAGATTTATTTTGAAACTGATCATGACAAGTCGTTTATCAGTTGATAACGCGATATCCACTTAGAATATTCATATTTTTCGTGTCATCCGATTGATGCAAAATACGAACGAATCAAAAAACGTAAATAGTTTTAATATTACACTTAAGATATTGTGGATATATTTATATAACTAACAACTCGCCCTGGCTACGCACAGGTACTTAGTACAAAACCTTAACAAGTTATACACCTAAATCTTCCTCATGAATCACTGGCCCATTGGTGAAAACCGCAAGAAAATCCGTTCAGTAGTCTTTGAGTTTATAGCGAATAGACAAACAGACGCGGACTTTGTTTTATAAATAACTAGATGTTCCCGCGGTTTCACCCGTGTTTATGATTACTGCGCCGCCCCCGTGGGTCGTAGCATGATGTTATATAGCATATAGCCTTCCTCGATAATAAGCTATCCAACACTAAAATATTTTTTTAAATCGAACCAGTAGTTCTTGAGATTAGCGCGTTCAAACAAACAAACAAACTCTTTAGCTTTATAATATTAGTATAGATAATATGTATGTAGTGAAGAGTATACTAATAACAGTCCTGCATCGAGAAGATCGCCTTTTGTAGTCGGACGGTTTATATATATAAACCGTCCGACTACAAAAGGCGATCCTCTTCTCAGTGTGAGAAGGGACAGACCAAGTCTACCACGGTGGTCCAATGAGTTAGCAGAATTTACATACATATCTTTGAGAACATTATGAAGGAATACTTTCCAACTCAATTTGATCGCGTGATCAGTCTCAGTCGGGTCTACCATGAAATATTTTATCCAAAACATCTGGCCAAACGAAAACATCTTCCAATGAATTGCCTCGGGTTTCTTTCTTTCAAAATGAAAATTATTTCGTTGTTCGGATTGCTTCTTGAAAAGTTTTAGGACAATCAAGAGACTACATACCAAAATTCAGGACAATTTTCGAATTAAATGTGTTTCACTGTAGGATCAGTCGGCCCGAAACTACGCTCTAGCTACGATTCTATCATGGCTGGCCTCCAGATAAGCAATTCGGGTCCCAAATTACTTGTATTCTGTGGCTTAGCCTGAGGGGTTACCTCCAATATGCTTGTATGAGAAGTGGGTCACGTCGCCAATGCATTGGTTGGGATTCGAACCCACGTTCTTTCAATCTCAATTCTCCCATTGCTTTTCTGACCTACATTCATAATTATTTTCTCCTGTTCTTCCGAATCGACAATCTTGAGATGACGTCGCTTTGCCATCGAAGCTATTCTTAGCATACGAGTTGAAATTTCACTTTACATATATGCATCTTAGCTCCGAGTCTTTAAGTCCTACGTCATGGTTTGAGTTGTTCCTTATTTACATACTAGTTTTAATTACCATGCGAAATAATCAAAATTATTCTTAATATACTGGTATGACCTTGTGATTAAAATTACTCGTATTATTTATATATTCGCGACTTCCTTATATTACGTACATACATGCTTCCGTGGCGCAGCGGTAGGGAATGCGACTGCTGTGCATGAGGTGTCAGGTTCGAATCCCGGGTCAAAAAAAGTATTAGATTTTTCTGTTAAGAAATCTCAATAGCCCAGAGTTAGGAAGTTGGTGGTGTTAGACAGTTCGTAAAGTTGTTGGTCCTGGGCCTGATCTCTCTCCGGTCAAGTCGGATAACTGTCCCATCGGATCCTTAGAGCAAGGGAACAGAGAGTGCACTTGTGTTTGCGCAGACACTTGTGCACTATAATATCTCCTATGCGGATGGCCAGTCTCCGTTAATATTGGCCGCCATGACCGAAATTCGGTCTGGATGACATTATATACAATTGTACATAAATATAGGTCTGTATATGACCGAAGGGATAGACGTGTAAGTAGGTATACATATATAGCAAAACATTTCGCCACATTGCGCCGGCTACGTCTTAAGTCACACATACTTAAAGCGGCGAGCTCAATGAACGGGCACATTGCCAAGCGCGGAACTGCTATCGAGAATTTCCAATCAGGAAAATTCAATAAGACTTTACCGACATGCGAATCTTTGGGTCGGCCACATGATTGCCTGCATGAAATCCTTCTAATATATTCTCTATTCTATTCTATCACATACACACAACACCATCTAGCCCAAACTAAGCAGAGTTTGTACTATGGAAACTAGACAATGGATAAACATAATTATATATATACTTCTTTTTTGTAAATATACTCACCGTCACGGTAACTTGGCCACACGTAAAATTGACAGTAATTTGTAATCTCATGTTTATTTCTCACAGGAACAGGGGTAGATGCACTCAATAGGTGTTTATAAGGCTGTTAGAACAATAAAATTAACACAAAACTGCACCATTGTGAATGAAATGAAAAGATTTTTATTTTTGTACCATCATGACATGCATCATCAATTATTATAGAATGCGGGTATAACAAAAAGTAAATAAAAATATGGAAGTATAAAGAAATTTTAAAAACAAATAAAATGTTTATGTGCAGATGCACGTCCCATCCGACGGCACAAAAACTACGGTGATGCGTTCAGCATAATGCTGTGGCACTTGCATTGCTGCAAGCACTACACAGCGCTGATTTTCAGCGAACACCACAATTGACGTTAAGTTAATTAATGCCACAGCCTGTGCAACCTGTGCTGGTGTTAAGAGCATTTTTATTGGCTTTAAAGCACCTTTAGTTATTGAATAATAAGTACAAAACCACAATGATTGAATAAACTAACCGAAATCTTTCACAATACACAAATTTCAACTTGCAACTTAAAGGGTCAAATGACGCTATTCAACTAAAAGTTAAAAGTGCACTCAAACGTAATGAATTACCCTCTGAAACCTTAGTTTAAAATGTGTTTACCGTTAAGGCGGCTGTACACATTGGACCAAGGTAGTGGGCCAGCATGTTGGGCCAACGTGTACGGTATCAACATACCGCCAAGTAGATCTCTACACGTTGGCCCAACTCGCTGGCCCAATACCTTGGTCCAATGTATACAGCCGCCTTAACGGTAAACACATTTTACAGCTACCTTCATCTATACTAATATTATAAAGCTGAAGAGTTTGTTTGTTTGTTTGAACGCGCTAATCTCAGGAACTAATGGTTCGATTTGAAAAATTGGAAGTGTTGGATAGCCTATTTATCGAGGAAGGCTATAGGCTATATAACATCACGCTACGACCCACGGAGGCGGCGCAGTAACGATAAACGCGGGTAAAACTGCGGGAACATCTAGTCGTAAAATATAAAATCATAGGAAACACTTAAAATCTCTGTTATCACATATATCGCACTTGACCAAGATTCCGGGCCGCTGAGTGTACATACATATTATACATAGAAACACCCAGACCAGGACAAGCATCCATGTCTATGCACACAAATGTTTGACTTGTGCGGGAATCGAACCCGCGACCTCAGGCATGGCAGTCGGTTACACTAACCACTACGCCATCGAGGCCGCCATTAGGAATTGACATAGATACATATTTTATTCGACTTCGTTCACTTTTATTTAGGTACGCTACTGCTCGGATGGCTTTGTGGTTTAAGTGGTCGCCTCGCCGCTGTCGCAACGCCGAGTGTTGTGGGTTCGATTGTCACACGGAACCAAACCTTGTGTGAACCACAAATAGTTATCCGAGTCTGGGTGTGCCTTGTGCCCTTTGTTTGAATGTTGTTGCATCGCGATATAGAAATTTTTCCTATGAGGGAGTAGTGTAATAAAAAAGCTATCTTCATAACAAATTTTATTAATATCGGTTCAGCAATTTACCCTTGAAAATGTAACAAAGAGACAGTTACTTTCGCATATATAATTATTACGGAACAGTCTGTAATCGAATAGCATTGTACTATCGCTTTGATTTGTTTATAATCTTATGCGTAAGCGGTCAGAAGCTGACCTTTAAACGCATACAAAAAAGAATAAAATAATGGCTACCGATTTCAATATGATCAAGTAATAATACGTAATATTTCTACTTAATTTGCATGATTGACTTGATAATTAGTTAATATCTTAATCTATACTAATATTATTACGCTGAAGAGTTTGTTTGTTTGAACGCGCTAATTTCAGGAACTACTGGTTTGATTTGAAAAATTCTTTTAGTGTTGGATAGCCTATTTATCGAGGAAGGCTATAGGCTATATAACATCACGCTACGACTCACGGGGGCGGCACAGTAACGATAAACGCGGGTGAAACCGCGGGAACAGCTAGTTATATAATAAACTGGGTTATACCTACACGTGTTACTGTGGTAGTTTTGTGTCGAGATAAGATAAGATAAGATAAAATTGATGTATTGGTCAAAATATTGTGACATAAGCGCTATGGCACGTGTGTATAAAAGACTAGATTTTGCCTGCGGCTTCGCTCTTGTTAGTGTAGTTTAATAAATTTCTATCCCCCAGAAACAATACTTTTTTGGATAAAAGTTACCTTATGCCTTTTTGTGTACCCCTGACAACGTTTATGCGAAATTTCATGATAATCGGTCTAGTAGAAGGCGTGAAAGCGTAAGGAACAAACAAAAAAACAAAAGATAAACTATCGCATTTATAATATTACTTGATGTGCCCGCGGTTTCACCCGCGTTTATAGTGACTGCGCCGCCCCCGTTAGTCGTAGCGTGATGTTATATAGCCAATAGCCTTCCTCGATAAATGGGCTATCCAATACTGAAATAAATTTTCAATTCGAACCAGTAGTTCCTGAGATTAACGCGTTAAACCAAACAAGCAAATAAACAAACAAACTTATTAGCTTTATAATATTAGTATAGATTTAGGATGCTACAAAAATTGACAAAGGTGTACTAAGATCCATCGGGTATTTGAAAAATTGGCCGGTCCGCCGGTATCCATAGTCTTTAAAGCGCTTCAGGCTTTCTGCAGAATCTGCAGATGTTGGTTATTTTTCCGACGGGCAGAAAAGTTTAGCTCTGTCCGCTGTCCTCTGCCCGGGCTCTGTCGCCGCAGAGAGTAGACGCGGTCTGTATTGTCTTTGTTCTTTCTATGCATTGTTGTATTGGATGCCAAATCCGGACGATGTCGAACAAATTGTTCGGTCTGCCGCTATCGGGCGTCTATCCTTGGCTTAAACGTTCGTCCGGTAACTTGCAGGCGCATGTGTAATCCTAACTAATATTATAAAAGCGAAAATGTGTTTGTTTGTTACCTTTTCATGCCTAAACCACTGCTCCGATCATCCTGAAATTTTGCATATACGTTGACAGGTGTACAGAAACGGATATAGGCTACCTTTCATCCCGAAAAAAATTACTGTTCCCGAGGAAAACAATAATAACGTTCTTATGATAATAAATGGCGCCACGTGTTTTTCAAATCTTGATTGAATTATATTATTACAAGCAGAGTACAACCCGAATTGATTGTCAAATTCTAAATTAACGCGAGCGAAGCCGCGGGCAAAAGTTAGTTATCTTTGTATATTAGAGCCTCGCCGATTTCAGCATGAATGGGTGGGCTTGACCGGGAAGACCGGGTAGGTCTCATAGAATATTGACGTGAAATAGCAGTACCTATTCCTACTGTGAGTGAGAGTGCCGGAGGCCCAATCACCCCTTTTTCCCTTTCCCGTTCCTTCTCTTTCCCACTTCCTTTCCTAAAGGGTCGGCAACGCGCAAGTGATGCCTGTGGTGTTTCAGGCGTCTATAGGCTACGGTAACCACTTACCATCAGGTGGGCCGTATGTTTGTTTGTCACTATAGATGTAAAAAAAAACACTTGAAATTAAGATAGATAGCATTTGTTAAATTTTATTGTCTTTTTATTGCTTGTTATCTTGTTATTTTGATAACTTGTAAATTAATGGGGTTGTGTACATGCCCCTTATGATAACAAAATATCTTAGGCAAAGCGAACGTGTTATTTTTTTTAACAATTTACGAATCACTTCTGTAGCTGTGTGTTATGCTGATTTTGTGTCAAGTAGAAAGAACTGCAGTGCTTGTACGCGTTTCTGCCATGCAAGTACGTATACATACAATAATTATATGTGCTATATCAGTAGGTATATAAGAATTATTATATCCTCTTAATATTTGTTTAGTGCTTAACTTTTCTGGTCTTTATAAATATTCTTTATTATGTCGCCCGTTTTGCTAAAAAGGGGAATCAGGAATTCCTTTTTCAACTCCTCCCATAATTTAAATACTTACTTTCGATTCAATTCTCTGTTTCCAAGACAGTATGCTTTTCTGCTTGCCATGGTCACCACTGCTTATCGTTTGCAGCGGTGGCACAGGTGTCAAATTAAAGGAAATCTCGCGTCTTTAACACCTGTACGAGTGGTATTAATTCCTAAAAACTGCGCCCCATAATAACAATCCTAATCCTAATCCCACCATCTTATCTTATGTGGGGGCCAGTCAGCACAGAACGGCGTCATTTCGGCCCAGTGGGATCTTTTGTGTCGACACTCTCCCAATAACGACTGCCATAGATGTTCATGGCAGCCGGGACCGACGGCTTAACGTGCTCTCCGAGGCACAGAGCAGGCGATAATTGTCAATCAATACGCACATAATTTCGAAAAGTCATATAACTTCCGAAAGTCAGAGGTGCGTGACGTGGGTTCGAACCCGAGACCCTCTGCATTGCAGTCTGTTGGTCTCCCCACTGAGCTATCGCTGCTCTTAATCCTAATCCTAACTTCCTAACTAATATTATAAAAGCGAAAATGAGTGTGTTTGTTACCTTTTCACGCCTAAACCACTGAACCGACCATCCTGAAATTTTGCGTATACGAGGGGCGATCAAAAAGTAATGATAATGAGTATAATAAAACAACGATTCTAGTTTAAATTTAATTTATTTTTCTACATAGTCTCCTAACAAGTCGATACATTTAGTCCAACGTTTCTCTAAGCCTAAAATACCCTTTAAAAAAAAATCTTTATCTTGGCTCTCCCAAAATGCCTCTACAGCAGCCATAACCTCGCTATCATCCTCAAATTTCTTGCCCCTGAGGTGTTCCTTGAGCCGAGGAAACAAATAAAAGTCGCTGGGGGCTAAATCTGGAGAATAGGGTGGGTGTTCGACCAGTTCGAAGCCTGCTTCTCGAATGGCAGCCATCGCAACTTCGGCTTTGTGTGCAGGTGCGTTGTCCTGATGAAACAGGACTTTCGCTCGGAGTTTGCCCCGTCTTTTTTCCTTTATGGCTTCTCGCAGTCGTCTTATTTGATCAGCGTAGTAGGAGCCCGTTATAGTAGCTCCCTTTTCCAGGTAATCAACCATTATGATTCCCTCAGCATCCCAAAAAACGGACGCCATAACCTTGCCCGCCGAGCTCGAGACTTTGAACTTCTTCGGCGTCGGTGAGGATGGCCTTTTCCAAGTCATCGATTGTTGTTTGGTCTCAGGATAAAAATGATGGATCCATGTTTCGTCCATGGTCACAAATCGAGACAAAAAATTTTCTTGGTCAGCCTGGAACTTTGCAAGATTGGCTCTTGAAATGTCAACTCGCTTTTTCTTTTGTTCGTCCGTTAAAATTCTCGGTACCCAACGCGCGGAGACCTTCTTCATATTCATTTTGCTGGTCAAAATGCTTTGGATGCTGCCATATGAGATCCCTGTGACCTCAGCTAAATGTCTGATGGTTACTCTTCGGTCTGCTAATACGATATCTTCGACTTTTTTCACGTTTTCCTCAGTGAGGGACGAGGTTGGGCGTCCCTCGCGATGTTCATCTTCTGTGGATGTTCTACCCAGCTTAAACTCTTTACACCACCGTGCCACCGTAGAATATGGAGGAGCAGAGTCCCCCAGTGTCTCCACCAAATCAGCGTGTATCTCTTTGGTAGACATTTTTTTCAAACAGAGGTACTTGATGACGCATCTCACTTCGTGTTTCTCCATTTTCGTGTTGTCGCTCCGACTGCTGGTATTCAAATGAATGTAGCTCCTCCAAATGATGTCCTATTTATACAATTTTTTAGCTGGGAAGTAGTGAAGGACCGAAGAAGCGAAAACAATTTTTTTTGGAATTTTATCTTTATTAGAAATACCCGTTTATCATTACTTTTTGATCACCCCTCGTATACGTTGGCAGGTGTACAGAAACGGACATAGGCTACCTTTCATCCCGAAAAAAATTACTGTTCACGAGGAAAGCAGCAATAAGGTTCTTATGATAATAGATGGCGCCACGTGTCTTTTGAATCATGATTGAATTATATTATTATAAGCAGAGTACAAGCCGAATTGATTGTCAAATTCTAAATTAACGCGAGCGAAGCCGCGGGCAAAAGCTAGTAATAACATAATGCTGAAAACTTTGTATATTTCGAAAATATTTTTGTGTTGGATACCCTGTTTATACATTAAGGAGGCTATACAACATAACTAGAATTATTATAAAATATGCTAATATTAGATGTGCCCGCGGTTTCACTCGCGTTTATGCTTACTGCGCCGCCCCCGTGGGTCGTAGCGTGATGTTATGTAGCCTATAACCTTCCTCGGTAAATAGGCTATCCAACACTAAAATTATTTTTCAATTCAAACCAGTAGTTCCTGAGATTAGCGCGATCAACCAAACTAAGAAACAAACTCTTCAGCTTTATAATATTAGTAGGTATAGACTACAAAATGCGAATGTGAAATATCGTAAAAGAATCCACTGGCACTTAATATTTTGAGTATTAAATATGTTAAATGTGAATAGACGTATCACGTTACCGAGTAGGTACATTTTATTGTGATTACGTCATTGCATAGGTAGTAATATATTTTATGCTAGATTACAGATTACGTTACAATTGTAAAAAGACTTAGGTATCAGTTTATATTTAACTAGTTTTTGCCAACACTGGATTTATTGACTAGATTTTGTCCAGGGCTTCTCTCGCGTAAATGTAGGCATGTCAAATTCCTATCTCTCGGGAATAGTACTTTTCTAGGTGAAAGGTACTCTATGTCCTTTTCTGTACCTCTTACAATGTGTAGGTATGCGAAATTTCATGATGATCGATCGAGTAGTTCAGGCGTGAAAGCGTGACAAACAAACTCACATTCGCGTTTATAATGGTATGAATTAGGATTACTCTTATTTCTTACGAAGAAGCCGTGGCTCCGGCTGCGTAAATATGGTAAAAACGCATATCGGGATTATAAGTATCTACCTATAGTAGTTAATCCAGGTCATGGCTTATCTATATGTTAAGTTTTATCCGATTCAGTTCAACGTTTATGAGTATCATACATACAAATATTTTCATACACTTTGACATTTATAATATTACTAGATGTTCCCGCGGTTTGATCCGCGTTTATCATCACTGCGCCGCCCCTGTCGTAGCCTGATGTTATATAGCCTTATAGCCTTCCTCGATAAATAGGCTATCCAACACTAAAAGATTTTTTCAAATCGAACCAGTAGTTCCTGAGATTAGCGCGTTCAAACAAACAAACTCTTCAGCTTTTTAATATTAGTATATACTAGCAACCGGCCTCGGCACGGGTTTACAAAACCTTAGCAAATGATACACCTAAACCTTCCTCGTAAATCACTGTCTATTGGTGAAAACCGCATGATAATCCGTTCAGTAGTTTTTGAGTTTATCGCGAACAGACAGACAGACGCGGCGGCGGACTTTGTTTTGTAATATGTACTGATAGTGATTAGGATTCGGTTATACATAAAGTAACAAGTCGCACCGGCTGACGCAGCAGGGATAGGCCTCCATAAGGTCTATGTAGAAAACCTTTGGGGAGGCCTACGTCTAGCAGTGGCCGTCTTTCGGCTGGTATGATGGTGATGATGAAAGTCAAATTCTATGTGAGTAATGTAATTATACATAGTCTCAGTTATGTATATACTTTTTTTTATGGTGGTGAATGCTTTGACGCATACCTCTTCACGGGGCAACGGAGAGGTGATGGCGGACTCACCGGAGAAAAGATACCCCGGTAATACCCACTAAATGTACTACGGTGTTCCTCGACATAACCATAGACGGCGAGGCCGCGCGAATCGCTTTCACATGCAATCGCGACCAGGTATATTAGGCTAACATTTGCCAACTGTGTTTTAAACTTCCACGTAATAATGGTCGAGCCTATTATCGTCTTCCGCGTACTGTACCAAATTACAACAACATCCTTTGACAGAAAATCTCAATAATAATGTCTTACGTTCTTGGCAGTCGCATAGACTACAGCTGCAGGCAGACTTAGTAACAGAGCATTTGTTTTTTTCTACGCAGTATTGTAATACGAATATCCATATAAATTATTATTATCTTAAAGAGATACAGATAACCAAAATTATAAACGAGATACATAAAAATAAAAGGGTGACTAATAAGGTCAAGTGAATACGAGATATGATAATTATGATGAAATTTGAAAAAACAACCACTTACAGATTTTTTTATACTGGCAGGAGGCAATATTGACACAACTCTTTTGATATAAAGCGGTATTTACAGCGTCAATGCCAGACAAATAATAAAAAATATATACCTAAGAGAAAAGAGTAGTTCTTTTTTTACTATAATGACGACTATGTCATACGATACGAATTTGAAAAAAAGAAACCACTTGAATTACTTATTATTTTAATCTGGCTAGGAGGCCAATATTCATACGACTCTTGATACAAAGTGGTAAAGCGCCATGTGTTGACATGCAAAAAAATATAATAGAAAAGAAAAGTTATTTTTAACCGACTTCAGAAAAAAAGGAGGAGGTTCTCAATTCGACAGTATTTTTTTTATGTTTGTCACCTCAGTACTTTTTACTGGGTGAACCGATTTTGATGATTTTTTTTATTTAAAGCTGGTGCTTCCTTTGTGGTCCTATTTAATTTTGATCAAGATTTGACCATTCGTTTTGGAGTAATGCGTATTTGGTTGACTTCGGCTACATTGATGATGTTCTCATTTTTGGCAAGATTCACTAAAAACTAAGAAATAAACAAAATTTTAACAAAAAAAGAAAAGCGACTTCTAGAAAGAATATTCTAAAAGTTAAAATTATTCACAGGAATATGCAATTATTTATTAACTTTTTAATGCATTTTAAGTTTTAGAATATTCTTTTTGAAGTAAGTTTTCTTTGCCGTAAAATTTTTTTTTTACGCTATCTATGTTGTAATCCATTATCCAACATAATAATATGTATATTATGGTTTGTCTGATGGTAAGTGTTGATTGTTACCTTAGATAGCATACATTGCTAAGGTATACCCTACTAAGTCATAGCAGGCTGTGGTATTCACGCATTACCTAGAGCGGTAATTACATATTATAGACTAGATGTTCCCGCGGTTTCACCCGCGTTTATCGTTACTGCGCCGCTCCCGTGGGTCGTAGCGTGATGTTATATAGTCTATAGCCTTCCTCGATAAATAGACACACTAAAAGAATTTTTCAAATCGAACCGGTAGTTCCTGAGATTAGCGCGTTTAAACAAACAAACAAACTCTTATAATATTAGTATAGATTGGATGATTCTGACTGCATAGTGGTGTAGTTAGTGGTCGCTTCGCAACTGTTACTGCCGTGTGTGTTGTGGGTTCGATCCCCAAACGGGACAAAAAATGTGTGATCCGCAAACAGCTGTTCCAAGTCAGAGTGGTGACTGTGTGAGTTTTTGAATGTTTGTAAAGTCCTTCGTAACAGAGCCTGGATTTACTTGTTTTAACTTGTAGATTCTTTTTATAGATTGCTCTGACTATGACTAAAATATTCATATATAAATTTAGTAATAATCCGATAAAAATAAAATTTGCATTGCATTACTGTTATATATTTGAATATATTATTATGTACCTACGTAGCACTATTTTAAATAAATACATATTCAGCATATTCTTTGATTCGTTTTTTCAAAGCTTTTTAAGCTGCTTACAGTTTTTGTAATTATGGTCATAAAAGATACAGATTATATTTCTATGACCTCTCTGCTACTTCTAAAACAGAATAAAAATATATTGTATATTCTATTCTATCACATACACACAACACCATCTAGCGAAACTAAGCAGAGCTTATGTTATGGGTACTAGACAATGGATACATATATACTTCTTTTTTGTAAATACATACATATTATACATAGAAACACCCAGACCAAGACAAACATCAATGTTCATGCACACTAATGTTTGACTTGTGCGGGAATCGAACCCGCGACCTCAGGCGTGGCAGTCGGTTACACTAACCACTACGCCATCGAGGCCGGTTACTTACTCTTCTCTTGATTACTTAGTACTTTCTGCCACCTGTCAATGACCGCTAAAAGTAGTTTACAAATAGGATTAGCAGCGGTACTGCAACCAGGCTTCGTGCTATAAACGTCTTGCTGACATTTTAAGTGCCGCAGTGCAGTCGAGATTCGGTAATAGAGTCGTACGAATACAATGTGCAGTGCATGCCTTTGCCGATTGACTCATTTTTGTTGCTTTTGATGGCTAGCAAACAAGTGGTACAACTGATGGAAAGCTATAACTGGGGCTCATTATAGTTTCATCAACCAATGCCAAATAAACACAATCAAAATGCTCTTTACCGTAAAAGGTTGACAGGAATGGTTATTCTGAACTAGGCATGTGCACAATGTTACATTTGAGAGTTTGGAACATTTGAATCTGGAACACTCGTGTGTTTCGGAACACTGATATGTTTCATTTGGAACATTTGGAACACCGGTTACAAATGAAACCTAGCAACACAGATTGTTCGAAATAATTTGGAACACTGCGTCACTGATGAACTGAATCAATGAATCGATTTTCCTTCATACTTTACCCAGGCTTAGGTGAATGTAAATATTTGGTAGCATATTCAAGTCTCAATCGATATGTTCCTATATCATAGATAATTCACGCTATATTAAATGATTTTATTTAATCATTAGACATAGCGTTATTGCATCTCTCTCGCTCGCGCATGTGCGCCATCGAAATAGACAAGGCGCATAGGGTAAAGAGCGAGTCGCTTCATGTACGTTCCAGTTCCAAATGATGCTTTTGAAACTTTATCAGTGTGCCAATCTTTTGGAGCACTTTGAAGTTTCGGAGCAGTGAACCGTTTCAGTGAAGAGTTACACACGACTATTCTGAACTTCAGTCGGTACAGAAAATTTCTAGGCGAGTGTTGTAATGTGGAGATGGTTACCAATTGGTGGTAATCCCTTTAGGACTAGCATTAAGCAGACAATCCTGAGACCCTGCAAGGTGCAGCCTGTTTAAATAATTATTTCGTTGGTTTACCAAATACACAGGTATTTGTTCAACAAACTGTTAGATTCCGTATTTCGTTGCAGTCTTGTGTAGATACGTAATGATAACAACCAACTGAATTTGAATACTTCATTCGATGCAAGATTGTTTACGTAACATACAGCATCTGCCATACCAAATGTCGACTCCTGTGAACGATAAAATTTTCATCATAAATAAGAATCAGAGAATGTTCATTATTGAATTTAAACAACATCCTAGTATTTTGCTGACTGAATTAAATAATTACCATAATATATACACAAATTATTTACAAGAAATATAAACTAAATTTATAAATATATTATTTAACAATAATATAAATGTGTTAGGTACTCGGGCGTCCATATTACCTATGATATCTGTTATAATTATATGGATATCATAATTTGTATCTTTGTTTTTTGTTTAGAATTTATTTGCTGACCTTTGTATGGTTTTTTTATTTGATATTATTTGCTTTGCTAATTTTATGTGCTTCTCATTGAAAGTCATTGTGTTACATAATGCATCTCAAAGATCACGCCTTCTAACACTTTATTTGGGAGAGTATTGTGTTCATATATGTATCCATTTGGCTAATCTGTCCAGTATCATGAAGATGATTTATCACGATTTGAATAAAAAGCTGTAGAGTCTAACTACTGAGACCATCAATCTCAATCGAGTCAATGAATTGATAAAGTAAAATATTTAGAACAGTACATAGTTTACAGCTAAAGGATTCACATATGCGCATGTCACCAGTACCCCACGATGTTTCATTAACTTGATAAGCAACGGACGTGCGGTTTACACAGATGTTGTTTAAACACAGTCAATATTTTTACTGTAAATACTTGAGATGTATATTGTAACATGAGCGTCGCGCAAAAGATCCGATCACCGATCACCAATAAAACTATGACAGCTCAAGCGAAGAGCTTTCTCTGGATCCTACATTAGTTTACATTTTCTGAGCTGGGTTATGGTGGTCGGTACTGTCTGGAGCGCTGACGCTGCACTCGCACATGTCGCAGAAGACGCGCGGGCGCCGCCGGCCCGCCCGTCGCCGATGTGAACCACCTGAAGCCGCACACGAGCCACCACCAAGCCACACCGGTAGGTACCACCCTACCACCACTAACACCACATATCTTATCATTTAACAAATGGAACATCAAATATTGGAGTAACAAAGGCTTCTCGGTCACTGTCACCATTCTTGTATTTACATTCTACTTATGCAGATTAATCTCGCTGCCTCACTTAGACTGTATCATTTCGAATCGTTTTGTTTTTATAGGTGGTCGTGTTGGCATTAGTTAATATTTAACAATTACGTGTTCCTTGCTCATTGGCGCTATGTTTCATTCATTTTATTATAGTATTGAATAGTCTGAATATTGTCAACTGGTTTTCTTTTGCACTTCCAACCGTCAGTGTAGTTTTAATTCTGTGAAGTTTTGTAAGAGGTCTAGTTCTCCCCGAAGCATGTACGTATTTACTTTTGACGGTATTTATTGTAAAACAGGATTAAAATAATATTATATTTATTTAGTGTTATGTTACTAGGCGGAACGTTGTGTATCTGCCTGTCTGTTCAAATTCAAATTCAAAATCATTTATTTTGCGATATATGGGTATTACAATAATAGTTGTTACAATTTAAGCAGTGAGTACCACAATATTTCAACCAGGCTGGCATGCAAAATGTTACACAAAATAAGAAAATTTAATAATTAAATTTCAATAGGTATCAGAATAAGTAATAATATTTACCAACTATAGTCAACATTATATTATACATTTTTATGTCAATTTATAAATCTTACAAAATTATGATGTCAATATTTTCAATAAATATTTAATAAGACAAACACATTATTAATAACCAAATAAAAATAAAATTAGGTATGGTGTATAAGTATGTCAATTAACTGGAAATGTCAAATTAGAATATCTATTTTGTTTGCTATGTATTCACAACATTTTGTCCTCCAAATATTCATGGACCGAGTAGTAACATTTTCGTAATAATATTGATTTTATTCTATACCTAAAGATATTAAATTCAGTAATCTGTAATATTGATTTGGGTAGTTTATTGTAAATTCGTGATGCCATACACAGAATACTTTTATTTAATAAAGCTGTCTTATTTGATGGAATACATATAGCCAATTTGTGCCTTTTACTATATCGTTTTGTGAATAGTTGGATGTTTTTTCTTACGAATAGCAGTACTTCTAATATATATAAACATTCAAACTGTCTGCTTTATCTGCGCTCGAGTCATTAAACTATCCAAACGAATGCAAATGTATCGCAAAGTGTCTATGTAGGTACTATCGTTTCCTTAACTTGACCGATTAACTAATTCATTTAATATAAAAAACTACTTGCCAATTTCTAATCAACAGATGAGCCTTCACTTTAAAATAAATAAAATTTTCATTTCTGAAATTTATTTTTAAGTTAGTTTAGCTATCTGACGTTAATGAAATCGGCCTCAACCGTGTCCTTAATTTAGGGTAGTATTTAACTGCACAGCAAAAAACTACTAATTGCACAGCAAAATATGCTTACCAAAAATACTAATTGCACACCAAAATATATTTAAAGAGATCAAACTAAGTCGAGGGAGCCCCGCTGAGCGGGGCTCCTATTTTTAGGTGGATTTAAGAACGAACCTAACATAAACTAACCCTTCCGAGATGGAATGCAGTGATATGAGGCGTGAGGGTACTCGTTATGATATATTTTAGTAAGCATATTTTGCTGCGCCATTAGTATTTTTGGTGGTCATTATATTTAATCCCCTTAATTTAAGGTAGTCAATAAACGTTTAGAGAGCTATAGCGAAGAGATATGCTCAATTACAACCTGAAGCAGCCCAACTTGGGAACTGCCTCTACATAACACAGCCTCTCTCTTGTGTTGTATTCCTGCGCTGAGAAAATTCTCCGAATCTCCTTACAAAGGCGCTGTGTTGCGCCACGACCACCAGTTATATGTTCCTTGTGCTGACTGTGCCGTATATTCCCAAAAGTTCCTTTAATAGATCCCAAGAACGAACTACTAAAACACTTTTGTCTCTGCAGTTGCTTTACAAGATTTGACGGAACTACTGAGTATATTCTTACTTACCAATACTTTCCTCTTATTTAATAATAGCTTTTGCCCGCGGCTTCGAACGCGTTAATTTAGAATTTGACAATCAATTCGGGTTGTAGGTACTCTGCTTGTAATAATATACTTAATTCAATCATGATTCGAAAGACACGTGGCGCCATATATAATCATAATAACGTTATTGTTGTTTTCCTCGGGAAAAGTAATTTTTTTCGGGATGAAAGGTAGCCTATGTCCGTTTCTGTACACCTGATAACCTATATGCAAAATTTCAGGATGATCGGTTTAGTGGTTTAGGCGTGAAAAGGTAACAAACAAACAAACTCATTTTTGCTTTTATAATATTAGTTAGGATTAGGATAGGATAGGATTAGGATTAGAATAACAGGAATTATAGTTAAAAAGAGGTATTAGTAATTTCTTTAGATCCTGTAAGTTAATTACAGTCACAAAATATATGGCTTCATACCCAAAGATTCCTTAAAATCTTTAAAGCCGCGTACTATATCAGGAGGGCCACATGCTCGCCATATATTAGCATAAAATTGTCTGAGAAACTCAAAAATACAATAATAGGTCGTTGGAAAATTGTACGTATGTAAATATCAATGAGACATTACTGACCTCGTTTGTACAATTTGTTCTTACAAAGTCACATGTGTCAAATCGTTTTATTTTATTATCGATCTTAAATTATGAGTGGTTTATACAATATCTTTATCCGTTTTCATAAGGCATAAAATGTGTTCTGTAACGTGAATAGTAGTATTTAGATTCATAGATACACTGTAGTTACTTGCTGTTATTGCTTGGCCTGCAATCTTGATGACCTATAGCCGGTGCGCACGCGCCGGGCGCCGCTGCGCCGTGCGCCTGCGACACATTGTATAGATCGTCTGTTGCGCTACCACTACTATTTCGTGTGTTGTGTTCCTAATCGCTCGCACTCAATAATAAGTGATATCTACAGTATAATATGGCTTATATTATTATCGCCATATATTCTAAATTATCGCATCATATCGCTTGAAACAATCAGTAATTTCTTCTTTGCAATTAAAACGTGCGCCGATACGTGTACTTCGATTATATACGATTCGCCGGTGACAGGTTGTTATCTGTGAGGTTCCGTGTTACAAAACAGAAGCCGTGTTGTTGTGCTTATAGTACGGAAGGCTCTACGTTAAGTATTTTTGTCGTTTATCGTGTAAATACCTACTTATATGCCAGTGGGACAATAAAACAACGTTCTGTTTTACCATACTGTTTATAACAATTAGACACCTCAGCAAACCAGTTTTCAATTAGACTGTAAAATTTATCTAGTTTTTAGTGTGTATGTGAGTACTTAGTGTGTGACGTATCGCAGGTTGAGTGAGCAGAACGAGTTATCTCTGTGTCTGGACCGCGGCGACACCATCGCAGTCGGCATGTGGGGCGTGCAGCGACGTGTCACGCTGGACGTGCTGATGACCTGCTGGGGCATCGGCACGTGGCTCGGCGTCAACGGTCTCTACGTACAGTTACCGCTTCTCGTCGAGCGCCTGCCCGAAGGATGGGCGCTTCCCTCGTCAATGGTACTAGCAATCCAGCTAGCCAACGTCGGCATCCTTATCTACGGAGTGCTCCGTAGAATCAGCCCCAGAATCTCTGACGCACCTTACATATACAGTCTGCTGACAATAGGGACGCTCGCGTTAGTGCTCAATGCGTTCCTGTATGACAATACTAGTATGTTCCTTGGAAAGGAGCGCTCGGTCGCGTACTTAACATTGACTTTCTTCGCGGCGCTGGTGGGGTGCACCAGTTCCGTGCTGTTCTACCCGTACTTAAGACATTTCCGTGACGTGTATCTCGCTACGTACTTAGTTGGGGAGGGCCTCAGCGGCTTCATTCCCAGTATATTGGCGTTGATCCAGGGTGTGGGCGGAGAACCAGAGTGTATACCGTCTGCCGACAATTCGACAATGGAAGCGCATTATCCGCCGCCGAGGTTTGATTCCACAGTGTTCCTGTTGCTGCTGGGCGCGCTATCCGCCACCAGCTTGTTCAGCTTCATTACTATAAATAACTTCAAGGGCTTCAACTCTGAGAAAGTTGCGCCGAATGCAGTGGCGAAAGATGAGGAAGCCACGACTGAAAAATCATCGTTATTGAGCTCACGCTGGATAAGCGTGCTGGCGCTGATGATGGTTCTAAATGCGTTGAACAATGGCTTGTTGCCATCTGTGCAGTCGTACTCGTGTATGCCGTACGGCGCGAGTGCGTACCACTTGGCTGTGACGCTGGGCGCCATGGCTAACCCGACGGCTTGCCTCGCGGGCGTGTGGCTGCGCCCCGTCAGCTCCAAGCTGCTGGGCGCGATGCTTGGCTTCACGCTGCTGCCCTTCTGCTACATCATGGCCACAGCACTGATGAGTCCTTCACCACCACTCCTCGACACCGCGGGCGGTGTTGCTTTAATTGTAAGTTCTTTGACAATTATTCTTTCACTATTAGATAGAATTTACACTAAGATCATACGAAGCGTAAATTTTATCAACTTGACCAATATTGAATGTATATTTTATCTCTATTGTTTATAATTATGTATTAGCAAGGTTAATTCCCGAATGTTATCAAAACAACGTTTATTTCAACGTTACGTAACGTTAATTCATAATACAGTATTCAAATTCGATGTAGATTATTGGGTTGTTGTACATTCGTCACAAAGTAAATTCGTCACGAAAAATAGTATGTGTAAATTCGTCACAATTCTAATTTATGCAATAAATTTTCAATATATTCATTTAGTTTATTGTAAATTTGTCACATGGTTTTTACCCGCGCACTAATAGCAAAAAAATTAAACAACTAGTAGAATAAAAATTTTGTATATTTTTATAATCACAGTAAGTTTAATAATTTACCTTACATCTACATAAAAATCACAGTTCTCAATTGGACGATTTGCCCACAAAATTATAATTATAAGATAAACAATAGAAAGACAATTAAATCGGGTAGTATTTAACTGTTCCTCAATTTTTTCCCTTTGTTCCACCAAAAATACTAATTGCACAGCAAAATATGCTTACTAAAATATTTTAACGACGAAGCCCTGCTTCGCGGGTCTCCTATTATTAGGTGGGTTTAAGAAGGAACCTAACATAACCTGGGTTAGGTTATGTTAGGTTCCTTCGAGACTGAATGCAGTGATTTGAGGCGTATAGGTGCTCGTTATGATATATTTTAGTAAGCATATTTTGCTGTGCAATTAGTATTTTTAATGGTCATTATAATATTTAATCCCAATTAAATCACAGTAATAATCATATATTTTTTAATTTAACATAATACCTATAAAAAATCATAGATCACGAGTTGCTGACTTGCCTACAATTATATAAATAAATATAATAACCTAACACCTACGTAAAAATCATAGTTCTCCGATTAGAGCGATGATGGAGCGCTAAAATCAATAACTTTGCTTCCTATCGCTACTTTACGCAAAAATGATGTAAAATGAGGATTTGTGACAAATTTATAATAACACTCATGTACCTGTGACGAATTTACACATATTTTTTAACACATGTGAGGAATTTATTTTCAATGTATGGATTTCTCAAAATGTCACGAATTTACTACTATAACCCAGATTATTGTGTCAAACTTGATAAAAAAGCAGTAATAATCTGGTGGAGAGACCATTGGTTTGCTGCGCACTAGATTTTAGGTCAATGCCATGGCCCCGAGCACTGGGTTTTCGACGTATCGTGCTTATTCAATTGCGAATTATCGCATGCTTTGATGGTAAAGGAGACTACTGTATGCCTGCGGCTGTACTGAGTGACATTTAACGATTACTTGAGTGACTCCTTCGGAAGTATTCTTTGAGTAATTTTATTAAACGTCTCTAAGAGCAACAGTAGGATTTTTATATAATGTTCGCAAAGATTTGTAGCCAGGAAATCCACACTGAGTCAGTATGATTGACTATGGTACCCTTATACTGAGAATAGGCTCGTGGTAAACAATGGCCCAGTTTATGAATAGGATTAGTATTAGGTCTTTAGCTATGAATACTACGCTCATAGCCAGTTGCACTCGCTGATCGGTAAACGATTAGCGAGGTTAAGCAACGTTGGGTGCGGTCAGTCTATAGATGGTTGACCGCTTAGTGGTATTTCATCTGAGCATCTCCGTGCTTCGGAGGGCACGTAAAAAGTCGGTCCCGGTTGTTGTCAAATTGACAGCAGTCGTTAAGCCATGTCAGAGGCCTACGGGCGGCTTGAACAACTCTTGACAACAGGTTAACCACTAACCACACGAAAAGAAGAAGCTATGAATTTATCGTTTATGTTTTACATCTAATTTCGTGGTTGCAGTACAAAATGCAGTGGTAATATTAAAAATTAATTTATATTCCGTGAATAGACTATATGTATTGTAAATAATATGTTTTATTAATAATAAATATCAATAAACTTTTATATAATTTGTATTTAAAGCTATATCGCTTAGTGTCTGTCCGTATTCGTTGTTTCTATTCGCCATAATTACGTGATGTTTGATGTTTTTATTAATTTAAAACAAACCATAGTGGCCTAAGTACAAGCAACATATAAATCTACATGAAAAAAAAAACATAAACATCCATTGGCCATTTAAAAAATATTAATGAAATAGTTAGTACTTATGAAAACGACAATTTTACCGCTTTTCTTCATATAAAGTGTCAACTACATATTTAAATCCCTATTATTACTTTATGTAGATATTTGGCACACTCGCATCATTTATAGTTCCGGGAATTGATAAACTAATATCCAGAATTATTTATGACCAATATTCTACATCGAGTTTGCAAAGTTCAGTCAATAAGCGTAAAATTTACTGCTTGTATCACGTACCTTTGACTCACCAGTACTAGTACGTCAATTGTTATGGATTCGAAATCCCACATAAACAACAATGCGTGAGCCACGAAAAGTTTAGCCGAGTTATGTCCGGTGTTTCAGTCTATGTGTTGAATCAACAACAGGACAGCTGTTTTTGGCGTTGGTAGTTGGAAGACTAATAATAATATTCTATCACATACACACAACACCATCTAGCCCAAACTAAGCAAAGCTTGTACTATGGGTACCAGACAATGGATAAACATACATAGACACTTTTTTTTTTGTAAATACATACATATTATATGTACATAGAAACACCCAGACCAAGACAAACATCCATGTTTCATGCACACAAATGTTTGACTTGTGCGGGAATCGAACCCGCGACCTCAGGCGTAATGTAACTGTTTCGTCCCCAACGTCTACGTCTCTCGGATTTTCGGAAGCCCGAGATCATCGAGGATCTCTGCCATTGTCTCTTACGTATATGAGTTATAATAAAGCAGCGATAGCCTAGTGGGAAGTCTCGAGTTCAATCCTAATGCGCGCATCTCTGGTTTTTCGAAGTGCTTATTTTAAATAGTTAATATCGCCCGGTTTAACGATGAAGGAAAACAACGTGAGGAAACCTGCATGTCTCAGAGTTCTCCATAATGTTCTCGAAGATATGTGATGTCTGGCAACCCGCACTAGGCCAGCGTGGTGGACTATGGCCTAACCCTTCTCATAGTGAGAAGAGGCCCGTGCCCAGCAGTGGGACAGTTTAATACAGGGCTGATATTATTATAATAGGGGTTTTCTGCTAAGTACTTTATAGTAGTCATTCATGAAGTTTCAACCCGCATTGCGTCGGCGCGGCGTAGTGGACTATGGCTTAACCCTTACACTGAGAAGAGGCCCGTGCCCAACAGTGAGACAGCTTAATACAGGGCTGATATTATTATATGTGTGTGTGTCCCGCAGGTGGTGAGCTGGGTGACAGTGTCCGGCGTGGTGTCGTATGCTCGCATGTGGGTGTACGGGTGGGCTCGCCGTGGCGGCGCGCGGGGCATGCGTGCTTGCGGCGGCGTCACACAACTGGGTTCCATGGTCGGATCTATTGCAACTTTCTTAGTGGTGAACTACACGGGGCTCTTCGTGCAGCCTGACGCTTGTAGACCGATCAGCAACCTATAGTGATTGTTTTATAGACAAATATAGTACTTATTTATGTTAAAGTTAATTTCTTGTGTTTTATTGTTCCTATCCTCAGCAAATCTTTCTTTGGCCAGTAGCCATATTATAATGGAATATAGCTATAATGGATAACCGTGACAAATAAATCCGTATACATTATTTGCATTTAGATATATTTAGCATTTTCTTTTTAACGAATATCAGCACATCCTAGTCAATACTTAAACAACACTGATAAGTAATAACTGATTCTGTGACCAGCATGAACTGAAAATCTATACAAATAAATAAAATCGAAGCGTCTGTTTGTAATGTCAAAATAACAGCTTTTGACGTGACAACGTCTAATAAATCGATGAACGACGGCTGCACGCATGAAAAAGGATGACTCATTGTCCCGTTACGCTCACTGTCCCGTTACGCTCATTGTAACGTTACGGAAAAGAAATTTTGTTATAACGTTGTCACGTTAAACTATCGTCGGTAAACCGACTTTACAGACAACCAATTTTTTTTGTTACGCTCTTGGAATATGACCGCACCTTTCTGTTACACGCAGTATATTTTAAATTATCTTTTCGTGTCGTTGATAACGCTTTAAGTGCTTAGTTTCTCTTTATTACGAGTAATGACCTTACCGACTTGTTCTGACTAATGTTTTACTATTATGACGCAGGTTGATAAATTGCTTTCGTTCCAGTTCTGTGAATATTCGCTAATATGACAGAATACTTTTATTTTATAAAAAGACAATTCTCGCATTAGGCATAATTCCTGTATCGCGGGCAACTTTACAAACATTCAGACAACGGACACAAAGAACACACAGAATCGGCACAACTACCGCCACGTGCAAAAGTATTAGGCACCCTATAGTAATGTCAGTTTTAGGGTGATTGAGCATAGGGAATGTAAAGAAAACAAAACATATGATTACTAAGATTTATTTTAATAAAATAATTAATATTTTGTCGGTCCACCTTTGGATTTAATGACAGCAGCCACTCTTTTTGGCATTGACTCTACCAGCTTAAAACATTCCTCTTGGGATATCTTTTGCCACTCATGCTTTAACGCGGCGAGTAGTGTTTGCTTGTTGCTTATCGAGTGTCTACGGATATTTTTCTTCAAAATAGACCAAATATGTTCAATAGGATTGAGGTCCGGTGATTGTGGCGGCCAGTCCAAAAGATCTATTCCATTTTGAGCCATCCATGCCATAGTGTGTGCTGACTTGTGGCAAGTGGCGTTGTCCTGCTGGAATTTTACGCCGTCGGTGTTTGTATCACCAAAAATCTGTGTAACAGACGGTGCTAGAGCTGTTTCCAGAACTTCTGTGTATTTGGTGCTATTCATTCGCCCCTCACACAACATCATTTCGCCCACTCCATCGGCAGCCATGCAACCCCAGATCATTATTGAGCCTCCACCGTGTTTAACAGTGGGCACTACACAATCTGGGTTGTACTCTTCGCCCACCCTTCGCCTGACGTAAGTAACACCGGGTGTTCCAAACACCTATGGAACAAGCAAAAAAATAACTTAATTCAAGATTGCGTATTTCCCTCGCAGGACGTGATTTCAAAGACGGCTATGTGTTTTGGTATAATACATAAATTAAATAACAATACCTCAAAGTTAGATTCGTCTGACCACAGTACGTTGGACCAATCCTCCACTGTCCAATCTCTATGTCTGAGGGCCCAATGCAACCGATTTTTCTTGTTGTGCTCCGATAGCCACGGCTTCTTTCTTGCCTTGCAACCTTTTAACCCAGCTGCAATAAGCCTTCTTCTCACAATACACGCGCTCACTGATCTGCTTTTTCCTTCAGATAAAGCTGCAGCGAGCTCCAAAGCAGTTTTTTTACGGTCCTGTAGAGACTGCCTAATTAACAATCGGTCTTCACGATCTGTAGTTATTTTTCTTCTGCCTGTTCTTGGCCTATTCTCATGAGTACCGATCTCTTTGAAGCGATTTAGTGCATATTGCACTGCACAACGCGAGCACTTCACTTCTCGGGCTATTTTCACTTGAGACATGCCTTGTTCATGTAAAATTTTAATTTTTAGGCGCTGCTCTGCACTAAGTTCTGCTTTTTTAGGCATTATTAACTCGATGAATATTAGTCTTCAGGAATATGGTAGCAACAATTGCGTACGATATGTGTCTGTTCACTGCAAGCACTGATAACACACTAAAAGAGTAAACTTTAAAATTGCAAATTTGTAAAAACATTGTTTTAAACTGCACCTGGGTGTCATAAATATTTGATATTGTTTTATTTTTGTTTAAAAATGCCGCCGATGCAATAGTAAGACCATAAAACCCTTATCCGAGCGCTCATTGTTGAGATAGAGACAAACAATAGGGGTGCCTAATACTTTTGCACGTGGCTGTATTTGTGGACCACACAATATTTTGTCCCGTGTGGGGATCGAACCCACACCCCCTTACCCCCTTCCCGCTCCTTCTCCTTCCCACTTCCTTTCCTAAAGGGTCGGCAACGCGCTAGTGCTGCCTCTGGTGTTGCAGGCGTCCATAGGCTACGGTGACCACTTACCATTAGTTACGGGCCGTATGCTTGTTTGCCACCTTAGTAGTATAAAAAAAGAAAACACTTGCCGTGGCGGCAGCGGCGGGGCGACCACTTAAACCACTACGTCATATGTGCTTTCATTTAACTGTGTCGTGTGGACTCGAACCCACAGCACTCGGTGCGAGCGACCGTTTACGTGCCGCCCCATCTACGAGTATATAGCATTATTACAAGCGATAAGCTAAACTGTATCAGACACCAGATTTATGAAATCTAAAGATTGTGACTTATGACGTAAATAAGTGCTGTATTTAATTGGGAAATATTATAGGCTTTAACGTATTTAAGATTATTCGATTATATTGTTCTAGCTTTTGCCCGCGGCTTCGCTCGCGTTAATTTAGAATTTGACAATCAATTCGGGTTGTACTCTGTTTGTAATAATATAATTCAATCATGATTCGAAAGACACGTGGCGCCATATATTATCATAAGAACGTTATTATTGTTTTCCTCGGGAACAGTAATTTTTTTCGGGATGAAAGGTAGCCTATGTCCGTTTCTGTACACCTGACAACGTATATGCAAAATTTCAGAAAGATCGGTTCTGTGGTTTAGGCGTGAAAATGTGATAAACAAACAAACTCATTTTCGCTTTTATAATATTAGTTATAGCGGGCATAAGCTAGTATTATATACTTACAGAAAAGAAGGAGAATTATGCTTATAATAACATAATATTCTACCACATACACACAACACCATCTAGCCCAAACTAAGCAGAGCTTGTACTATGGGTACTAGACAATGGATAAACATACATATATACTTTTTTTTCTTTTTTTTTTGTAAATACATACATATTATACATAGAAACACCCAGACCAAGACAAACCAGGCTTATAATTATTATGTGATAGGTGTCGTATTATATACCCCTGGCCAGGGTATATAAAATTTCATGATGATCTGTTGAGTAGTTAAAAACGTGAAAGCGTAACAAACAAAAACTCCCATTCGAATTTATAATAATATTTAGGATATAATGTTTAGGATTACGACGCAAAATAGAAAAAATTAAATATTTATTTGCATAGAATGTAAGTTTACTTACAAATTATGATGTTTACATGTTTGTCGGAATCTTTATACATTATAGCTTACGGTATGCAAAAATTAAAACAGTCATTTAAATAGAAAGAGAGACATGACCATGACCCCGTGACCATGGCTGCTGAAAAGCAACCGAAACGTCGGGGAAAGTGTAAACATAAATATAAATAGTATAATAGTATAGTAATAGTATAAATAGTTTCAATTATTTTAAAACTTAAAAATTAGTAAAGTTTAATAGTAATAGTAGTGTAACAGTTTTCAACATTTTGTAATAAAGTGTCAAATAAACAACGCCATAAAATCCGTATATAGTAGTTTAATTTCAAAGAAAGAGAGATAATAATGAACACAAGGTAAAATGTAGAAAATAAATACTAAACTTAGCCTGATAAAGAAACTTAGAAACAGTGGCAAACATTGGTAGTAACAATATTTATTATAATTTATAATGTATCATTCAAAAAGTCTGTAATTGAGTAGGTAATAACATTTTTGAACTAGTAAGGAAAGTTAAGACGCTTTTTAAATAGAATAACAGATTGCTCCTTAATATCTTTCCAAAGAGTGAGATGGACGCAATTCGCGTCTCACTCTTTTTGAGTAGTGAGGTGTTATATCCACATGTGCAGTCTTCTCGCTAGCCTTTATTATTCCCAAGTCACTTGGGGTCGGCTTTCTAGTCTAACCGGATTTGACTGGATATCAGATTTTACACGGAGCGAGTGACATCTGACCTCCGCAACCCGAAGGCTAACGGATACACTACGGCTAGACCAGTGTCAGGATATTAGAGGGCACTGACTTCCCAATAACGATTGCCATAGATGTTCATGGCAGCCGGGACCGACGGCTTAACGTGCTCTCCGAGGCACGGAGCAAGCGATAATTGTCAATACGCATATAATTTTGAAAAGTCATATAACTTCCGAAAGTCAGAGGTGCGCGACGTGGGTTCGAACCCGAGACCCTCTGCATAGCAGTCTGTTGGTTTCCCCACTGAGCTATCGCTGCTTGTAATAATCTAATCCACCTGTGTAGAGTAAGCTCTGATATTGAGTGCCTAGAGCACTGATATTGATTACCACACTGCTGCTTTAGAGGCTATCATCAAATTTTATTAAATGCTTGAGTATGTTCAGTAGTTATTCATGGAGAAATGGTTGCAGCACCTTACAGTTATGATATGGAAACAAAATTTTAATGTAAACTTGGCGATTAAAAAGAATGGCCATGAGTTTCTTGCCTGTCCTTCTCATAAGCCCTACACCCTTGCTTTGCTGAACGTGGCAGTAAATGTAAATTCACAGAAACATTTAGGTTAGTGCTTGCATACGTCAGACTTTTTGTAGAGCTGATTATTGGGCTGACTGAAATTCTACACATTTATACGAGCGACTTTTTATAGAACTTGTGTGTTTACCGTAAGAAATACGGTGTTTTATATACGCCAAGGAAATAGTCGGTTACCGATTTTCTGACGTGGATTATCTTAGTAGGAAAACTTGTAACGTTTCTCGTTTTTGTGACATCAATATACCACATCTTAAGTAATAAGTTTCACTCAAAAAATTAGGTACGCTCAGGCAGCGATGAGTGGGCTTAAATATGCGGGGCCCCCTTTCGCGCGGGGCCCGTAGCAATTGCTACTCTTGCTACGTGGTTAATCCGGCACTGTAACTTTGACATTCATAAGTGTTACCTTGTAACCTAACTTGAATAAATTTAATTTTGATTTTGATTTTAGAGCCGTTGTTCGAGTTCTATTTTCATTAATAGTCAAGAATAGTTGTTTGTTATTTATCACAATTATAGCAATTTCTAGTATTTAAATCAAGGGAAAGGTTTCCAGAGAGGGTTAGCGAAGAATACCGTAATCTTCTTTCTTCTTTTTTTCTTTTTCGAGGCGCTCATAGCCAGTTGCACTCACTGATCGGTAAACGATTAGCGAGGTTAAGCAACGTTGGGTGCGCTCAGTCTATAGGTAGGTGACCGCTTAGTGGTAATTCATCTGAGCGTCTTCGGAGACGGAGAGCACGTATAAAGTCGATTCCCGGTTGTTGCCAAATTGACAGCAATCGTTAAGCCATGTCAGAGGCCTACGGGCGGTTTGAACAACTCTTGACAACAGGTTGGCCACAAAAAAAATATAAAGAAAATAATACCGTAATAATAAAGATATGTAAACAAGTTTTTGATTCGGGCAAATACCGATCACACATGACGCGGCACATTGGCTACGTGACCACAGTCACCACGCAACCAATGCGTCATTGGTTTATCCACGAGCTAAGATAAACAGAAGGCAAGACTATTTTAGTAGTTAGTAGTATTTTGTTGCTTAATTTCCCACTAGTGGGCTTAGTTGACTTGTGCCGCTAAGAATTTCTAACACAATCTCCATAACAGTTTGTAAAGTAAAAATCAAAAACATGCCATCGTTTGAACATTTCACAAATGCTTGTGCTCAAACAATGGGTGATTCGACACTCGTGGGTGTACGACGACGCTATCACTGGTCTCACGGTAAATATAGGTACCAGCGCTCCCTTATACAGAATAACCAAGGTTTAATAATGTTCTCCAGACCGAATTTCGGTCACGGCGGCCAATCTTAACGGAGATCTGCGCAGGCGATATTATAATGCACAAGTGTGTGTGCAAACACGAGTGCACTCTCTGTTCTCTAACTCTCATGATCCGCTGGGACGAATAATCTGACACGACCGGAGAGAGATCAGGCGCAGGACCAACGGCTTTACGTGCTTTCCGATGCACCGCCAACTTCCTAACTCCGGGCTGCTATTGAGATTTCTTAACAGGAAAACCCAATAACTTTTTGTTGGCCCGACTCGGGATTCGAACCCGAGACCTCATGCACAGCAGTCGCATTCACTACCGCTGCGCCACGGAGGCAGTTAACCGAGGTTTAATAAACATATATACATAGTCTCACGCATATATATATACCCTAGAAAGGGTGGGCAGAAATATACAGGATGTCCGGTAATTAATGGATAACCTTTAAATGTCTTATAGTAGAACTGATGGCGGTTTAGATAAAAAATGAAAATAATGCACGGGCCTCTTCTCAGTGTGAGAAGGGTTAGGCCATAGTCCACGACTGGCAGAATTCAGATATCTTTCAGAACATTATGGAGAACTCTTCAGGTTTCTTTGAACGTGATTTTCACCCCTTTCAAACCGACGGATTGATTTGAAACTTTGCACACTTATCGAGGACCGATGACAATACAATAATTTAGAAAGGTAATGGTTAAAAAAACTGAAAAACATGTTTTAAAAAGTAGAAAATAATTTAATAATTTTAATATAAAAAAGCTTGAGGTGCTTTCTAAGATATTTTGATAACCACACGCTTTTTTACATTAAAATTATTAAATTATTTTCTACTTTTTAAAGCGTGTTTTTAGTTTTTTTAACAATTATTTAAAGGACAACTTTAGCACTATGCAAAAATCCTGTGTTTACAAACATTCAAACACAAAAACACCCAGACTCGGAATAACCATTTGTGAATCACACAAACTTTTGTCCCGTGTATATTCGAACCCACAACACTCGGCGCGGCGCAATGGCGAGGCGACCACTTAAACCACTACACCATCCGTGCAGTCTTTAACAATATCATTAGAGTTTGCGTCTTTAACACCAACGCTGGGCATAATTCTTACCAGACTGGGTTACTTGATTACCATTTTGGTATTTAAAAATTTACATTGGTAGGTATGTACCAGGTACCGCAGTACTTATACATAGTGAGCCGTCGCTTATACCATGGTTTGATAATGTTAAATTAAGTAAACACATTGTGAAAATTATGTTAAGACTTTGCTCGAGACACTATCCATCGGCAAAGTTTGCATTCCTTATGAAAAAAAATGATTCACCAAATTGTTCTGTTTGTAATCAAATTGAGGATGTACAACACTTGCTGATGGATTGTGTCCGAAATAGAACTGAACGAGAGCGAGTTTTAAATGAACTTAAGTTAAATAGATTAGATATGGGTACTGCAATATATATTGGCTGTACCATCTTCAGAGGCTGCTAAAAAGATGTGTGATGTGATAGAATTACCTACTTTTATTAACATGTACCTGTTAGTTTGGTATACTGAATAGCATTTATGTTAAAATGATTTAACTTATGTTAAAAGGTATGATGGGGTTAATATGGGGTTTAGACAAAAACCACGAAAGAAAAAAAAAATTACCAATTTATCTCTTTAATTACTAAACAATTACATTCCGTACAAATCATTTTTAATCTACTAAAATCCATGTAGATTTAAGTAGATTAACATATGAGCGATTAAATACACCCACATTCTATTATCTATGTTTTAGTTCTCATATAATAGAAAACGAGACTGTCGTCTATAAAACATAGTTTCAGACTAACCCAGCTTAAATTCTTTTATGAGAAAGTATATAAAAATTGGGTGGTTTTATGTAAAACCGGTTGCGTCTTTTTAATCAAGGACCATCTAAATGGATTCGGCGGTATATCAGTAAGCCTGAAAATCCCTTGGAATAGATAATATAAGTAAGTATATTTAAAAGACTCTTGGCTTGGCATCGTGGTATAGGTACGTAAGTTTTTTCAGTGCCTCCTGAGATTATCGACGCCTGGCAATGTGTATTATAATTGATTATTACTGTTGTCAATGACTCAGTAGGAAGTCACGGAGTCTTATTCTATGAGGTTCGTCTCTTATTATGCAAGAACTGAAACTATAACTATTGAAATGTGGGAGAAATACAATTCTACCTACTTCTTTGGGGATATCCAGGCGCGATATAAGTATATTTTCTATGTAAAGCAACAAATTCGTTTCATATCGTAGATAAAGTATAAATTAATCAAAATTTCTTCTTACTCCTATGTCTATTTGTATAAAATCAACTCTGTTGATTAAATTTTTAGATAGCTTTTGCGCGCGGCGCCGCCCGCGTGGTACCTACATGAATAAAAAGTAGCCTATGTTTTAAACTATATCTATGCCAAATTTCACCTAAATCGGTTGAGCTGTGAAAAGGTAACAGACAGACAGACAGATAGACAGACAGAGTTACTTTCGAATTTATATATTAGTAAGGAAGTAAGGATTTAATTGCTTAGAGTCTCCAACAAAGAAAATACACAAAATTGCAAAAGCAAATGAACATTAGTTTTGTATAGTGTACTCTTTCAGTTATAGGCGACCACAGTATGCACACACATATAACAACAAAGCATAAACAGAAAATTAAAAATTAATTAATTAAAATAAGGTACACGTTAGGAATTAACTTAAAAAAAGAAATAAATAATGTGAAACTTAATGAAAACTTAAATAACTTGTTCTAAGTGTGTTTTATGTTTTGGTAAGGGTTGACTAATATCAACATTATGAGACTGATAAAACATTGTATTGCCTGCAAAGACTTGGTACAGCAGCGTAATGACCCAGGGTGAATTTTGAGAATGGAACATCCGTACATAATTTAGATTTTCTTTTTGTTTTTAAGAAGACAACTACTGTACTATCTTATCTTATCTTATGTGGGGACCAGTCAGTGCAGACCGGCGACACTTCCACCCAGTGGCATCTTTTGTGTCGACACTCTCCCAATAACGACTGCCATAGATGTTCATGGCAGCCGGGACCAACGGCTTAACGTGCTTTCCGAAGCACGGAGTAGGCGATAATTGTCAATCAATACGCACATAATTTCGAAAAGTCATATACATAACTTTCGAAAGTCAGAAGTGCGCGACGTGGGTTCGAACCCGAGACTCTCTGCATTGCAGTCTGTTGGTCTCCCCACTAAGCTGCTCTTACTACCGTACTAAGTATAATTCCTGTGTCGCGGGGGACTTTACAAGCATTCAAACAACGTACACAAGAAGCACCGTTTTGTATATATTTTTTAACTCAAGGCGCGCATCTCTACATTTTCGAAGTTATGTGAGTATGAAGTAGTTAACTATTGATTGCTTTAACGGCAAAGGAAAACATCGTAAAGCAACCTGCATGTCTTAGAGTTCTATATAATGATATCGAAGATATGTGAAGTCTGCCAAGCCGCACTAGGCCAGAGTGGTGGACTATGGCCTAACCCTTCTCACACTGAGAAAAATTTGCCCGTGCCGAGCACACAGCAAACTGTCCCATTTAATACAGGGCTGATATTATATACCTATTGCTTTTATATTCCACGTAAGTGACAGTGACCGCAGATGTCAATGCCCGTATTGTCGAATAAATCACCGGTACGTTGAAACTATAAATAAACACCTAACCGTATTAATGAAAGCAAATAAATATTAATTGTCGTTCCTTTAATTTGATTTGAAACGTACTACTCAGTCTGTAATTGTAATACCAGACTGACGGTAGCCATATTTGTACGTTAATTAATGGTAACGAAAATAAAATTGCAAAGATAGTCTTGATTACTGAATATTGTAGGTTTGAGACAAAAAATATGTGATCTACAAACAGTTGCTTTGAATCTGGGTAATCAATGTGTCAGTTGCTTAAGGTGCAGCGCAGACGACAGACTATCCGTGACGCACTTTTTAGTCTGTAAAAATAGAACCTATGCAATTATAAGCAGTATCGTATGCGTTATACGACGTGCAAAAAGTCCGGCGCACTAAAAATTCGTGTAATTCTGTAAGACCGCGCCGCACAAAAAATAGAACGTTTACTTCAACACGCGCTAACGCAGACGGCGCACACTTTAGTCTGCAATCTCTGCATTTCCATAGCGTGTACGTCCCTACAGTTCTGCCGACAGAATGATCGAAGTTGTGCGTGGTATGCGTTGAATGTGTGAAAAATCCGCGACGGACATTTTGGGCGCTGCAAACTCAATCGCACAAAAAGTGTGTCGTCTGCGCTGCACCTAAATGTTTGTGAAGTATTCACATAATACAGAATTCATTCCTAGTGCGAGATTTATCTTTTTTATGATGCAAAACCAATCACATTATATACTTACTTAACTGTTTTTAACGGCATAGCCAAATGGATAAGGCATTGGATTTAAGAAGGAGAGGACGTGGGTTCAAATCCCACCTATTGCAAGGAAGATATGTAAAATATAAAATAAATAAATCAACCCAATCCCTATTATCCCCCAAAGTTTGAAAGGAAAGGAATGAAAGTACGAGAGGAATAAAAGCGAGAACTGGTGTGGTAATAGAGGACTAGAATGAAAGCGTGAATAGGAACTAGCACTACAATAATAGCCCTTTAAGGGCCCATGTAAATAACAGCTAGTTAGAGTAGGAGCAACAGCTGCCCCTTCGATGGGACAACTGTCCCACCCTCAGTATAGAGTAGGCTCTGTCTATGACAGAGGAGCAAGAAAAAAAAACCCACCTATAGCTCTACCGACCACATTCTAGCTTAACTGAAACTGTTAAAAGAAGTGCCAATAATTTAGACTCTAATTGCTAATAATTATGTGGATATCACCGTGTATCAGATCTTACACACTATAGGAACCTAGTCTATTTATTTCTTTGCTGATAAGTAGATACCTATATTACTCGTATTTACATCTGATGTTTACGTGAGACCACCTCTGTAAATCTTGAAGGACATAGACAATTTAAATAATAGCATACGGAAGCATCTACGACTGTTACCGAAGCATGGGGCTAATATTACGGAGGCACGGGTCTAAACATTATAGGCCTGAGCTCATCGAGTGGGAAACGGACAATCTTACACGTAAGCAACGTATAAGTACTTCTAGTTTGCGTGACCGGTGACATCTGAATGACGCCGGCACTGCAGTACTACCAGTGGTACTGCTACACGAGTGAGTGTCACTTCTTTACGTAATAATAGTAGTAGCTTGTACTCTGTGTAATATTTTTAGGATTTGTAGACAAACTAGCTGACGGCGGTATGAAATATACTTTACGACCTATTCTCATGCCTACTAAATATATGACACGAGATTTTTATACCTATATCATCATCATCATCATCAGGCTATAATAGTCCACTGCTGGACATAGCCCTCCCCCAAAGAGCGCCATAGCGCCCTGTCTTCAGCTTGCCGCATCCAGCATCTGCCTGCAGTCTTTCGCAGATCGTCATCCCACCTGGTCGGAGGGCGTCCTACACTACGTACTATACCTATATATAGGTTTAGATATAAATAGTGATTCCATACAGTTTTTGCTCTTACCTTATCCTTCTAAATAGAACTTAGAGTAAAAAGTAGTATCTACCTATCTGCCATGTTCTACAATTAGCCGTCGAGCTTTTAGGCTGTTAATATCAGCTCTGTTTATATACTGTCCCACTGCTGGGCACGCGCCTCTTCCCACTAGGAGAAGGGTTAGGCCATTGTCCACTCACGAAATATTTTTTTATACGACGAAGGTGGCAAACAAGCATACGTAATGTACGGATCCTGATTGTAAGTGGTCACCGTAGCCTATGGATGCCAGCAACACCAGAGGCATCACTTGCGCGTTACCGACTCTTTAGGAAAGGTAGAAGAGAAAAAGGAAGAGGGAAGGAGGAAAGAGGGTGATTGGGCCTCCGGCACTCTCACTCACCGAACGAAACACAACAGTAGGAATACTGCTATTTATTTTTATTTCCTTTAGCGTTAAAGCAGGCGATAATTAAATATTTAAAACGCAAATAGCTTCGAGAAAATTCAGAGTTGCATGCCGTGGTTTCAAACTCGGGACCTCTGCGTGGCCGTCCAACGGTATCACACTGCTGCGATAGCCCGCTTAAGGGCTTATGAAAGAATATATAAATTGGTATATAATGCGGTATGATTGAAATATATCATCACTACATATTATAAAACAAAATCCTCCACCGCGTCTGTCTGTTCGCGATAAACTGAAAAACTACTGAACGGGTTTTCATGCAGTTTTCACCAAAAGGCAGAGTGATTCATGAGGAAGGTTAAGGTATATAATTTGTTAAGGTTTTGTACTATCGGCGCGAAGCCGCGGCGAGTCGCTAGTATGTAATAAATTAGGGCACTAACAGGCTGTTTGAAGCATGTGCACGCATATCGTCATCGTTTTCAGGGAATAATTATGTTCAATTACAGCGCAGCAGAGCTCATTACCTACTGGAGCGACCGATAAACGATGGAGTACCATCAGTAATTTGTGCACTTTGATTGCTTCGCAAACATGAGACGAGTTTAAATTGTGATTCATTTAATACTTGTTAAGGAGAGCTGCTTCTCACGTATTTAATTTTTACTGTAGGGATCTTTTCTTCTGCTTGTCTTTGTTTTATGTGTTTTAAGGAATTGGAGGAAGGAAAAAATTGCTGAGGTCTCTTATGTAAAAAGGCGTCCTTACGTGCGCGCCATTTATACAGTGCTGCATTATCAAAAATATTCTGCACGGATGGCCTAGTGCTTTAAAATGTCGTCGCGTCACCGTCTCCTCGCCATCGCCACTCCGCCGTTGTGGGTTTAATTCCTACGAGGTACAAAAAATTGTGTAAACCATAAATGGTTGTTGTTGAATGTTTGAAAAGGTCCCACGATACAGGCAAAACATTTTTGATTTGTAATCACTGACTACAACTCAAAAATGTTCATTAATGTAATTATTAAAGAGTGTTATTTAAATGGTTAGCATAGTATTGGTATTTTTGTGAGCAGAAATAATATAATCTGTGAGCAGAAATAGCTAATTGATCAGCAACTCATGGCCAGCAAACTTTAAAGAGATCAAAGTAAGTCGACGGAGCTCCGCTTGGCGGGGCTCCTATTTTTGGGTGGGTTTAAAAAAAGGAACCTAACATAACCTAACACTTCCGAGACGGAATGCAGTGATTTGAGGCGTATAGATGCTCGTTATGCTGTGCAATATTTGCTGACCAATTAGTATTTTTGACGATCATTATATTTAATCCCATTATTAAATAACTCTGAAGAACTGATAAGCGTCCATAGGTAATGTATATCTACATACATAACTGCTTACCCCAAGGCAGAATGTATCGTACTTTACGAGTTAAGTTGTCATTGGTCAAGTGCGAGTCGGACACGCAAACCGAAGGTACAAAATTAAGGTAAGCTAAGCATCGAACATTGCTCTAGTAGTATAGCACCTGGTTTCTATAAGCCAGTTCAACCGAAATATTTGTCAATAGAGAGTCGACCAATTTACGTTTCTCTAATTAGCTCGATTTCAGCTTTTAACGTTAATATTTATATAGTATAGTTATTATTATTCTCACCACTCTTGTCGTGATGATGTAAGTTTTTGTTCTGTGGAGAGGTCAACTCAGGGTCGCTAGAAGCTATTAAGACTGCGCCGAGCGAAATGTGCCAAAACAGGCGGTCACAGTTAAGTGAATAAAATCAACACTTAAAATATACATTTACCATAACAATGAATATGTTACAATTACTCCGTGTAAAAAACTTAAAACAATTGATATTTTCGCCTACAAAATTACGTAAATTTGCATTATAATTTGCGTACGTGATTTTGAGATTGTATTGATAACAGTAGAAATCTATCCTATTTTACAGCTTAAACGAAACATACCTAAATAGTTATATTACAATTTGTCCGTCCCAAATATATAATATTTTATCAAAAAAGCACTTCAAATCTTCTACACAATTTTACTATGGCGGCCGCGCGCCGATTTTAATATGCGCCGCACGAGCTCTGTCATTATCTGTCTTACGCTCGGCGCAGTCTTAATTTCCGGAGCGAACATAATAATAATGTCCTCCAGACCGAAATTCGGTTACGGTGGCCAATCTTAACGAAGACTGGGCATCTGCGCAGGAGATATTATAGTGCACAAGCGTGTGCGCAAGCACAAGAGCACTCTCTATTCCCTAACTCTCATGATCCGATAGGACAGTTATCCGACACGACCGGAGAGAGATCAGGCGCAAGCCCAACGGCTTTACGTGCTTTCCGAGGCACGGAGGTGACACCGTCAACTTCCTAACTCCAGGCTGCGATTGAGATTTCTTAACAGGAAAACCCAATTACTTTTTGTTGGCCCGACCCGGGATTCGAGCCCGAGACCTCATGAACAGCAATCGCAATCACTACCGCTGTGCCACGAAGGCAGTCAAGAGCGAACATTAGCACAGTGTCGCAATGTGCCCATAGACGTTAATAAGAACGAACTTATGTATATAACATAGATAACGCAACATTGTATCATTATCTGTTCAGCATTTACGCATGAAAGTGTGACGAGTAAATACTAAATATATAATTATGATACAATGTATAACCACAGAACGATAACTATGTCTGTGTTGAGTCCATTTATCATATTGATTGATCTATATGTCAGCAATTAGCACATACTGTGTATGAGGTCCTGGATTCGATGCCCTTTCAGATAATAAAGTAATTGGAATTTTCTGTCAAGATATACTTATACAGTGCAGGCCGGCGACACTTCGACCCAGTGGGGTCTTTTGTGTCGACACTCTCCCAATAACGACTGCTATAGATGTTCATGGCAGCCGGGACCGACGGCTTAACGTGCTCTCCGAGGCACGGAGCAGGCGATAATAATTGTCAATCAATACGTACATAATTTTGAAAAGTCATATAACTTCCGAAAGTCAGAGGTGCGCTACGTGGGTTCGAACCCGAAACCCTCTGCATTGCAGTCTGTTGATCTCTCCACTGAGCTATCGCTGCTCCAAGATATACTTACTCAATAGCAGTATCTTTGGAACTGTGCCCGAAAGACGGCGTTCGCCTCCTATTTAATGAGATAGCATATTGGGAAACCGTTGGACTGCCACGCAGAGGTCTCGAGTTCGATCCCAAGGCGCGCATCTCTGACTTTGCGAAGTTATGTGCGTATTTAATAGTTAATTATCGCTTTTTTAACGGTGAAGGAAAACACCTTGAGGAAATCTGCATGTCTGTGAGTTCTCCATAATGTTCTCGAAGATTTGTGAAGTCTGCCAACCCGCACTGGACCAGCGTTGTAGACTATGGCCTAACCCTTCTAACACTGAGAAGAAGTCCGTGCCCAGCAGTGGGACACTTTAATTATACAAGGCTTGTATTAAAGCTCTCTGACTACCCCTTCGGGGACACAGACGTGAGACTATTAATATTAATTAATGTGATAATACTAAGTACTTATCTTAACCAAGGCTTACAATGTTAAATAATAGGTACGTATAATATATAATTTATATCTTCGTCAACATCCACTAAGATAAGGTTATTTAACACCATGGTTCGTCCGATACTGGAATACAGTTCTATAATATGAAACCCACACTACGAGATTTACAAAAAACGTTTGGAAAGTGTCCAAAAGCGTTTCCTCTACCATTTGTGCTATGCAGACCATATAGCCAAAAAATGCATTAGCTACGCCGATAGGTTAAAATATTATAAAATCAAAACCCTTGCGAGTCGTAGGGAGAAACTAGACTGTATTTTCCTACATAAAATACTCAACGGTACCATAGACTGCAGTCAGCTAGTGAGCACTTTACGCATTAATATTCCAACTCGATTACCTAGAAAGAATACCTATAACTTATTAGATGTACCAACTTCCAAAACAAATTTGGGTCATTATGCTGCCATACCAAGGCTCTGTAGGCAGTATAACAATATTTCGAGGACAAATGAAATTGACATTTGTGAATCCTTAAGTAAATTTAAGAACTGTTTAGATGATTACTTTTAAAAATTTGTTTGTTGTCAGTGTGAATACAAAATGTTTATTTATTGGTTTGTTTAATATTATAATATGTAAGTACTTAGATATTATACAATTTATCATTGTTTAAAATCTCTCTTTATTCTCTGTTTTGTCTAAATTTTAATATTAGCTATAAATTGTTTTACACTTAAGTTACTTAGTTGTAAAATATCCTTGCATGCTGTGGTCTCCTGTAACTGAAGGAGTACACATTTAAAATTCTTATGTGCAATTTAACCGTGTAAATTAAAGTGTATATTCTTTGTTGGAGATCCTAAGAAAAAATAAAAAAATAAAAAGAAAAACAAGTCGTACTTACTTTTAATTAACTGTTTATTTACAAAGATTTTTATTTACATCTGACTTTAGCACAGATGCTGTTTGTTGTACGTTGTTCCAATTTTATAAAGCTCCATGGAATAAAGAGATCTTGGCTAATGCATCTGTTGTTTTCTAAAAACGATTAGGTATATATGTAAAACTCTCATATTTGTTTTAACAAACTAATTTCTTCTAACACACCTAAAAATCAACGGCGTGTAAAAATCAAACTAGAGGCAGTATGATTGGATGTTGTTAATTTAACCTCCGGTTTCTAAAAGGCAGATCTACACCAAAATTTGTCAGCAGAGTATCAATCGCATGTCAAGTGTGCTGTGATTAGATGCCTGAATTAGAAACAGCCTACAATTTGACATGATGGTGAATTTCACGTGTCGTTGATCGTTGAGAACCTCGGTGTTTGTCAGCCAATTTCAGCAAGTGACACGTGTTACATCGACTGTTAACAAATTTTTATGTTTATCGGCCGCGTAGAAGCCGGGCGATATATTGTATATTTATTTTATAGAAATAACTAGATGTTCCCGCGGTTTCACCCGCGTTTATCGTTACTGCGCCGCCCCCGTGGGTCGTAGCGTGATGTTATATAGCCTATAGCCTTCCTCGATAAATAGGCTATCCAACACTAAAAGAATTTTTCAAATCGAACCACTAGTAATCACGCAGAATAAACCAGGAGAAACATCGTTTGTACTATGTCTGTAATGGGTAATTATTTTGCTGCAATGTTATTTTAAAACTGCGATATCTCCTAAGATATTCATTGAAATCGAATGATGTAAAGGGCAATTTTGTTTTAAATTAAATACTTGTGATGAATAACGTATTTATTTGGATAAGGATTAATATCATGTTTATAATAATACCTTCGCAAATAATGCATTATTTTAGAACAAATTTCGTTAGCATAAAAATTGTTATAGTGAGCCAACCTTAAAAGATAGACAGATGCTGCCGCGGACTTTTTTTTAGAACTTTTAAAAGGGAACAATTCTGTCATACATGATTTTTGCGAAACTAACTGTTTACGCAGCGCACGCAGCGGAAGCTCTCAAAAGGAAAAAATATCCTCCGACTTTGAAACATTCTTCATTGGTGCTCAGCTCCTATTGATCTTAGCGTGATGATATATAGCCTATAGCCTTCCTCGATAAATGGGCTATCTAACACTGAAAGAATTTTTCAAATCGGACCGGTAGTTCCTGAGATTAGCGCGTTCAAACAAACAAACAAACAAACTCTTCAGCTTTATAATATTAGTATAGATAGTATAGATGACGCAAATCAGCATATGGCTTGTCTAATGGTAAACTGCTGTCGTAGTCTATGATTATCAACGAGAAAAAAAAACAATCCATATTGCTACTGCATTATGGATTATCATTTTTACATTTTTTTAGTTGGCTAGATGTGGTTTTATCAATATGCATATTACCTCTTCGTGAGATTATGTATGTATGTTTAGTATTTACCATACCTACTTTTTTTTTTGTACGTGGCGGTATGCTTTGACGCATACCCCTCCGCGGGGGCGGGCGGAGGGGTTATGTCGGACTCGCCGGGGTAACAGAAAGATGTTAAAACGATAAAATGGACCTCCCGGAATACCGACTAAACCCACCACGGTGTTCCTCAACAAACCACTATCGGCGGGGCCGCGCGAATCACTTTCACATGCGGTCGCGACCCCGCCGAGGTTACGGCCCGCCGTATGAAACGGCAGCCACTACACGAAAAGACCTACCCACTGGTCACCACTACAAAAAGCCCTACTGTCCCCCCCCTAGAGGGGAGACGGACACGACACAGAGGCAGGCGTGGAAACACGCACGCCGCCTCTCGGACCTGGTGCTGAACGGATGGCGGGCAGGCCGACAAAGCCCGCCACCGCCAGGTCAAACCTCAGGGTGGCTGAAGGTCATCCCGCGCCCTCCGGCGCCCGGCTCTGCGGTTTGGGAGACGGTTTAAACGATCCCTATCCCGCTCCGCCGCCTTCTTGATGGAAATCACTTCCTCACAGAAGGAGGCGACAGCGTTCCACGACCTCTCACTCCGGACCATAGACTGAACTACAGCCGGGAGCGAGAGGGCAACCAATCCGACTGACCCCAATAACTCACGGCGCTGCGATGCCCAGGCGGGGCAAACCGCCAAAGTGTGCAGCGCCGTGTCCTCAACAACGTCGCGGCAGTCGCCGCAGTGGTGACAACCGGGCGTCTCTTGCCGGCCTATCCGACACAGGAACCGGCCAAAACAACAATGGCCGGTCAATACCTGTGTCAGCCGGAAGGTGAGGGCGCCATGCCGCCTCTCCAGCCACTCCTCAAACACGGGACTTACCGCCACGATCGTGGCGTGCCCGACCATACCTACTATGGCTTAACCCTTATCATACTGAGTGACGATCGATGCCCAATAGTGGAACAGTTTATATTTATATACCCCGGTTTGATATTATTATATAATTCAACCTGGCTTAAACGGTGAAGGAAAACATCGTGAGGAAACCTACATGACTAAGAATTGTACATAATGTTAATCATAATCATTTATTAGTGGCACATAGGTTGGTATATAGATTTTACAGCTATGTTATAAGTACGCCATGTTCTACCACATAATAATATGGTGAAATTATAATATAATTTACAAGAACAGTCAATTAATATCATTACTAAAGAAAACTACAACTAATTATACATTAAAATTCAACGTTAATAATTTATTATAAGTACATATCATGTAGACTAATATATTTTATTTAAGTCTGTATTATTTAGAAAATCGTTAATAGAATAGTACCTAAGCCTTATTTACCAATTAAACTTATTTAATATGCTTTTAATATGTTTATAGTATTTAGTTGAATTTCTACAGGTATTTTATTAGATGATCGGTGCTATACAAACAATTCTTCTCGTAACAGTTGACATTCGCATGGATGCGGCAAGCTGAAGACAGGGCGCTATGGCGCTCTTTGGGGGAGGGCTATGTCCAGCAGTGGACTATCATAGCCTGATGATGATGATGATGATGATGATGATGTTATCCTTACGTCTAGTACCAAAATAGTTTGTTGTAAACAAGTGATATACTTAATTCTCTTTTCTCTCTACAAGATTGCTTTTTCTTGAGATCCAGAATCGCCGAATACAGCGTTTTTAAGCAATAATTACACGCAACTTAGCTGTGGAGTTGCCCCAAAATATGATACCATATCTTAAAATAGATTCTACGTTTGATTGTTCTTAAAGGTATATCGGTTTGCTAGCCCGCAATGGCCAACGTGGTGGACTATGGCCTTACCCTTCTCATACCGAATAGAGGCACGTGCCCAACAGTGGAACATGCTTGACGGCCATTTACCCTTACCTACTCTAAAATGAAAGCTTACCCTTAACTACCATCAATTTATAATACGAGTGATTTAAAACTGTATACTTAGTGCAAACAGACATTATACTCGAATGGAAGAAAAGCGTTGAATCGGCAGTCCTCGTTTGAAATCATCATGAACTTGATAAACTTTATCTTAACATACTTTGTGACCAAGAATATGAATATAATGACCGCTTTCATTTGCTGGCCGCCTGGTAACTATATACTGTATCCTTCATTACTTAATGATTATGTATAGCAAGTATATATATGTACATACTATCTGACTTCTGACTGATTATTTATTATTTTAAATGATGTCAAGGTAGTTAGTTGATTTAAAAGAATCTTATTTGTGTTGCAACTGTTATCTACGTAGAATTTCAACGTTTATAGATGCTGTTGTCATATTAAAATATTTTTTTGGTTCAGTAATACATCATTTATTATGTAGCTATAGCCTAGTTGGTAACCGTTAGACTACCACGCAGAGGTCTTAAATTCGATCCCAAGGCGCGCATCTTTGATTTTTGGAAGTTATGTGCGCTTGTAGTTAATTATGATTGCAATACTGAATTTCGAAGCTCAAAATAGCGATGAAAGGTAGCCCTAAAGTACTGAAACGCGACTCACGTTAGTGCGAAAGTGCGCCACATCGATACACATAATTTCGAATGTTTTCCACCGCGATGCACGTTAGTGCGAAAGTATTCCACATCGATTCACACATTGTCGAATGTATTGCAGCGCGATTCACGTTAGTGCGAAAGTATTCCACATCGATTCACACATTGTCGAATGTATTGCAGCGCGATTCACGTTAGTGCGAAAGTATTCCACATCGATTCACACATTGTCGAATGTATTGCAGCGCGATTCACGTTAGTGCGAAAGTCCAGTAAATGCGAAGCAGGGCCGCGCCGCCCCTGTGTGCGAAGTGTGCGGCACACAGGCGCCAAGGCAATAGGGGCGCCACCATCGAAATTATTTTTGTTACACTTACACAACAACATATTCTTTGTAGTGGAGTATCGATAAGTAAGTAGGTATAATAGGCGCAACATATGCCTTGTAAATAACAAAACATATATTCCGCTTATTGTACAAGTCTCCCAAGACAATCCTAACTAATATTATAAAAGCGAAAATGAGTTTGTTTGTTTGTTACCTTTTCACGCCTAAACCACTGAACCGATAATTCTGAAATTTTGCATATACCTTGTCAGGTTTACAGAAAAGGACATATGCTACCTTACATCCCGAAAAAAATACTGTTCCCGAGGAAAACAACAATAACGTTCTTATGATAATAGATGGCGACACGTGTCTTTCAAACCATGATTGAATTATATTATTACAAGCAGAGTACAACCCGAATTGATTGTCAGATTCTAAATTAACGCGAGCGAAGCCGCGGGCAAAAGCTAGTATTATCTAAGTATATAAAACTGGAGAACATTTATTTCGGTCAAAATTAACAAGTAATAAAAAAAAAAGTAGAAATATGAAGATTCGTGCAAAAAAGAGGCGCTTTATAGGTTTCGCACACAGGCGCTGGGGGGGAGGAGGTCGGCGCGGCCCTAATGCGAAGACATGCTACTTGCTGCTTGACACAGCGATGTTTACTGTAAACCGATGATCGACGAATCGATGTTTTTGTGTGAAGTGTGTAAAGTTATAGATTTACTGGAACTTGAATTAATATCAAAACAACACTAGTTTTATACACCATGGAATCTAATTCACTGTTTTCCCGAAAAGTATGTACTCAGTCCATGATATAGAACAACATTATTATAATTCTTCATAAAAAAAAAATTAATACTATAAAGTACATACTTACAAAGTATGTACTTTATAGTATTAATTTTTTTTTTCATAATTCTTCATAAATTCCATGGTGTATAAAAACTAAGTAAATTTAATAAAAATAAGTAAATCTAAGTAAATTTGTTGTAAAGAATAATATTTCGCTGCGCGACATAGGCGATGTGCTCTTATCGAGTGCACGTGCACTTGATATCCGTCCGACGCGCGACGTCCACAACACTCGTAGGCGATCTTCTCCGCGGTGTTGGAATCAGAGTTGGTGTACATATATTCCAGCGGCTAGTGTTACGGCTGCCACCAATAGTTCAATGTCCCGCTCATATTGTTCTGCGCATTGGTCATCTAATACACCGAACAGAGAACGGGCGATGGTAAGCCTGCCTTTGCGTGTCATGTTCGCTCGGCCTTGCGGATTCAGCAAAATGCGGTTGTAATGTAACAGGTCCGCTAATGCGTGACGTAGCTGTAATGATATGACGTCACATTGTGTTCTCTGTTTTATTTTGTGCAGATGTTGTCTAGATGACCGTTGAATTTGGCAAATGTGACTATTCCTTCCCAGTAAGGCTTGACGTCGTAATGGAAGTACCCTGTTGTTCGGAATCACTATTGATAGGCAACACGGATAGTTTTACGACAGGTCTCTTCAGATAGCCGTTTTTTGTTTTAAGGCTGACGACACGAACATATCCATCATCCCCGGAGTGAAGTTCTGTTACTCTGCCCAGTAACCATTTTCCTGGCGGTAAATGGTCGTCATGAACCATCACCAAGTCACCGATTTCTATATTTTTCTAGGCTCACGCCACTTTGCTCGTACTTGTTGTTGGCATAAGTACTCATTTTTCCATCTCTTCCAGATTTCAATAAAAATCTTTCTCATTAGCTCCCATCTTGTTCTGGCGTCTTCTGGTGTTTCAATTATAGTCAATTCCGACCTCCCAGTTAAAAAGTGAGCTGGTGTCAAACAGTCTAGGTCTTCAACATTTTCACTCAACGGGCAGAGAGGTCTGGAGTTTAAACAGACTTCTAGCTTTGTCAGGATTGTAGTAAATTCTTGAAATGTGAGCTTTTGTTCACCCACTACCCGTTTTAAATGGTGTTTCAAGCTTCTTACAGCACGTTCTCACAACCCCCCTGCTGATGGCCAGGCAGGCGCGTTAAAATGCCATAATATGTTCATCTTCGTAACTCCCTTTTGTAGCTGTTCGTTTCTGTAGGTGTTTTCAATTTCCTTATATTGTTCCATCAGAAGTCGATTGGCCCCGACAAAGTTGGTGCCATTGTCGCTATATAGATGGTGTGGAGCGCCTCTTCTTGCTGCCATCCTGTTCAGGGCAGCTAAAAATGCAGAAGTGGTGAGATCGGAGACTAATTCCAGATGCACCGCCTTTGTCACCATGCAAATGAAGACTGCTATATACCCTTTAGTAGTTCTGGCTCCTCTACCTTTGTTCATCTTAATGTCCACGAATCCTGTGTAATCCACCCCTGTATGATAGAAGGGTGGGGCGGGATTTGTTCTTGAGTGCGGTAACTCGCCCATTAGTCGTTTTTGTTTTAAAGGATTATTTTTTCGACACGTAACACATTTTCTGACTTGCATCTTTGTGACTCGGTTGGCACCAATAATCCAATATTTTTGGCGTAAGTAAGACAAAGTTAATCGTGGGCCGCCATGGAATGTCATACGATGAGCTTGATCGATAAGTAAATAGGTCAAACGACTTTCGTAGGGAATAATCATTGGATGCTTCATGTCTGCACTTAAGGCTGCGTTTTTCAGACGACCCCCTACTCGTAATATTCCTTGTTGATCAATTAGCGGATTGAAACATAATAATTTGCTGTTGTGTAATACATGTCCATGTTTACGCAAATTATTAATATCGGCTTCAAATGAACTGTGTTGAGTTTGTTTGACAATCACTCCGATTGCATTGTTTATTTCTTGCAACGTCAGGTACCTCGGTAATTGACATCGTTTCGAGTTCAACGTTCGAAGTATCCATGCGATAATTCTTGTGATATGTTTTATACAACTATGTTTTTCTAATAGTTGTTGTATAATGTTCGAGTTTTCTCTGTTTGTTTGGGTGGTATAGGCTTGTTTACTTATTGTTTTCTGTTCTTGATCTGTGGAATAACGATGATTTTCTAAATGTCTGGCTTCAAACGTTGACAGCCACGTAGGGCCTTGCCACCACAGCTGATTTTCTTTTAACTGACTGGCGAATTGACCCCTGCTTGCCGCGTCTGCCGGGTTTTCACTCGATTTGACGTAGTCCCAACACGTGCGCGGTATTACGTCATTGATTTGGTGAACTCTGTTTTCTACATATGTTTTCCAGTGCGAAGGGTCTCCTTGTAGCCAACCCAGGACAACCATGGAGTCTGTATAGCCGTAGATATGCATCTTATGTTGCTGTAACGACTCCTTTACTTTATACATCAATTTAGCTAAAAGATGTGCTCCATTTAATTCGAGTCTAGGTAACGTAATTACTTTCCTGTGTGGTACAATTTTAGATTTCGCAGCGACAAGTATAACTTTTGTTGATTGATGGATTCGCGCGTAGATAACACAGGCATAAGCACAAAGGGATGCATCACTGAACCCATGAAGCTCTATTATCTGTTTGCCGTCACACATAAGCCATCTCGGTATTTGATACGAATTAATCGCCTTTATATCCGCTTGTATCTTGCACCAGTCTTTGTTTATGTTATCGGAAACTTCGTCATCCCATTGTAATTTTGCTTCCCACAGCTTTTGAAACAATATTTGCACTTTTGTTGATACAGGCGTTACCCAGCCGAGTGGGTCAAATAATATCGATATTTCGGCTAATAAAGTACGTTTGGTATGTTTCTTGTTACTTTTGGAAATTGTGGATTGAAAAGTAAATGTATCGGCGACAGAATCTCAGCATAGACCCAAAGTTCTTGAGGTCTGTTCCGTCTTAAAATTAAAGACAAACTGTCTTTTGTTATGATGTTCAAACACCTCCTCCAAGAGATTCGAATTGTTTGATGACCATTTTCTAAGTTTGAATCCCCCTTTTGCGAGTAATTGTTTTAGGTCAGAAATAAGCTGTTTGCCTTCTTCTTCTTCTGTCTGGACCCCATGGACTAGATCATCCATGTCGATCGAGTCTTCTAACACTCTAGAAGCTCCTGGAAATAGTTTGCGCTCGTCCGCTGCCAACCAGAAGCAATGGCAAGAAATGGTGCAGCCTTTGTGCCATATGTTACGGTCTTAAGCTGATATGATCTAATAGGTTGTTCTATCGAGTCTCGCCAAACTATTTTCTGTAGTTGTTGGTCACACTCATCCACTAAAATTTGCCGGTACATCTTCTCAATGTCCGCAGTGTAAGCATATTTATATTGTCTCCATTTGATAATTAAAGTTAGTAAATCTTGTTGAAGATTAGGGCCGGTGTACATTAGGTCGTTCAGGCTACATCCTGTCGATGTTTTAGCGGATGCATTAAACACTACTCTGTACTTCGTTGTAGATGACTCAGCGCGTTGTACGCCGTGGTGCGGTAAATAACACTCCGGCGTCATGTTGCTTGTTGATTGTGTCATATGGCAAAGGTCAATTTATTCAGTCATAAATTCTTTATAGGCTTTCGCTAAATATGACTGTTTTTCAAATTTCCGTTCCAGATTTTTAAACTGTGCGATTGCCATATGTTTCGAAGAGCCCAATTTGTTTAACGCCTCATTTTTCATTGGGAGCCGAACTTCGTATCTGCCGTTTTCTAAACGTCGCGTTGTGTTGTTGAAGTACTCAATGCATGTTTGATCTTCTGATGTTAAATCCGATTCATAACTAATATCTTCCGTTTCCCAAAATTGTTTCATATCTTCAATGTTGTTCAATATTACGTTGCATTGAAAGGTTTTTACTTCGCCGCACAATAACCATCCTAAATGGGTTTGTTGGGCTATAGGCTGTGAGATGTTGTCACCCTTTATCATTCCTGGTAACATGATTCGAGAGTAAATATCGGCTCCAAGTAGTAATTCCACAGGACGACTCATGTAAAATTTGGGATCCGCCAGATTTATATTTTGTATGTGTGGCCATGATGGTTTGGTAAACGTCTTGTTAGGCAGATTTTTAATTAAACTGTTCATAATAATAGCCGACGTTTCGAAGCTGTAATCGTTGTAAACAGAGCTGCATGATATCGTTATCATTCCTTTGCAGTTGTTTTCTTTCTGGCCGACTCCAAACACCACTCCTTTACATGTCTGGCGCTTAGTGCCCAAAAGTTGAGCTGCATGTTCGGTTATTAAGGATACTTGAGAACCTTGATCGATAAGGGCGCGCATGTTGTGTTGTGTCCCATCGGCTGCGGTTACCTTGATGACAGCGGTTGCCAATAGTATCTCGGAACACTCTGCTTCCTGAGACGACACATGAGATGAATTTGATGATGTTTCAGGTTCGTTTTGGAGTACGCATCATGTAACAGGGTGTTATGTTGACCTGAACACTTGCGACATCGCTTTGTAGACGTACATTTGTTCCCATTATGGCTGAATAAGCAATTAACGCAAACGCGTAACTTATTCACTGTGCTTAGTTTTGTATCGATCGGCATTTCTAAAAATCTTGAGCAATTATATATGCCATGTTCGTCGTTATAGAGTGGACACGTAAATGCTGACACATGAAATGATTTTGTAAACTTCTTGTTGTAATAATTATTTGTTGGTTTTGTTGAAATGCGATGTTTCTTGGTGTTGGTTTGGCAATGATTTGAATTTTTGAGAGTAATCTTGTTTACGGCGCGATGCTTCCATTGATGTAAATTTACATTCTAGGTAGTCTAGAAAGTCTTTTAGCACCGGTAACTCTCGAGAATTTTTCAACGAATCGATGTAGTCCTCGTTCGTTTCAGAATCCAATTTCTGCGACAATAGGTAAACAAGAATCGTATCTCTATCCACAGCTAAGTTATCAATTGCGTGCAAGCACTCCCAAGTAACGTCATGAAGTCTCTTTATTTGTGTCACTGACGGTTGTTGCATATTTGGTAGGTCAAAGAGAGTGTCTAGGTGTGCTGTAACTAATCGTCGTGTATTGTTGTAACGGTGATTAAGGATGTCCCAACACACCAAATAGTTTTCCGAACTGATACGTAAATGTTGTATCGACTTTTCAGCTTCTCCTTGCACTTTTCCCTTTAAAAACTGCATCTTCTGAGCGGGGGACAGAGATGGGTTGTTATGGATGGCTTCCAAGAACAAATCTCGAAACGAAATCCACTGATTGTAACTCCCGTTAAATACCGGTATCTTCAATTTTGGTGTTGTTTTTTCTCGATAAGCCCCAGACCACATCTTGGTATTCAAAGCCTTCTTAAGGTCGATAAATTGACTCTCGAACCTCGCATATCGATCTGCGTATATCGGGTCATGTTCTCCGTCGAGTTCACTTTCTAACTCCCAGTTTTCGGTTATAAACTCAACTTGTATGTATAAAAGCTTTGAAGTTTGCCGATTGTTTACGCAACATGTCGTCTAACTTGCTATTGCACCCGGTATCCTTTTTTGAGGTATCTTGTTGATGATAGGGAAGCAGTTTTTCAGGGTTACTGTTTACTTGCGACAGATGCGACAGACTGTTTTCTGCTTCCATCCTCTCCTGCTTACTCTGTTCTTGTACTGATGAGCTTGAGGTACCAGCTTGCTGTTGAGTATTTCTCGACGGTGTTTGTTGTCCCCACGACTCCTCCAAAGCTCGATTCGAGAGTTGTTGGTGTTGTTGAAGGATAAGCTCCTTGACATCCTTACAGCACTGAAGCGTAGTGTTATATAAGTCGCTAGTAAAATAAGGATGAGTTTTATCTTTCTCTTCCATCGAGAACCGATCATGGTTATATTGGAAATCACCCCATAATTGTTCCAGCATCTGCATGCGTCGTTTAAAATAGTCTGAGCGTTTTCTTTCCCAGCCATCTTTCTTGATGTTAATGCTGATCTTCTTTATACTGTCGTAGATAACACGTTGATTCTCGTACAAATCAATCGACATCTTGTTGTTGTTGTTGTAAAACTGTTTTGTAAATCCCAGACGAACTCACAAAAGCGCGCGCGCTGCTGTTCCACACTCCTGGTTCTTGGTATCGTGAGACTACTTCTTTTTACGACGTGCCGCAATCGGTTACTGGTGAGACCCGCTTGTGGGAGGCCAGGCCGACACAGCAGTAGTAAAAGGCGTAAATCACACAACACTATCCGGCTCGAAGGACCAAAATGTTGGGGTTGTAAGTCCCAACAGTATTTGTTTATTGTAAATGTTAAATTGTTTACGATTTGTATGTTTGTTAGAAATGAGTAGACGATGTTGTTCTGTAGAACGTTTGTATTGCTACTAACTTAATAATTAAATGTACATATTCAATGTTATGTTATTGCTACATAAACATTCCTTATAATACTGCTGATGCGCCTAAATGTGACGCACCTACAGCGCGGCGTGTCGGGTCAATGTACAGCGGAGCTCGTACAGCTATTTTGAACTTCGAAATTCAGTCCAAGTTTAGTCCAAGCAATAATTAACTACTGTATAAATAAATAATAAATAGTTATTTATTGTACTCTACATACCTTCTTGATTACCCGAGACACTACTGCTTCTGTTCGTGTCGACATAGTTACGAACTGAATTAGAGGTCCACGTATTGACGCTGCGCCAAGATCCCTTGAGGTGAGCGCGACAAGATTGAAGTTGTTTGTCATAGACCAAAATACCCCAACTAGGCCCAACACGCAGGCGTAATGCCGCGGCCACACATTGGATTCAACTTTGCGTCAAAGCTCAGCTCTAATTTGGAATGGCCAATATTGTATCAAACTACTGGGCCACACGTTGGCTTCAATACCAACTTTGCACCTTACATTCTGTCCAAGATGCCCGCGGGCACTCCCCTTCCATTTTATTTTATTTTATTTTTTATTTTTCAATTTTAGGAAAACTTACAGCTAAATTAGTATCATAGACAGATTTGATACGAAAAAAGAAGGCCAGTTAAAAGTTTTCACAGATAGCAGAATAAAGTGTAAATAATAGAAGAAGACATTTAAACAACAAGACAATAGCAAAAAATAGACACACATCAGGTTTTTAGACACAAAGAAAGAGTTACACAGTTTTTTTGATTTGGCTATTACTATAAGTAAACAAGTCTATATCAACACTCTGGCATGCCATGTTGGACATGCGACTCGCTCGAATTAAATCTCGCCTTTGAACTTCTTGAAAAAACCGACTCTTTGCGCGTCGGTGTTGGACGCAATGTTCACATTGTGTCAAAGATTGATCCACACATTGGAGTATTGGCCGCAATAAGCTACATTGGTGCAAATATAACCAATGTGTGGCCGCGGCATAAAGCACTGGCCCACCTTAATAGTACTGTATTTACTTTACATGGTAATTGTCTTTAAATAAGTTTCACGTTTGTGTATAGCTTACAATCCTAAGGGCCTGTTCCACAAACTCCAAATAGCATTGATCTATAAGATAAATGTCTTGCCATCCCTCTTTTTTAACCTAACTATAGTGAGATAGCATGCGATTTATATTTCGGATAACGTTTACTTGATACTGTGAAACTGCCTATAAAGGACGGAGTTTTAGGAAAACCGAAGATAATTAATTTTTGTTTGTTTCTAGAGCAGATCAATCAGCTATGGCGCAACGCTCGCGAGTTCGGCGTAAGGCTGACGGTGTACACGGACCTGCGCCGACCTCCGAGGTTCAGTCCGTACGAGCTCCTCCGTGAAGCGATGCTGCTAGACCTGGAGTGTCCTGATTCAAAGCACATTCTACAAAATGTAATGTATCACTACTTAGTTCCACAACATTGCCTGCCACTGCGTCTAATGTTGTGGGTTCGAATCCCACACGGGACAAAACTTTCTGTGATCCACAAATGGTTGTTGAGTCTGGTTGTCCTTTGTGTCTGTTATTTGAATGTTTGTAAAGTCCACAGGATTTATTCCTGCTGGAGTTGTATTTTATAAACAGAAAAAGGTATTGAGAGCGTTTTAAATGTGGCTGTTTTCTGTTATTGTGAAAAAAAACAGTTTTTCTCCCCTGTCAAAATAATTCTACTTCACTCGGTAAGAGTCCAATAGTAAAGGTTAATATTAGATTATAATGTCCAAACCCATTATTAATAGTGTTTATAGTGAGCAGTTTTGAAAAGATGAAAAGGAGATCTTAACGTGGACGCAATCTATGTTTTAATGTCATAGATTCGACTAGGTTTTTTGCCCCACAGAGAATTGCGTTCTAGAACCGGCTTGAATTCGTAGTGGTCTCAATGCTGTAATTGGTTACGACGAGTGTTTTGGTTTTTAAATAGTTGCCCAGTCTATTTGTACTATATATTGTAATTGTAATATATAATGAATCGAATTAACTAGGCGTTACTTGGCGAAAATCCATTGTAATATAATTATTCGAAAGAGAGGAATACGCCACGCATCTTCGGATTGCCCACCCCAGCCTCGCGCTGAAACGAAACAAGTGTCGATGCATATTTAGTATTCAAAGCGGGATACTGTAAGGTGAAGTACGCCCGGATCCCACGTGGCAGCTGTTCCTATGCAGAGTTCGGTATCGCGAACCTTTTTCTGTTGCAATAGTTGGGGAAGGCAATTCGAGGGTTGCGTCGGCGCGCCGATGCGCGTCTGATGCCCCCCTAGCGATGGCTAAGGGTGGGAGATCGGGGTATTTATTCTCCCACCCGCACCCTTCCGCATAGGCGCGGCGTTACTGGTGCACCCAGACGCCGCCGCCAGTGTTGGTGCCCGCGGGGCGTGGGTAGTCGCTAGGTGGGTCACTGATGTCGTATCAGGTTCCGGTGGCTCACCCGTCAAGGTGAGGCGACGCGACGGTGCACAGGGGGAAAAAAATGGCAATTCGAGGGTGCGTGGCGGCTTTCTCTCTTCCCAATATATATTTTATTTATCGACTAATATTCATTATTCTCATTCACTTCAGGCATCTTCTTCACGCGGTTTCCACTACCGCCACGTATGGCTTCTACTCCACAACTCTTTATACAACAGAAGCATCATCGAGGATACCTTGGACGACTACGATATCCTTCCTGACGCTGACGTGGTGTGGGCTTCACCTGATAGGCTTATAGACATATACAGAACAAAGACGAAGCACCCGCTGCTCCTGACTGACCTTGGACTGAACAGGAGCTGTTCTAAACAACAGCTAATGGAAATGTGGGGTTCTATACCATCAACAGTCAGCAGAAGAAAGGATTTGAGGAATATGACTTTACTTGGTGCTTCTGTGGTAAGTTATTAAGTGTTTTTCGTAAATATTATGCAAAGTACTTACGCTTGTATAAAGCAGTTGCGTAATTCGTCCATTGTATTCATCGTACTACGTTCACACGTGTTTTTTTTTTAATTTACATATTAGACTAGATGTGCTCGCGGTTTCACCCGCGTTAATGATTACTGCGCCGCTCCCATGGATCGTAGCGTGATGTTATATAGCTTCCTCGATAAATTGGCTATCCAACACTGAAAGAATTTTTCAATTTGAACCAGTAGTTCCTGAGATTAGCTCGTTAAAACAAACAAACAAACTCTTCAGCTTTATAATATTAGTATAGATATGTAGGTTTAATAACATAAGATATGCAGAAGACTTATCGTCTGGTTTTGAGAGGTATCTACTAACACGGTAGACAATGAACGTAAATAAAAACAATAGAAATTAAAAAAATAGTTCTTACGCGAATTGTGTACGACTACGATTACCTTGGTAGCGCAAAGACCTTAAATAACGCTTTTGTGCATGCGGTCTCGGGTTTGATTACTGGGTCAAGCAATGTATCATTGGGTTTTTCTGTTGAGAATGTCTTAGTGGCAGCATGGAGTCGTCGGACTGACGACGGACGTTCGGAACTATCCCTGGTAGACTAGGCTCGCCCCCTGACACGTAGGACTTAAAACCAAAACTGGTGAAATGTGGGTTTAACTTTAGCTCTTAGGGGATATAGATGTAAAGACATGAACATCACAAATAGTTATTTATTTTACTTGTTGTTAAACTCACTTTATGAGCAAGCTGCATTAGCTACGACTCATTACATCTTGTTAAGGTTCAGCTTCATAGTCCATTCCAATGGCATAAATAATCAATTACAATAATTAAATATTATTTTTGTGTATGCGTAAATGATATAGCAGCGATAGCTCAGTGGGTAGACCAGACGGCAATGCAGAGGGTCTCGGGTTCGAAGCCACGTCGCGCACCTCTGACTTTCGGCAGTTATACGACTTTTCAAAATTATGTGCGTATTGATTGACAATTATCGCCTGCTCCGTGCCTCGGAGAGCACGTTAAACCGTCCGCGTCGGTCCCGGCTGCCATGAACATCTAGTGCAGTCGTTATTGGGAAATCATTGCCCTCTAATATCTTGACACTGGTCTAGCCTTAGGTTATCGTTAGCCTTCGGGTTGCGGAGGTCAGATGGCAGTCGCTCCGTGTAAAAACTGACATCCAGTCAAATCCGGTTAGACTAGAAAGCCGACCCCAAGTGACTTGGGAATAATAAAGGCTAGGTTGTATGCGTAAAAGAAAATCTTTCTTTAAGTAACTATGGTTCGTTACTTTAGTAACAATTTCACTAAATTCTATGCAAGTAGCCTATTTTAACGACAAAAATATAACATGGTTGATATATGAACGTCACCTACAAGCTGATGTGGAAAGCCTGCAGCAGCGATTCACATACAGGCAGTAGAGTCTACTCGCAATATGTTCCAGAAAGTTGTTGGGCCTGGCCCTCCCACGGCGCATCAGGGATGCGCATGGTTTTTCTCTTTATAGTAAAAACCATCATAAATATCAATTAAATTATATTGGGTATAGCAGAAACCCCCACACACAATCGGATTGCCAACGAATGCTCATTGTGAACTGTTCTGAAGATGCCTCGCGTTAAAGAGAAACACGTATTGACGATTATTTTGTATACGTCTCAGTCGTTAGGAATACTGCAAGTTGAGCATACGCCTGCATCTCACGACGTAGCTGCCTCTTAAATACCAAAAGAGTTAAGTATTATCAACCTTTTTCTATTCCAATAGGATTCGAGTGGGCAGTTCGAGGGTGCATGGCGAGTTCCTCTCTGCTCCAAATTATTTTAATACAATGGATTTCCTCGAAGTAACTTGTTACACAAACCAAAAATAATTGACTATGATGTACACATTGATGGGTCTGGGGGCTTGTGACGTCACACGTTTGTAAAATTTGTACCTACATGTGACGTAACATGAAATTTAAACGCGTTGTTTCTTGGTTGTTATTATGTTCTGAAAATCCATCGGTTTACGCTTTTTTCTGTATAATTTACGCTTCAAGTTATGCCGTCCAATAATGGTACAATGATATACATTTCAGATAACTATGCCGGAGATGTTCCACGGCTGGGACGACGTGAGCACACGTCAGTACGACACCTTCCCGAAGGTCATCCATCCGCTCATGATGCTCACCGCTACGGACCTGCACTTTCAGTTAGTAGCTAGTCACCATTTGCCTCCAATGAACATTATCCTGGATATTCACAGGCTACATAATATCATCCTGCAGAGGAGTCAATAAAGCAATGGTGTCAGCAGATTGATGTATCCACGAGGTTAGGCATAGATTCACCTCGGCGAATGTTGTGAATAAGTTCTCCACACCGGTAAAATATGTATACTCCAGAAATACTTACTCCGAGTCTCGGTTTCATTTTAGTTTCAATGTCAGTCCTCTGTAGTTTCAATTTAAAGATGGCGATCTTTACATTGAAACTACAGGGGTGAGAATAATGCATATATTGCAGTGCATGCCACTAAAAATAAGCAGAAATAAATAGTGAGGATTTCGTTTTATATCTCTCATAGATGGGTGATAATTTACAAAGAGTTGTCATGCCTAGGAGAACATGTGGAGCCGTTGGTCTTGACCTAACATTAATAATAGTCGATGTCTTTATGGTCTAAGAAGAACCGTAAAATATCTCTGGTCTTATGTTAGAATATCGTTATCCAATTCGGTTGTGGTGGTAAGACGGCTGTCACGCTGTGGACAAAACTGATATTAAACGAATTTAGATTTAACTTGACACACATATAGTATACTGCTAGCTAGACAAGACTGTGCCGAGCGAAATGTGCCAAAACAGATGGTCACAGTTAAGTCGATAAAATCAACACTTTTTGTTTAATACAAATATAAAATATACATTTACCATAACGATGAATGTGTTTACAATTACTCTGTGTAAAAAATTTAAAATAATTAATGTTTTCGCCTACAAAATTACGTTTCACACGAAATATGCAAAAACGTAAGCTCGTGTTACGTGATTTTTAGATTATGACAGTAGAAATCTATCCTATTTTACAGCTTAAACGAAACAAATATTTATATTACAATTTGTCAGTCCCAAATATTTAAGTTATTGGTTGACAATAAAGATACATATTTATCAGAAAAGCATTTCAAATCCTCCATACAATTTTACTATGGCGGCCGCGCGCCAATTTGAATATCGAGCTCTGTCATTCAGTCCAACCGCGTCTCACGCTCCACGCTCGGCGCAGTCTTTAACTGCAATACCACATATGATACTTGTACCTCACTACGCGTTTACACAGACGAAAGTTGAATATGGAAAGTTTATGGAGACGTTTCATATTTAAAACTAGTCAATCACGTAAAATCTATGGAACAGATTTGGATTATATTTGGCACTGAGAAAGACTATGTTATGTTGAATTGTAAATATAACGTTTCCAGTTTCAACCTACGTCAGGTGGATGTATACGGTGTAGTGCACCCGAACGGCTCGTTCGACGGCTTGGTGGGGCTGTTACAACGCCAGGAGGTGGAGGTGGGCCTCGCCTCCATCTTCATGAGGAAGGACAGGATGCAGGGGCTGCATTATTTCGCCGAGACTATGGCGCTCACGTATGTATTGACGGATTGTCGAGGGAACCATGCTGCCGTCCGCTATGTCAATTCAAGTCATAAATCATTTATTCATTTAGGTCACAAAGTAAGAACGTCAAAATATACCTATAGGTTAGTGAGTTTACAAAGTTTCTTCTCCCTAGCCTTTATTATTCCCAAGTTACTTTGGGTCGCCTTTCTAGTCTAACCGGATTTGACTGGATATCAGTTTTTACACGGAGAGACTGCCATCTGAGCTCCGCAACCCGAAGGCTAACGATACTCTAAGGCTAGACCAGTGTCAGGATATTAACTACAACGACGACGGTCTAAGCAAATATGCCCAGTACAGAAATTCAGAACCACACTTGCGAGGAGACATTATCAGATTATCGGGGGTCACCTCTATAATGTCATAAACAAGGCTTGCAACATATATCCTCTATGCAAATACGCCTGTAAATCTGCTGTAATCAAGTGGCTTCTGACCAAAAACTACACTGAAACTGAAGATTTATTAACCTTATCTATCTTGTAGGTAAAGGGTCACCATCTAATGTACATAGATGCACACACATACATACGTACACACGCACACACACACACACACGCACACACACACACACACACACACACACACATGCATGCACAGACACACACACCCACAACACATGTGAACACAAACACGTACGCGCGCGTACTCGCGCATAGCTATAGCAAGTACTCCCAATTGCATGTCTGCCACGTTCGTTGAACAAAAATGGGAAATTCTTTGTGAGGGCGCTGGTACCCATAACACAAGTTTAATCTTATCTTGGGTACCAGAGTTCAATGAAACAGTAATATATAGAAATTGTTTTTATTGTATTTATGTCATTGTATTGTGGCTATTTTTGAAACAATAAATTTATTTATTATTATTATTATTATTAGAGGCCACTGACTTTCCCAATAACAACTGCCTTAGATGTTCATGGCAGCCCGGACCGACGGCTTAACGTGCTCTCCGAGGCACAGAGCAGGTGATAATTTATTGTCAATCAATACGCACATAATTTCGAAAAGTCAATTATTATAACTACCGAAAGTCAGAGGTGCGCGACGTGGGTTCGAACCCGAGACCCTCTGCATTGCAGTCGGTTGGTCTCCCGACTGAGCTATCGTTTACTAAGTTACTGAAGCTATATTTAGGTTAGTTGCTATCTTTAAGGCCTAGTGTGTTAATATGAAGACTCATAAAAGTTTGTGGCTATTTAGTAAGCAGACGGTAGCATGGCGCGATTTCGATGCTAAGCATACGCTTAACTAGTTAAATGTGGACCATAATGTAACTTGCATAGAGTCTAAATACGTTTCTCTTAAAAATACAACGTTAGTATCCTAACTAATATTATAAATGTGAATATGAGCTTGTTTGTCAAGTTTATAGTAAAGGTCATAGGGTATCGTTATCCAGAAAAAAGAACTTGTCCCGTGTTCACTAAATACATATTAGTTCTTCGTTATTCTGTATTATTATACTAAGAATAAGTGGCATTATATTCGTAGACCATACGTATTTTTTTGTTAATGAGGCAAATTACCCTTTTCCGTTTACTAAATAAGCAAGTAATAAGGCTTGATTTTCCAATTGGAAAAATCCAAAATCAAGGATTTTCGAAACAGTAGTACCTATGTATAATATATGGGTAATTATAGTTAATGGAAACTAAATACATACTTACATACATAGATTCACGCCTGTTTCTCAGAGGGGTAGGCAGAGACTACGGATTTCCATTTGCTACGATCCTGACACACTTTTCTTCTTTTCTCTTCTTTCTTCTCTTCACTAAATACAGGATTTTATCAAAGTTCTCCCGGGCTCGTATAAAACCATTTTAACAACTAAACTCCAAACGAAAGAATTCATGGAGAAAAGCTAGTCTGTATATACTATGTTCGTTCCAGTTGCGCGTTCATATTCCGTCAGCCGTCCCGTTCGGCCGTATCAAACGTGTTCCTGGCTCCGTTCAGCGCGGGCGTGTGGTCAGCCTGCGGGCTGGTCTCGCTCTGGGCCGCGGTGCTGCTCGCGATACTGCGCCGCGTCATGGAGAAGACGCACCGGCACACGAGGCAGCTGCTCGCACCTCTCACTCTACCCGACACCTGCACTTTTGCGTTTGGTTCTATGTGTCAACAAGGTATATACATAGTCTCACTGTTATATTCTGAGAGATTTAGGCAAAGGTTTATTATACTTTAAACAACTACTTGTACGAGACATTGCTATGATGTATTCGATAGGCGTTTTGCTAATCATATTAAATTGTGTATTGTTATTGACACTCGCCTCAAAACTGTAACGATTTGACGTAGTAATTACGATTTTGGTATTTCATTTATGGCCACTATTTGTTAGCTAACTGCCTCCGTGGCGCAGCGATAGTGAATGCGACTGCTGTGCATGAGGTCTCGGGTTCGATTCCCGGGTCGGGCCAACAAAAAGTTATTGGGTTTTTCTGTTAAGAAATCTCTATACAAGCCCGGAATTAGGAACTTGACGGTATTAGAAATTCCCGTGCCTCGGAAAGCACGTTGGTCCTGCGCCTGATCTCTCACCGGTCGCGTCAAATTATCCGTCCCATCGGATCATGAAGGGTTAGGGAACTGAGAGTACACTTGTGTTTGCGCACCCACTTGTGCACTATAATGTCTCCTGCGCAGATGGCCAGTCTCCGTTAAGATTGGCTGCCGTGCCGTGACTGAAATTCGGTCTGGAGGACATTAGCTAAAGACATAACATATAGCTATATACTGGCAGGGTTCTACATGACGCCGGCGGTGACCTCAGTGCGCGTGGTAATGTTCAGCACGCTGATGGCTTCGCTGTTCGTATTCACGGCGTACTCTGCCAAGATTGTGTCGCTGCTACAGACGCCCAGCGACGCGTTGCGAACCATCGACGATCTCACTAGGTCGCCCATGACCCTCGGCGTGCAAGACACCACGTACAAGAAGGTTTATTTTACTGTGAGTGAATATGAATCCTGAATAATATTATAAATGCGAATGTGTGTTTGTTTGTTACGCTTTCACAACTCGGCCGATCATCTTATAATTGTTAAGAGCACAGAAAATAACATCCAGAAAAAAAATCCTGAGGGATAGGTAGATTACCTTATATAAATTAACCATCTCGATTCACAAATGCAAGATTGCACAATTTCAAATATATACTTTAAAACAAATAATTATATTATGATTTTTATATAATATTGTCTTCTGTTTACGCGAATGTTATTCATTGAAATTAAACTACTATATACGGATTTTATCGCGTTGTTTATTTGACACTGTTACAAAATTTTGAAAAACTGTTACACTACTATAATCACTATTAAACTTTACAAATTTTTTTAAGCTAATTAAATTATTGAAACTATTAAAACTATTTATACTATTACTATACTATTATAGTATTTAGTATTTTTTTTTTTACACTTACCCCGGCGTTTCGGTTGCTTTTCAGCAGCCATGGTCACGGGGAGTTTAATCTATACAAGATGCAGGGGTCTATAAAATAGATTGTGACTGCGGACTCTCATACATTGGTCAAACCAAGAGAAGCATAGGCACCCGCATAAAAGAACACATAGCTGATGTAAAACACCAACGCTCGTTGAAGTCTGCTGTGTGTGAACATGTGCAACAGGGGACCAACCACTACCTGAGATTTGACAAACCACAGATGCTCGCTAAAGAACACCGATGCCTACCAAGGATGCTTCGCGAGGCTATTGAAATCAAGAAACATCCTAATTTCAATAGAGAAGATGGTTGGAATGTACCACCAGCTTGGGATCCAGTAATTCAACTAGTTAAACCCAAGAAGAAGAAAACCACAGCTAGACTTCATGATACTTTGACTTCATTCTGCGTAAATAGAAACACCCATGATTAAATTATGTTCGGGTACTTTGAAATAACTACACTGGAACATTGAGACAACTACCATCTTAGTCTCCCCGTGACCATGGCTGCTGAAAAGCAACCGAAACGTCGGGGAAAGTGTAAAAATAAATCTAAATAGTATAATAGTATAGTAATAGTATAAATAGTTTCAATAGTTTCAATAATTTAATTAGCATAAAAAATTTGTAAAGTTTAATAGTGATTATAGTAGTGTAACAGTTTTTCAAAATTTTGTAATAGTGTCAAATAAACAACGCGATAAAATCCGTATATAGTAGTTTAATTTCAATGATTTTTACATATTATCTTTTTACTTATTTTTATTACAATACGAATAGCTTTTTTTAATTCGATGCCTATGTTCTGAAATTGCGCTAAGCCAGAAAGGCGTAGCAGAGAATTTGGTGTTTCGTTGTCTTTTAAAAGAAAGAAGAATGTTGTTAGTTCCATTCGTTGCCATATAACATTCATTCACTTATTTTATTTTATTTAAAAAGACTCCCGCTCTAAGAATATTATAGAATAAAAAAACTATTTATTTCTAAGTATATGGTACATTAGATGTGCCAGCGGTTTCACCCGCGTTTATGATTACTGCGCCGCCCCCGTGGGTCGTAGCGTGATGTTATATAGCCTATAGCCTTCTTCTATAAATAGGCTATCCAACACTAAAAGAATTTTTTAAATCGAACCAGTAGTTCCTGAGATTAGCGCGTTCAAAAAACAAACAAACTCTTCAGCTTTATAATATTAGTACAGATTAGGACATTGATTTACATACTGCCATTGCTGGCGTAGGAATATTAAAAGGATGATTTCAATCCTTGAGTAAACAATTATCTTATAGTCTCTTTAATTAAATTCAATTAATATAATATTTCAGCTTAAAATACAAATAATAATAATATATAATAATAATATTCTATTACATACACACAACACCATCTAGCCCAAACTAAGCAGAGCTTGTACTATGGGTACTAGACAATGGATAAACATACACATATACGTTTATTTTGGAAATACATACATATTAGGTATACATAGAAACAAAAATGTCAAATACAAAATATTATAAATGTCGGAATATTATCAGTTAAATTACAATGTCAAGGAAAGGTTTAGTAATGTCAAAGTATTAGTAACAATGTGAGTTTTATTTTCTGAATGTTTACTCACACACAAAACAGATAGAGTTTTCACTTACAACTATATACTAGTAGACTCGGAGTTATTTTTATTTCTAGTTCTGCAGAAGACCAGTTGGCAGGCAAGTACTAGATCCGTAGCTGGACAGCAGTTTTGCTAAAAAATAATCAACTGGACTGTCTCTTAAATCTCTTGAGCATCGCTCGGGCACCGGTCTTCAGCCACAATGCTTTTTAGTTGCCTGGATTCTGTCTGTTGAAGCATTAAATCCATGTTTAGTCTATTCTTTGGTCTACCAAGTAGGTAGTCTTTCAGGTGCGGCTGTTACTCAGAATTTCCTAACAGAACAACTTATGCCTTGGGATCAGCGAGGCTGTCTTAATATGGAAAAATAAAAAAGAGAACTGTTCTATTGGAAGACAGGGTGAGCTTATGTGTGATACTATGGTGTACAGGAGACAACAGACGTGTCCGTGCAGCAGCTATACAAACGCAAGATCCTGCCTCAGGGCGAGCGCGCCTACCTCGGCGTCAGCGAAGGCATCGCGCGCGTCCGGGCCGGCTTGTTCGCCTTCCAGGTATGATCTGAGCAAGGTTGCCAATCATACGAAGTTCCTCGTACAAATACGAGACTTGCAGTATCCCGTACGAGGTACGAGGACACTGTCACCCTCGTACGAGATTTTGATATAGTGAAAATAAAAGTAAAAAATTTGATCAAATCTCTACGGGCTGACATTTTCTTTTTTAGAATTGCTCTGTACTGAACTTAGCACGGTAGGCAGGCTGACATTTATTTTTTTTAGTTAATCTCTACCAAATAGAATGTACGAGGTTTGAGATCCAAAATACAAGGTTACGGTTGGCAACCCTGGACCTGAGTGCCTAGTGCGAGTTTGTTTTACGTTAAAGCGATCGACACGTTTATGACGTTCTTGTGTCAACGGTGCTTCGATTGGCCCGTTCCAAGCTGTCATGACCAATCAGAGAGCCAGACGTGGCAAATGTTTCGATCGCGTAAACGTAAAACCAACTCACACTAAGCACCCTGACGGCCTACCATAAAAACGTATAGCCGTTAAAGATTTTTCGTTCGCCCGAAACTTCAGCTTTCGGATACCCGAAACTTCGAGCCGAACCAAAAAGCTTTAAATGGCAATTTCTTTGGCTTTCGGGCTGCTTCATGAATGAGTTTAGTACAATCCAGAGCTTACGTACTAAAATTCATGACGAATTATGAAATAAATGTGTCTCACGATACGTGGGCTCTAAACGTCGGTATTTATGTTTCATGCATATTTAATACGTGCGTATACACCATGCTCCCGAATCAGACGTGTTGAATCAGTCATCACCGTGTTCAGTTTATTTATTTATTGTATCATACATGTCGTATAATATTATCTTTAAAAGATTTTTTGAGATTCACTGGAACCTCTGCAACTCCGTAGGGACATTGCCTCATTGGCATGTTTTTACAGAATATACCACGGGGAGTGCTCTGAAGAGTTATTCCACCTTATCCCGCCCTCCCCTTTCATATCCAGAACAACGCGTGCTGGGCTCAGATGCCATCCTTACACGGTAGAGTCGATTAGAGCGCGTACCAAAAAGTTTGGGTCCTCATATCTCTGCCGAACGACCAAGGCATGGAATTCTCTGCCAAGGCACGTGTTTCCTTCTTCCTTCAATCCTGGGTTCTTTAAGCGGGGCGTGAAAAAGCATCTTCTCAGGCCGTCAAAGTAGAGACCTCAACATCGCCTCGGCTACTGTGGGGGCGATGTGGAGGCCACTGCTCTTAGACCACACGACTGCTTACCATCAGGTGGAGTGTGGTCATTTTGACGAGCAAAATAAAAAAAAAATAAAAAAGACAACTCTCGCACGATAAATTATTCTTGTATCGCGGTGGACTTTACAAACATTCAAACAACGGGCACAAAGAACATCCAGACTCGCCAGATCACAAAAGTTTTTGTCCCGTGTGGGGACCGAACCCACAATATTCATGCCATCATCCTGAAGTCATAGAAATAGTCATATATCTTAATATAAATTTATCGTCTGGTCTTGTAGGTGGAGCGCAGTTCCGGCTACGATATCATCACCAAAACCTTCACGGAGCGAGAGAAGTGCTCGCTGGACGAAATCGAGGCCTTCAAGATGCCCATGGTGTGCGTTCCTATAAAGCGGTACTCCGGCTACAGGGAACTCTTCGCTGTCAGGTACACCAGCCTACTAATCTACAAAGGACGTTTAACCTTTTAACCGCTTACGTCGGATTAATCCGACAAATATTTTCGTGTCCATTTCGCCAGCGTCGTATATTGCCGACCAAATACCACAGCTCGTTTAATCTGCTTTTTTATTTAATTACGGTGTTTTCTATCAAAAAAATGTTTATATTGTGTAAATGGATAATTAAGTAATCACTTACAATTTAATACACTTTAGTCTCATAATTAGAAGTCTTAAAATAAGTATTTATTTTTGTAAGTATTTATTTTCGATTCACTGTGCCGGGCGCTGGGGGCAGGACAACTGTTATGAAGTGGGGCGGTTAAAAGGTTAAGGAGTTTGATTACTTAGAATTATGCGTCAGAATTGCCACTGCAAGATCATCTAAGTAAAAGCACATCAAACTGGAAATTGTTGTATGCCTAAAATGTAACTGTATATGTTCACCGAAATATAATAAAGTTTACGTTGTTTTATTATAACGTTACAGCTTAACACGAGGTTAGCAGTGATTGTTGAATAAAATATGTGTTTTAAATGTTACACACTAATAGTTTATTGTAAAGTTCCACAATAAATTCTTAAAAATTAAAAATTATAATGAAAATGTTATAATGTTGCATTGAATGCACCCGAATGTCGCGGTCACAGAAAGTGCACTGACTCTTTATGCGTTTGATGTAATTAGGTTAACGCGTGCTTATTACTGACTAAGGTGTTCGGTTATATTACGCCGAACAATAACTAATCCTAACTAACATTATAAATGCAAATGTGAGTTAGTTTGTTATGCTTTCACGCCTTAACTACTCGACTACTACTAGTATTATATCATCATGGAATTTCGCGTACAACATGTATACGAAAATGTCAAGGTAACAGAAAAGGACATAGTAACCTGCCATCCAAAAGAAAATTATTGTTACTAATCTAACCTAATAATAAAATAATTATAAATTTGTTTAATTACACAAATATTACAAAACACAAAAAATAAATTTTACAGTTTTGTGCATTAGCAGATAAAAGTTAGGTACAATGACAAGAGAGTATTTTGGCAGTATAATTGTTAAACCTTGTCTCCTAAACTAGGCCAAAAGGCCTGTATCTTAGGAAACAAACTAATTTTCAAAAATAGTCGAGCGTAGAAAGGCTGCCGATTTATTGTTTCCGTGTTTAAATACCTATGATGTATATATGTATATATTTATAGTAGTTGACAATAGTAGTTGATGATAATAGTTTAGGTTAACCTACATTTACGCATTCCGGGAGGTCCATTGTTATTTCAACATCTTTCTTTACCCCGGCGAGTCCGACATAACCCCTCTGCCCGCCCCCGCGGCGGGATATGCGTCCATGCATTCACCCAAGTACAAAAAATAAATTTAAATAAATTTAAAAAAAAACATTTACGCGAGCGAAATCTAGTGATATAATAAAGTCCCATTATTCCCGTGGTCTAAGTTCCTATTTATGCTTCCAACCGATTTAGAAGGCTTAGATTTCATTATCTGGTCTGGTAAGGTGGGGTTGGACTTTTCTCTTAGAAAATGTTTAGTAATAGTAGGAAAAAGTAAGCAGCGGTGGTCATGGTTACCATTAGGTAGACGTTAGTTCGTCTTACATCAACGGTGAAAAAGACCGGTCAAATGCGTGTTGAGTCAAATCAAATCATACTGTGTTCTTAAGACATTAAGACTATTTTACATATACTGCAATTATTTCTAACTTATAACAATTTCCACAACCGTAACTCCTAACATTTCATGAAACTTTTGACGTAAAGATTACAGGCAAAGTAAATTATTTTTTAACAAGTTCAGATTAGACTATAGAGAAACTTAGTTATGCGGTCTGTATTTAAGCGGCGCGAACTTGGAACTGAAAAATTAAACTGCAGAACTCGGTTTGGAGTCCGACTCACACTTCATGATCGGTCTCTAGTTGTCGTTTATGCTGTGCAGGATGTGCTGGCAGCGTGAGACGGGTCTGATGAGTCAGGCGCGGCGCGTATGGCTCGTGGCGCGGCCGCGCTGCGAGTCGGCGCAGAGCGGCTTCGTCAGCATCGGCATCACCGACGTACTGCCTGCGCTGGAGGTCTATACTGCACACCTGACCAGTGCACCACCTTACATGTCACCTCCAATAATATAGGCCAGAAGATCACTAGCGAATACAACGTAGTCTTCTCTTTTTTACTAATCAGTAGAAGAGCAAACGCTACGGTAAAAGACATCCAGTAGTGCCTAATGCATACCCCCTCACCATAACTGTAAGGTGGGTCGCTGGAACTGAAACTACATCCATAACTAACGTGACTGGTGACTAACGATACCCTACGCCAAGTATATCCCCGACCAACAGGCATCGGAACAGATACAGGAACCAAGCTACCGGTGGTAAGAGCTCCAGAGACAGGAACCTCCAAACGATGCATGCCGTGTCTAGCAACACCGCATTCTGTACCAAGGTCTTGATCCAACCATACAACGCGAAGATCTTCAGGTCGTAAAACGACTGAAACGACTATCAGCACATCCATCGCCGGGTCAGAGTGCCAAAAAAAATTCTTATTCATTTAGGTCACAAAGTAACAGCTATGAACGCCACGATTACACTTAAATTAAGGGATGACCCGGTCCACGATTTTTATTCTTTTATCTAGATCCTTATTTAGTTTTTGTTGTATGTAGGCGCTGGCAATAGGCGTATTTCTCGCGCTGGTACTGCTGGCCGTTGAAGTGAGCGTGCACGCAATCAAGAGGAAGGCTGCGCAGTATCCACGAAAGCGGTCAGATGCTGACACAGCGCGAGTGGAAACCAGGAGGTTCAAGTAATTGATAGGTTGGTTCTGTTGAATTATATACATTTATATGTGCAAAAATTAATTAATTGTTATATTTAACTATTTAGAATAATTGCACCTTAGTAATTGTATAATTTAACATCATACAATATAAGGGCGCGTTCCCACTATGTCGTGACGATAGATAATCGTGTCGTTTAAAGCGTCGTGGCTTGTGTATTTAAATAGAGGTGTTCAGATAAAGGATGACACGATTAACTATCGTCCACGACTTTTTCGCAGTGACGACAGATTGTCAAGTCAAAGGAAACTGCTAGCACGACAGTCGTAAAACGATAAAAAAAAACGTCACGACTAATCATGACGGCAAATCGTGTGTAGTTGTTGCAACTATCCATCGTAGCTACGATATAAATATCGTCTCGTCGTTTACACGTTCAACGATAAAATATTTCGACGACACAGTGACGATAAACAGTCGATATAATGAGAACAGCTAGAGACGACAGTCGTCCAACGATAAATTAATCGTCACGACATAGTGGGAACGCGCCCTAAATAGTAGTCAATTACTTGACAGTTTGATAAGCTATAAAAGGCGTAGCAACACTGCTATCTGTCACTTCTTGTTGTGAGCTGTAAGTGAACGGACATATAAAACTTCCTTGTGTCAAAGTTTAAAAGTATAAAATATATAATTAAAGTGTTTGGACAGTGTGTCATTTAATCCATAACCTCTAATAGGTTCTTCATATTCTTTTTCGCATCTATTCTATTTATTAATATCTATTTATGCAAAATATGTCCGAAACAGTAGCTTTATTTTATTATCTAAGAATACGAGTAGTACCCTAGTCGGAACTAGGGTATCGCTACTATGTTTAACCGTTGGACTGTCACGCAGAGCATTTAATTCCAATCCTAGAGCACGCATCCCTGACTTTTCGAAGTTACGTGTGTTTTAACTAGTTATTTATCATATTTATTATTTTAGTTAATTATATAGTTACTGTTGGCAAATAAATAAATAAAAAATGCGCCATTAAAAAAATAACACGCATATTTGTCACGCGTGTTTGTCACGGGCTTAAATCACAACATGTGACTTGTTACATAAATGTGGACACAGCTTCAGAAGTAGTATCCTACTCGAGCAGATACATGCTTAGGTAATATTTTCACTGGAACTTGCCCAAAAAAATAAAATGAAAAATACTTCAAAACGTTTATTAATTAAGTATTACTAAAAATATATGTTAAATTTATTCCTGTTATGCCGTAATAAGTAATAAGACAATTTCTTCATTAATCATATCATTATTTACAGGATGGAATGACATCACACGGATACTCATAGATCACTTAGCGTTCACACTGCCAGCAAAACGATGTTCAACTAAGTACATACATATTTGTCAAAACTTCGCAAGTATACAAAAGAATGGAAACTTCCACACATCGCTTTCATCTCTTCTACTGTTCCAGAAACAAGTCGTTTTACCTACAGACAGTAAATTTTGACGCATCGCACGCATAAAACAGCGACTTAACTCGAAATTTGGAAGTAAGGCAATTTGAACTCTATTGTGTCACTATAAATTCTAATAATATATTCGTGTTAACTTATTGCAACAGAGTACAAATTGGTTTGATCCATGATACTCAGATAGGTATCTGCCTTATCAAGACTGCGATTCTTTACTTCAAAAAATGTGTCGAAATTTTACTGTCCGTAGCTAAAACTAATCATTTCTTGATAAAGGAACAGAGTCAAATCTGATAGTAGTAGTAACATATGTATTTAATTTTGCTTTTGCGGCAATTTCGCCAATATGGACGTATTGGACATCGGCTTGCCAACGACTGGTTTGTGATCACACGCGTTAGTAAAGACAGGGCAGTGAGTGAGATCTGTCTCGTCACTAGAACATGTGCACGACGAGGAGTATGGCCACGGTGAAGAGTAGTGCGCCGCATAGAACGCGGTCTGCCAACACCGCCGCCGCCGCCCACGCCCCGCTCTCCGCAGAAGCGCTCGTGTCCTGCGCACACAGCACACTTTACTTAAGGCTAAGCCATTGGTACATCATGTTAGTGATTGTTTACGATGCCTACTTCGCACGATTAGTTTAGTATGATAATTATGGACGAACAGACAGTACTAGTACAGCCGGCAGAATAAAATACACTGTAGATGAACGAAATAAATTATATTGCACCTAATATAACTTTGATTTATTGACGTCAATAACTACATTTCTTAAGCTAGTTACAGGATAGTGTAACATAAAGTCGCTTAACTTTTAACCTTGATTAAGAAACGAATCTGTATCGTGATCTTGTTTGATTTCAACGCCATCTAGGCAGCAAAAAGACAACTCTTATATCTGAGATCAATGACACAATCGAAGTCACAGCGCTCATAGCCTTCAATCGTTTGAGAGTAAAAGTTAACTTTCACCATTCAATTGATTTCGAAACCATGATACCGTCCGTCGTATCGTCTTCAACTTTTTGAAGATAATATGTTCGAAAAATATAATTTAGAATCTTATAAAGGACGTAAGTCAGATACTTACAGCAGATGGCGTAAGTCTACAGATAGTAGAAAGACTGGAGAGCGTGTTCCGTAGAAGACGCGGCGGGGGCGCTGCACAGCTCGCTACACGCCGCACGAACGCTGCGCATGCGCTGCATATCGCGCCGCACGCGCATAGTGCGCACATAAGCGACATCACACGTGGGCATGTACGCGCTCCCGGCAACCGAAGCAACGCCGTTATCAACCTGCGCAACGAACACAGAATTCTGTATCATAAACATAATCTTATCAGTTTAATATGGCCTATTGCCATCATTACATTCAAGACAAGCTTTTGATTGCATTTCAATGTGCAAATGAAGATCTCTACACGGTTGTCACAATCTCGGTTATAGTTTCGAAATTATCTAGCAGTACTCATATACCTAAGTGGTTAAATTGAATATATTAGCGAGAAAGCTAAATATCTTTGGTTTTTTTTTGGTTGTTTTGTTAAGAATTTGGCGTACCACAAGGCTTGGGTGTCGGTCCTGTTATAGAAATAACGGAAACCTTGCTTACCACAGTGCTGCAGTAAAAGAGGCACAAGCTGCTAACGCGTGTCTCTGGTCAGGTGGCAGTATGACGGCGGCAGTCAGCAGCATCGCAGTGGCTATCATCACGGTGGTTGCCGCCAGTGAGTGTGCAGGTGCCCGCCGTGACACTTCAATAGACCACGTGGCTGCGCTCGCTTCTTCCTCACCGCGATAATATCTGATACTGTCACCCGCAATGGATTTAATCTCCCATGCGCCGCTCTCGAATACTACTGCATTCTAAATCCAAAAGTAAATTAAAAGCATAATTATGTAAAGTTGTTTTTTATTTATGCAGTAAATTAGACTACAATATTCTCTATTTGTCTACACAACTTAACAATAAAATATTTTGTCTCAATAATGTATTAAGTATAATTATGAGAATTGATATGTTAAAAATTTTCGACTGACCGAGTGAGGTTGATAATTCTGCAAAACCTCTGACATGTCAATCTAGCGGTTTGTTTGCTAAGTTATCGCTTCTACTTCTGTTAAATATTGCAGGTATATTACTTGGAAAAGCATCTTTCTTGTATATATAACAGATTGCAATTCCTTACCACTACCATGTCAGAATAACTTAGAACAGATACCAATACAAATATAGAACCAGTATATACTGTTACCAGCTCAGGGCGCGTTGTTAAGCTATTAACATAGACATGCAACCTACAAATGGATATCGACTCGAAATGACAACACGACTCACCTTAAATTCGATGATACGCAGCTCGATTTCATCGAAGCCGTAAGCCCTTGATCCGAACCTGAAAACGCAGGACTGTGTGTCCTTAGGCCAGTCATACAAATCCATCGCTACAGGAGCGGTAAGATCCAGCCTCATGACCCAGGTAACTGATCCAACGCTATCGATTCGAGCTCGCAGTCCCACGTCATTTGGAGAGCTTGACACGCCAGTGGCGGCTGCGTTGAGGAGCACAATGTCAGGAAGCCAGAGTCGTTCTGCTGCTGTGATTGCGTAGTCACAACCCCATTCTGTCTGATTCCACTTGACACGCTGGTCTATCCATATCTGTAAGTATTAAAAAGATATGTTACAATTTAACTTGCTGCGTAATTGGTAAACTCAAAGGCAAAATTAAGATGAGGTGTCTATCAAGGTTTGGATATTTTGTTAAAAGGCAGCCTGAACAACTTAAGTCTTGTTATTTTAGACGAAGATGTATAAGGGAAATATCAAACTTTGTTGATAACAAAGGATCTCTCCTATTCAGTTAATATTATTGGCAAAGTAGAGATTGTCGTACAAATAAATAGTAGTGATTGCTAATTTCATTGGTAATATTATAGCCAATAAATTATTTGTTATTCTTTTGTGATTTTACTCGAAGTGCAAAAATAACATATTTGCACAACACCAACAAACTGGTTAAAACAGGCTCGCCAATAATAACTAAACTGATAAAAATGTTTCGTGGGCGTACATGGCGTAATCTTACTGTAGTATGTTGAAGTAGGAATATGATACCATCAAAAATTAGAAGCAATAACAAAAAATAAAGAAAATTGTATGCTCAAATAAATTATAAAAATTCTAACATAAAATGGACCTTTTTACAATAATTCTAAATAGAAGGTAAATATAGGGACATCAAGATCCGAAAACAATAAAAGAAAATGTTTTTTTGTTGTTAGCCTAGCTCGAAACCAAGCAAATATATTACTATAATACTGTCAATGTTGTACAATCAAAGCTTGACAAAGGAACATAAGTTGTTTGTCGAATCAGTTGTTATATTAAATCTTACCTCGTAATATTACAGAGAAACACTAATATAAAATATTAATATAAATAAGACAATGTAAAGCAACTAGGTTTTTCTGTTACCAAAGCTTTGTAGTTAATTCTTAGTAACAGCTGGCAATATGTAAATTCACACATTTTCGGGTAATATCTGCTGTATTAGGTACCCACAAGTGTGGGCAAATGTGAATTAGTTATACCTACATAATGCACGGCTGTTATTGAGATCTAACTACATAGTTTGTCCAATTTTAGTAACTTACCATTTTGAGGTCAGTGAGTAGCCTCATGGTGGAATGTTCCTGGTCGATGGTGGCGTGCTTCACGTCCAGTGTGACGTGGAGGATTACGCCGGCATCAGCTGGTGGTCGCATATCCCGATCGTACTCGGCGAGTAGCGTATCCACCAGAATCGAAAGCTCCGTCGAGTTGTGGCACTGGCCCCATATTTCTTCCAGACCTGATAAACACATTAAACATTTGAACCATCTTTTATGAAACCAGTCAATCTTTTATCTAATACGGCAGCTGATAGTATAATACCAATGTTTTGAAAAGTGCCAAGTTGTCTTCCTTCCAATATCCAAAGGTTCTTCTGTGGTATTTGGCGATAAGTGCCTGTTCCCATAAATGTCTCGTAGCAAAAAGACACTGGTCACTTCACTGACGTTTTGGGCAAAAGTAGGCCTCAATCAGCCTAACGTAGTCAAATCCTAGACAAGAGCCAATAATAATTTCGCCTTAGTAACAAGTCTTCCGCCTTCTTCATCCAGTCTTTCCCAGCTATCCTATTGTGGCGTCAAGATGACGGTAAATTATTACAATTATCATCGCGAAAGCTGTTCTCTTCATTTGAGAACGTAATCGATTTTGATATAATTTGGCGTGAAGATGCTTGAAAGTTGGTGGAAGATTTATAGAACTTTATGTATGCAAACAGTGACGGCTAACAGTTAGTTTTTTATATGTAAGAGAGTTATTACCGTATGCACAGAAGAGAAGGGCGGTTAGGAGGACAGCCGGGAGCGACGCCATTGCAACGACTGGTGGCGCGCTGGCGGTTGCACACAGCAACCGTTGCTGCCAGTAGTATACAACAGTTGCCGCATAAGTCTTTTAACACACTTGAATTAAAAGACTACTACAACACGCAAATTTTAAGCGACTTTAAAATAGGAGGAGGTTTCTCAATTCGACCGTATATATTTTTTTATGTGTAAAAATTGACAATGTCATTGTGTAAATGAATCATCATAATTTGTAAATACTAAATACTACATAATTGAGAAATAAAATAATTTTGTTATAGGTATTTCTCGAATAATATATTAAATAGGTAGGAGGGCACAGAAGTAAAATTTTTCGTTTAAGTAGGTATTAAGATTTTGTAATAATTTAGTATTTACCTAGGTAAGTTATTTTAAACGAAATTAGAAATCTTTAAAAGAGAATTGTTACACATTTCTATCCTTTGAATGAAATGTTTCATTAAATTATTTTTCGCTTTTTAGTGCTGATGTTTTTTATTTGAAGTCGGTTTTAATTTTTTTTTAAATTATTACAGTAGCTTCGTACGCATGGCATTTCAATCTTATAGTAACATCTGGTAATGAGTAGCAGAACTGATTCGCTCCAAAACCCTAAACGTTAATATTTTTTAAATAAATATTTTAAGATTTTGCGGCAAGAATAAGGTAATAACAGTTATCTCTCATTCTCCGACCTTCACACTATTAATAGTTTCGCGAGAGCTAGGCAGCGTATTAAAGATATCTTATTATGAACACTAGGCGGCAGCATATCAAGATGAAACATGCACCAGATTTTAAGCTTAATAACAATACAAATGTGTAAGCTCTTATTTAATATCGCGTTATAGTTTTTTCGTGATGTGTGTACAAATATACAGACAGGTAAACCGGCAGACAGACAAAAATAAAAATAAAACGTTTTAACTATAAGGAGTCCTCACTTTTTTTATATGTCCTATGTGCAGACGTCGACCAGTTCCAATTTTATTATATTACTAGCAGTGCTCGCGGTTTCACCCACGTTTATGGTTACTGCGCCACCCCTGTGGGTCGTAGCGTGATGTTATATAGCCTATATAGCCTTCCTCGATAAATAGGCTATCCAACACTAAAATAATTGATCAATTCAAACCAGTAGTTCCTAAGATTAGCGCGTTCAACCAAACAAACAAACTCTTCAGCTTTATAATATTAGTATAGATTATGTATAGATTTGTACCAACTTGCATCGCTCGTGACCAAGGGTTAAATCTGAGTCTTCAAATGGGACGACATGTTAGGAATATATCTTTAAATACTGACGCGTTTAAAAACTGCTGACAAATCACCGCGATTACAGACTAAAAGAATAATGCTTAACACATTTCCAGTCACTGAACACAAATTGTCATAATTTGCTTATATTTTAAAAACAATTTAGCAAACATTTGTGTGGACACAGCAGCTCATATAAGAAAAAGAAGCAAGTAGATTGAGTTGTGTAAGACTTATATAAAACATGGCGTTTGAAAAGAATGTTCATAAGTTTCTTGCCGCTTTTTGTCAAGAGCATCACTACTCGAATAGGCTTTTTCAATGCTGAATTTTTAGTACCTTCTATTTTCTTTTATTCTAATAATTTATTATGAACTAGCTTTTGCCCGCGGCTTCGCTCGCGTTAATTTATAATTTGACATTCAATTCGGGTTGTACTCTGCTTATAATAGGTAATATAATTCAATCATGATTCGAAAGACACGTGGCGCCATCTATTATAAGAACATTATTCTTGTTTTCCTCGGGAACAGTAATTTTTTCCAGGATGAAATGTAGCCTATGTCCGTTTCTGTACACTTGACAACGTATATGCAAAATTTCAGGATGATTGGTTCAGTGCTTTAGGCGTGAAAAGGTAACAAACAAACAAACTCATTTTCGCTTTTACATATAATATTAGTTAGGATAATATATTATTTAATTGACGTATCCAAGAATTCCTTACACATTTGACTTGATTTTGACTTTGCTGAACATCATTAACGAAAGACTTAGGTAAACAAAGGATATTTAGAACACCATCAATCATTTTATTTAAAAACTGTTGAGCGCATGCGCCCTGCCGTTGCTGCGTGGGCGCACTATCTGAGGCGGGTATCCGCCCTGCAAGGACACTCCGCTAACATTGTATTTTTGTACCATGTTTTCCTATAGTGTCACATATTATCTTCGTTTATAATAATTTATCTAAGCCAGTATTGTTATTTTGTATTTACATTTATCTCCCGCTTTGCTTGTGTATTATTTTGCTGTGATAAAGTTCAAGGGGAGTTGTTACGATTATGAGGAGCAAATCAGTGAGTACCTGCCTGCCTGTACCTGAGTGCCTTCAATGACCCATCAAATTTTATTCAATCTTTGGATAGACTCTTCACCAACCTGAAGTCTTATAGAAATTTAGTACTAGTTGGAGATATTAACATTGATGTTGCCCAGGGTCACACAGCTACTTACACTTTCGACTATATCGATCTTCTTGCTCATCATGGGCTTTTTCTCGGTCATAATTTCCCAACTCACGGTTCTACGTGCCTTGATCATATCAACTTGAAGACCATACTACCATCTAAAATACTTGTGCTCGAAACAACCATTACAGACCATTTTGCAGTACTGCTTGCCATGTCCTTAAAAAATAATATTCATAAAAGACATCACACTGTAACCAAAATCGATGAAGACCAGCTGTCTGTTGAGCTGTGTAATATTAGTTTTAAACCAGTTTATGAAGTAGTCGATCCCAATCTAGCCACGAAACTATTCCTTGAGCCAATTCTCTCTGCGTTAGCAAAAAGTATAATTACTATTAAATTATCTCGAAGGCGGCGTCCTATCAAAGCTTGGATCACCCCAGGATTGCTAAAGTGCATGCGCCATAGGGACAATCTATACAAAAAATATAAAAAGAACCCCTCGGATGAAATAATATCATTGTCTTATAAAAAATACCGCAATTTTTGTACAACAATCTTACGAAAAGCTAAAAGAGACTATGAAAGACAAGAATTTAAAAAAGCTGGCAAAAACTCGAAGCAGTTATGGCATGTCATCCAATCTGTTACAAACAGGAATAATCCCAAATCTTCTGCGAGTCATCTATTAGAGTCCAACAATGACAAGCAACTATTAATTAATGGTGTCAATGCATACTTTGCAGGTGTAGGCAGACAGCTTGCGGAGGCTATTATTGCATCCTCCTCTCCTTTACCCATAAATATCCAATCTAAATCAAAAGATTCCTTTGTAATGTTAGAAACGGATGAATCTGAGGTCAGGGGTATTATTATGTCTTTAAAAACCAACTGTGCAGTTGGGTGGGACGGTATTTCATCTAATTTTCTAAAGAAATATTCTACTATCATCGTCCCTCCTCTGACATATATCTGTAACTTGAGCATTGGTACTGGCATATTTCCCGATCCTCTCAAAAAAGCTCTTCTCCATCCAATTCATAAATCTGGGGACCGTAAGTGTATCGAAAATTATAGACCTATATCGGTTCTCCCAGCAATCTCAAAGATTCTTGAAAAAATCATCAACCTTAGACTAGTAACCTATTTAGAATCTCACAACCTGTTATCACCTAACCAATTTGGCTTTAGAAAAAAACTATCCACAGATGATGCTGTTCACGGCTTGGTTGAACGTACTCTTAACCTTACAACTACCTTAAAAATTTCACTGTCACCTAGGTATCTCTTTCAACTGTCCCATTCACATTTTTCTTAAATACTTTCGTAGTCAATCTTTTGTCGTCAATTCCTTTACCTTATGCTATTATGACAGTGTCACTAATACGAAGTAGTTTCAGCTAGCGACAAGAGATGGCGCTGTGTTAAATATCACACTACTGCATACAGCTTGTATTAGAGCCAGGATCGCGCTAGCGATATTTGCAGTATGAGTCTTTATACATGTATACCAGTTCCGACATAAACCGTAAAGCCCGACAGGCCCGATCATTTAGCTTGGTTGGAGGATCCTCATTTTCTGTGCGCGAAATATCATTACTAGTTCGTCACCAAGGTACAATAATAATCAGCACACTTAAGTAAATTATTTAATATATTTATAGAAACAAATATTTACAAAATGATCAAGGAACAATGTCGATATGTAACTAACTGTACATTACTACAATACAATAGTATGAGCTCACAACATAATCGGTACTCTTAAAGACAACTATTCGGTCACAAACTACACAGTTACAGAGATACCGGTTTGTTTTCAAAACCAAAATCAAATCAAATGCTGCTTACTGCTGTCAGACAATATGTTTAGAAATCGCGCAAGTTACAAGTTAGCAGCAAGCCCTTGACATTTATGTATGTACATTGTTCGTATAATTGTAGGATAGGTGACGCCAGCGTGGCGGCAGTCGTATTGTAGGCAGTTTTGTCTTTTGATTACGATTATTGATTTTGCCTAGACAATACAAAGCACAGAGTACGCTTATAGTGACACCTATTTGACATATTTCATGTACCTAATCTATGACACTTTTAATGACACAATGCCTGCTTTCGATACAGTCCGTCATTTGACACAAATATTATCACCTTCGCGTATGTGTGCCAGTATACTTTGAGAATCATTCTACTGTTAGTAATAAAATCTACACTGTTTGAATAGTATTGTGATTTAAATAAATCATACTTAGGTACTTATTATATACACATTTATATGATAAAAACAACAGGAATTATAATGACAATTTACATGGTTATAATTGATGTATGTAGTTTAAGGTAATTGCTAAAACACAACGAAAAATTACGTACAAATAATTAACATAATTAAGTATAACAAGATGAGGGTGCAACTTAAGCAGAACAATATCTGATCGACGACCATTATAATACGTCATTACGATAAAGCTTTGTGAATGTCTCAATATTAAGAATGATGGTACTCATACATCATACATGGCGTATAATTGGCGCGAGCTACATGTAGGGTTATTAACCATACTTTAAAAACCGTTTTATCTATACTAATATTATAAAGCTGAAGAGTTGTTTGTTTGTTTGAACGCGCTAATCTCAGGAACTACTGGTTCGTATAGAAAAATTATTTTAGTGTTGGATATAATTATCGAGGAAGGCTATAGGCTATATAACAACACCCTACGCGAGTGAAACCGCGGGAACATCTAGTTTTTTATATGATTTTATAATACATTTTATTGATACTATTTACTGATCAATAAATATAAAGTATAGGTACTTTATGTTTTCAACATTACTGAAATCCAAATCTATAAATAACACCTGTTTAAAATTAAAAAGCTTTCCAAAACACTGTTATATATCTATTGGCAAACCAATTACCTACACTTTATTTTTTGGGCAACATGTTGGGAACCTTAGCTACATACACGAGCTAATCATGCAGGTTACTTGTGTTCTGTTAGTCCTAAAAACATAACTGGCGCAATGTAGGTTTAGAAAAGGGACTCTTTCTATATATATACACAGATATAAAATTGATGGACTAGCTAACGAAAATCTTTACCAAAAAGTCTACACCATTATCAAAAAAATATTTAAAATTGTTTATATAGGAAACTAGCTTTTGCCCGCGGCTTCACTCGCGTTAATTTAGAATTTGACAATCAATTCGAGTTATACTCTGCTTGTAATAATATGATTCAATCATGATTCGAAAGACAAGTGGCGCCATCTATTATCATAAGAACGTTATTGTTGTTTTCCTCGGAAACAGTAATTTTTTTCGGGATGAAAGGTAGCCTATGTCCGTTTCTGTACACCTGACAATGTATATGTAAAATTTCAGAATTATCGGTTCAGTGGTTTAGGCGTGAAAAGATAACAAACAAACAAACTCATTTTCGCTTTTATAATGTTAGTTAGGAAGTTAGGATTAGGATTAGGATGACACTAAATTATCCGTACACTCACACCTATGATATAGACAGTACCTAATAACTAAGTAGGTACTTAAATCTTATTAACACAAAAATATTAATTATGTTCATAGGGGACTAATAGTCCACACTCATGTATGGAAGTGAAAGTTGGGTATGGCAAAAGAAGCATGAGAGCAGAATAAATGCTGTAGAAATGAGAGCGTTGAGAAGCATATGTGGTGTGACTCTGAAAGATAGAATAAGGAATAGTGTGATTAGAGAGAGATGCGGCATGAAAGTGGATATAGTTACAAGAATAGCAATGGGGTATGTTAAGCTGGTTTGGACATGTAGAAAGAATGAACGAGGAAAGACTGACTAAGAAAGTTTATAAGGCTAGTGTGAATGGAACAGTCGCAAGAGGAAAATCTAGGCGAACGTTTCTCGATCAGATCAGAGGCGTTCTGGACAAAGGCCAGGTTAAGAACTCCTTGAACTGAGAGGCGTGTATGAGGAATGTGATGAAAGTGAATGAAGCCATAGAAGTATGTCAGGATCGTAGCAAATGGAAATCCGTAGTCTCTGCCTACCCCTCTGGGAAACAAGCGTGAATCTATGTATGTATGTATGTATATATTAATTACACATTAATTGCATTGATAACGACACCTAAATCTGAATAATCGGCACAACTATACCTACATAAATAATTTTCATTTTGTTATTAACTATTATCATTGACTCAGCTCAATACAATGCGCCAAAACGAATGCACTCACGCATATTACATAGAACGATTGCCCAGATTGGAGCACACATGCATAAATAGGTACTATAAAAAGGAATCGATGAGTACAAAAGTACATAACTTAAAGATATTACGTGGTGTAGTTAAAGTTAGTTCGTACCTAATACATACAAATCTATTTTGTTTTAAATCGTAGATATTTTAGTTAATTTAAAATGTCAAGGAAAAGTAAGTTCTACAACTCATGTAGGTATGTAGGTATTTAGTTAATCTATGCAGACATTTAAATAATTATAGACATATCAGTTAAATTATAAAGTAATAATTAAATCTCTTTTGAGTACATATTGTGTCCTTACAGCCAAGACAACTTACAATCTCCTTCTCTAAACCTTAAAATAAGTCGTCATCGTGGTCCAGAAAATCACGAGGAAATAAACAAATAAAAGTAAGGTATATCTTATATTAAAGCAAAATGCGTTAAAGAAGACAAAAGTTAAGGTAACATGACACCGCCTGGCATTTATTGAGGTAATTGTATGTACTACATGTCAATATAAATTAATATTTTTACAATCTACTAATAACAAAAAAATCAACGGGTTGCACTCCGGGAGTGCCGGCAGAAGTGAAAACTTGAATATTAACGTTGTACATTTTTGATATTTTGGAATGGTTAGGGAATAATTTTGCACGAATTGCTTTAATTATCAGTATAAAAGTACTATCATTTATGTGGTAAAATACAATATTCATTTATTGCGCTATCGTACACAAACATGACAATTCTCCCTCCGTCTTACGAATTTTCGATCAGGTCACGGGTCCTGACGCGAGTTTAACATTTTTTACCCATCACAAAAAAAGTGCACAACGCCGCTAAAGAAGTTTTCACTTAAAAAATAATGCAGTCTTGTCAATATAAAAAAGCGCTTCTATAAAATAATGTGCGTCAATACCGTAGAGAACGGCAGCGACTAGTATTTTATCTTGGAAATGGTGAAATGGAAAGTGATTTACTGGCTGTTGGCACTAGACGGAGTACACATGCATTCGATGGTAGATACCATCCAGTAAACATGCAGTGGCATCCCACTGAACGCGACAGCAACCCAGCAAAGCCGAGCGTATTCCGACATATCGACATATTCGATCTGCGTGAGCATCCGCGAGTATTCCTAAATGCATTTATTGCAAGCGAATAATAACTTTATCTAATAAAAACACACGTTTTACATTTGCTGCATTAGAAATGCGTGATGTGCGCGCTCCACCGCATATGAGAGTACTAAGCATCTATCTTTGTATCGCTTTGGCAAAAAATAGTTAAAATGAATAGTAAATAGAAAATCTAAGCAATAAAATGCCTATATAGTTGCATAAGAAGCAGTATATTTTCAAAACCTTATTTATCTACATTTCTTCCCAAATAAAATATATTCGTCATAAAAATAGTGATGTTAAAAAGCGTCTTAATTACGTAGGTAGGTACACATTATTGTAGATTTTGCGAAAGCAGCATAACTCCTGTGTCAGACAGTTTCAAGAATATCTAATAATACTTACATAGGTAGTGATATATTCAAATCTAAGTCCTTATAAGTTAAAATTGTATTAAAAACACTGGTGTTAGTATATAATTGGCATTTTTATCTGATCCTTACAATTATCGCTAGACTTACTGAAAACTAAAAAAACATTAATGAAAAACAAAAAGTTTAACAATTAATAGTAATTACAGTCTATTTTAACACTAATATTCTAATAGTTAATTTACCTAGTCTATTTTAATAGTTAACTTACCTAGGAACTTGTAAAAAAAATAAAACAAAAAAGACCACGCAACATTTTACCAAAAACTTAATCAAAATATTATTATGTATATTATAAATCAACCAAATGTAACAACAATAGTAAAAAAAATATTCTGTAGGATATTCAAGATTATACAGACAAATGACTACATTTTTTTTTTATACAACTCTGTTGGTAAACCAGCATACGGCCCACCGTAGCCTATGGACGCCTGCAACACCAGATGCATCACTTGCGCGTTACCGACACTTTAGGAAAGGACGTGGGAAGGAGAAGGAGCGGCATGGGGAAAGGGGGTAAATGGGTCTCCGGCACTCTCACTCATCGAACGAAGCACAACAGTAGGAATACTGGTATTTCACGTCGATATTCTGTGAGAGGGTATTCCTTCCCCGGTCGAGCCGGCCCATTCATGCTGAAGTCAGCGAGGCTCTACTACATTTATTAGAAACAGAATAACGTTGTAATAACGAAGTTAGATCAGAGATTTATTCATCATTACAACAAAAACCATATAAACAAAGAGCACTCAAGAAGACAGGCACGAATTTACAGTGATTTCGGATCAATTCGGTAGATTGGTAATATTTTTGTTGAAATAAAAGAACTGCGCTAGGGAAACTAGTCCAAGTATTGTGGCAGACTTCACAAATATTGGAACATTGACGCCCAGATTTTGCACAACTTTCTATTTGTGTAACATTCAAATTCTTGTGCCTTGTGAAAATTGAATCACTCTTGGCATTTCTGTACTGACCAGAGGATCACTTAACGTTTTGGACGCCATTGTCACATATACGTGACAAACGAAATGTTGTCCTCAAAGCCAACGTCACATATGTATGACAAAAAGTACGTCGCACCATAACATACAAATAAACAATAAAACCATTACTTTTGTGGTTAAATAAATATCAGTGTCATGAGTAGGGTTTATTAGAAAATTTAAGACGAAAATAAAAACACAGTTGATATTATAAAGTTTTGGAATCCCTATACTTCTGAAGGTCATTTTACAGAAAAAGTGGCTTGGCGTCGGGGGTGCAGCGATGCGTTTATACTCTGGCGTTCAAAAGGTTAAATAGAGAATATTATAGAACACATTTTACCGACTTAATTCAAAACATAGGCGTTTATGTGTGAGACCTTATATTTGCTTATGCTATATCGAGGCGGCCATCTATACTTGCATGTTTTGTGACATTTCCATCGTCACCGACTACAAAAACAAAAGAAGATCACGGTTTACACTTTTTGTTCTACCGCAAAACGTGATATTCTTGCGAGAATATTCTCTTGTGTATTATTCTGAGGTAGGTACTGTAGGTAGTGCATTGGATGAGAGAGGGAACACCCCAGGTTTTTTAGTGGGTATACCAGCGCTCTTCATACTGGGGAGTCCCACACACCCCGCCGGTGCCGTCCTCTAGCCGGCGGATAGTGCATGAAGCATATTTCCTGGATATAAAAAAAAAAAAAGGTACTGTAGGTAGTAAGTTCTTCAAACATTAGGCAACTATCTTGGATCTTTCTATACATGAAGCTATGCCCGTAGTCGCGCGGGATGTTAATCGTGTACAAGCCATATTGCAGTGAAATATATCTAGAAGGCAGAAAATCGGATAGCAATATGCACAATTGCGATCGAATATTAAATATTCGAATGTTTTGGCACACAGCCCTATGCAATTATATTCGAATATCATTCGAAAACAATTAAGCGCATCTCTAAAATCGAATATCAGTTGACAGTTCAAGTGTCAAATAGTTGAGTATCATGGTCACTGTGTGGTCGGCGGTTGCTGCGGCGGCTGTGTATGTTGCGCGTGCGCAGTGGGGGGCAGGTAGTACCAGTAGGGGGGAGTATCGGCCGCTTGTGCCTGGCACGCCGCCGTTAGCCCCGCCCAGCTGAACCGGTAGGCGTACCTCTTGCCGTGAACCTGTATACAAACATTTTCTTCATTTTATTTATAAAAAGACGATTCCAGCACTAGGAAGAATTTCTATATCGCAGGAGACTTTACAAACATTCAAACAACGGACACAAAGAACACGCAGACTCGAAACAACCATTTGTGGATCACACAAATTTTTGTACCATGTGGGATTCGAACCCACAACACTCGGCGCAGTGGAGTGACGAGGCGACCACTTAAACCACTGCGCCATCCGTGCAGTCAATTTAACGCATGAACTGAAAATATACATGTAACAGAAAGCTGTGGTGATATTTAAGCATCACACAATACAGTCCCTGTACAATACAATGGGGAACCGTGACAAATAAAACCGTATAGGTACATTATTTTTAATAAAATATGTAATTTTCTTTTTATCCGATGTATATCCTAACTAATATTATAAGGGTAGTAATTAACTGCACAGCAAAAAACACTGATTGCACAGCAAAATATAATTAAAGAGATCAAACTAAGTCGACGGAGCCCCGCTTCGCGGGTGGGTTACTTTTGGGTGGGTTTAAGAAGGAACCTAACATAACCTAACCCTTCCGAGACGGAATGCAGTGATTTGAGGCGTATAGGTGCTTGTTATGATATATTTTAGTAAGCATATTTTGCTGCGCAATTAGTATTTTTGGTGGTCATTATATTTAATCCCATATTATAAATGTGAATGTTAGTTTGTATATTTGTTACGCTTTCACGCCTTAATTACTCGACCGATCATCATCAAATTTCGCATACCTACACATTGTCAGGGCTTCAGAAAAGGCCAATGACATAACCTTTCATCCAGAAAAATGTACTGTTTTTAAGCTAGCTTACATGTACGTGAGCGAAGCCGCGGGCAAAGTCTAGTTATAGTATATATCAATACATCTTTATATATATAAATCTTCTGCGCGTATGTTTGTATTTAAACTCCTCCTAAACGGCTGGACCGATCTTGATGAAATTTTTTGTGTGTGTTCAAGTGGATTCGAGAATGGTTTAGATATGTTTTCTTTTTTCGTGTGTACTGGATATCGTCTGTCGGGACAGCTAGTTATAGTATAATTATATCTCTGTCTGCGTTGGACTCGTGATAATAGTTTGTGGGTTACCAGTTCGATTTCTGTGTCAAACGAAGTGTGATTTTTTTTAAATGTTATCAGTCGAAATTAGGTGCGATCGGCACACTTAAGCGCCTATTACGTGTGAGCTATAGGGCACATCTGGTGAAATCTAAGTGTGTTATGTACAATAGTTGACGTAGCGAAAGTGTTATGGTAGCCTCTACATTGAAAGTTTAATCGCTACGGCGTAGCATAAGCACTGTCTTCTACGAGACTACGTATTCGTTAGTCTGTCTACGAAAGGTATAAAAATATTTTTAGGAAAAAGATAATTCGTTCAATTACAATTTATAAGTGTTGATAGTAGCTACACTTTTTTATATGTTTTTTATACGTGCCGTGAAGTCTCTTTTGGAATCATGCCAATTCAACGGTCACTAATATGCACTATATTCAATGGCATATGAATATACAACTGTCCCAAAATTCAACGATAAGCGGGCACTAAAAGGTGTACGTTATTATGACTGCTATTACCGGGTGAAAAAAAAAAGAAATATATACCATGATTCTTTTTTAAATTACGAAATTATTTTAAAATGTCTGCAACACTTTGCATACCGTCATATGTCCTGCAGAGACTGGCCATCTGCGCAGGAGATATTTATATTTATATATTTAGTGCAAAAGTTAGTGCGCAAACACTTTGTTCCCAAACTGTCATGATCAGATGGTACAGCAATCTGACATAACCGGAGAGACATCAGAGAGATTGTGAGTGCTTTCCGAGGCACGGGGGTGCCTAACACCGCAACTTTCTAGCTCCGGGCTGGTTTTGAGATTTCTTAATATAAAACCTTATAACTTTTTAATCCCGACCCGGGATTTGAACCCGAAACCTCATAAACAGCAGTCGCATTAACAACCTGTGCTACGAAGGACATATTTCGTAAGGCAAATGGCTAGAAATCTATAAAATGAAGCTGATACCTTACCTTACTCATAATATTCTTATCGTAGTAGTATCGCAGAGCTCTCGAGAGTTTGTCGTAGTTCATATTCGGTTTCTGCTTGCGCCGGCCCCACCGCCGCGCCACCTCGTCCGGGTCCGACAAACGGAACTCACCCTCACCAGGAGGACCCTGGATATAACAACTTCATTATTAATGTCCTCCAGACTAAATTTCGATCACGGCGGTTAATCTTAACGGATACTGGCCATCTGCGCAGGAGATATTGTAGTGCACAAGCGTGTGCGCAAACACAAGTGCACTCTCTGTTCCCTAACTCTCATGATCCGATGGGACGGTAATCCGACACGACCGGAGAGAGATCAGGCGTAGGACCAACGGCTTTACGTGCTTAAACTAAAAAACTTCATTATAATTTTTTTTTATACGTCTAAGGCGGCAAACAAGCATACAGCCCACCTGATGGTAAGTGGTCACCGTAGTCTATGGACGCCTGCAACACCAGAGGCATCACTTGCGCGTTACCGACCCTTTAGGAAAGGAAGTGGGAAGGAGAAGGAGCGGGAAGGGGGAAAGAGAGTGAATGGGCCTCCGGCACTCTCACTCACCGAACGAAACACTATAAACAGTAGGAATACTGCTATTTCACGTCGATATTATATATGTACATAGACACGTAATGACTGTCCCTAGGAGGGTTAGTAGAGGTGTAAAATAAGAACGTTATGCCCAGTTATGTGTTAGGTTCTACGTAATAGACAGTAGATGTATTGCTATTTACGTGGCGCTATTCAAGACATCGTTCTATGAGAATTTGCAAACAGCAAACCCAATAGGTAATACTTTATCCGCAGCCTCGAGAATTAAACCGGAACCGCGTGATCATCATAGCTATCTATACTTATGATGATCACGCGGTTCCGCAAACTTAAGCTTAAAGAAAAACATTTCTTTTTTACTTTAACCTTTCAATTGTTGCAATGTCAGACATAATTGAAAACCTATTGTGTCTGGCCGCCGGTGTGCCACTGGGACAGTAGGTAGGCACTTTGAAAACTAAGTCTATTACCATTTCACGTGATTATCGGGTGTAATAGGATGGTGCTGCTAATATAAGGAAGGATCCTACTCTTATGATCTCGAACGAGCTCGAGGATGGCACGATGCTTACGTTCTTAATAAACGTATTGTCCGTCTTATATGTTTAAAAAATGTTCAAACCATTTTGGTTTAAGCAATCAAACAAATATAAGCTTTTGAAGAACCAAGTTCTAAATGTTATAACTAAGTGATGGTAAGTACCTATTATTCTAAATTAGTAGTATTTCTACACACATTTTATGTCAGCGACCTTACCACACCGTTACCAAGCTAGTGCACAATCAACTAAAGTAGTATCGACATACCTCCCAGCAGATGCCGGGTGCGCCAGCCGCCAGCTCCTCAAGCAGGAACTGCCACAACTGCACCTGACCACCAGAGGCGCGCGCACAACCGCTCAACGCACCGTACGGATCTGTAATGAAAACACACTTTAACATCTAGGCAACATACATTCGATTTACAGGCATTTTATTCAACACTAGATGTTCCCGCGGTTTCACCCGCGTTTATCGTTACTGCGCCGCCCCTGTCGGTCGTAGCGTAATGTTATATAGCCTATAGCCTTCCTCAATAAATAGGCTATCGAACACTAAAAGAATTTTTCAAATCGAACCAGTAGTTCCTGAGATTAGCGCGTTCAAACAAACACAAACAAACTCTTCAGCTTTATAATATCTATATATTAATACGTAAAGCGAAAACTTTGGATCCTTTTTTACGAAAATTGGGCGGACGGAGGAGTATGAAATTTCGCACACTTATAGTTTATACAGAGAAGAAGTGACGAATGCTAATATTTTTTTTAAATGATGCGTAAAAATACATTAAATTAATGAAAAAACACTACACGCACACAACCATGTGTTTCACACACGCAGTCGAAACGCGTAACTATGGTTACATATATCAATATATTAATGACATATATCAGCAATATCTTACAGGCAAACTTTGGTCGAATTTCGAGCACTAGGCGACCGCTAGTTAGTATAGATAGATGGTAAATGACATGATTGATGGTAAGTGGTTATCGTAGCCTTTGATCGGTTGCAATACCAGGGATTACCACTCAAGCGTCTAGAATAAGAACTTTCATAATACTGTCCTCCAGACCGAATTTCGATCACGCAGAAACTAATAACATTCAGACAACAGACATGCGACTCACAGGTTTTTTATACAACGTGGATGGGATTAACTGCACGGATTGTTTAAGTGTCCGCCTCGCCACTGACACTGCGCCGAGTGTTGTGGGTTCGATCCCCACACGGGACAAAAAATGTGTGATCCACGAATGGTTGTGCCGAGTCTGGGTGTTCTTTGTGTCCGTTGTCTGAATGTTTGTAAAGTTGCCCGCGATACAAGAATCATTCCTAGAGCGCGAGTTGTCTTTTTTAATATGTAGATTTTAAATAAAAGTGTTTTTCTCCGCGGAACCCTATTTCTTTTCTAAAATCAAAGTAGCCTAAGTTACTCCTTATAACATCAGCTATCTGCCAGTGAAAGTCCCGTCAAAATCGGTTCTGCCGTTTCGGAGATTAGCCGGAACAAACAGACAGACAGAAATAAAAAAAAATAGATGTTTTCGTATAGGTACCCTATATACTTTTATATGCATTAGATAAAAAGCTGTTATTTTGACATTACAAACAGACACTTCAATTTTATTTATTTGTATAGATAGATAAAAGTAAGCATACGGCCCGCCTGATGTAAGCAGTTATTATTAATACAATATCTGTCCTCTTTATAGCTCAGTGGGGAGACCACAGACTGCAATGCAGAGGGTCTCGGGTTCGAACCCACGTCGCGCACTTCTGACTTTCGTAGGTTATATGACTTTTTGAAATTATGTGCGTATTGATTGACAATTATGGCCTACTCCGTGCCTCGGAGAGCACGTTAAGCCGTCGATCCCGGCTGCCATGAACATCTATGGCAATCGTTATAGGGAAGTCAGTGCCCTCTAATATCCTGACACTGGTCTAGCCTTAGGGTATCGTTAGCCTTCGGGTTGCGGAGGTCAGGTGGCAGCCGCTCCGTGTAAAAACTGATATCCAGTCAAATCCGGTTAGACTAGAAAGCCGACCCCAAGTGACTTGGGAATAATAAAGGCTAGGGAGAAGAGATCTGTCCTCTTTATAAAATGTCGTATTGATGGGCACGGGCTTCCACTCAATGTGAGAGGGTAAAGCCATAGTCCAGCGACTAGTCAAGTCCGGTTTGGAAGACTTCTCATATCTTGTAGAGCACTATAGAGACTTTCAGACATACAGGTTATCTAACGATGTTTTCCTTCGCCGTTTAAGCGAGCGATAATTAATTAATACGCGCATAACATGGAAAAGTCAAAGTGCGTGTCGTGGGATCGAACTCGAATAATACATAATAGTCCAGGACTTCCATTATTAGCTATACTAATATTATAAAGCTGAAGAATTTGTTTGTTTACTTATTTCTTTGTTTGTTTGTTTGAACGCGCTAATCTCAGGAACTACTGGTTCGATTTGAAAAATTATTTTGGTGTTGGATAGCCTATTTATCGAGGAAGGTTACGACCCACGGGGGCGTCGCAGTAACGATAAACGCGGGTGAAACCGCGGGAACATCTAGTATTTCCATAAAACGTTTTAATATCTTGGAATCTACTTTAATTTGATTATAATTTAATATACCAAGAACAAAAAATACGGTGAAAGAAATTTAGCATTGAAAAGAGCCATTTGATGGAGCTCGTATGAAAGGAAGCCGGTATGTACCTCATTACTACTCTTTTCAGTAGCAAGTGGCGAGGCGACACTAAAACCACTACGGCGTCAGAGTATTCAAGTCAATATTTAGAAAAGTCAAGTAGGTAATCCTATCCTAATCTATACATCTATACAAATAAATAAAATTGAAGTGTCTGTTTGTAATGTCAAAATAACAGCTTTTTATCTAATGCACATGAAAGTATATAAGGTACCTATACGAAAACATCTATTTTTTAAATTTTTGTTTGTCTGTCTGTCTGTTTGTTCTGGCTAATCTCCGAAACGGCTGAACCGATTTTGACGGGACTTTCACTGGCAGATAGCTGATGTTATAAGGAGTAACATAGGTCACTTAGATTTTAGAAAAAAAATAGGGTGCCGCGGAGACCAACACTTTTTAGTTAAAATCTACGCGGACGAAGTCGCAGGTAACAGCTAGTCCTAACTAATATTATAAAAGCGAAAATGAGTTTGTTTGTTTGTTACCTTTTCACGCCTAAAGCACTGAACCGATCATCCTGAAATTTTGCATATACGTTGTCAGGTGTACAGAAACGAACATAGGCTACATTTCATCCCGAAAAAATTACTGTTCCCGAGGAAAACAACAATAACGTTCTTATGATAATAGATGGCGCCACGTGTCTTTCGAATCATGATTGATTGTCAAATTCTAAATTAACGCGAGCGAAGCCGCGGGCAAAAGCTAGTTACAAATAAAACAAACTAACGACCATGGTACAGATGTTGGAAGCGGCGGTGGTCGCTGGAGCTAAGCCACAGCATCCCTCTCTCAAGTCATCACTGACACTGTTGATTCTTCACACGATACACTTGAACCACTGAAAACACTCTTGAGGGTTCGTGCCCCGGACATCACAATATACGCGATATAAAATTTTATTCTATGGAGAAGCACTGTTTATTATGACGGGAACGTTATGCATTGTCCTAGTTCAAGTAATAAAATGTAAAAACAGACTATAAACAAGACTTATTGTGTCCAATTTTTAAATTGTAAAATGTTTTCCTTCAGATTAAATATAGTTTTAATGTGAATTTAATACAATAAGTAGCCTGTAATGTGTTTTGTAAAGACTTTTATTTATTTATTGAATAAATATTTATTATTATTATTGAAATTGAGATATTGTACGGATCTTAACGCAGTTTTTATTAACTTATGTACCTATTTATAAAAATTCGCCAATCAATTTGTTTTCAAAAATATCAGTGATTATATTTATGAAATTCGCTTAAATCGCTGTGATATCTAATAGATTTTATAACATTCTCAATAATATAAGCAATCAAAACAATATTATTCTGTCGTTTTCTTGGGAAGTCAGTTTGATGGTACCAATTTCGACATGTAACAATAATTTAGTTTGTACTATACACACTTACATACATAATTCAGGTTAATTTATTTAGTAATAATAACAGCATTCCTATGTTTAAACTGGACACAGGCCTCTTATCTCAGAAATATATATTTTAAAATTTCGTTAACACTTTTGCCGACGCTTGCTACACTTTCGAACACACACAGTCATACGAAACTATACAAATAATTGTATAAAGAACCGCGTTACAATCTGCAAATATACCTTAATGTCAAAATCAAACGTTTTTATTTCGTCTTTAAATTTAGAAAACACTATTTGAAAAAAAAAAGAACGTTTAAACGGTTTGGAAAGCCGGATATACGGCCGGATGCGGCACCGGAAACCCGCGAGTGTCGGAGGTCGGTCATAGTGCACCGCCCCGCGACCTCTCCCGCCGGCGCCCGGCCCAGAGGGCGGGCTCTCAGTCTGCTACCCAACTGTTAAGATATTCCAGTGATAACATCCAGAGTGCAGATAAAGTCTCCTCGTTTTATAGCGACAGCAACGCTTACTTAAAAAAGATATACAGTCTAATGTCGACGTTTAAGGCTTTCGACAATTGTAGATACGCTTTGCTAATAATACTCTACGTCAGTCAGACTTTTAAATCAGGAACAGTTCAATTTTTTTTGTTTTATTCTTCTTTCGCGCTAAGTATTTTAAATTCTGTATCATGGGAGAATTTACAAACATCCAAACTATGGACATAAAGAAACTCCAGACTTGGAACAATTATTTGTGGATCACATAAATGTTTTATTTGTATTTTTTTTCAGGAATGTGATGAAAATGAAATATGCCAGCGAAGTGTATCAGGATCGCAGCAAATTGAAATCCGTAGTCTCTGCCTACCCCTGTGGGAAACAGGCGTGAATCTATGTATGTATGTATAAATGTTTTGTACCGTGTGGGGATTGAACTCACAATACTTGACGTAGTGATAATAATGAGGTGAACACTTAAATAACTTAGCCTTACAGTTAAAGTATCTAACTAATGCTTACCTACCTCACAACTGAATAGCTCTCAAGTCCTTGATCAATGAGTAACCTTTGATCAACGACCCGCTTCTACAAACACTAAACACTGAGCTACGGTAAGCGGTGTGTTTGTTCTGAGGAGTCACTATTCATTACTTAGATTTCTCTTAAATATTTAAAAGTGGTTTTTAAGTCTGATGTTACATACATAGTGATGGTTTAAGAAGCTTAAATAGACATTTGAATATTAGAAACATAAACTTAAATACGCTACAAGAGAGTGTAATAAACTAAAATAGATTACATGTACTTAATCCGGCAAGTGTCACAGTAGTCTGCTGTGAAGGGTGGCTTATCGCGGACACTGTAATGAAGGCGCCATGCTGTGACAACAGCCGAGTAAGCCGAGCCGTCTTCCCGCCTCGATCATTGTCGAATTACAAAGTTCTTATTCTGATACAGTCTCAAACTTTATAGTTTAAAGAAAATAAGGCCTGCCAAATATTTGAGGCATCCTTCCATCCATCATGTTAAACAATAAGTAGGTATATGAATTTTAATAATAAAGATAATAAGGTACTTATTTTCCATTTACTTATTATTTCAAACAGAAAGTTACCTGCGTTACAATAAATTCCCAGTCAAGGAAATGTGTGTGTAAAACACCCCTGCCTGCCAGTGAGACGATGTAGACATATTAAGTCTTTACATTTTATGATTCCGTTCAAATATAAATTACATACCCTTTCAAATCTGGTAATTTAATGTCAAATGACAGAAAAATCACTCTATACTAACTTATGACGTATCCACTATTAAAGTGCAGGTGCGCAAAGGGGATAGCTATACACCTCCTATATTGTATCAAAATATCCTGGCGTTGAATAAAACAGATTGCTAACCATGAATCAAATCAAATAAAAAAAAAGCTTTCAGACAACTTATTCATCATTTAACTACATGCAACGGCCACACAGAACTTATCAAATAACAATACTCTAAAATAACACTATCTATCCCGACCATTAATGTGTCACTATAGGTATAAGCCCACACATCTGTGGGTAAAATCCACTCTGATACATCACTAGTTCTTGGAAAACCCTCGCTGATGAGCGATGTCGTTTTATACCCTGTCAGTCTGTAGTCTGTCAGTGTAATGAGTCTGTAAGGTTGACGATAAGGAACCAAAACCATATCAATGTATCGTTAAAGTATGATATTCGATTATTATAATATCAGGCCTGATTATACACTGATCTAATGCTCGCCGGGTCTCTTCTCGGTATGAGAAGGGTTATAATAATAATATATTTATTTCAGACCAATGATCCATATAGTGTTAGTATCACCTTAGTATAAACGGTCCATCAATTTTTCCGCCAGAGTTGTCAGGATATTGTTGGAACTATCCCTGACTCGCCGAAGCATTGGCGCACATCGTTTGCGCATGACGGCATAAAAGTCATCTAGCCTTTCGTCCGCAAACATGCTCGAAGCGCTACAGAACCGAGGTAGTCCCAACAACATCCTCAGCGCGTTATTATACTGGACGCGCAGAGCGCTGTAAGCCTTCTGCGTATAACTCACCCACAGGCTGCACAAGTAAAATGACTGGAAGCCATGTCTATCATGTAGGCCTAGTTTGGCTTCATTTCATCTAAACCAATTGTAGTATATTTCCTTAATAAACAATACGAGAAGGATATGTAGTAACTTATTTGATCGCAGGCAGCAACGCTAACATCGAAGTTCAATTATTCATTTAAAACGTTTAATTCATTCGATTTATTTTTACAATGACGATTTGCACGTGATTATGCTTCAAACATCCATTGTCATGTAATTTATACCGCTTATTTAGGTTTCAGAGTAATAAATAACGTTGCAACGTTTAATGCAGTTTAGGTAGCTACAGTTATACACAGCTCAGTCTAAATATAGACGTACATAACTACGAACCAACATTCATTACCTAATTACCTAACAAATGATTCACTGATGAATATAGCAATAAATTTATGAAGCTACGTATTAAAGCGTTTACTCTAAACTAAATTAATCGCACCGTATCGCCCACGAACGTGTCATAATATTGGTCAGTTTGGCAGAATGTGTGTGGGGTGTGCAAACAATGACGAAGATGCCGCATCACCTGCGTATGCGCTTGGTGTTAAACATAAACATCCGTATCCTACGCTTATAGTATTTTGGGCTCATACTAATTATGAATGGAATCTAAATATCGCTGGTCCAATATTACAAGGTTCTATGTTACATTTTTGAAAAAAATTAGTTATGAATACTGCATGGTTCTATATGTCATTCCTTTTTGTTTAGACTAATATAGTAATAGATGGAAGCACTTACCACCTCACAATATTAAATCGCAAATAGTTCTAAGTTACTTATTAAGTTATTTTTACTGATATGCAAATTTTAAACCTCATTTCCCCAAGGTTAAAAAAAAAGATCAACGGGTTGCACTCCGGGAGTGCCGGCAGAAGTAAAAACTTGAATATTAACGTTGTGCATTTTTGATATTTTGGAATGGTTAGGGAATAATATTGCACGAATTGCTTTAATTATCAGTATAAAAGTACTATCATTTATGTGGTAAAATACAATATTCATTTATTGCGCTATCGTACACAAACATGACAATTCTCCCTCAGTCTTGCGAATTTTCGATCAGGTCACGTGTCCTGAGGCGAGTTTAACATTTTTTACCCATCACAAAAAAGTGCACAACGCCGCTAAAGAAGCTTTCTCTTCAATAACATAGAACCTTGTAATAGTGAGCCAGCGATATATAGATAAATAGATACACTACATACTAGTAATAAGCGTGATTGCTTTCGAATGATATTTGTAGGTATACGTTTTATTTATTTATTTATTTACCTCATGGAAAACTTACAGTTACAGACAATGTGTAACAATGACATGATAGGTAACGGTAAGCCAATCACTCATACAACTATAATAGAAAATAAATGAACCACAGTGTACATTTACTAACTGCTTACATGGTATCAAGATAATATTAAATACTAATATTATTGAAGTGAAAACTTCTTTAGAGGCGTTGTGCACTTTTTGTGATGGGTAAAAATGTTAAACTCGCTTCAGGACACGTGGCCTGATCGAAAATTCGTAAGACGGAGGGAGAATTGTCAAACTCACGTCAGGACACGTGACCTGATCGAAGATTCGTAAGACGGAGGGAGAATTGTCATGTTTGTGTACGATAGCGCAATAAATGAATATTGTATTTTACCACAAAAATGATGATAGTACTTTTATACTGATAATTAAACCAATTCGTGCAAAATTATTCCCTAGCCATTCCAAAATATCAAAAATGCACAACGTTAATATTCAAGTTTTTACTTCTGCCGGCACTCCCGGAGTGCAACCCGTTGATTTTTAAAACTAAAACATTTACGCGAGCAAAGCCGCAGGCAAAACCTAATATAAATCACATTCTTATTTGGTATAAGATATAAGCATATCTCATACTAAATATGTCTTTATGTCACATGTAGTGATACATTGACTACAATATGGCCGCTAAAAAGACAAGCGACGTACGCTTCACATCATCCGAAAAATAACATCTAATTGCAAAACGACCAGCCTTTATCATTTAGTTAAAAAACAATCTCCGGTACCATGATTTAATGAAAGCTAGATAAATTGGAGGGCTGTTCCATAATGCACGCGGCGACGCTCAACGCATGCATAATGCATGGACGTCCCGTGGCGCGCGCCCAATATAACGCGCCCCTGCCTGCCGCATGGGGTTAACTTGTCAGCCGAAGTGATGGGTGGCACAGGTCAAGTAATCGCTGGAATATTGGTGGTGGGTCGCGGGTTAAAATGTGGTTGTTGAGTTTGATATGTGGATGATGACAGGTGTGCTATAAGAGAGTTTAATGGAGACTATGATGAACGAGCAAAATTCTGCCAAATTCCTAACACTTATAAGAATTCAGGAATTTTCTTATAGGGATTTTCTTACCATTACTATAGACTTTAAATTTCTCTGAGATTTCGAATCTACTCAGAAATAAAATGAAAGCCATTATATTAGATATGCCCATGGCCATAACCTTCGAGCTTGTTGCTTAACGCTATATTTTTTCTTAATCAAGTATTTTCTTGGACTGAACAGATTTGTCAGATAAGTAATGCAGATGTTATTTTAATATGACGGTACTATGTAACGATTTTTGTATCTTTATATGTGTAGAATATCTAAAATAAAGCCTTAAAATAAAAAAGTACATGGAAATTAAACTACATATGTTAATACGGATCTCTTATCGCAGTCTATTATAACAACTTTTATGCCTAGATATTATATCAAAATCTCTTTATAGCTTTCAGAAAACTAACACAATTTCGGTACTATGACGTGTACCGTCCAACACCAATCATCGGGCTTCGGTCCGCCGGACACGATTACACAGCTAGCTCGAATTATTCGTCCTTAAACTTTTGCTTCCTTAACGAATATCCTTTATGCACAAGAGACTCAAATATCGACTAACACACTGTATAATAGTTTCGTTGTTAGAGCAGTTGATTAATAAAACCAATTATACCACTCGTAGCAGTCTCGTGAGTTCGAATACCACCCATCGCACTACAGACGTATCTTATCTTATCGTATGTGGGGGCCAGTCAGTGCAGACCGGCGACACTTCGACCCAGTGGATCTTTTGTGTCGACACTCTCCCAATAAAGACTGCCATAGATGTTCATGGCAGCGGGAACCGACGGCTTAACGTGCTCTCCGAGGCACGGAACAGGCGATAATTGTCAATCAATACGCACATAATTTCGAAAAGTCATATAACTTCCGAAAGTCCGAGGTGCGCGACGTGAGTTCGAACTCGAGACCCTCTGCATTGCAGTCTGTTGGTCTCCCCATTGAGCTATCGCTGCTCTTCACTACAGACGTAAATCCACTCCTAACACAAGCTTTCCAGCTAAGCTGAAGAGACTACAAGAATAATGGGACTGCCCTTAAAGAATTATGCTGTGCATGCTAAAATGGCATAAAAGTTCTCTCTTTGACGGCATTAAGATCATCATCCGCGTAAAGATCCCAGGATTGAAAGAGGACGGGAACATATATGCTAGTAGTTCTGTATTTTTATAGTATGGCAAGGATAGAAAGGCGCCGAAATGTTTCGTACCTGACTGTAAATGTTCCACCATCTAACGGTAGTGCCTCAACTAGTCTGCGAATCACGAGGTTTTACAAGTGTCTACTGCAAGTTTCATAGCTCACGACACCATGATTATTAGTATGTCACCCTAGCAATACGTAAATGAACCGAGTAAAATATTTAGAAAGGCAACCAACGAATGAGTTTTATTAAAATCTAAGAAAACTAACGTTAAACCTTGTGGCATTCTCACATATTCTATATGTATAAGCGTTGAGTATAATCATTAAAACATTTGAATTATATTTTGCTAGGGCACAGTGGTAGCTCTACAACACTGATTTCAATCAGCAGCTATCGCTGAAAATTTTCAATGATAGCTGCTGATTATGCTCTTAAACCACGACGTAATCTAAATTCATACGGCACGGCCGTATGAGTTTAGATGACGTAGTGGTTTAAGAGAATGCCTCGCCATTTCCATTACGCCGAGTGTTATGAGTTCTTTACCTACTCGGCACAAAAGATAGTGTGTAGCACAAGTCTGGGTGTTCTTCGTGTTCGTTGTTTAAATGTTTGTAAAATGGATTTATTCTTAGCGAGGCAGCTAACGGCCTCTCTTTTTTAAATAAAACTAGGGACCCGCCCGTGCTTCACACGGCTAGTAGGTACAAAACCTTAATAAATTATAAACCTAAACCTTCCTCGTGAATCACGCCGTCTATTCGTGAAAACCGCATGAAAATCCATTCCGTAGTTTTTGAGTTCATCGCGAACAGAGATACAGAAGCAGCGGGGGACTTTGTTTTATAATATTATGTAGTGATGATAATATAATCTGCGTGTCATGTATGTAAAAAGTATGTAAAAAGACGGGATTCAATGCTAGTAAAAACAAATATTACCCTAATAACAAACTCAGTAAATGGACAATCAGACATGGACTTCTATAATAGTTAACAAAATCCCGGATCCTAATAAGCGGTCATTATAATTGTCACAAATTAATTTACGAGTCAATGTAATTAAATAATCGGTATTGGTGTTATGTGGGCATGTAGAGGCACAATAAAATTATCATTATTATAGTCGGTCGAGTGTCGGAGGCCGCGGCGCGCGCCAGATAAATTATTATAGCGAATGGCGGATGTAGCCGGCGAGTACTTCTTAGAAATTAGGTGCCTGTCTTAAGGTGAGAGCGACAGCGATTGTAAATAATTCACTTAACACAAATGACATTAGGTTTAGTGCTTCATATTTAGGTTTTGTTATAGGTATCATGAATTTTTTTAAACAGAACATTTGTAGGTAAATCTTCTCCCTAGCCTTTATTATTCCCAAGTCACTTGGGGTCGGCTTTCTAGTCTAACAGGATTTGACTGGATATCAGTCTTTACACGAAACGACTGCCATCTGACCTCCGCAACCCGAAGGCTAACGATACCCTAAGGCTAAACCAGTGTCAGGATATTAGAGGGCACTGACTTCCCAATAACGACTGCCATAGATGTTCATGGCAGCCGGGACCGACGGCTTAACGTGCTCTCCGAGGCACGGAGCAGGCGATAATTGTCAATCAATACGCACATAATTTCGAAAAGTCATATAACTTCCGAACTACTGGATCAGTCGGTCTGTACGTAGATCTATGTACATAATATGTAAGGATGAATAGGACTGTGAGTGAACCTCTGATCTTCAGATGTTAGCATCCAAAAAACCTTGTGTGTCTGAAATGAGTAGGGTTTGCACATTTCTTAGGTATGGAAGCGTTGTACTATCAGTATATGATGTCAGGGAACTAATAATATTTGACGCTTTCTTGTGTTGTCACTGCTGTCAGTATAACGACAACTTTAATGGAGAGTAGGCATCGCGTCAGTTTTACCTCTGGTACGGTAAGTTACTGAGCAGACTAAATGTTTGTATGTCACACGATATACAAACATTAAGATTGCCTGATAGTAAACACTGATCGTGGTCTATGGACGCTTGATTCAGCCAAAATTACAGATAGTCACAAGCCACAAAGATTTTGAATTGTGCAATGAGATGCGCTTCATATAGTAAATCCTTACTAACATTATAATTCGAAAATGTGTTTGTTTAAGTGGCCCTTTTTTACACCAAGGAATAGACTGATTTACTTACATTATTCATTGCATATAGTTAGGCCATGAGGCAGAGAGTATCAAAATCTTTTTATCAGGTTAAAATGTATGTATCCTATGGTATCTATAGTTTTCATGCCTAAGATCCACGGCCATGAAAACTCGGATATGAGTATTATTTTAAATAAAATTGTACAGATTAAACGAATCTCAAGTAAACGTATAGGTATAGAACCATCTTAGTTATGACAAATAATTTCGGCTATCTCGAATATTACCTAACATGTTATAACCTGCCTGCGTCTTATCACTTGTGCCGGTATCTCAGGCGCGGAGGGCGGAGCGACCGGCAGGTGGAGTCTACGGCGCTCCGCCCCGACACTTGCCTCCTCCTCCCGGCCCTCCTCACCCCTCATGCCAAGAACGTGGAGTCACGGACAGGTATCAGACCCCATGCGAAAGCAAGGTGACTTTAGAAACCAGACAGACTAGGTAAAGATACCTACTTGTTGTATACAAAAAGTGCGTTCTAAGAGTTACGTATAATTGAAGAGATTTTTACTCTATGTATATAATTTTTTTTTCGAACATGGCTATAACTAGCTATAGTCTCACTAAACCCTTTGACGTTCATAAGTGTTATTTAGTGACCTAAATGAATAAATGAGTTTTGAACATAAATTTAAAAAAATACCTGTTCTAAAAGTAGAGTGAAATAAAGCCTCGATGTTTCATAATTGTATTATTAGATACATTATTATATTCTAGGAAATAACATTTAAATTTAAACTATCTATTCTGTTTGATATCTAAGTAGTAAGGCTGCATATCTCTTCTTTCTCCAATTTAATTTTGAATATAATATGTTTAGTCTGCCAAGCGCCACTATGTCACCGTGGTAGACTATAAGGCCTACGCTTTCATCTTTATTACAGCCAAATGTTTGAAAATAGATATATCTGATGAGGTTCGTGTATAGGATAAATTGATTCAGTTAGTAACTATTGGCTACAAATAGCCAGAGTTTTACAAGGGTCCAATAAAAATATAAATGCATTGTTTATTGAATTTAAGATATCCTAAATTAAATATAAACTTAAAACATAGTAGAGCCGTGGAATTGTTACTTTAAAAACATTTGCTCTGTATAAAAACTATCCACTGCTGGGCACAGGCCTCTTCTCAGTTTGAGAAGGGTTAGACCTTAGATGAATGATTGTTACCTTTTTTGCATTACAAAATCAATTTAATTTCCGAATCTCCAACCAGATTATACTGCAGCCTTAATGTGGATGATAATTGTGTTAAAATGACATAGTTAGGTATACACGCATACAAGTTAAAGGAAGTTAAAAAAAAAAAAGTTTATAAGGCTAGTGTGAATGGAACAGTCGCAAGAGGAAAACCTAGACAAACGTTTCTCGATCAGATCGGAGGCGTTCTGGACAAAGACCAGGTTAAGACCTCCTTGAAACGACGGGCGTGTATGAGGAATGTGATGAAAGTGAATGGAGCCAGAGAAGTGTGTCAGGATCGTAGCAAATGAAAATCTGTAGTCTCTGCCTACCCCTAAACAGGCGTGAATCTATGTATGCATGTATGCATACAAGTAACAGTCTCAGCTTGATTATCTTGCCGAAAGATTATTCAAAATGTGGACAAAATGACATACGAATGTGTACAAAGGCACAGACTCATATATGAATGGCCGATGAATAAATAAGTCCAGCCAATATCTTCCTACCAGCGAAAGGAAGGAATGAAGCCTCATTTAACCAATTTGAGCATATTAAGTATATATTATCGTAGCTATACAAACACACCGACAGACAAGGTCACAGGATGGTGGCACTTATGTAATTGTCAGACGGTGAGGTCGGTTGGTGAATAAGTTCTTGGAAAAGCAGCGGGACCACCGAAGTTTTGCAATACAATAATCAATAGCTATTTATTATACTTGTGGTTTAAAAATATGGATCTTTTGGAGGCAGAGAGAGATCCCAAGACAAAAATTATATCTAATATATCTGGTAAAATATTTTTTGTAATACCACGCTGAATATTATTATTAATGCATTAAGAATACGTATAACGTCATATAACTTCCGAAAGTCAGAGATGCGCGACGTGGGTTCGAACACGAGACCCTCTGCATTGCAGTCTGTTGGTCTCCCCACTGAGCTATCGCTGCTTTACTACTACACGGACTATGCTATGATATAATAGCTAGGCACAAAACTTCGAGGGACTAAACTCGAAACGTCTGCGTGGTACAGTCAGCAACGTAATTATAAGTAGCTGACGATTTAGCAAAGCAACTGCATTTTACTAAAGAAAGTTAACTTATTGTTTTATAGGGATGAATTGTGATGAAAATAACTATTATTTAACTGTCACAGGAGTAAAATATGTGTAATTATCGTAATAGTGTATGATGAATCAATTCAAAATCTCACATTTGTTTATCAACTTATCTCGCTGACTATCACAAACATAGGCCATAGAAACTTTATATTCGAAAGAATCCATATATGTAGAGTGTCATTGTCCCCTGAGATAAGTAACCAGCTAGTTATACCCGCAAGGTACGCAGTTCAAAGCGGTATAGTCAAGTTCACACGGTCCGCATTCCGCGCTAGTGATTCAGCCACTGTCCGACACGAGCAGTCCGGCGTAGCGGTGCCGCCGGAATGTGAAAGCCGAGGAATGTGGCCTGGAGCACGACAGGTGAAGCCAGGCTATAAGCTTGTAGCTTCGGTCAACTATTGTTTATTTAAAAAGTCTACATAACATAGTCGGCCTCGATGGCGTAGTGGTTAGTGTAACCCACTGCCACGCCTGAGGTCGCGGGTTCGATTCCCGCACAAGTCAAACATTTGTGTGCATGAATATGGATGTTTGTCTTGGTCTGGGTGTTTCTATGTATAATATGTATGTATTTACAAAAAAAAAGTATATATGTATGTTTATCCATTGTCTAGTAGGTACCCATAGTACAAGCTCTGCTTAGTTTGGGCTAAATGGTGTTGTGTGTGATGGAACATTATTATTATTATCTATACTAATATTATAAATCTGAAGAGTTTGTTTGTTTGAACGCGCTAATCTCAGGAACTACTGGTTCGATTTGAAAAATTATTTTAGTGTTGGATAGCCTATGAGGATACAGCTAGAAGCCAGTAGGTATCCAACAAGTACCTTACATAACTTATTTAGTTACGTCGCCAACAGCTTAAATAACGAGATGTTTTCACATAAAATATGTGAACATTCCTAAAATGATTCATCAAGACAAAAACTCGTGTTGAAGCTTCAGAACAACCGATACAGTTAAAAGCTTTAACCTGTAGTACCTGTTCATCATTAACATGAAAACCAGATCTCTGTCAAGTGTCGTTATCATAATAATATTACCATCGCCGCAAATTACAAAATTACAGATGGCCAGATCAATACAGACGCACTCACATATTATACACAGGTGCATGCAGAGATCAAGTTTTCCATTTTATACAGATTTCATCGGGTTTAAATCAAATTAATTAGTTTAATTCCGTAACGAACTGAACGTAGGATTATATTACCTATTAGTGATATTCCGGATATCCGTATCCGTTACATTTTTGACGGATCTTTTACGGATCTTTTACTTTATTAATTTTTAATACATAGATTCAATTCTATATGTAGGTGAATAGGTAGCAATAAAGTACTATTACATTTCAATCAAACTATTTTTTATTTCTTAAATGAAATATTTGGCATCAATATTTTATCGTAGGTAGTGAGTTAACATACGATACAATACTGCACGTAACTTAAAAGGAACTATTTACTAACTATAAACCGTATCGAGATAATTATATTTCCTTTCAACAATTTGACATACTGTTAAGATTCTGCAAATTGTATAGGTATAATATAAATAACTAATAATGACTAATAAATATTTTATCCTAAATCCTATCCGAAATCTTTATACAGTAACCCTTGCCCCTTTGCATGTAGGTCGTTTCTATGTTCTTATATTTTTAAGTTGGGTACATTTTTACTAAAAATTAATCCAACAACAAGTCACGGTTTACGCTGCTTTTCAAAACTGTACTTGATTTTTAACTCCTGCAAACTCCAATTAAATAGTATACCTTTAAACTATTTACTTGGAGTTCCAGAAACGTCAATTCCGCTCATCTGCTTAGCTAGTGCTGAAGACACAACTACAACTTGAAATAAATTTGGAGCGCTGCGCAATGTAAAAATGGAGGCCCTGCATATTTTTTAGAACCGTTTAAAAATAATCCAGCTCTGGAAAAATCTTTGAGACCCCGAGAGAAAGCATCTTTTTGTGAAAGTCTGAGAATGAAGCGTCATTGCCTTCCTCTAAATCCAATTCTATACCCAACATCATGACATAAGTATGGTATACCACATCCTTTGCCTTAGATATTGAAGGGCTATAAGCAAGTACATGAATCAAATGTTTTGACAGCAACCATAAGCGCCCGACACACCCCATCGACTTGCTAATATTTGCGCCCCGTGAGCCCCATGACGCCCCTATGTGTTCCATAAACGTTAGGAGAGATTTCCATAATGTCATTATTTAGAATTTAAATACCGTGGCTTTTTATTAAAAATATTCATTAGGCGCAATAAAAATAACTCGCTGAATGTGGGGCGAAATGGGACGCAAATGCTACCTAAATAAATAAAGGTTTCAGTTACAATATACTGCTAATTACATACTTAGACTCAAGTCTGTACATCCCAAAAGAGGAAGGCAGAAGTGTATTACACTCAAAATCAAAAATAAATTTATTCAAGTTAGGTTACAAGGTAACACTTATGAATGTCAAAGTTACACTAAATTATTCTGTAAATTTACATTTACTGCCACGTTCAGCAAAGCAAGGGTGTAGGGCTCATGAGAAGAACAGGCAAGAAACTCATGGCCACTCTTTTTTACCGACCGAAAAAAGGAGGAGGTATTCAATTCGACTGTATTTTTTTTTTATGTTTGTTATCTCATTACTTTTGACTGGGTGAACAGATTTTGATGATTCTTTTTTTATTTGAAAGCTTTCCATGTGGTCCCATTTAATTTTGATCAAGATTTGACCATTCGTTTTCGAGTTATCCTTAATAATGGGTATTTGGCTACATTGATGATGTTCTCATTTTTGGCAAGGTTCACTAAAAACCGAGAAATAAACAAAATTTTAACAAAAAAGAAAACCGACTTCAAATTCTAAAACTTAAAATGCACTAAAAAAGTTAATAAATAATTGCATATTCTTGTGAATAATTAAATTATTGTTATTTTTGGAGTCGGTGTCAGCCGCCCGCGCCGCGTGCTGCGTCTATGTGTGTAATTGTGTATGCCAATGTTATGTTATGATTATAGTAAGACATCTCATGTTTAATTAGTTACAAACCTAACTTGGCTGACACCGACTCCATTAATAACAATAATTTAATTATTCACAAGAATATGCAATTATTAATAATAATTTAGTGCATTTTAAGTTTTAGAATTTCAAGTCGGTTTTCTTTTTTGTTAAAATATTGTTTTTAATCGCCAAGTTCACAATAAAATTTTGTTTACAAATCATGACTGTAGTAAGGTGCTGCAACATCGCTAAAGCTATATTTTAGGTCCCGCGTATTTGGCCAAGCTGCTACTGCTACGCGGTACTTAGAAACATAGATTTTAAGGCAATAAATTACCTGATAGACCTAAACAATAATATTAGTAATAATAATATTCTATCACATACACAAAACACCATCTAGCCCAAACTAAGCAGGGCTTGTACTATGGGTACTAGACAATGGATAAACATACATATATATATTTTTTGTAACTACATACATATTATACATAGAAACACCTAGACCAAGACAAACATCCATATTCATGCACACAAATGTTTGACTTGTGCGGGAATCGAACCCGCGACCTCAGGCGTGGCAATCGGTTACACTAACCACTACGCCATCGAGGCCAAATAATGTGTCAAAAAGGCGCGTTTTTTTAATTTGAGCTTTTGTCGATACCAAACATAGGTATCTATTAACCCCATTATACCTTTTTACATTAGTAATATCATTTTCACATACATGCTATTATGTAAAACAAACCAATGAAGGTATATGTTAATAAAGAAAATTTACAAATGAAATACAGCTATCATATCACACATTTTTTCGCAGCTTCTGAATACGGTACAGCCAATATGGATTGAAGTAACCGTAGGGTAAATTTTACTTAAATAGTTTAGATGTAGACCTAATCTATTTAACTTAAATTCATTCATAAGCAGCTCTTGTTCATTCCTTTTTCGGACACAAACCATCAGCAAATGTTATACATCCTCAATTTGATTGAATTAAGTTAATTTTCAGACGCCATGCTGCTTTTTGGTAAATAATAACTAGATAAAAGATTGATATACGTTGATTACTACTATCTATACTAATATTATAAAGCTAAAGAGTTTGTTTGTTTGTTTGAACGCGCTAATCTCAGGAACTACTGGATCGAATTGAAAAAATATTTTAGTGTTGGATAGCTCATTTATCGAGGAAGGTTATAGGCTATATAACATCACGCTACGACCCATAGAGGCGGTTCAATATTCATAAACGCAGGTGAAACCGCGGGCACATCTATCATATAATAAGGATGAAGAGCTTGTGTAGCGGTGCGAGCTAGAGTAGTTTTAAGGAGTAACTGCGTTAAATAGATACTACGTTTTGGTTTGTTAAGAGAGAATATTTATTCTAAAGTCAATATTGGTAAATACACTTATTACTTAACGACTGGTTACTAAATGGTAAATGAATATTAAAAATGGTAAATTTAATGGTAAACTTAGTTTTAATGGTAGTTAAGCTCGGTCGCTGCTGGATTGCGAACTGACTTAGAAAGTCGAATAAAATGATAAAATTAACGCATCTCAAATGTGCATGCAATGCACAAATGTAAAGCGCTGAGCTGTTCGGAAGCGTAGCTCCGAACAGCTTGTTTGTTTTTTGTTTGAACGCGCTAATCTGTGGAACTATCCATAGGATTAGAAAATATATTTGATTTTATTATCCCAACTCTTTATCACACTACGCAGCCGCGGAAGCAGAGTCAGTAATTATAAACGTCGCGTGGGTGAAACCGTGCGAAATATCTAGTATCTAACAACTACATAGTTTAGGTACATAATCAGTATATTTTTTTATTTCTTCTCATATCGGTGCAGACTGCGCACAGCGTCTGGACAGCCAGCATAATGTACCTACCTACTAATAATTTATTAGGTAACCGCAATGACCTTACGCAGCAACAATTAGATAATAAAACTACGCTTTAAACAATAAATTAATACCTGGCAATGGCGTCAGAAAACTATTAAAATATTTGCATTGATATTCAAAATGGTCGTCATACCTACTTATGTACCGATGTATATTCTCTTCTTAGGTATACGTAGTGTTTGATATTGATGATATATAGATGACGAGCTTTTGCGCGCGGTTCCGCCCGCGTGGTACCTACATCAATAAAAAGTAGACTATGTCCTCAGATTTTAAACTATATCTGTACCAAATTTCATCTAAATCGGTTGAGTGGTTTAGCCGTGAAAAGGTAAGAGACAGACAGACAGATAGACAGACCGAGTTACTTTCGAATTTGTAATATTAGTAAGGATTGTTAAAGTTCGGAATCCCCACAGCCACAATTTTACGCGGTCACAATATATTCTGTGGTTTCATTACGTCACTGAGGCCATGCGACGTATGCGCACTTCCTAAGTGTTATGTGTGCCGCATATAATCTCGCCTATTTATACTTGCTGCGGTTTTAAGCTGTTTTAATAATATTAATCTGCTAAGTTATTTTAGTAAAGGACTACCTCGTTGTTGCCACGGGTTTGACACTGATTTGATGTCCTAGTATCGATTTGTACCGTCGATATAGTTAAACGCTATATCGACGGCGGTAATCATCATCATTCACCAGTAGTAGCAGAATGCTTAAAACTGTACTTAAGAAGCGTGGCGTTACGTGAAACTTGTAGGGCATAGTTAGCGAGCTAACTAGTCTAAATACAGCTCTATCTGGCGTGATGTGGTGAGTCACATCCGCCCCTAAACCTTTAGGGACAGTGCCGGATTAAGCAAGCGCGGGGCCCGTAGCAAATTCTTTCGGGTAAGAGTGCTTGCATACGTCAGACTCTTTATAGAACTGATTATTGGGCCGACTGAAATTCTACACATTTATACGAGCGACTTTTTGTAGAACTTGTGCGTTTAACATATGAAATTCGGTGTTTTATATACGCCAAGGAAATAGTAGGTTACCGATTGTCTGACGTGGATTGTCTTATTAGGAAAAGTTGTAACATTTCACGTTTTTGTGACATCAAGTAAATTCAATATACCACATCTTAAGTAATAAGTTTCACTCAAAAAATTACGCTCAGGCAGAGATGAGTGGGCTTAAATATGCGGGGCCCTCTTTCGCGCGGGGCCCGTAGCAATTGCTACTCTTGCTACGTGGTTAATCCGGCACTGTTTAGGGATAGCTCTAAAGGTTAGGTTAGGATAAGCACGAAAAAATAAATGAAAATAAACTGAAACCTGCACTGACGTTAACCTACTTATACTGAGAAACACATCACAAACTGCCTCCGTGGATGGCACAGCGGTAGTGAAAGCCACTGATGTGCATGAGATCTTGGGATTGCATCAACAAAAAGTTATTGGGTTTTACTGTTAAGAAATCTCAATAGCAGCCCGGAGTTAGGTAGTTGGCGGTGTGAGACCCCTCGTGTCTCGGAAAGCACGTGAAGCCGTTGGTCCTGCGCCTGATCTTTCTCCGGTCGTGTCCGATTGCCGTCCCATCGGGATTAGACTTAGGGAACAGAGAGTGCACTTGTGTTTGCACACACTCTTGTGCACTAGTATAGGTATTATTATATATTATTATATTGTCGGCCTCGATGGCGTAGTAGTTAGTGTAACCGACTGCCACGCCTGAGGTCGCGAGTTCTATTCCCGCACAAGTCAAACATTTGTGTGCATGAACATGGATGTTTGTCTTGGTCTGGGTGTTTCTATGTAGCTATAATATGTATGTATTTACAAAAAAGAAGTATATAATTATGTATGTGTATCCATTGTCTAGTACCCATAGTACAAGCTTTGCTTAGTTTGGGCTAGATGGTGTTGTGTGTATGTGATAGAATATTATATTATATTATTAATATTATTATCTCCTACGAATTAATTACTATTATACTGAGAAGATGCCGTACTACGCCATCTTCACCGCGTTGGGGTGTTTGGTTACGCCGCTGCTTTCTATTGCGACCGCCAATAGTTTAAGGGAGTATTCCGCTTTCGGCACCAATTTTTTCGGCACCTATGGTTTTGGCACCTAAGCTATTCCACTTTCAGCACCAATAGGTATTTTATTCCACATTCGGCATCAAGCATAAATACCTATAGGTGCTGAAAGTGGAATAGCTTAGGTGCCAAAACCATAGGTGCCGAAAAAATTGGTGCCGAAAGCGGAATACTCCGTTTAAAGTCTTAGTCTTGCGATTAAAGCAATTTCATTATTTGCATTTTTGTATGATGAAATCAAATAAATATAAAAAGTAACCGAACAAAAGTTGTTTCGTAAGATATATATCACGGATAAAAGGTCATGAACATATTATGTAGGTAATATTGTCTTCTGTTTACGCGAATGTTATTCATTGAAATTAAACTACTATATACGGATTTTATTGCGTTATTTATTTGACACATATAGCAGCGATAGCTCAGTGGGGAGACCAACAGACTGCAATGCAGAGGGTCTCGGGTTTAAACCCACGTCGCGCACCTCTGACTTTCGGAAATTATATGACTTTTCGAAATTATGTGCGTATTGATTGACAATTATCGCCTGCTCCGTGCCTCGGAAAGCACGTTAAGCCGTTGGTCCCGGCTGCCATGAACATCTATGGCAGTCGTTATTGGGAGAGTGTCGACACAAAAGATCCCACTGGGTCGAAGTGTCGCCGGTCTGCACTGACTGGCCCCCACATAAGATAAGATAAGATGTATTTGTCAATAGTTTTAATAGTTTCAACAATTTATTAGCTTAAAAATGAGTAAAGTTTAATAGTAATAGTAGTGTAACAGTTTCTAAATTTTGTAATAAAGTGTCAAATAAATAACGCGATAAAATCCATATATAGCAGTTTAATTTCAATACTATGTAGGTATTCTTCTGTGTATAACTGAAATAATTCGTACTCATAAATCATTACCGGTGATATAAACAACAAGTTTAGCCACTTTAATCCACAATAATAAATAACAAAAATCATGAATTCATTAGCATAGTCAAACTAAATATCAACCACTATTAGAATATACATTATACACCCACTCTAATTTAAGCCATACGAAAAAAGAAACAATTGAGTTCTATCCTCGTATTGGTGGACTTTTTAGCTGACGCTGTCGTCTATTAAGTCGTTAAACTTTGGCCCAGGGAGCCAAACTTGCCGCTTGTTATATTCAATTATGTTTCATGGCGCCCGCCGTCTGGCCGCCATTACGCGTTCCTAGAACATATTCACTGAATGGGTACAGCTATTAATACCCGTTACATTTAGATTAACTGATAAGTTTCCAACTAAATTTAATAGATTATTTCGTGAGAGATCTTCATCGGTTATTTTCTAAGCTTCTAAGAGATTCGAACAACAATTTCGAATTGTGATCTTTACAAAAAATAACCGTTTTTCCCAGAAAAGTGGAAAACGTATATTAAAATTGCACTGAATTGAACTGGATAAATCAGTCCAATATAAATAATTTAAATAACAATGTCCTCCAGACCGAATTTGTGGTCACGGGCGGCGGCCAATCTTAACGGAGACTGGCCATCTGCGCAGGAGATATTACAGTGCACAAGTATGTGCGCAAGCACAAGTGCACTCTCTGTTCCCTAACCCTCATGATCCGTTGGGACGGATAATCCGACACGTTGTCAAAACAGAAGAACCTATCACAAAATTTGTAACGAGCGGAAAATTGAATTGAATTAAATAAATATTCTCGCCTGAATCTGTGAAGAATGGTGGAACTCCTTCCATAGTATTATTTTAGAGGAATCGAGATATAAAAAATGGTTTTAAGAGATTATAAAATCGAGAGACAATTATTGTCGGCCTCGGTGGCGTAGTGGTTAGTGTAACCGACTGCCACGCCTGAGGTCGCGGGTTCGATTCCCGCACAAGTCAAACATTTGTGTGCATGAACATGGAAGTTGTCTTGGTCTGGGTGTTTCTATGTATAATATGTATGTATTTACAAAAAAAAAAGTATATATGTATGTTTATCCATTGTCTAGTACCCATAGTACAAGCTCTGCTTAGTTTAGACTAGATGGTGTTGTGTGTATGTGATAGAATATTATTATTATTATTATTGCCTGCCACCAACACAGGAAATAAATCTCTCGATTAAATAATCTCTTAAAACTATGACAAACCTGCTAAGCACGAGAAATATTCTAACGACAAAATCTTTCACTGCTTCTCCCATAGTTATTTAAAACTGTTAATAATTATAGAAGGTCCATTTTTATTATACAATATTATTTTCCTGTTATTATGGGAATCGAAACCGCAACCAGATACGTATTAGATCAATACCGACATCCTTAATTGCTATAGACACCGGCATGCCTTTGAAGAACGATAACATATTCTATGGTTCCATATTTCAAAGAGAAATAAGGCTGTGTATGAATGACATTTAAAAAAGAACTCAATCGTCGACTATTTAGAAGGATACCTAAATCAATGTTTTTGGAATGTTTTAAAACTAATGGACGAAATATATTGATGTAATTTTCGAAGTTTTCACAAACACACTTTCCGCAATTTCATCGAGCATATAGAGGATGCGATTTTAGTTTTTGGTGTGATCTTCTATTGTCTTGATTAACATTTTTGATAATATAAATTATTACTCGATTTTATGACTATATCAATGTTTACTACTACCTACTCACCTATTCTATTGGAACTTTATGAATTTAAAAAACGGAGGAGCGGAACGCGTTAATTTTTGCGTAACATAAAACATGCGTCTAAACTCGATGACGCTTAAGCGGACACTTATGCTAATAAACCTATATGCCTCCTCAATGAATAAATATGTGTCTATCTTAGAAGATAAATCTACAGAGAATAATTATTCTAGCTACATATCTCTCCCTCATTAGCGTAGTCATAAAAAGCTAACAAGAATAAAGACATCTCTAAGGTGACCTAAGCAACCTTGCACACTAATAAAACATTACAATAAAAACTATAATTGAGTGATGTGGCTATATCATAACTTTACTTGTCTTCGTGTATCTTTCGAGCTCATGTGGGTGTGTCTTAAGCCTATACACTACAGTCGACCAATAACGTTCATGCACTAATAAACACACTACTTTTAATATTTTCATGCTGGCAACTCAGAAAAACAGATAAAAAAGGTCGTATAAGACGGCACATGTTTTATTTTATTTTAATTTGTTAATGGCATTAAACTAAATGGATGATGTGAACATCTTTTCTTGTTTTTGTTTTTTGAAATGAGCTCGTGATTTATTGTAAGAATTAAAAGCTTGAAGTGTCGTTGATTGTGTCATAAATTCGAAAGAAAATTGTATTTATTATGTGCAAATTCAGTGCAAATCTTTAACAAAATAACATATTAAATACCTAACTAAACACCAATTTAGAAGTTTGTTGACTGCTTCCTAATTACGTAATGGAAGCATATTAGCGTTGTATTTGAGAGTATCTTAAACTCTATTGTCATTATTACTTCGCTTATTAATTCAGAAAATAGATAAGTTAATACAGTTGCCGAAAAGTGACACATTGGTTACGCAGCTCTCCCACGAAGCGACGCAAGCGCTGGCGCCAACACACTCATTAAACCAATGTTCTAACCACGTGCACGGCGCCATACAAAAATAAACACTATTACTCATAGCATAAGACTTTAATTCATTCAAAACTTTAAGATCATAGTGATTTAGTGATTCAATACGGAACACTGAATCACAGTTCCGAGTAAATATTGAATCACTTCCGCTAGTACACTAGTGTTTATGCCATAAGTGGCACATCTTGAGTAAGAAGACATTACTCACTTGCTGAAAGTAAAAACACATTTCATTCATTGATCACACCTTTAGAACCAATTCAACAAGCGACCCGGATCAACCTGTCACCGAGCTTGCTAAAAAGTTATTGCACAAATGAGAAAGTTTATTTCGTGGTTTAATTACTTAATAAAGTTTTAGTCATCGAATTTAAACTGAATCCTCAGGGCTATCTATTCATACGTCAAAAGCTTCTATAAAAGACAAATGGGTTTTTCAACTTGCACTCTGAGAGTTTACCGGCGCGTTTTCCTTATTGAGAGAGGTCGATGCATTTATGCATGTCAAGTGCAATATACAGGTGTCCGGTAACTACTTAATGGATAACTTTGAAATTTCTTATAGTAGAACTGATGAAAAAAAATCTATCCTAACTACTACCTGAGATATTTTGTTGTTTTTTTTTAAATTATCATATTTAACTTTCTTGTACACTACGACCATAAATGAATGAATTCCATCGGTTTTTTGTTGTTTTATTATTAAACACTAATTATGCTAATAGTTAAACAGTCAAAAGTATGACTAGCTATGCACTTTTTTAATTATTTATTATTCCTATTTTTTCTGAACGGCCGGCGGCCGTCGGTTACCAGAGCATGAATTTCGTTACTGAGTACCAAATGACTGTGCTTGGTATCAATTATAACTAAATGTCATTAAACAAATAGTTTTGCAAGCTTCTATTTATTCATGTTTGACATAAAAATATAAATGCAAAATTAAGAGACTTAATACACCTATAGTTAGGAAATAGTTATAAAAGTTTATTAATTGCTACTCAAAAATGCATCATGTGGGTTTCCTAACCATTAATGTTATGGCTAGTAAACATGAATTCTATATACTATTATTTCTATATACTAAACATAAGTAGATTTATTGTATTTTTATAGCGGAAATAAATGTATTTACAAACTTTTATAGACAAAAGTGTGGAGAATATTATGTAATATTCTCCACACTTTTATCTATCATGTAGTGAAAGTTTCAAGTCGATACCATAAAAAGTGATGGAGATATAAACAAAATCAAAAATAAAATTTTTAAACGCGTTTTTCTCCAAATTAGTTTTAACTTAGTTATTGCACTTTTCATAATGACGGCAGAATAGCTATCGATGGTATTAGCAGTGGCGTAGCGTAGACTAATATAGACGTGGGCGAAGTCGCATCAGCGAGGCACCTTTTCTTTCGTTCCCAAGATCATCCCAATAAATCTATCCTACTAAACATGCTTTGACACGACATACCTACTTATGATAGTGAAAAAATGTAAATGCGCGATGGGAGAATATTGAAAAGCATATATTATAGATTTGAAAAAGGTTTTATTTTGTAACTTAAGTGATTAAATTTTTTACAAAAGTAATGTTGTTCGGCTTTTTGCTTTACAGAAGTCCTCTAATAAGGATTTTATTTTAAGTCTGGTGGCTTCGCATTTAAAGAGGCCTCGCGAGGCCCCTTTAAGTGCGAGGCCGTGGGCGAGGGCCTACTTCGCCCACGCTTAGCTACGCCACTGGGTATTAGTACCTGTAGCTAATTAATCTATACTAATATTACAAAGCTGAAGAGTTTGTTTCTTTGTTTGTTTGTTTGTTTGCTTGAACGCGCTAATCTCAGGAACTACTGGTCCGATTTGAAAATTCTTTCAGTGTTAGATAGCCCATTTATCGAGGAAGGCTATAGGCTATATATCATCACGCTCAGATCAATAGGAGCTGAGCACCAATGAAGGATGTTTCAAAATCGGAGGGTATTTTTTCCTTTTGAGAGCTTCCGCTGCATGCGCTGCATAAACAGTTAAAGTTTCGCAAAAATCATGTATGACAGAATTGTTCCCCTTAAAAAGTTCTAAAAAAAGTCCGCGACAGCATATGTCTATCTTTTAAGGTTGGCTCACTATAACCATTTTTATGCTAACCAAATTTGTTCTAAAATAATGCCTTATTTGCGAAGGTATTATTATAAACATGATATTAATCCTTATCCAAATAAATACGTTATTCATCACAAGTATTTAATTTAAAACAAAATTGCCCTTCACATCATTCGATTTCAATTAATATCTTAGGTGATATCGCAGTTTTAAAATAACATTGCAGCAAAATAATTACCCATTACAGACATAGTACATACAAACGATGTTTCTCCTGGTTTATTCTGCGTGATTACTACTGGTTCGATTTGAAAAATTCTTTTAGTGTTGGATAGCCTATTTATCGAGAAAGGCTATAGGCTATATAACATCACGCTACGACCCACGGGGGCGGCGCAGTAACGATAAACGCGGGTGAAACCGCGGGAACATCTAGTGTTCTATATAAATCTCATTAAATCTTTTAGTTGAACTCACACTTTAATTAATTGTACGTTGGCGGAATTCGTGAGAGTGAACCTCGAGTTACTAGCAAAGTATTTTTAATTACATTATCGCATTGGGTGTAAACCTGTAATGATAGTGTAAGATTGTATACTTATATAAATAAATAAAATCCTTACTAATATTATAAATGCGAAAATGAGTTTGTTTGTTTGTTACGCTTTCACGCCTTAACCACTTAACCGATCAACATGAAATTTTGCATACACTTTGTCAGGGGTACAGAATAGGACAAAGGGTACCTTTCATCCGGAAAAAAGAACTGTTGCAAACCCAACCTCACCTACATTTACGCGAGCGAAGCCGCGGGTGAAAACTAGTAAAAAAATAAATGTGAATCTCTGGAACTATTTCTCACCAAGCAAACGCAGTTACAGTATTACCACGGGCTTCCAGTGGGTGGGTGATAAATCCTCAGGTGAACCGGCTATTATTATCTAATAATTGACAATGGAAGACTTTATCACACTACCGAAGTTGGCATGGACGCAAGCTATCTGTATCATTATAGTCAGGTAAATAAAAAAATTACCAAATGCCGTGTTTTGTAATCTTATTGGGGCAACGATGCCGCGATGGGGCGATTGCTGTAGGTACTCTGGCCTCTGGTTCGGTTACGGGTCGAGCAACGTGGATTTTGGTATCTAGAAATTCTGAGTAACAGCACGAATTTTGGAACTGTGCCCGGTTAACGACAATAGTTTTGTCCCCTATTACATGTGACATAATGCCATAACATGCGAGATGTGAATTACACTACTACCTAAGCGAAACAGGCGTGAGACTATATAGATATATATTCTTTTAGTTAAACTATTCTGTATTCAATAACCAGTTTTCCTTGATTTCGGTCGACCTTCACTCCTAAATCACAAGATGTTATGTCAATGATATGGAAAGTGTATCGTAATACATTCCCGAACACGCGCAGGCGTGTCGTTTGAAATGGGCTCAGTATCAACAACCCGTGAATCAGTGGCATGCCGCGCACCACGCGCGTGTGAGTAACGGAACGTTCGGAAGCGCGCCAACTATGCGCGCCGTTTTGGCGGGAATCTCTGTAATTATTCCACATTCAAAACATAATGATCTGGCCGAATTTCTTCGAAACGATATCTGAACTGATATTATTATTGCATAGAACAACTTCAATGAGGCCATTAGTTACTTATTGTTACTTATTTCGTCGGCCATATTATAACCTCAAAGTCTCTCCTACCAACTCGTAATTTACATTTTTTATGTATCAACCTTTTCATGTGACATGCCATAGTCACGCAAGGAATGTCCGAAAAACGTTTGGCAAAGTCACAAGCATGACAAAACTTTCCTTGAGATTAACTACATCGAGAAAATAAGTCAAATTCCGTATCCCAGAACATTGAGTGAAATAAATGCGCGAAGTAAGATACGATTAGATTGTAACCCCATCACGAAACTGTGGAGAGTCTCGATGGACCCTCACGAAGATAACCGAGGTAATGATTCGAATGGCAATCATTACGTAAGTGAGAGATCCATTACGATATCGCACCGTTTTGGGGCAGATTGCACTATTTCTGGATTCCCTGTAGACCGCGGCAGGGCAGCATTAAGAATAAAATATCGAAATGGTTTTACATAAATCTTCCATTTGTTTGATTTTGATAATGTATTAAATATGTACTTAAAATAAATAGTCAACCTACAATGTACCTAAATAAGTAGGTACTTTAGTACAATCTAAATCTACTCGGCTTCAGACGATCATAATCATATTTTGCTAATTTATTTTAAATCTGTGAATCCTGGACATTTAAACATTTACTACGGCACATCCATCACATCATTCACATCGTACCTACAGGTTTGCTGCCAACAGATCGATTTGTACGAAAAATATTTAGCCCGTCGCGTCACTACTATGAAAGTACCACTACTAGTAAACTTATACAATATACTGAGTAAATAGACTTGCTTTCAAATCTCAATTTACAATTTACTGGAGATACAACTCATAGAGTAACTTTGATTCCTCCACTCCATGTAGGTTCATTGCTTGGATTATTCGATCTAGATTCAGTACAAAAAAAAAACAAAAGTGGCTAACCTAAAGATAAAAAGTAAAAATTAAAAAGCAATACGCAGAATGCATTCTTGGCCGGCGCATAGTCAACCGTGCAATGACCCGAAAACAGGTGACCTATCCTTATAAAACGAAGTGTATCGATAAAACAGATTTAGAGTTTAAATATGTTGTTATTAATATGTGGAAAATGACTTGATTAATCCGTCACATTATTAATTTTACAGTAGACTATTATATGATGGTTCAGTAATTACAGTACAAAGTTTGATTTCCGCGAATCGTGCGTTGAGTCAGTAACCGTGAGAGAGATGAATGGTACGCGCACCTCCACTGACTCATTCAATATCCATTCATAAGTTTTTTGGCGCGCTTTCTGTTTAGTTTTATTACGTAACGAGAGATGGCGCTGTGCTAAATTATTTTACTATTTGTTCATAATTGTGGTTATTTTATTAAAATTATACGTAATCTGAATAGAAAATTATATATAATAATATTTTAACTTATCAGGTCGCTAAATCCGTATCGTTTTACATCAAAATGTAGGTATACACTTACACAGCACAGCTCCGATGTTCAAATAGATTTGTGTACTTTTTGCTCGTAGCTTGACTCACAAATTTTTATTTAAGGTTTAATGATTTCTAGTAATCGTGTTCACAAGGTGCCGGTTGTTATATTAGGTTAACTTGTTTGAGATACAAAGAACTAAAGTAAATTACATCTTTATCACGGTCATTCACGGTAGACTATCTATTATGCCTAATATTTAGTAAGTAAGCATTTAGTTACCTAATAAAACAAGTTTATTCTTATGCTTAATCAACTTATAAAGCCTTGACAGTCGACTGGCCAGATAACGCAATATTCTAAGTAGCTTGATCTCATAAAAAAATAAGAATGATTCATAGTCATAGAGTTGTTCCAAATTTGAATGTTCTTGGTTTCAATATTTATACAAGTTATCGAAATAGAAATTGTAACTCATAGTCACAACTAAGCATGGGTATGAAAAGCCTTGGTAGCTTAGAATTCTTAGATTCAAAATAAAATGTTACAGTTCGTAATTCATATAGATCAATAACAATAAAATCATTGTTTTTTTTAAGAATAGAGGCAACGAAACATGTTAATTCCGCGACCCAAACAATGAGTTACTTTGCTCTTTAGTATTAAATATGTATACGTCACACGTTACGGGGGAGGGAGAAGGTCGATAAAGTGTGACATTATGTGACAAGGAGTAGGAGGGTCCTGAATTTTGTGACGTTACATTTCAAAATCTAATATATCTAAGAAGTACAGAAACTATCTCTCGCGTAAACCGGGGTGGTTTACGTTAGAGAAAGTGCGAATCCCTAAATGGAAAAAAAGTTTGGAACTGCTGTTTTAATTTAATAATTTCTAAATGTAAAATTGCAAAATGTGTGACGTCACACTAGGGAAGAGGGAGTCTCAAAAATGTGATCAGCTGTAACAAGGACGGGGGAGGAGTTAAGAAGTCATGAAATTGTGACGTCATTTATGGATGGTTACTTATCGGACGTTAAAAATAAAGTGTTACTGACTGTATTCGGTCGCGGCGCTGGTGGAAGCTTGGTGCTCCGGCAGCGGCTCGGGGGGCGGCGCACCCGTCGCGCCCGCGTGCGCGTGGCGCAGGTACGCGTGGTAGATCCGCGCTGACTGCTCGTTACCATCACATATCTGTATGAACAATATCATTAATATGAACAAATTATTATAATACTCATTGAATTACGGCTTATCTAAACCTGCCGTGTAATTCTGTAAGAGATTTCTGCTCGTGATACAAATGTACTCTATGTCAGTTCGACACTCACTATCAAACTCACTTCTGCTAAAAATCTCATCTCGAATTCAATTGTCGCCTCGTCAATAACTAGTCATTATCTAAAATATAGAAAATCTCAAATTATAACGGTTTCAGAAGTGAGATTGGTTAAAATTAAAAAAATAAATAGTTTTGCGGTTTAATAAGGTTAAACGCTAAATCCTCAGTGTAAAAAGAATTCTCCCCGCGAATTCAGAAGTGTACATATTATATTCTATCATCTAGTATACTGTAGTATACTTTTTTTTACCAAAAAAAGGTAGACATATATATATTATTTTTTGTAACTACATACACATTATACATAGAAACACCCAGACCAAGACAAACATCCATGACACAAATGTTTGACTTGTGCGGGAATCGAACCTGCGACCTCAGGCGTGGCAGTCGGTTACACTAACCACTACGCCATCGAGGCCGACAAAACTATTGTGGTAGCAGCAGCTGTATTTCGTGCAAAACCATCTCATGATCGATTGCGGCTGCTTACTTTCTCTATCCCGCTCCCTCGTACACGAGCTGTGATATACCCCTCTCTCCACGATTAGTCCAGTTTATGATATAGCGTTCCCCTACACAAACCTTCAAGGTTATATAAGGGGAGCCGCTGTACCTTCCAGTGCCCGAGAGAACCTTCCGGGTCCAGTTATAAACAGGTCTTGTCCCCAAATTTCGACTCTCCATCCTAACCTCAGAGATCCGGTTCTCGTTAGCGAGCTACCTCGTGCCCATGTGACACTACCTATGATAGACCTGTGGTATGTCAGTATGAAACAGTACCTGTGTCCAGTTGTCCAGTGTGAGCGCCAGAAGCGCCTTCCCAGTGTCAGGTAGCAGGTGTCTCCGGGGAGCACGAACACTGAAGGTCCTCGCCACCCAACGCGCGCATCGCACCACGTCTGATCTCTCCCATTTCTCCGGATCTAATAATAGAACGACATTCCTTTATAAATAAATTCATGATATTATACCATAGACATGTAAAGTCTGTAGAAAATACCGCGAAAAATTAATGTAACCTATGAAACAACTATTAAAGTTACAATAACCCAGCGACACACCGGTTGCCGGTGACAATAGATTTTTAATTATGTCTGGTATTCTAAGACTTGATAGAAGAACGTGTAACTATGTAGTGCGAAAGAAGATAAATATCTAAAAACATTTCCCGTTATTACTTTGTTCTTGGCGCCCTATCTAAACTAATATTATAAAGCTGAAGAATTTGTTTGTTTGTTGGGTTGATCGCGCTAAACTCAGGAACTATAGGTTCGAATTGAAAACTTATTTTATTGTTGGATAGGCTATTTATCGAGGAAGGCTATAGGCTATATAACATCACGCTACGACCCACGGGGGCGGCGCAGTAACGATAAACGCGGGTGAAACCGCGGGCACATCTAGTCTTAAGATAAACTGATTAATAGTCATGTTTAACTTCCATCTATGATTAATTAATGACGGGTTTAATACAGCATATGACGCATACGATACAACCATAAATGCGTGTTACTATAACCCTAGTTAGAAGATATGCAATCGGACTGTAATCGACTATTTGGATGGCGCAATAGTTCAAGCGCAACGCCACTTCTCTTGCGCCGAGTGTTGTACGTTAAAAGGAAACACAAGGGCCGTATTTCCATACAAACGTAGTCCCCTGTTTCTTCCCTGGATGATGCCAGTAGAGCAATAATCTTTTCCACAAAATGTATGGGCTCTATTGGCATGTCCCTATGTTTTCCTTTTTTTCATAAATTAATTATTAAAAGAGACATGAGCCTTCGAAAACCTCAAAAATTAACCAGATTTTCCGCTGTGTTCAAACATCTAGCAAACAAATTTGACTAGATTATAATTTAGATGTCTATACTACTCTGCAATTTATACAATAGAAGGTACGAGAAATTAGTACCAGGAAAGCACCATATTGCCTGTTGTTAACATTATTCAGTAAATATTTAAGCATACCGTGGTTTGCGGCGGCACCTACTCGGGTGCTAATTGTAACAGTTTACTGTTTTAGCTCGTTAAATATCGCAGTTATTATCGTTTGGCCATAACCATTGTAGTTAACTGGTTTTGGATTGAGATCTATTATCTGTTACATAAACGAAAACGTAAACGAGGTAGCCGTACTTTTAGTAAAATAAGTAAAAGGAATCTACGGACTCGGGGAAAAAAACTAAATTATTTTCTAAAGTCTTAATAGCGCTTTAGGTACTTATAGTTTTTAAAAAGGCTACTCCCGCACAAGTTAACACTTTGTGCGTCTTTTGTAAAGTCCCTTGCGGTGCAGGAAGAAATCCTGTGTCGCGATGGTAAGTCTATCGCAACACAGGATGTCAACGACACGAATAACATCCAGACTCGGTGCAAACACTTGTGGATCACATGAATGTTTGTCCGTGTGAGAGATAAACCCACAATACTCGGCACAATGCCAACGACGAGACGATCACTTAAACCGCTAAGTTATCTATGCAGTCAAATCCTAATCCTAACTAGTTTAGGACTAGTTAAGATTAGGATTTTCCTAATCCTAACTTAATATTATAAAAGCGAAAATGAGTTTGTTTGTTTGTTTGTTACCTTTTCACACCTAAACCACTGAACCGATCATCCTGAGATTTTGCATATACATTCTCAGGTGTACAGAAATAGACATAGTCTACCTTTCATCCTGAAAACATCCTGATTACTGTTCCCGAGGAAAATAACAATAACGTTCTTATGATAATAGACGGCGCCACGTGTTTTTCGATTCATGATTGAATTATATTATTACAAGCAGAGTACGACCCGAATTGATTGTCAAATTCTATAATAATTCGCGAGCAATAGCTAGTATACATATAAAGTAAAAAAAAATGTTTGAAAGTAGTCGTGTTTATTATAGGTTTTTGTTTTTTTTTTTAATTAATAATATAATTTATTTCTCCTCACACAATAGACTATTTCCATACAGTATAGTGACACATATAACTAGTAATATTATACAGTCCAGTATATGTGAGGAGCTGGTGTCTATAGTAGGTTAAAACCTGTATTACCGATCACCCACAAAATAACATGTTTACAATTTCAATTTGTTACCATATGTCACGGGTATAATGCTCAGTCATAAGTTGTTCGAGAATATCTGAATGAGAATATTTTCGAAAATATGATTATATAATATGAATAAAATAAGTTATACGCGCTTTATGAAAGTCAAAGTCAAAGTCAAAAATCATTTATTCACTTAGGTCACAAAGAAACTTATGAACGTCAAAGGATTGAATAACTATTTTCTTTAAAGTTGAAGCTATTAGAGTATTTTAAACTTTTTTCACTGTGTTAACGTAATTGTTGCGATCAAAAAGGTTCGCATGTTAATAGATTTTTATTCTCAAGTCTATATAACAATATTGTTTATTTGTTTTAGATTTTTTTAGTAAACTCATTTTGCTGCTGTGAACCGCGCTTTGCCTGCGTAGCGGTATATCTACAAGCGTCGTAGCTGCTTAGCTACGAGTCTCTTTATAGCTTACACCTAATGTAAGTAATAAAGAAAAATAATTAATAATTATATCTACTAAAGTACCTAGTAGGAAAGTTAATTATTGCACAAGTCGATTCACGTCAGACACAATCATTGTCCGTGTGAGTCATAACTTTTTAAAGTTTATATTTAACTTTTCTCAGTATCCGTCGTTGTGACTAATGCCTAAGTAAAGAAATAACTTTTAGACCGTGACGATTATATGATAGACATTTTGTAAACATCAAACAATGGTACTGAAACAAATAAGTTCTACAATATATAGATCCTAATCTTCTTCATATATAAAATTCTCTTTCCGTATATTTGTGTCTACAGAACTCGATTTTTTTTACACTATTGACTTGATTTTTCCGAAGGCTCACGGGGTCGGTATTCTCTAGTATTAATATCAGACTGAGCCACAGCAAAACATGGCCGCGTTTAGGTACCAGTGTTGTAATAGAGTATTTGATCAAAATTCTTAAATATAAGAATAATAATAATAATAATATTCTATCACATACAAACAACACCATCTAGCCCAAACTAAGCAGAAATTGTACTATGGGTACTAGACAATGGATAAACATACATATATATCTTTTATTTTTTGTAAATACATACATATTATACATAGAAACACCCAGACCAATACAAACATCTATGTTCATGCACACAAATGTTTGACTTGTGCGGGAATCGAACCCGCGACCTCAGGCGTGGCAGTCGGTTACACTAACCACTGCGCCATCGAGGCCGTCAATTATATTAATAATTATATATATTAGAATAAAATATATTTGCTGTTGTGTGTAAAATAGGCAACTAATATATAGTTCACACAGGAAGAACCATTGACACGAAGAAGAATAATAGGCAACTACCTAACAACAACCCTATTAGTTATATATTCTACACTAGATGTGCTCGCGGTTTCACCCGTGTTAATGATTACTGCGCCGCTCCCATGGGTTGTAGCGTGATGTTATATAGCCTATAACCTTCCTCAATAAATGGGCTATCCAACACTGAAATAATTTTTCATATCGAACCTGTATTTCCTGATATTAGCGCGTTCAAACAAAGAAACAAACAAACAAACTCTTCAGCTTTATAATATTAGTATAGGAATGGCTGTTTGGATGTTTTTGTGACTTATGGTCAGGAACCGGATTATATGCATTAGCATATTTGCATAATATGCATTTTTGCATATTTAAGCCCTCCTCAGCGGTAATAGCATATTTAACCTAAGATCTAGTTATGATGCATATTATCGGTACATTTACAATAGTTTTCCGAGTGCAGTGCACTCACCCTGCGTTCCGAAATGCGATAAAAGTGATAATATCCCGAATCCGACCAAATTTAATAGTCACAAAATATAAGGGCTATTGAGTAATAATTGTGTTGTACACTTTTATCGCATTTCGGAACGCAGGGTCAGCAGCCGCGCGCGTCTTTTGTTTTGGCAGTTACGATAATAAAATGAAAGAGACAGAAAAGCTTTATCGTCATCAAAATTTATCATTTAATTTAGCATATTCTGCCAATTTTCGTGCATATTTCAAACATTTTTCATGCATATTTGCATGCATGTAACAAGCTTTTCATGTTGCATAAAATCCGGTCTCTATTTATGATTAACTGTGATACCAAAACTTATATTTGCGACATTATTTAGTATGAAAATAAACCAAGCAACAGTAATTTAGCCTAAAGAAGACCGATACATGTAAAGTGACTACCAGCTCCAAAACGTATGTTCAGGTACATATTACCTGCGGCTCTATAAAGTTTAACGAGGCAGGCATTTTTGGCATATTGTATAGCTAACCGTTAATGAATTTATTTTCTACTAGCTTTTGCCCGCGGCTTCGCTCGCCTTAATTTAGAATTTGACAACCAATTCGGGTTGTACTCTCCTTGTAATAATATAATTCAATCATGATTCGAAAGACACGTGGCGCCATCTATTATCATAAGAATGTTATTATTGTTTTCCTCGGGAACAGTAATTTTTTTCGGGATGAAAGGTATGTCCGTTTCTGCACACCTGACAAAGTATATGCAAAATTTCAGGATGATCGGTTCAGTGGTTTAGGCGTGAGAAGGTAACAAACAAACAAACTCATTTTCGCTTTTATAATATTAGTTAGGATAGGATAATTATTTTTTATTGCAGGCCAGGATTCATCTTAGAGCCATGAGCAGAGACCTACAACAAGATAAATCTTCAAAATCTCATCAACATTTACTTGTCAATCTTTTTCTAAGCAACTACATATATAGGCTTGGAATTTAGCCGATATCATGTATCTCTTTAGAAAGAATAACCGAAGTGAATACCTGTTCATGGGTAATAAGCTTCAAGAAAGTTGCTGGAATTTCCAGATATTTAAAAAATATTCGTGTATAGGTACTAATATAGGTACACGATTTTAATAAGATTTAGATACGATTTCAATATTATGTTACGATTTGATTTTTTTTTTCGATAAGAGAAGCGATAGCTCAGTGGTGAGACCAACTGACTGCAATGCAGAGGGTCTCGGGTTCGAACCCACGTCGCGCACCTCTGACTTTCGGAAGTTATATGACTTTTCGAAATTATGTGCGTATTGATTGACAATTATCGCCTGCTCCGTGCCTTGGAGAGCACGTTAAGCCGTCGGTCCTGGCTGCCATGAACATCTTTGGCAGTCGTTATTGGGAGAGTGTCGACACAAAAGATCCCACTAGATCAAAGTGTCGCCGGTCTGTACTGACTTGCCCCCACATAAGATAAGATACGATTTGATTTTCTTCACGTAGTTAAGAGCTAAAGTTTGTAAACATTTGAGGGACAAAGCGATCTTTAGACATCACCACACTTTTCTGTTACTTGCTTCAAATTATAATCAAACACATCCAAAATGAACAAAAACTAAAATATTCGCTCAGTTGCCACCGCGTGTCAAGGTCGTCATGTGCATTTCTAGGAAAATCTGACAAACAGCGAGTATTACGTATCCGAGACATTGTTATAGTTGTTTAGGCAAAAGTTCGTGACTGCATCATTGTCTCAGCCACTGAGATTAGCGTGGAGCAAAGTAACAAGAAAACCATAAAGGAATACAGACGAATTTAAAGACATGAATGCATCGAAGAAGTGGAGGCGGGAAATAACTTTTGACAAAGGCGAAATTCAGTTTCAGCTTTCGAATAAATTTTAGTGATATCCCCTGTGGATGCCTCTTTTTATGGAGCTCCGAAAGTCGAGTCCTTTTTGCCGTCGTGTATCTTATCTTATCTTGGGGCCAGTCAGTGCAGACTGGCGTCACTTCGACCCAGTGGGATCCTTTGTGTCAACACTCTCCCAATAACGACTGCCATAGATGTTCATGGCAGCCGGGACCGACGGCTTAACGTGCTCTCCGAGGCACGGAGCAGGCGATAATTGTCAATCAATACGCACATAATTTCGAAAAGTCATATAACTTCCGAAAGTCAGAGGTGCGCGACGTGGGTTCGAACCCGAGACCCTCTGCATTGCAGTCTGTTGGTCTCCCCACTGAGCTATTGCTGCTCTTTGCCGTCGTGTAAATCCGGCCATACGTAGACATCACAAATTTATAAATCGATGTTACAGCACGCGTGTGAACGAGTTATAGATAGATACAGAGGCTATCTAAGTAATATGCTGCCTGGTTCTCATGGGTTGTACCCACCCTATAGACAATATGATGGGTAAGGTAGAGGCCTTAGATGTAGAGAAGTATAATCATCATAGTAATTTATTGAACCCCATGAATATGTAAGAATTGCTTTAGGAGCGAGCGCCCAGTATTTGCCTAATATATTTTTTGTGATAATAAAATCCTGATCCTAACATAATATGTATTATAAGTGCGAATGTGAGTTTGTTCGTTTGTTACGCTTTCACGCCTTTACTACACCAATCATCATGAAACTTCGCATACACTTTGTCAGAAAAAGGATAAAGGTTACCTTTAATACGGAGAAAAAGTTCTTTCCCGAGGGATATAAAATATAACCTATTAACGCGAGTGAAACTGCGGGCAAAATCTAGTAATAAAATTATAATTCTATTTAGCGCAGTAGTTTAATTGGTCGCCTCGCTACTGCCTCCGCCCCTTGTGGGTTTGAAGCTAGTTACTGGCATTTATCGATTGTATTTATATAACTACTTGTATGTAGCTGTAAGCTCCCCTAATAAAACGAAATAAAATAAAAATTAACAAAATGTGTATCTACCTATATACCTCTGCCTACCGTTTTCGGGATAGAGGCGTGACAATATGTCATTGTGTATATGGATGTATTGACATTCGGTGGAGAATTAATCGACGCATAGCAAAGTAAGTAGTTGTCACTATGGTATGTAGTATCTTATGCAGATTGTAGTAAAAAATAAGGTATTGTAAATACTACGCCCATCAGTCTGTTTATCACAATGAAATTACATAATAGATAAGTATTTTTAATTTAACGTTTCACTTTTCATTTTATGTAAGAACTGGCTGTCCTGCGCAACTTCATCTGCTTCATATAGGAGAATTTTATGTAAGAACTGGCTGTCCTGCGCAACTTCATCTGCTTCATATAGGAGAATTTTATGTAAGAACTGGCTGTCCTGCGCAACTTCATCTGCTTCATATAGGAGAATTTTATGTAAGAACTGGCTGTCCTGCGCAACTTCATCTGCTTCATATAGGAGAATTTTATGTAAGAACTGGCTGTCCTGCGCAACTTCATCTGCTTCATATAGGAGAATTTTATGTAAGAACTGGCTGTCCTGCGCAACTTCATCTGCTTCATATAGGAGAATTTTATGTAAGAACTGGCTGTCCTGCGCAACTTCATCTGCTTCATATAGGAGAATTTTATGTAAGAACTGGCTGTCCTGCGCAACTTCATCTGCTTCATATAGGAGAATTTTATGTAAGAACTGGCTGTCCTGCGCAACTTCATCTGCTTCATATAGGAGAATTTTATGTAAGAACTGGCTGTCCTGCGCAACTTCATCTGCTTCATATAGGAGAATTTTATGTAAGAACTGGCTGTCCTGCGCAACTTCATCTGCTTCATATAGGAGAATTTTATGTAAGAACTGGCTGTCCTGCGCAACTTCATCTGCTTCATATAGGAGAATTTTATGTAAGAACTGGCTGTCCTGCGCAACTTCATCTGCTTCATATAGGAGAATTTTATGTAAGAACTGGCTGTCCTGCGCAACTTCATCTGCTTCATATAGGAGAATTTTATGTAAGAACTGGCTGTCCTGCGCAACTTCATCTGCTTCATATAGGAGAATTTTATGTAAGAACTGGCTGTCCTGCGCAACTTCATCTGCTTCATATAGGAGAATTTTATGTAAGAACTGGCTGTCCTGCGCAACTTCATCTGCTTCATATAGGAGAATTTTATGTAAGAACTGGCTGTCCTGCGCAACTTCATCTGCTTCATATAGGAGAATTTTATGTAAGAACTGGCTGTCCTGCGCAACTTCATCTGCTTCATATAGGAGAATTTTATGTAAGAACTGGCTGTCCTGCGCAACTTCATCTGCTTCATATAGGAGAATTTTATGTAAGAACTGGCTGTCCTGCGCAACTTCATCTGCTTCATATAGGAGAATTTTCCCCGTTTTTGCAACATTTTTCATTGCTGCTCCTCTCCTATTGGTCGTAACGTGATGTTATATAGCCTATAGCCTTCCTCGATAAACGGGCTACCTAACACTAAAATAATTTTTCAAATCGAACCAATAGTTTCTGAGATTAGCGCGTTCAAACAAACTCTTCAGCTTTATAATATTAGTACAGATTTACACGATTTGATATTATTTTCTTTCACGAAATTGGTTTGACCACGTATTTAAAGATTTTTACAGGTGCGAGAGCCACAGCAGCTGCAATAGCCCGACTGGTACTGGGATTGACGACAGCGCTTCCTTCAGGAGCCCAGACACCCTAAGAAGAGTAGACTGTCTGGACACAACACAAGGGTGTCTGACTGCGCTCTTCTGTAGAGCGCAGATCTGTACTCCTTACCAGAGGTGGTACTACAGTTTAAGCGCAATACCAGGTATAAGGAAGGATACCGTTCTGCCCTACTACTGTTCAAATTATATTTAAAGAATGTATAATTTATCATTTCTTTATAATGTTTACGAAAATATGTGCAGTGTGCCAACCTGCAATGAGCCAGCGTGATGGACTATGACCTTACCTTCTTCACACTGAGAAGAGGTCCATGCCCAGTAGTGGGGTAGTCTATATATAAGGCTGATATTATTTATATAATATTTATCATTGATTTAATTATTTTTTTAATAAACATTCGCCAAAATTAATTATTGAATGGAACATAATTATCTACTGATAATGTATCTATATATCTAAATAAATTAAATGCATAGCGTTTTAATATGAATTTAAATTTATTATTTTTTAATGAATTTCTAGCTGTCTAATTTTATAATCATTCGAGATATAAAAGGAAAATTAAGCGTGGCATAAGCCTTTGATTGCCAGATATAGATATAAAACTAAATAGAAATTATGAATTTAAATAAATTAATGTTAATGTAGAAAATAATTGATACCTTATTATAAAAGTATTGGCAAGGCAATTCTTGGGTTATGAACTATTAAGTAAACATTAATTTAATCACTAAGTATTTTGGTGGTTTGTTAGGTTGTAGGCCTAAACATATGACCGCCGATCGTATTTCAGAACCATTTTGAAACATAATATATGACCCTAATAAATAATTTATATGATTTCAATTTAATATGAAGCAATAGATTTGCTTAGAAATGTTACAGTCACTATCTCAAAGAATATTTTGCATATTTACTTTATTCATAATTAGAGATTTGCAGATTTGTATGAGACATAAAATGTTCTAGTAACGTTTTAATATTTAACAAGTTGTGTGTTGTAAACATATATTTGATTACTGTACGTGTTATATTTTATTATTTTAATAGTATGGCGAATAGTTTTACACAGATTTTTAATGGATAATAATAATATGAGTTGTAATAAAACAAAATTAAGAATACGTGAAAATAAAATGGGTGATCTTTTTGTTTTTAATATTTATTTACTTATTTTTTGGACAGCTTATTAATTTACTTTTTTTATGGTTTTAAGTTATTTCTGTAGACTTTAGTTTCGTTAACACTTGGTAATATCTTTATGCATTATTATTTTATGTTTATTTTTATATAATTTTAGTAGTTTATGAAACAATTATTATAACCAAAGTAGGTTTTTATACTTACTCATATTAGTAAACGAATAACTTTAATAATTGAATACTTATTTACGATTTAAAACTCACTGGATTATAGCCACATTTACGGACCTATAACTATGAACTCTACTAAACGTCAGAATGCAGACCACTAATATAAATTCAGACACTTTAAAACATGCAACTAGACCACATCAGAAATATAATTGTATCAAAAAAATATTTTCCTCAATCGCATACATACTGTTTTAGGTACACAGCATATACCAAACAATCTGGTTGTCCTTTTCAGATCCAAGAACCCTTTCGAAAAAGGTATAGAACATGAATATCGATATGAAATCTCTCGTAAACACTAATCACTGCACAAACACGAATGCAACACTGCACTGGTCACGTAGGTATGCGGTATGCGCACGTAGGTGTAGGAGTCAGGAGTTACCGGCGGGCACGGAGTCGTCGCCTGAGTCGTCTGCGTCGGAGTCTGCCGGCGGCGTGGGCAGCGCGGACTCCATACAGGCATGTCGGGGCGCCAGGGTTACACCTTGCGAGCTCGCCAAGCACCAACAAACACTAGGGGACGCGCAGCGCATACACACGCGTTTTTATACTTCATTCGCGACAGCGCGTCATCGACGTGACGTAGGCAATTCGTCAGCGCGATCTCCGCGCGCTGTGACGAGGAAAACGCTTTCTGGGAAGCTGAGAGACTCGTGTCGCACCGCACACCGGCCACCGCCGCACTTTCATATATACTGCTGGTTTTATAGTAAAAATTGCGTCTATATTATTGTAGGTGCTTATTCGAAAGATAGCAATTCAACTTCAGCACTTTATAAGAGCTGAAGGGTTAGAAATATTGCTTCTGTAACTACAATCACTGAGACTAACGGTAGGTCACTGGGTCACTGTAGTCTCCACTTCAGTCCGCTAGATGGCGCTGATTTATTTTATATAAATTATATTATTAACTGTGATATATTGTGTTATAAGATAATTTTAAGTTTTATAATTTTACTAATAACGTGATGTTAATATAACTTATCTAAATTAATATCAATTTATCGGTAAACAAATTAATTGTTTTCTTGAAATATGTATTTTTTGCATGCAAAGCATGATTATAATATATTTTTTGTGTTGTCGTGTTTAATCAAGAAAAAAAATAATTGTTCTTCTTCAAATCTTCCTTCTATCAAATACAGAAAATATAAAAAACCTTCGATACTTAGTACATTTTCATGTTAAGTCTGTCTTCTCATCATAACTATAAGAATGAAAAAAATGCTAATTTGTGTATAATACTAGATTTTGCCCGCTGTTTCGCTTGTGTTAATGTAGGTTAGGTTAGATAAGTAACAGTCCTTTTTTCTGGATAAAAGGCACCCTATGTCCTTTTCTGTACCCCCGACTATGTGTACCTATGCGAAACTTCATGATGATCGGTCGAATAGTTAAGGTGTGAAAGCGTAATAAACAAACAAATAAATAAACAAACAAACTCACATTATATATTACACATTATATATTATTAAGCTTAATAGTCTATATGCTATACCTATATATCAATATATTATAAATTCCCTCAGCCCAATATAGATTTGAGTTTATTATCCTCTACCAGGCACCTTACTTTTTTACTGTTGCTGAAAAATACCTGATGAAAATCCAAACAGCTAAATATCGAAAAAGTACCGCACACTTCACGATTCAAATCAGGGGCATAAAAGGAGACCGTCCATATTCGGCTTGCACGTGGACAATCGTTTTATAAACAAAGTAAAATATTAAAAGTTTTGTTTTAATATATAAAAAATATTGGTTACCATCCAGTAGTATGAAATTGACTTATTTTATTTATATATTATATCAAAATAAAGCACACAGCCTGGAAGCAATAAGGCAGTATTACTGCAAGTGCATAGTCGGCCGAAGTAATGTTGGTTGCTATGCTCACATAATGTCTGTAATATGGTACCTAAGCTGGACAAGGTATAAAAATGTCACTCCACCAGTCCAGTTTTTAGAAAATATTTTAATAACTTATGAAGGTGACGGTAACACATGAAAATAAATATTTATTTTAAACAATGTGTTTTATTTTATTATTAACGAACTTGATACTAAACTTCAAAGAATAATGTTATCTACTTTGTTTAGGCTACTCAAATTAATATTGTTATTACAATATAAATTTGTTCACGCCCAGGCCAGGGTCCCATACAAGGTGGTCGGTCTCCTTTCTAACTCAACTTTTGCCAGTTGTGAGATTTTAAGCGTGCACTGGAATTTAATCAAACGAAATTGCTAAGAGACAACGAAAATTAAATGATTGTAGATAATTTATCTACAATCAATGATTGTAATAAACTCATAATTTATCTAAGATAAATTATGAGTTTATCCTATTCATTATCTTCATGTGTTTAGTGAGTCACTTATTCGATTGTTTTATGACTCATTTGGCGCGTGTTCACTCTCTTTACTTTAATCTGTATATTTATGTTTGTCTCTAGTTTGTGTATTGGAAGTGTTTATACAGTCATACGTTTCGACAAAACCGAATGTACCCTTTTATTATTATAAGCTCAATAGGGCTGAGGAGTGGGCAACAGGTCTGGTCTCGGGCCTCCACCAAAACGGACCTTCATTGGGATTTTAAGTGAAATTACCTACTTTATAAGTCCCGGTCCTCAACCAAAACGGGTCTTCATTGGGATTTTCACTGAAATTACTTCATAAGTCGAGGCCCGGGGGCCTCCACCAAAGAGGGCCTTCATTAAAATTTTCACTGATTTACTTCAAGTTGCGGCCCGCCAGGCACGATCGCCCAGCCTGGTTGGCGGATCCTCTCTTTGTGTTAGAGGAACATCACACCACGTTACTCCACAAACCCATTATAGATACTTTATATTACTGACTAAAATCAACGTTTCCACTGCGAATGCAGGTGACTTTTATAGGCAGGTATATCTACAAGATAGAATTACTGGTTTAAACGGCAGTGAACATGGAATGGTCATGGTTAGCGGATATAAATCACAGATATTTTTAGACGACTTCCACACTAAGAAAAATGATCGTAAGGTAGATTAGGAAACGTGGGGATTGAACCCACCTGGTTAAGCGCAGTAGACCGTAACGATGTACCTAACCACTTAAGCGACTGCGCTATCCGTATAGACAAATGCATAATAAAAGAGATATGAGTGTATCTATGTCCGAGCAGGAAGCAGTTTCAGTATAGTATAAATTATATGATACTAGCTTTTGCCCACGACTTCGCTCGCGTTAATTTAGAATTTGACAATCAATTCGGGTTGTACTCTGCTTGTGATAATATAATTCAATCATGATTCGAAAGACACGTGGCGCCATTTATTATCATAAGAACGTTATTGTTGTTTTCCTCGGCCACAGTAATTTTTTTCGGGATGAAAAGTAGCATATGTTTGTTTCTGTACACCTGACAACGTAAATGCAAAATTTCAGAATGATCGGTTCAGTGGGTTTAGCGTGAAAAAGTAACAAACAAACTCATTTTCGCTTTTATAATATTAGTTAGGATTAGGATTTACTTAAAATCGACCATAGCACTAGCAACAACCATTACCTAGTGAATCAGAACACCACAAACCGCTAAACATGTGCAATCTCTCACTCATTATAAAGTTACGATGTGTTAAACTACCTACTTATCCTAAAATACCATAGCACTCCTTTTGGGAGTATTCCGCGTTCGGCACCAATTTTTTCGACACCTATGGTTTCGGCACCTAAGCTATTCCACTTTCAGCACCAATAGGTATTTTATTCCACATTCGGCACCAAGCAAAAATACCTATTGGTGCTGAAAGTGGAATAGCTTAGGTGCCGAAAAAATTGGTGCCGAAAGCGGAATATTCCTCCTTTTGCACACTGTCTTGTTCATTTACATGACTGACAACGACTGCACGGACGGCGTAGAGGTTTATGTGGTCGCCTCGCCACTGTCATTACGCCGAGTGTTGTAGGTTCGAATCCCACACGGGACAAAACTTTATGTGATCCACAAATGGTTGTTCCAAGTCTGGATGTTCTTTGTGTCCACTGTTTGAATGTTTGTAAGGTCCCACGCGGCACCGGATTTATTCCTAGTGTGGCAGTTGTGTTTTTTAAAGAAGTCTTTTTAATCCCAACTTCCCAACTAATATTATAAAAGCGAAAATGAGTTTGTTTGTTTATTCCCTTTTCACGCCTAAACCACTGAATCGATCATCCTGAAATTTTGCATATACGTTGACAGGTGTACAGAAACGGACATAGGCTACCTTTCATTCCGAAAAAAATTACTGTTCCCGAAGAAAACAATAATAACGTTCTTATGATAAATAGATGGCGCCACGTGTCTTTCGAATCATGATTGAATTATATTATTACAAGCAGAGTACAACCAGAATTGATTGTCAAATTCTAAATTAACGCGAGCGAAACCATGGGCTAAAGCTAATAAAAAAAATTAAAAAAATTTACCTCCATACTTGGTGCAATACGAAGTGGGATCCATCTCCACGTTAATCTTGTTACATCATTTAAATTATTTTTCTCTTTTATTTTATTCAGAGGCACACGTCTCTT